>JAJHZJ010000608.1:322500-989393 GCA_023548195.1 Bettongia penicillata ogilbyi | reverse complement strand
TGAGCACTACATATCAAATTAAATTAAAAATATAATATTATCTATATTTTATTACATTTAAATTCATTTTGTTAGGTATTTCTCAAGTACATTTTTATCTAGTTTGGGCCCCATTCAGATAGCTAACATTCATATTATGCTGGCCATGTATTTGACACCCGTGGTATAGATGATGTTTTAGGCATGGGATTTTGGGTATGAAAGGAAAAAGAGACATTGTATAATTGATTTAGGATATAAGAAGGTGACATGAAGGTTTTGTGAGAATATAGGAAGATCTGGGAAAATTTGTAGTAGGCATTAGAGAAGGAGAGATAAATATGTTTTATATATATATATATGGAGAAAGACAGGCATATAGACAAACAGAGATACAAAGAGACAGTGACAGAGAGAATGACAGGAAGGAGAACAACACGCAGAGAGAAGAAACAAAGAAAGACAAGAGAAACGGAGACTGAGGTAGATAAGTAGAGAATTGTTCCAGAAGGGTACGAGAGGGTGTTATGTGAAAAATAAAGTAGAAAAGTTGACCATGGTAAGGAGGAGGTCACGTTTTCATCAAAGAAAGAGAGGTTGGGGTATGATGTAGAAGAATTTTGATATGTAGAACAAAGGGAAAACAATGGCTTATGGGAAATGAACTCTTTTTCTCCATTAGGCAGGAGCCAAGGTCCTCTATGGAAAGGAAGGGAGTAAGGGTGGTATAGGAGAGCTTTAGAAAACAAGAAGTTGGGAAAAAATCAATCTGGGAAGAATGAAAAATGTGTCTTAGAGCTGTTGAAGCCTAATTGAAATGAGATAATATAAATTCATCATTGACACAATTGTATTCTTTTTAACAGTAGCATTTAAGAAGGAATAATTGTTGGGGGGGGTTATATCAGTATTGAAGTGCAACAAGACATGATCAGTGATATAAGAAGGGGAACATAATCTAAAAGGATAGGACCACATATAGCTTGACTGGTTAATCACAGGGTCAAGACTGTGAATGGAGGAAAATGAAGCCAGAACATGGATAATGGACTAGTAGAATATAGAAAACTAGAAGGTCTGGAGGCCATGCTGAGAATGAAGTTTAGACTTAGGAAGAGAGAGGCAGAGAATAAGAAACACAGAAGATTATGAGTAAAAACAGGAATTTCACAATTTTGGATAAAGGGAGATGGCACAGTTATGGGTCTGGGCTTTGACTATTTCTGTTGATGGCCTGCTAGAATGAAAAATGTAGGTCATCAGAGTTGAAGAAGTAGATGGATTGGCAAACGAGGGTCTTTGCAAGGATATACAAATATATCCTAAAGTTACCCCAAAATAAAAGAAAACGGGGAAGTACAGAGGAAGACTGTGAGCAAGACACTAAACTCCCGGAAGGATGTTTGATGCCTCTAGCAAATATCTGAACAGGGTGGTACAGATGGATGGGCAGTACCTCAAAGGCAGAGAGAAGACTGAGTAATGGTATCTGAGGGGCCCTTTCAACATGACAGCAAGGAGCAAAGAACACATCTATTCTTCACACTGATCAGGTCTGTTGGCATACTGGAGAGAAAAAGAAACCTATATTGGAGTGGGGCAGCCAGGTTTAATAATAGCTAACATTTGTATTATGCTTCTAAAGCACTTTGCATGAGGTAGGTGGTATTATTGCCATTGGCAGATGAGGAAATGGAAGTTAAGCAACTTGCCTAGGGTCATGCAGCTAGTGTTGAGAAAAGATTCAAGACTTGAAGTCTTATACTCTAATCCATTAGGCCACCTTGTTATAAGGGAGGGATAAGTTCATGAGGGTACAAGAAAGTACCGTAGCATCAATATGATATTCACAGCAGTTACCATGGCCATGAATATCCCAGCACAATTCTGAATTGTGAAATATGACAGACATTCCACATGGAAGGTAGAACCAAAACATTTATTCAGACACTAGAAAGCCAAATCCATCATAGTAACAAAAATCTATACACAATAACAGTGCAAGAACACCACCAGCCCCAAGCCTTTCTCCGCTAAAATTCCCACAAACCAGCTCCATTAAAACAAATCACAATCACAAAATCACTCACACTAGCCAGTGGCCTGCATCCTTCTTAGCTCTGAGTGCTCTCAAGACTAACTTCCTCTCAATTCTGCTCTAGCTCTGCCTCTTCCTGCTCCATTCAGCTAACTCCTTCCACCATAGACTCCATGTGACCCAGCAGGTCACGTGGGTCTATCAATGAATGAGAAAGATCTCCCATTTACCATCACAAATACAAAGAGTGAGAAAAGGTTTAGATAAAAAGAAGAGAACAAGGGAATCCAGAATTCCAGAGGGACTAGTGGAATAAGAGGGAAAAGCATGAGAGAGACTGAGAAGAGTGGGGGATAAGTGAATGAGAACGAAACATCAGAGAAATGGTAGTAAAGGAAAAAGGTTTTCTCTTTGGCAGCAGGCTATGTTGCAGGGATCAGGAGGAAAAAAGGGAGCTAGCTGTTAGGTTAGTTAAGTACCACTTAACTTGGGGACCCCACCAACCAGCTTCCGTGATGATAGACATCTATCTCTCCAAACTAGGAAAGAAGAGTTGTGTCGACCTAACAGGAGGCTTTTCCTTGTCTCTCTCTCCTCCAGCTCTTGGATTGATTTCCTCCAAGGTTATCTTCTATTTACTCTTTATTTATTTGATACATTCTGATTTATATAAATTGCCTTTCCCATTAAAATGTAAGCTCCTTGAAGGCGGTTTTTTTTCTTTTTCTGTGTATCCCCAGCACTTAGCTTAATGTAAGTAAATACATGCTGATCAATCTGTTGGTTATTACTAGTCTTTGATGAATCTAAGGCCTTACCAGTACAGTCTCTATTGCCTCTGGCTCCCAGTACTTCAGAATTTAAAGAGTCCTAGAGCTCTTTCCAGTAAACCTTGTTTGAACAGCAAGAGAAAAACACCCATTTATGTCAATAGATTTGAGGAGATTACATTGTTAGAGCCCCTTTGTCTCTCTTGTTGGTTTTTTTCTAAATTTATTTTTAACACAGGTTTATAACAGATAAAGCAATTCAAAGTTTTGGTCAGGTGATACATCTTTTTAAAGTATTTACAATATGGACCACAAAAGAATTTTTTTTTTTAAACATAAGCCAACTGAGACACAGATAATATTTCTGTTGCTAACTTCACAATCTCTTGATCTAATTGTCTCCACAGTATTACTAGAATAAAAAGACCCTAACTTAATGTTGTTGGTCTAAAGTCCTGTGCCCTAATAGCTTAATTTCAGACAGCCTTGGATGTTCCTCTACCCATAATCTATAATTGAATGGATCTTGTATTAAGCTTACAAACCTTTTGACTATAGGAAATTGCCACCAAGAGTAGGGACATTGCAGAGAACCAATATCTCCCCAACTTCATGTCAATTCCAGGCAGGAATAGATTGTCCACTTGCATTCAGTCATGCTTAAAGTCTGCCAGGTGTCTGTGGGGAAATTGAGTCTGGAGAATCCCACAATAGCCTATGCTGAACAGCTGCTCTCCCACTCTTCCCTTGAGATCACCTACGCAGTTCATACCAGCATCTCATGAGCATACTGCATCATGTAATGGAGTCTTGGATCGCCTTTCTTGCTTCCTATACCTGGAGTTAGACTTAGAAGAACAGTTACTTAGTAGTCCCATAGCATCTAAAAATGTCAAGTTCCTATAACCAGGTTTAAAATATGATTATAGTTTTACTTTGGCTAAGGAACATCTTTTGGGCAAGTCATAAGTGGCTTACATGCCTTTCTGTACATGTTTCTAGTTCCTGATTAAATGGCAATCATAAAATCAAATTTACCATTAAAACCTCTGACTTTTCCATCAATGCCGAATTTTATCAGAGGTTACCTTCCTCTTGGAAAGTTAGACTGAAATTCTTTTCTCCAAACTAAAGATGTCATTGATTTATTCTCAGTAATTAATTCAGTCTATTGTTTTTAATACTAATTGCTTTTACCCCACTTTGTAGCATGACCCAGTTTTCTCCCCATCACCCCCTTCCCCCCACTTCCTAATAGCTTGCATTCTGGTTGCTCCTTCCCTCAATGTACCCTCTCTTCCATCATACCCCACCCCTGTTCTATACCCATCTTTTCTCTTTTCTTGCAGGGCAAGACAAATTTCCATACTACTATCCCTGTAATTCTTATTTCCTGATTATATGCAGTAAAAATTCTCAACGTTCGTTTCTACTACTTTGAATTCCAACTTCTCTCCCCCACTTCCTCCCCAGCCCCACTAAGAAGGGAAGCAATTCAATACAGATTAAACATGTGTTGTTTTGCAAAGACTTCCATAGTAATCATGTTGTGTAATACTAATTATATTACCCTCTGACCTACACTATTCCCCTTATTCTTCCCCCCTACCATTGATCTTGTCCCTTCTTGGAAGTGTTTATTTCTAGTGACTCCTTCTCCCATTTGCCTTCCTTTCTACACATTACCTTCACTCCACTTGTTGCCTCCTCTCCTACTTTCCTGTGGTGTGATATACATTTTCATATCAAATTTAGTGAGCATGTTTTTCCTTCCTTCAGCCACATGTGGGGAGAGTAGCTTTATTTCCCACCCCTTCTCCCTTATCTCCTCTATTGAATAAGATTTTTCTTATCTCTTTTATGAGTTATAGCCTGCCCCATTTCATTTATTCCCTTTCTCTTCCCGGTATTTTCTTCCTTCACCCTTAATTTTTATTTTATTTTATTTTATTTATTTATTTATCTATTTATTTATTTATTTATTTATTTATTTATTTATTTATTTATTTATTTATTTATTTATTTATTTAGTGTGTGTGTGTGTGTGTGTGTGTGTGTGTGTGTGTGTGTATGTGGATATCATCTCTTCTGATATAACACACTCTGTACTCTCTGTCTATGTGTATGTATGTGTGTGTATAATCTCTCCAACTACCCAAGTTACTGAGAAATGATTCAAAAATTAAAAATATTTTCTTTCCATGTAGTAATGTAAACAGTTCAGCTTTAGAGAGTCTTTTATGATTTTTCTTTTTGCTCTCCTGTTTATCTTTTCATGCTTCTCTTGATTCTTGTCTTGGGAAGTCAAATTTTTAAATATAGATCTGATCTTTTCCTCAACATGAAATCTTCAGATTTGTCTCTCTCACTTGAGTGTTCATGTTTTCCCTTGAAGTATTATATTCAGATATGCTGGGTAGGTGATTCTTGGCTTCAATTCTAGTTCCTTTGATTTCTGAAATATCCTACTCCAAGCTCTTCGTTCATTCAATGTTGAAGCTGTCAGATACTATGTTATCCTGATTGTATTTCCTTAGTACTCAAGATTGTTTTCTTTCTAGCTGCTTGCAGTATTTTCTCCTTGATCTGGGAACTCTAAAATGTGGCCACAATATTCCTAGGAGTTTCTCTATTCAGGTTTCTTTCAGGGGGTGAGTGATGAATTTTTTCAATATCCATTTTGCCCTCTGATTCTATAACATCAGGGCAGTTTTCCTTGATAATTTCATGGAAGATAATGTCTAGGCTCTTTTTTTGATCATGGCTTTCAGGTAGTCCAATAATTTTTAAATTATCTCTCCTGGATCTATTTTCCAGGTCAGTTGTTTTTCCAATGAGTTCTTTCACCTTATCTTTATTTTTAAAAATTTTTGGTTTTGTTTACTAACTTCTTGGTTTAACTCAGAGTCATCCTTTCCCTGGACTCAATTCTCTCTTTCAATGAATTATTTTGTTCAGTGAGCTTTGAAACTTCTCCTTCATTTGGCTAATTCTGCTTTTTAAAACCTTCTTCTCCTCATTGGCTTTTTGGACCTCTTTTTCCAATTGAGTTAGCCTCTTTTTTAAAGCTGCTATTGTCCTCAGCGTTTTTTTAGTTCTCCTTTAGTAAGCTGCTAACTTTATTTTTTAAGGTCTTCTATTGCCTGAGCCAAGTTTAAATCCCTTTTGGGAGGGAGGGCCTTTGACTTCCTCTGACAGTATGCCTTGTTCTTCCTCATTTGAAAGGATGTTTCCCCAAGAAAGTAAGCTTCTATGCTTTTATTTTTTTCCCCCTTTTCTGGGCATTTTCCCAGCCAGTTACTTGACTTTTGAGTTTCCTCTCCACACCCATCTTGCCTCCAGTTCTGCCCAGCTAGCACTTAGGGGCTGAGATTCAAATGCTGCTTCCCAGCCTCAGGGCTTTTGGAGGGGGCAGGGCTGCTATTCAGTGCTCAGGTGGGGGCAGGGTAGCCAAACAGGGCTCAGTTCCCTCAGGAGGTTTATGCAGAGACCTTCAACAATGGATCCAAGCTCCTGTCTGCTTTGGAAGCTCCTGTCTGCTGCTGCCTCCACTGCTGCCTCCTGAGGGGGCCTGAGTCATGGGGACACCCTGCTCCCCTCTCCCACCAGCTGAAAAGGACCCTCTCACTGACCTTTGGTGCCTGTGGGTGGAGGGACTTGCACTGCCACTGGAGATTCTGTCCCTGAAGCCTGCTCGGATTGGCTCCCCTTGGGGCCACTTGGCCAAGGCAGGGATGGGCTCTGCTCCGGGTCTGGTGTGCGACAGACCTTTGGTGTGGGTTTTTTCAGGTCTCTCTGGAACAGAAATCTCCTCCACTCCGTTGTTCTGTGGCTTCTACTGCTCCAGAATTTTTTGGGAGTTCTTCCTTTACAGGTATTTTATGGGCTATGGGTTAGGAGCTAGCATATGTGTGTCTTTCTACTCTGCCATCTTGGCTCCTCCCCCTGTCTTTCTTTCCAGAATTAATAGCTGCTCTGAGCTCTCTATAACTAGAACAAGTATCAGGTAGATTTTTAATTTCCCATAGCTGCAATTGAACCCCAATTCTCAGCTCAGATTTTCACTTGAGATCTGCAGGTCCATAGAAAAATTTTGATTATTGCTTGTGATTACATGGATTAGACATTACATGGCATGATGGAAATGATTGGCAAAAAAATGGATACTTCAAAAGCAACACCAGGTTGTGGAGACTTAGCTTTATATAATGACTATAATCATATTTCTGTCCTATTATAATAAAAGATATCCAACCAAGGCTGCATCATTGGGTCATCCACTCCTTTGATGTGCTGTGACTGGGAAAGTTCAATTCATGTTTAGAATTTATTCCCTTTACTTCTCTAACTTCTTCATTTAAAGCACAGTGCAGATCCTACTTTCTACATTAGACTTTCCCTAGTCTCCACACTCGCACCACTAAATGTACACTTTATCACTCTTGCTCTTGGAATTGTTTTTGTATATTTACTTTCTTATTTACTTGTATTTTTTCAATAGAATGTAAAATCTTTGAGGGCAGAGACTACTCTCTTTCTTTTTTTTTTTTTGTATTTTCTGATAACTTGTATCTCCTCCTCTTCCTCCTGTTTCTCTGCTAGAACTTCCTCTACCAAACCAATTCATTGTATTATAAAGTTGCCCAGCGCACTTAGAGGTTAAGTAACTTGCCCCTGGTCACATGGCCACTAGATATCACAGACAAGACTTGAAGCTAGTTCTTCTAGGTTTGGAAGGACAGCTCTTTATGTGTTATACTAAGGTGCTTCTCTGGCCTTTCACATTAGTAACAGTTTAATGGCTATTGTTCATTTAAATTGTATTACTAAAGCCATCTGAATTCAACTAGAATTGTCTTAGGATGACAGGCATGGGACCTGCTAGACCTGCATTGAAGCCCTTTTAGCTTGGTAAACCCTGCCAGAGCTTCCACTCAGTAGTTAAGACTCTTCTCTACACTGCGAGGAAGCATCAGGGGAAGACTTTCCTTAAGAAATGACAGCTATATTTATATATTACTGTAAGGGAAGGAAGAAAGTCACCAAAGGGAAGGAAGTATAAGGGGAGATACCCCCAGGATGACGATTTGCTGGAGGGCCACTTCATTTTAGCTCTCTTGGGGCTGGGGCTCTGTTTTTAAACATTAATAAAAATTGAAACAAAACCAAGGAGGGCATTTTGAAACTTGTTTACATCTAATATCCCTTCGCTTTGCTAAATGTCAACCTTCATTTGTGTGTGTGTGTGTGTATGTGTGTGTGTGTGTGTTTAACATGGAAGAAATTATAAAATATGAACTTCAGCTTGAATGGAATTTTTGACACCAATATTAAAGTTCTGGGCTGCGGCAGAATTTCCCTCTTTGCTGGAGTGTCCCATTAATCATATGCTTCAGCTCTTCTTTCCTTCATAAATGTGGATAATATACTGAGATTTTTGAACCAATTCTCATTACACTGCTAGGCAGCAACCCCACTGCAATCCCCTGTCCTAAAAAAAAAAGGAGGGGCATGTTTCCTCAACTTACCTCCAGATTACACAAGAGAGGTAAAAATGTTAGGCTGTGGAGGAAGGGAACCTGAAAAGGTGCTTTGTAACATACTATAGTTTCTCTGTTCATTGAATCATAGGTTATTAGATCTGAAAGGAACCTTAGAGATCAATCTGATCAGGCCTTCCTTTAACAGGTGAAGAAAATTGATGCTCACAGAAGGGACGGGGAGTTCCCAATAGCAACAAAGCACAGCACAGTTGAGAAAGCACTGGCTATGGAGTCAGTCCAGAGTTCCCAAGTCACAATGTAACCTTCTATACAACCTGGAAGAACTTGGGCAAGTGACTCAAGCTCTGTGGACCTCAGTTTCCTCATATGTAAAATGAGGGTGCTGGGCTAGATGATCTCTTCAGTTTTTTCCAGTTTTAGAATTATGATTCTGTGATACAGTATGGAAGATCATACAGCTATTATTATCTCCATTTACAGATAAAGAAACCAAGGCTCAAGGAAATCTAGGAACCTGAACAAAATTTTAAGACTAGTAAGTTACCGCAAATGTAATTTTGCTTTATTTGGCTTCATGGCTTGAGTTAAAGCAAACATTTAAGTTAGGGAACAGGAAATAGATACTCAGGAAGCTAATACAAACAAGAGCTTTATTATTTTTGTAGCACAGAAAGCAGAAAAAATAGAAATCATATACTATACTATATGGCAATAGAAAGAGAAGTTTTCTCCATGCAAGAAATTCATTATATAAATGCAAATTAAAACAACTCTTGAGGTATTACCTCACACCCTATCCAATTGGTTAATATGATAGAAAAGAAAAATAATAAATTTTGATAAGATATGGGAAAGTGGACACTAATGCATTGTTGGTTGCACTGTGAAGTGATCCAACTATTCTGGAGAGCAACTATACCTAAAGGGCGATAAAACTGTGTGTACCCTTTGATCCAGCAATATCACTACTATGTCTGTATCCCAAAGAGATCATAAAAATGGGAAAAGGACTCATATGTACAAAAATAGTCATAGCAACTTTTTTTATGGTGGCAAAGAACTGGAAATTGAGGGGATGTCCATCAATTGGGGAATGGCTGAACAAGTTATGGTTTATGAATGTAATGGAATACTATTGTGATATAAGAAAGAAATGATGAATAGGCAGATTTAAAAAAAAGAACTGGAAAGACGTACATGAACTGATGCTGAGTCAAGTGAGCAGAACCAGAACATTGTACGACGTAACAGCAACATGGTGTGATGACCAGCTTTGATAGATTTAGCTCTTCTCAGCAATAAAATGATCTAAGACAATTCCAGACTCATAATGGAAAATGCTATCCACATCCAGAGAAAGAACTATGAAGCCTAAATGCAGATCAAGGTATACTATTTTTTCTCTTTTTATTTTCTTTTTCTTGGTTTTTCCCTTTTGTTATGATTTTTCTTTTACAACATGACTAATGTGGAAATACATTTAATATAATTGTGCATGTATAACCTATAACCTATATGCCATCTTAGGGAGGAGCAATGGGAGGGAGGGAGAAAAAAATTCAGACTCAATCTTATAAAAGTGAATGTTGAAAACTATCTTAAGATGTAATAGGAAAAAACTAAAATACTATTAAGTGGGAAAAAACTCACTCTACTGGATGGGAATGAGATGGGTTGGGGAAAGAATACCCTCAAAGTTAAGATTTAGCTAATGAAAATTGGTTGAGAACAGGCCATACATGCTAAATGTGGGAGGGGGGCATTCCTAATCATACCCAGGTGTGGTGGAAAGTTCTAGAGGTCATTTGTCCATGTTAAGCTTGGGTGAGGCTCAGGTAAGAGGCATTTCTTTATTGATATTGGAAACTAGGAGAGGATTTAAGTTAACTATCGAAGGCAACAGGAGGACAACTGTTCAATAACTCAAGACTGCTGCAGCAAGTCAAGAGTTTATCCATTCAGAAGCTGTAAGCACAAGCATGTCTGGCTTTGCTTATGTGCTTTATGGGCAATATTATGTAATGTTATGTTATTTTATATTACATAATATCACATTATATTATGTTATATCATATATCATGTATTATATTGTATTATATATATTATTGTCACATCATGTCATATTATACTATACCATATTATATTATATTTTCACTTAGCCCAAGTGACTCCATTTTGGATTCCTATCATTATATACTATCAAATTCTAACGCTTTCATTTTTTTGACAAGGAAATTGAGGCCCAGAGATGCAAAGGGGCTAGTCCACAGGTCACACAGGTAGTAAGTGGCATGGCAAAGACTTAGCTTCCAGTCCAGTACTCTTTCCCCCTATTCTTAAGTTTACTTCTTCTGTTCCCAAAATCTACTTGATCAATTGTTTTCACATAGGGGACATATTAATTATTAAACTGTTAAAATAATTTGATAGTTCCCATTCATTTTCTCAAGGAGATTACAACTAAACATGAAAACATTCACATGCACAAATGGATATGTCAATGAGTTGATTAGCATTCATTAAATACTTACTATATGCCAGGTATTTTATTGTGTGGGCTGTGGAAGTAAAGGATGGCAAAAACAGAATCTTTGCCCTCAAGGAATTCACAGTCTTATAGAGCAGACACTGTGCAAACAACTTTCTACATAGAAGACATGTTGTTCTTTGTCCTTTATTTTTGAAGAGAGACCAGTGACATTATGGGCAATGTCTTGACTGGTATGTAAATTGGATTTAAGTGAAGCACAGCTTCATAAAGACATCAGTTACACTCTCTTCAAGAATCATCAAAGTTCAGTGGCAGTACTAAAGCTTGACAACTGATGATGGCCTGGGAAACAGTGGATGACCTTGGCGTCTTCAATGTCTGACCAAGCTCTAAGCACTTCGCAGTAGCCTACTTCAGCCCCTTTCATGGCCATTGGGACAAATAGTTCCTCAACAACCCATTTCACTGGGGAAAGACTTCACATGCTTGGGATAGACCCTCCCCCTGCAACTCACAAACAAGTTTGAGGCTTGTTGTAACCCTCAGCCTGGCTTAGTCCATCTGCCAAGATGGTTTACTAAGGTGTAACTGCTGTGCATTTTGTAGCTTCTTGGAGCCACAGGTGAGAATTGGGCAATCAGGTGAATGCAAAGGGTGGAATGAGCAGTCCCAAAAAAAAAGACTCGGCAGCCCTCCTGCCAGAGATACTAATCTGATAGAGTGAGGGGTCAAGAGTCAGGACGACTTGAGTTTAAATCTTATCTCAGACACTTACCAGCTATGTGATCTGTCAAGTCACATTACTTTTTGCCTCAGTTCCTCATCCATAAAATGAACTGGAGAAGGAAATGGAAAACCATTCTAGTAACTTTGCCAAGAAAACACTAAGTGAGGTGTAATGATAATTTAAATAGGAAGATCTTTCCCATTCATTAATAGGCCCATATGATTTGTTTAAATCACATGGAAGCCTAAGTCACTTGTGGTGGGAGGGGCTTGCTGAATGGTTGGAGCAGGAAAGGGTGGAGCAGAGCTGAGAGGAAGTTGCTCAGGCTGGTCAGAGCTGGGAAGGACATAGGCAAGTAGGCACAGTTAGGTTAGTGAGTGTTTGTTTGTGGGAAGGTCCCACAAGTGCCTTTGTCCCTCCCAAAAATGTCTTGTCCCATTGGTGCTAATGTGTATTGACTTCTTGGCTACTTTGATGGATTTTGCCTTCCGGTTTTGGGATTTGGTTTTCTGGTGTCTGAATAAATGGTTTTCTTCTGTCTTCTATATGGAGAATCTGTTATACTTTGTGACTCAGAACTATGCTGGTGTATACATAGTTGCCCTCGGTGCTGTGAATATTTCCTGGGCAATGTATTGAATTACCAAGAGCCTGACATGACTGAAATGACTAGACAACAAAAGCTAAGTCACAGGGCATGATAGTGTTTTAGTAGAAGATCTATCTATCTATCTATCTATCTATCTATCTATCCTATCTATCTATCTATCTATCTATCTATATACTAGATAGAAAATAATTTCAGAGGGAAGACACTAACTGTGAGAAAGTCTAGAGGTAAAAACTGAGATTAGAGTTAAGAGTTGAAGGAAAAACAGGTAAGCCAGGAGGTAGAAGCTAAGAGGAAGAGTACCCCAGGTATTGAGGGCAATCGGTGAAAATGCATGAGGTGGGAGATGCAGTGTCATGTCAGAAGGTTAAATGTTGCTGGATCATAAAATACACGGAGGGGAGTAATATGTAGGAAGACTGCAGTGTTTGGAAGGAGCCAGGCTGTAATTGCCTTTAAACGTCAAAAAAAGCATTTGATATTTTATCCTGCAAGTAATAGGGAGCCAGTGGAATTTATTGAGGAGAGTGACATGGTCAGGTATATGGGTAAGGAAAATATCTGAGAATGAAATTGAGAGAAAGAGTTACTGAAGTGGGGTGAGACTTGAGGAAGGGAGAACCATCAGAAGCTATTGCAATAGTTCAGGCATGTGGTGATGACAGTCTGTACCATGACGAGCAGTTGTAAGTGGAGAGAAGGGAACATAATATAAAGGATTTTGTTAAAGATAGAAATGATAAATTTTGGCATCAGATAGTATGTATGGAGTTAGTGGGTGAGAGGCAGAATGTGATCATTGCAAAAGAGAGGGAAAACAAAGTATCATGGGATATCTGAGGAAGAAAACATCACTATAAGGTGGGGGAGAAGCATTGGAGAGGCAGAAATTGTGTCGGTGGACAATGGGCCTTGAAGGAAAATAATTTTAACAGATGATAGTGGGAAAAGATGGAGGAGAGAGAGAGAGAGAGAGAGAGAGAGAGAGAGAGAGAGGGAGAGAAGAGAGAGAGAGGAGAGAGAGAGAGGAAGAGAGAGAGAGAGAAGAGAGAGAGAGAGAGACGTGGAGGATGGTGGAAGCAAAGGCACAGAGTGTGGAGAGAACAAGACAAGAAAGGAGGCTGACGAGTAACTATATTTGACCTACAGGGGAAGGGATCCAACCATAGTATGTTGCTGGCTTTTGGCCTCTCATTTCATACTGTTGACCTGAGGTACACAGTGGGCTTGAGAGATAGATGAGAAATTTGAATGCAATTGAATGAAAGCAAATACATGGAAATGGTGAGGGGGGAAGTAGTAATGCCCCTATGTTGGGGCAAATGGCATTGTTGATAGTAAGCAGGGAAATTAATCTATGTTTCTCAGGGGACTGACCTGGAATGGAATCACACTAAGCACCTCCTCATGCTTAGCCCCACAAAGCTAGAAACCAACCATGAATACAGAGAGGATCTTCTTGTCTAGGCCTGTCTCCCCCTTCTCCCTCTTCCAACTCTGCGATGTCTCTAAAGATTTGGATAATTGCCCTCAATTCTCCATCTTGATTTACATAAAGAGGGAGAGAGACTGACAGACAGACTGAGAAAAACATGGTCAAAACTCTATTTGGTTGCCAGATCTTAACACTCTAAAGTATTTTCAGATGCTAGTCACAGACATTTTGAACTGCATTAGAATAAACAGAATTCTGAATTATCTTCCCAGCAGTACATGAAATAACAGTCTGTCACCCAAAAGGGAAGAAAGAGGATGATAAATTCCTGAAGTAAAATCCTAGAAGGAAATAAAGTCATGCATGGGTAGGTTTGTGAAGTCCTCCTCTCACATTGCCTCCCTATTTCTTTCTTGATGGTACCCAACCTGGTCTTTTGGGGAAAATGTTAAAGCTGTCAGCTATACAATCTCCTAGATGGCAGTTTGCAAGATAATATGTATATATGTATGTATACACACACATGTACTCATCCATCTATATATATTTATATACAAAATAGTTATATATTTATGTATACACATGCACATGCATATATATGTGCACACATATATATGTACATATATACATATATATGTACACATATACATATATATGTGTACACACACACACACACACACACACACATATATATATATATATATGAAATACATACACATCACACTATTTGTTACTGTTAGCTAATGCCAGTCTTGGATAGGGTTAAATGATGATTTGATTATTTAGTATCACTGTAGAAATCTGTCAATGATGTATGAGGGGGAAAAATCCCTGCCTAGCACATGAAGAACATAGACAGTGACCACAAAGGTGTGCCCTTGGCTCTGGTCTTTTGAAATATTCAGCACACAGTCAGAGTTACAGACTGGAAAGTCAGTTATGCTTAGAAGCTCCCAGCAGCCAGTGTAGGGGGAAAAAAAACCCCTAATTCAAGTTCATTTAATAATTCCTTTTTTGTTAACTCTTAAAATTTAAAAGCAAACATTCATAAACCACTTTTCTATTTGGTCCATCTTCAGTTGGCACTGGCTAAATGATCAGTTCTGAGAGCAGATCCCTAGAAAGAATCTTTCCCTGAGAGCCTGAAAATATGTGCCTGAGGGTCCTAGGGGGGAGAAATGTGATTAGACATATAGTTATTGAGAAAGAGATGTCAGTTCCACAGGGGAATTCAATAAAGCCCTTATTACTATGTACAAGGACATTCACTGTGCTAAGCACTTAGGATAAAAAGATACAAACGTTGTAACAGCTCCTGACCACAAAAAGCTTACATTCTACTAGGAATTCTACATTTTCTTGTGTTTTTTTTACACCGGGACGGTAATAGGGATAGACTGGAATGTGGTACTGCTTTGGGAGTGGAATCGGGCCAGGATGGAATAGAAAAGAGGAGTTTTCAGATTAAGTAATGTGTACTCCAAAGCAGAAATTCCTCCAAGCAGGGATTCTGAGTCTTTTGTAGTTGTTGCTGTGTGTTTCATGGACACCTTTGGCAGTCTATTAAAACCTATTGACTCCTCAGAATAATGTTTTTAAAAATGACTAAAATAAAATATGTAGGGGTTACAGAAGTAACCAATTATATTAAAATAAAGTACATACACATGTTTCTATATCTATTTTTGGAAATCCATGGACCCCAGATTGGGGGGTCCATGAACCCCTACTCCAAAGGTGGGGGGTAAAGCAGACTGTTTTAGAGGAAAAATCATTAAAGTAGGAGGTAAGAAACCTAGGTAAGTCATTAGGAATAATTGACATTTAAAAAAAAAGAACAAAAGCAAAATTTTAAAAGCTTCTTCAGTGACCCAAATTCAGGGTCAAACTTGGACCTTTCAGTCTCCTACTACAATACTTCTGATCACTACCAATTGGGGCCATAATGGCTCAGCTGACGAGAGCATCCAGCCTGTGTTCTTGATTAATACTGACTGAGCAGGTGTAAAGTGACACTTTGATTGTTAAGGCAGATAAAATTATTCCATTGGCAATATTATGATCTTATTTAAAGAAAACATAGATCTAGGTGCATCATGAGAATAGCTCAGATAGTCTAAATTTGTAGGTTATTTAAACTCTATGAAAAAATGTCCTCAAGTTATCACAGAATCACAGAATATTGAGAGTAGAGACTTGAGAGATTATCTATTGCCCTCCACCCCCCTCATTTTAAAGGGGAAACTGAGGTCCTGACAAACACATGACAACTCTCTAGTCACATGCTACAATTCAAACTCAGGTCCTCAGTCTATCTAATTCATTGTAGGTACAGGGTGGGTATAGACTTGACTGAGATAAAATACTAAAAAGTATAATGAATTTTTGAGGTTATGTTGGCCCAGAGAGCTATTTCGCTACTTCGGCAATGGGGTGGAATTGTACCCTATAAGACCCACAGCCTTCTTCATGGTTTGATATGTCAAATGCTCTGAGCCTCTCAGACAAAGACCATTACAGTTTTATACAATTTTATTCCTCTGGTGAGTAAAACTGAGATGTCATGTACAAGTCAGCCCGTCAAAATAATCAATCTTTATCATGTGAACAGTCATTTACTTAAGCTCTCTATGGAGGTGGCCAGGCCAGGACTTGAGCATACAATTTACAAAGAGAGAAAGAAGGAATGTAAATTGCTTAGCTTTAGAAAAATATCTTTACTTGAGGGGCAAAAGGGAATACAATACTGGGTGAGCCTCGAGAGGAAGGCAAAGGCCTTATTTTCATTATCCAGTAGAGTTTAGGAAGGGAGCATTGTGCTAAAATTGGAAACCAAGCAATTTAGTTTGATATGGAGAAAGCAAACCTATGTGTCATGAAGTCAGACAGCACAAGAGTTGGCAAGGGCCCTGGAGATCATTGAGTCCAAAGCCTTCCTTTTACAGATAAGGAAACTGAGAACTAGAGAAGGATAATGACTTGCCCAAGATAACATAACTATTTTGTTCCTTAACTCAGTCCTTAAATTCAGCTTTCCTCATTCCTGACTGTGACTCTTTTCATTTTACTACATTCTTTTTTCAACTTTGGTTTTAGACTCTTATTCAAAATAAAATAGTCATACCTGCCCCTGACTACTATGAAAGATATTCACCTAGAAGAAAATGTTCCTACCTTACTGAGGAATCTCAGGGTTCCACATGTGACTTCAAATTTAATTCAATTAAGTTCCAGAAACATTTATTAAGCACTTGCAGAGTGTTAGACTCCTTGATAAACACACTATAGAGATAAAATAGAACAAGTAGAGTGGGGTAGGAGACAATGATATATACACATGAAAGTTAAAAATACATTTGAATACTCAAATGAATCTGTCCCTCTCATCAGTTAGGACTTTCCTCTAAGGATTCATATTAAAATGAAATTCATTCCTTTCCATCCTATAAGATTCTTGGCCAGAGGTTTTCCCAGAAATTTGTCACAGGAAAATTCTTCCAAAGCACTGGAGACCTTCCTCAATTTCTACCAACACGCTGAGGAAAACCAGAATAGCATTCTGTCTGTCAACAAGGCAACCCCCTTGTTTTTATCATGTGACCAGACCTACCTTCTCATCCTATCATACAATACTTTGATGTCTTCCTTTATTGTTATTTTTTCTTTGGAGGCTTTTTTTGGGGGGGGAAAGAGGGAGGTATAACTGCTGTAGCCTGCTAACAACTACCATGTATTTTTCCATTGCCTCTATTGTTTTCTTATTTTTAATTTTACTAATTAAAAAAAAAGAAAATTGTATTGTGCTTATCATGTTCCAGTCATAGTGCTAAGTGCTGGAGATGTAGATATGCAATACAAAGCAAGACAGTCCTTTCCCTCCAGATGTTTGTGCTTTTTTTTAAAATTAAAGCTTGATTTTTTTTCAATCTTGACTGAGTTTATTTTTTAAAATTTATTTATTTAACTTTTTACATTCATTTTCACAAAATTTTGGGGTGTCAAATTTTTCTCCCCATTTGTCACCTCCCCCACCCCAATACACTGAGCATTCTAATTTCCCCCTATCCCCAATCTGCCCTCTCTTCTATCATCCCTCCATTCCCTTGTCCCCATCTTCTCTTTTGGTCTGTAGGGCCAGATAACTTTCTATTCCCCATTGCCTGTATTTCTTATTTCCTAGTAGCAAGAACAATACTCAACAGTTATTCCTAAAACTTTGAGTTCCAACTTCTCCCCATCCCTCCCTCCCCATCCATTCTCTTTGGGAAGGCAGGCAATTCAATACAGGCCATATCTGTGTAGTTTTGCAAATGACTTCGATAATAATCATGTTGTATAAGACTAACTATATTTCCCTTCATCCTATCCTGACCCCCATTGCTTCTATTCTCTCTTTTGATCCTGTCCCTCTCCAAGAGTGTTGATTTCAAATTGCTCCCTCCTCCCATTGCCCTCCCTTGCATCATCCCCCCCACCCTGCTTATCCCCCTTCTCCCCCACTTTCCTGTATTGTAAGATAGGTTTTCATACCAAAATGAGTGTGTATTTTATTCCTTCCTTTAGGTGAATGTGATGAGAGTAAACTTCATTTTTTTCTCTCATCTCCCCTCTTTTTTCCCTCCACTAAAATGTCTTTTGCTTGCCCTCTTTTATGAGAGATAATTTGCCCCATTCCATTTCTCCCTCTCTCCTCCCAATGACTTTGTCTCTCACCGCTTAACTTCATTTTTTAAAGATATGATCCCATCCTATTCAAATTCACTCTGTGCTCTCTGTCTCTGTCTCTCTGTCTCTGTCTCTCTCTGTCTCTCTGTCTCTCTCTCTCTCTCTCTGTATGTGTGTGTGTAATCCCACCAACTACCCAGATAATGAAAAGTTTCAAGAGTTACAAATATTGTCTTTCCATGTAGGAATGTAAACAGTTCAACCTTAGTAAGTCCCTTATGATTTCCTCTTTGCTGTTTACCCTTTTCATATTTCTTTTCATTCTTGTGTTTTGAAAGTCAAATTTTCTTTTCAGCTCTGGTCTTTTCATCAAGAATAATTGAAATTCCTCTATTTCATTTAAACACCAGTTTTTTCCCCTGAAGTATTATACTCAGTTTTGCTGGGTAGGTGATCTTTGGTTTTAGTCTAGTTCCTTTGACTTCTGGAATATTCTATTCCATGCCCTTCAATCCCTTAATGTAGAAGCTGCTAGATCTTGTGTTATCCTGATTGCATTTCCACAATACTTGAATTGTTTCTTTCTAGCTGCTTGCAATATTTTCTCCTTGACCTGGGAACTCTGGAATTTGGTCATAATGTTCCTAGGAGTTTCTCTTTTTGAATCTCTTTCAGGTGGTGATTGGTGGATTTCTTGAATACTTATTTTGCCCTCTGGATCTAGAATATCAGGACAATTTTCCTTGATAATTTCAAGAAAGATGAGGTCTAGGCTCTTTTTTTTTATCTTGGCTTTCAGGTAGTCCCCATAATCTTTAAATTGTCTCTCCTGGATCTATTTTCCAATGAGATATTTCACATATCTTCCATGTTTCCATTTTTTTGGTTTTGTGTTTGTGATTTCTTGGTTTCTTATAAAGTCATTAGCCTCCATCTATTCCATTCTAATTTTTTAAAGAATGATTTTCTTCAGTGAGCTTTTCAACCTCCTTTTCCATTTGGCTAATTCTGCTTTTGAAAGCATTCTTCTCTTCATTGGCATTTTGAACCTCTTTTGCCAATTGAGTTAGCCTATTTTTCAAGATGATATTTTCTTCAGCATTTTTTTAGGTCTCCTTTAGCAAGGTATTGACCCATTTTTCCTGCTTTTCTTGCATCTCTCTCATTTCTCTTCCCAGTTTTTCCTCCACCTCTCTAATTTGATTTTCAAAATCCTTTTGAGCTCTTCTCCATGGCCTGAGCCCATTGCATATTTATTTTGGATGTTTGGGATACAGAAGCCTTGACTTCTATGTCTTTCCCTGATGGTAAGCATTATTCTTCCTCATCTTAAAGGATGGAGGAGATATCTGTTCACCAAGAAAGTAACCTTCTATGGTCTTATTTTTTTCCCCCTTTTGTGGGCATTTTCCCAGCCAGTTACTTGACTTCTGAATTTCCTCTCTACACCCACCTTGCCTCCAGTTCTGCCCAGCTAGTGCTTGGGGTTGAGATTCAAATGCTGCTCCCCAGCCTCAGGGCTTTTGTTGGGGGTGGAGCTTCTATTCATCGTGTGATTAAGTTCAGGTGCTCAGGTAGGGCGAGGGCCACCACAGGGGGCTCAGTTCCCTCAGGGGGTTTATGCAGAGACCTTCGACAGTGGATCCGAGCTCCTGCCTGCTTTGGGAGCCCTTCTCTGCTGCTGCCTCTCGAGAGGGCCTCTGCTCCCCTCTTGGACAGTCAAAAGGGCTCTCTCACTGACCTTTGGTGCCTATGGGTGGAGGGGACCTGCACAGCTGCTGGAGATTCTGTCCTTGAAGCCTGCTTGGATCTTCTCCTCTCGGGGCCACTCAGCCAGGGCAGGGCTGGGCTGTGCTCCGGGTCCTGGTGGGCGATGGACCCTTTGGTGTCAGTTTTTCAGGTCTCTCTGGAATAGAAATCTCCTCCACTCCATTGCTATGTGGCTTCTACTGCTCCAGAATTTGTTGAGAGTTCTTCTTTACAAGGATTTTATGGGCTGTGGGGTTAGGAGCTAGCATATGTGAATCTTTCTGCTCTGTCATTCTTGGCTCCCTCCCCCTAAAGCTTGATTTTTAAATAGAAATCTATTTTATCTTTTTTCCATCCCTCACCTCAGGGGTAGGGGGGCGGGAAATTCCATTTTAACAAATATGCATAGTTGGCAAAACAAATTCCCTTTTTGGCTCTATGGGAAACCATGGCATGTCTCATTCTGCACTACCCATCACCTCTCTGTCAGGAGGTAGTATGTTTCATCATCAGTCCTACAGAATCATGAATGACCATTGCATTGAGCATAGTTCTTAATAAACTTTCAAGGATTTTGTCCTTATATAGTCTTATTGTTTTTGTATAAATTGTTCTCCTATGTCTGCTTGTTTCATTCTTTATCAGTTAATAAACGTTTTCAAAATTATGTGATTTCCCCATATTAATATTGTATAGTACACTATAGATTGTTTCTGGGTTCTACTTTATCTGCATCAGTTTATATGTTTTTCCATTTATTTTTGAAATTATCTATTTCCCCTGTAGCCAAGATGGCAAAATAAAAGCATGGACTTGTTAGACCTGTCCTCCAAGACCCAGCCAAATACCTGTAAACAATGACTCTAAACAAGTTCTGGAGCTGCAGAACCCAGAGGAAATGACAGACGTGAAGCAACTTTCCCAGCCCAAGACAGTCTAGAAGGTCAATGGGAAGTGTCTATCAATCTGAGCTGGGAGCAGAGTGCAATCTAGCATGCGTCACCACAGCAGAGACAGGACCTGAGCAGGCCTTCGAGGAACTGAATCTCTGGCACTGTGACAGTTTCCAGACTTCACAACCTCAAAAGGTGGAGGACAAATTGGAAGGTCAGTGGAAAAACTTGTGGGATCTGTGTGAGACAGCAACATGGTCTGACCTCAGCCACATGCAGTAGAGGGAGTGGAGGAGCATGGGGTAGCCAACAGCAGCAGCAGCAGGGGGCAGCAACAGCTCTTTCTGGAGCTCTAGTCCCACAGATTATGGGTGGCATCAAGTAGCTGCCAGTACACCTCCCCCACCTCCAATGGAAGCAGAGAACTTCCTTGACAAAGAACTCAAAAGTCAAGTAAATGGCTGGGGAAATGAGCAAAAACCTGAAAAACAATCGGGCTATAGAATCTTACTTTGGTGACAAGGAAGATCAAAATATACAAATAGAAAAAGACAACTGACCTGAAAAATAGATCCAGGAGAGACATTTTAGAAATTATTGGAGTACCTGAAAGCCATGATCAAAATAAGAACATAGACATGATCTTTCAAGAAATTATCAAGGAAAATTGCCCTGATATTCTAGAACCAGAGGGTAAAATAGATATTGAAGGAATCCACTGATTGCTTCCTGAAAGAGATCCCCAAAGAAGAACTCCTAGGAAAATTGTAGCCAAATTCTAGAGCTCCCAGGTCAAGGAGAAAATATTTCAGTCTACCAGAAAGGAGCAATTTGAGTATTGTGAAAAACAATCAGGATAACACAAGTTCTGGGCAGCTTCTATATTAAGGGATCAGAGGACTTGGGAATATGATATTCCAGAGGTCAAAGGAGCTAGGATTAAAACTAATCACCTACCCCAGAAAAACTGAGTATAATACTTCAGGAAAAAATGGTCATTTGATGAAATGGTGGACTTTCAAGAATTCTTGATGAAAAAACCAGAGATGAAATAGAGAATTTGACTTTTAAACACAAGAATCAAGATAAGTATGAAAAGATAAACAGGAAAGAGAAATCATAAGGGACTTACTAAAGTTGAATTGCTTACATTCCTACATGAAAGATCATATTTCTAACTCTTGAGACTTTTCTCAGTATTAAGGTAGGTGGAGGGATTATATACATACTAGAACAGAGGGCACAGGGTGAGTTGAATAGATAGAGATGATATCTAAAAACAAAATTAAGGGGTGAGAGAAATATATTGGGAGGAGAAAGGGAGAAATAGAATGGGGCAAATTATCTCACATAAAAGAGGCAAGAAAAGGTTTTTTCAATGGAGGGGAAGAGCGGGGAGGTGAGAAGGAAAGAGTGAACCTTACTCTCATCAGAGTTGACTTAAGGAGGGAATAACATGCATACTCTTTGATATGAAAAATCTATTTTACACTATAGGAAAGTAGGAAGGAAGGTGATAAATAGGGGGTGGGGTTATGATAGAAGGAGGGCAAATGGGAGGAGGGGATAATTAGAAGTAAACACTTTTGAGAAGGGGACAGGGACAAAAAGAGAGAAATACAATAAATGAGGGTTCAGCATAGGATGGAGTAAAATATATTTAGTCTTTTTACAACATGACTGTTATGGAAGTGTTTTGTATGACTACGCAGGTATAACCTATATCAAATTGCTTGGCCTTCTCAATGGGGATGGGGTGGAGAGAGAGGAAAGCTAAGCAGTTGGAACTCAAAGTTTTAAAAATGAATGTTAAAAATTGTTTTTTAATGCAACTGGGAAATAAGACATACAGGGCAATAGGGTATAGAAATCTATCTTGCCCTACAAGAAAATTAAGAGGATGGGAATAAGAGAAGGGAGGGGGTAATGATAGAAGGGAAGGCAGATTGGGGGAAGGGGTAATCAGAATGCACTGTGTCTTGGGGTGGGGGAAGGGGAGAGGGAGGAGTAAATGTGGAACTCAAAATCTTGTGAGAAGTGAATATTGAAAACTAAAAATAAATAAATTAACTAAAAAAAGAGAAATTACCTACTTCCTCATTTTTTTAACACAATAATATTTCACGAACTATAATTTGGTTGATAGTCATCCTTCAACTGTTGGACATCTTAGTTTCCAGTTCTGTGATACCATAAAAGACCTGCTATAGTAGTGTTTGTAAAAATAAGACCTTTTTTTCTTTTTGTGATCTTGTCTGGATATAAGCTTAGAGTGATTAACTAGGTCACAGCATGGCTAGTGCAAGGAATAGAGCATGGGGTCTGGATTTAGGAAAATCTGAATTCAAATCTGACCTCAGATATTTACTAGGTACATGACCCTGGCAAGTCACTTGCCTCGGTTTTCCTCAGTTTCCTCATCTGTAAAATCATCTGGAGAAGGAAATGAGAAAAACTTCTCTAGTACCTTTGTCAAGAAAAACCCCAAATGAGGTCACAAAAAGTCAGACACAACTGAAATGACTGAATAACAAAAGCTGGGTCACAGGGCACATGTTGTTTAGTAATTTTGTGTGTATCATTCTAAAGTGCTCTCTAGAACAGCTGTATCTGTTTACAGATCCACTCATGATAATGCCTCTTTGAGCCTGTTTTTCCATAGCCTCTCCAACATTTACTAGTTTCTTTTTTTCACCATCATTGCCAACCTAATGACTGATATGAAACCACAAAATTGTTTTAATTTTCATTTATCTAATTGGTAGTGATTTGGAACTTTTATTTTCATAGGTTAAAAATAGTCTGATTTTTTTTCCCTTAAGAACTATGTGTTGCTCATCTTTATTTCTTGAGAGGCAGGGTCTTGTTGCCATACATCAACATGGACAGGTTTTTTGTGTTGAAAAGATAGACCTTTGTTTTCATGGGATGCTAAGAGTCACTACAAAGAGCTTCACAATTTCCCTAAACCAAAACAGTCCATCCTTGTACTTCCTTTTCACACTCTAGAGTCCAACTTTTTTCTCAATATATCTTTTCTGTCTCAATTATATCTATGTTTGTACCACCTCTATGTCCTAATACATACTCTTGAATTATATACAAATATTTGTAACAGGTTTTGTTTTGTCTTTTTGCTTTCTCATAGATGGTTGATAGGTAAGAGGGAGAAAATTCAGAACTAAAAATAAAACTATATAAAAAAATAAAATACATATAAAATAATTTTTGGGGGTGGGTACAGGCCTAATATTAGGGATAGTTTGTCACCAATGAATTAGGAATTCTAGAGGAGATAATAAAAGGACAGGGAAGAATGGAAAAGAGAAAGTGGAAGAATGGGCCTGATCTATACTCATATGAGAGAACAAGGAGCAGTAGATAGGTCCAGGAGTTTAGGTGCTGTCAGTCTGTAACTCAAAGCACAGGGACACGGAATGGAGCTGTAGCACTGTAGATCAAATTCTGAGCCACAAATAAAGATAAAGTTGACATATTAGTTTTGATTGTTGACTTCTTTGAACGAGATGTAAAGTTGGAGGTAGGTTTCCACAAATGGTACAGCAAATGTCTAGTTGGTGATTTTGCCTGATATTCAAAAGCTAGGATTAGTGTAGTCCTAAGGCAAAATTGGTTATAGAGGGGGTGAAACAGTTGGAAGTAATATCTCCCTCATCCATGTCAACTCATCATCTCTTTATCTGCTCATCCACCTGTGTAGCTGTGCACCTGGGTAACATGCTGTATTTCCTTGACAATGCTGTCCCTATTTCTAGCTACATGTACCAGTACCCTGTATACTCTATCTGGGCCACACCATTTTTTGCAACAGACTTCTAGGATTTATGTCTTAGTCCATGGGGAAGTTAATGTCTTAAATTCTTAGACTACTATGGTGGGGGAAAGGGAGCATTATGTTTTCTGGATTAGTGACTGTAGGAAAGCAAAACTTACTTAACTTATTAGATCTAGCCTCAAGATTAGACCCATGTTTCATATTCCCACTGAGACATTCTGAATTCATTCAGGACATATTGTCATCTAGCCTATCTTGTCTGTGATCATCCTCCCTGCTCCCTCCCACCCCTAACCTCAACTGCTTTTGGAAAGGGATGGTTAATGGATCACTCCATGGATCAGCTCATTATCCACATGACTATAATGACAAAATTCCACTTGTAAATAACTCCCCTTTATATGTTTCTCCTACCTTTTGAATATAAGCTCCTTAAGGTTAGGCACTCTCTGACTCTCTCTGTGTCTGTATTTTTGTTTCTATTTCTTTTTCATATTTCTAGTACTTAGTACAATGATTGCTACATGGTAAGTACTCAAAGTGCTTACATCTCTCTCTCTCTCTCTCTCTCTCTCTCTCTCTCTCTCTCTTTCTCTCCCTCTCTCTCTCCTCTCCTCTCTCTCTCTCTCTCTCTCTCTCTCTCTCTCTCTCTCTCTCTCTCGCTCTCCTTCTCTCCCTCTCTCTCTCTGTCTTGGATTCGCTCCAATATTTAATAACTCAGTATTGAAGGATAGAGGTGGAAAGAGCATAAGAGCATAGGAAATCAACTGTATTTAGCTAGATTTAGCTAGTAGCAGCAGCAATCAGTGAATAGTAAGCTGATAACTTGGGTGTCTTTCTCCCCCCACCCCCAGAATATGAAATATCTGAGGAAGAAACATTTTAAATAGAGCTTATTACATTTTATTTTCTCTCCCTTTACCTACAAAGTTAGTATATACCCTCTAGATTGATTATTCATCTCACATTTATTTAATTGAAAATAAATTAAACTAGAAGATAAAGAAAGTGGAAAAAAAACCTAGGCCATTAGGTTAACTAGCTTCCTGTGTAGGACCACATCAGAGAGAGTGTCCTATTGCAAAGAAGGGCATATTTGAACTATCTCCTAGTAAATACAGATCTTTTTACAGCATCTCAACGTTATGGGAATACTTGTAGCTAAATCCTTAGAATATGAAAGTAAGGTGTGATTTCCTTTTATCCCACAATTAGGATGGACAGAATAGAATCAGAGGAGGTCTGTTAACTGAATTTTTACCATACAAAAGATTTCAAAATGAGAATTTTCAAAACCAAATACATGAAAATTATCTATTGATACTAAAACAAAGAGCAAGCATAAACTCAAAAATACACTTAATTTAACGTTTGGAGCATTTCACTTAATTATGAAAAGGATATGTCATTGATTTAGTGAATCTTATAACTACAGTGAAGGCAAAAATTGTGTGACTGAGCTTAGCCCCTAACCGTGAAATTGAGAGCAATAAGTGATGTAAATGAGTCTAAGGGATGTAATCTCAGAGAACAGAAAGGAAATCCATTATGGAAAAATGTTGGCAAGGCAATTCTTTACATACCATTCAGTGGACATTTGGGGATGGAAGATCTATTTGGATGGGCTAAAGAAATGACATGACATACATGTTTTACAGGAAAAAATGTATTTGTAATTGCAGAGAAAAAATATTCCAGAGAATAATCGAATCAAGAAAAATGCACTGCTAGGTCTAGTCATGAATTGAAAATCCCCTTTGGGGCAATATCAGGAACACTGAAAAAAATCTGTCTGATGGCTATTGATTTATAAAGCTGATACAGATATGAGAGCTGTCTTCAAGTATTTGAAGGGCTGTCATGCAGATATGGAATTAAATATAGAATTAAAATATTGGAATTATACTGTCAGAGCTGGAAGGGACTTTAAAGATTGTCTAGTCAAATACCCTCATTTTACAAAAAATGGGCAATGAGGGTGCAAAAAGGGAAATGACTTGCTGAAGGGAACTTGTGGGAAATAAGTGAGGTAAGAACCCATGTTTCTAGAAATTTGTAACATACTCTCTCCTTAAGCCTGTTTTTCTTGAATCTCAAAGTGAGAACTAGGAGTGATGGGTAAAAATTGCAGAACAGTAGATTTCAAATCAACTTGATTCCACAATTGTTCGTTTGATTTTGATATAAGTCAAAAAAATTTACTAACTAATAAAATTATCCCATAGTGAAATAGACTGCTGTGGGAAGTAATTGGTTGTCTTATCAACAGATCTCAAGAAGTACTGGATGACCATTTACTAGGGCTGTTGCAGACAGTATTCTTACAAAGTTATGAGTTGAATCAGATGACTTCTGAGGTACCTTTCAATTCTGAAATGCGTTGATTTTATCATAAAGACATTGTTTTTTATGATTCTCATTTCCTTTTAGGTGACAAATTCCACTATTTCACTATGTGACCTTGAGGTGAATAACTTTTTCTTTTGGACTCTCTCACTCTCTCTTTCTCTCTCTTCATCTAGGTGAAGAGGGCTGAAAGATCAATTTTAAGGTGTCTCCTCTCTCTAATATTCTGTGAACTACTACTATTTGATTACTTAATTAGTCATAGAACATAGGGCAATGATTTTCCCTCAAGGACCTAACATTATACATCCTATGTACCTTGCTAATGCATTTATCTTGAATATTGTATATTATAGTTATTTGTTTGTATCTATTCCCCCTAGATTGCATGGTGTAATGATAAGAACAGGGGTCACAGAGTTAGGAAAGACCTAGGTTCAACCTCTACCTTGTCACTTCTTATCTTATACTTATCAGGCCCATGAGCAGATCATTAAATTTTTCTTCTGTTTCCTCATCTATAAAATGAAGAAGATCATACCTTTGGTGCCTACATTGTAGGGTTATTGTAGAACTGAAGGAGACACCATTGAATTGAATGAGTACATAAAATGTTTTGAGAACACTAAAGAAGTATATGAATTTGTGAGTTATTTATTTCCTTTGATAGACTGTAAACTCCTTGGTGGCAGAGACCATGTCTTGTCACAACACTGTATCCCCTCTTATACCTGGCATATGCTCTACATTCAAGGCACTTCAAGAAAAGTTTGTGAAATTTAGAATTACAGGAGAAAAGACAGAAAATAGATCATGTCCTTTGACCCAGAAATGTCACTAATGTTCATGTACACAAGAAAGTTCAAAGAGCAAAACAAAGGCTCCATGAATATCAAAACGGTTTTAGCAATATTTTTTTTGTGGTAGGAAAAAATGCACAATGGTTGCCCATGAATTGGAGAATGGCCGAATCGATCACATTTGAATATATGGAAATATTTTTTGTGCCATGAGAAACAGCACATATGAATATTTTCAAAAAGGTCAGGAGAACTTAAATGAACTGATTTACTTTGAAGGAAGTGTAAATAGAACAACTTCCAGAAGCATACAAATGAAAAGAACATGGCAAGGAAGCCAGATTCTGAGTCATTGTAATGAACAATTCTGGTCCCAGAAGGCAAATGATAAAACACATTTCTCTCTTCTCCATAGGGGAGAAAGGCACGATTGGTGTGGAATGCTGTGTATGTTGTCAGATATTTTTGCTGTGGTAGTTGTTCCTTTCAAGTGTTTCTGTTTTTTATAGGGAGAATTCAATGGGGGTGGATGTATATTCATAAATGACTGTGGTATAGAACTAAAAGACATTAATACAAATTTGTTTTAAATGTTTGTGGAATGACTGACTAAATGAACAAAGAAGGAATTAAAAGGAAAATGTATTGCCCAACTGGGAACTACAAAAGAGTAGCTAGCAGTAAGCTTAATTCTATATTTCTTAACCATCTTCTGGCCCTTAGGCCATATTAAAGTTCATCTTGCTTGTTTTGCTTCATTTGCTTCAAATACTGTTTCTTTTGTCAAATTGGAATATTCCTTGTGATTTCATTTCTTTTAAACTCTAAATATGTATGAAGTTGCCTATTAAAGAGAGCATGCATAATATATGTAGAGAGACAATATGGCATTGCCTATGCTCAGCTGCTCTGATAAATACAGGAGCCTCAATAACATTTGTGTTCCAGGTGAAAAATACAACTGTACTTTGCACATATTCGTGATGAGATTAGTGACCAGGATTCCCAGTAGTATCAAAGGACTGATGGATGGAGACTATGGAGATGTCTCATTAGGGTGTGTGGTGCCCGGGAATCTCATCTGTCCTGGCAGGTTTGGGATTTAGAATCAAAGTTCCATTAATATCAGCATCCAGCTTCGTGCACTTTGCCTCACCGACAGTATCGTGTATTGAGGAGCAATTAGGGAGTCACTGGAGATCCTTCTGTAGACTCAGAGGGTCAAAGAAGCTAATTAACCTTCCTCTTGCATTCCAAACAGACTAGCAACAATCACAGCCAAATCTCTGGGGGAGAAGAGGGGAACATGGCTTTAAAAACAAAAAAGAGCCATCTTGGTTTTAAAATGTCAGCAGAAATTTATTTAAATAATAAAAAAAGAATTCTCAAGAAAGGAATCTGTGGGAGACAAACACAGAGTTTACTAATAAAATCCTGAGCTGGCACTGGGGTCATTTTGACATTTGTCTGTTTTTCCAGCAGACACCCACTGTGTGCAAAGCACTCATATGGCTCTGGCATAGTGAATAGGGTTTGAGTCTTGAAGTTAGGAAAACCATGATTCACTTCCTACCTCTAACATTAGTTGTATTAGCTTGCATAAGTTGTAACCTCTGTAGGGCTCAGGGATATCTTACAGGCATTTTCATAGGTAGATTTCAAAAATAGATGGATTGTGATAAGTACTGGTGAGGGGAATTTACACACCAGAACTTTTTCCAAGCTGATGGAATCACAGATCTTTGACCTATTTATGTATGTGCTGTGTGTATACTGCTAGAATCTATAGGTAATTTAGACATAAGTCACCATTCCCTGCAAGCAAGGAACTTAGATCCTACAAAGGAGATAAAACATGTATACAAATAATTTAATGCTAAATAGAATATGGGAAGTCCCTAAAAGATGCATGGAATGCTAAGAATAGTCAGAGGGAAGGGTAAGTTTTGGCTAAGAGTGAGTGGAAGTCAGAGAAAACATCAAACTAGCACCTAACTTGAGCTGGAAGAAGTTCAAATGAGGGGTGATAGAGGCCTAAACTTGAAGTTTTTTTCTTCTTTTCTCCCCTCCTCTTCTCTCCGTCTTTTCTTTTCCCCTCCCTTTTTCTTTCCTCCTCTCCTCTTTCCTCCCCTCTCCTTACTTCCAAGCAATCCCCTAAAATTCCCCTCTTGGGAACTGTTGCAAATGATACTTGTTGCTTATGTCACATTTAGAATATTGTATTCAGTTCTAGGTACCACATTTGAGTACGTATCTTTTTAAACCAGAGTATATCCAATGGTGGATGACCACTATGATGATGGGAACTGTAAAAGCTGACATTTATATAATGATTTAAGTTTTACAAATATTCTTTTACATATATTACCCCATTTAAGCCTCATAACAGCACTTAGTATGGTGTCTACCACATATTAAGCATTTAATAAATTCTAGTGGACTGACAAAGGCCCTGTGTTGTCAGGCATTATAGACATTAGTAGTTTTATTTTGAAGATCAGAGTCTGAGAAAGTGTAAGTAATTTATTCATGACTGTAAAGTTATTAAGTCTTGGAGGCAGCATTTGAATCCAGGTCTCTTCTTTCTCCAAGGCCAGTGCTTCTGTACCTGACACCTCTATGAAGGTCAGTTGAATGAAATGAGAATGCTTAGCAAGGAGAAGAGAAGGCTTAGGAATACATGAAAGCTTTCTTTAAGTATATGAAAATCTGTCATCTGCAAGAGGAATTATACTTGCTCTATTTGTATCCAGAAGGAGATAAAAAGCTTTTAGTGTGATATTAGGAAAAGTTTCCTAACAATTAGAGCTGTCCAGAGAGGTACTAGAGGCAAAGAGTCACTGTCATTGAAAGCTGGATGACCATTTAACGGGAATGTTATAGAAGGAATTCCTGCTCTCAAGAACTGGTTAGACTTGATGATAGCTGAGATTTCTTTGAATAGTCCCGAGATTCTGTAATGAAGACTACATGCACAGCCTACGAAGCGTTGGTCGAAAAGTAAAAAAAAAATTAATCTTTCATTATTTGGCATAATATAATCACTAATAATTTTAAAGGGTTAATAAAAATATTAAAATATTTAATAAGAATTAATATTTCATTTATCTACTTCCTCTCTCCCTTCATCTCTCCCTCCCTCTTTTCCTTCCTTTTTTTCTTTCTTTCCTTCCTTCCTTCCTTTTTCTGGGTTTAGGTAAAGAAATTCATTGATAATGAATTAACATAATAAATAAAAATTCTGATCACTGAATTTGTTTTGGTCTTTGTATGCCTTTGCGTGAAGGACTCTGCTCCTTCTATCAAAATTAGTTAAAATATAGAGAAGTTGCTTTGGATCAACCTCATCATTCTCCTTAGCATTTCCCATGCAAGCAAACATGTGTGACATTCCTTCACTTTTGGAGAAGAACGAAACTGCCAATTCATCAAACGTGCCCAAACTGCCATCAATTCACACGCTGCTTCCTCTTTGCTGTTATATTTGAAAACAAAGCTAGCTTTTCTTTGCCTTGCCTACCATTATTACCTCCTGTGTCTACAACATTGAAACTTTAGGCTAGAAGTGACAAGAAAAATGCTAACTCCCGCATGAGCTGGTTTGGGGGCTCAAAATCTATTTATGCCAATATAATCCAATAATAGGGTGATACTAGTATTTCTGACTTTCATTGTGGAAAAAAATGGATCAGAAAGAATTAGAGGTAGAAAGGACCTTAGAGAAAATCTAATACAAATCTCCTTTTATAGATTAAAAAACGTAGTTTGGCCAAAGTTAAGAGACTTGTTCAAGGTGGGATATCTAGTTAGTGGCAAAACTTGGATTCCAATCCCAGTCTCAAGGTTCTCATACCAGAGAATTTGAATCATTACAATCTATTATATTGGCTCGTCAAGTCATACTTTATAATAGAAGGAGTATAAGACCAGCAGATAAGTGCAAATTCAAGCACCAGGTCTACCAAATTATCATTGTTCAACTTTGGACAAACAGGAAACTATAGCTCTGTTTTCTCATCTGGAAAAAAGGTAGGAACACTAATATTTACTCTTAGTGGAAAGAGCACTGGATTTTGAATCAGTGGGACCTGAGTTTAAATCCTGATTTTTTCAGTGTGATCTTGGGCACATTTGGCTTTCTGTGCTTCAGTTTCCTTATATCTGTCACATAAGTATGTAGATGGCCTCAGAAGTCCTTTCCTGTTCTATATCTATGATCATGTGAAAACATTTTTAAAAAGCCTCAAATACAATAGAAACTGAAATATTTTCATTAATCATGATAGAAATAATAATAGCAGTGACAGTTTTTTCTCTTTTAAAAGCTATTATTTTGGATATAGGTTTAAATATCTTCAACAGAACCAGAGTGGTTTTCAGGTGAATGTAAGAGGGGCTGTTTAGTCTCTTTTGCTAAGCTATGGCATCCTAAGCTTTAACTCTCCTGCACTTGAATTATTTTAAAACCGTCTGGCATATCTCTAAAACTAATGGTACAAACTCTAGCATGATAAATTAAAATAAATTCCACTCTGTCACATTGCAAACAACTAGCTGTTCCCTAGCCTTTGAAAAAGTACTTTCAAGATAAAATATGTGCTTGTTGTTTCTGCAGGTTTTTAAAAGTCCTGTATCTTCACAGATTTACTGGGGGGAAAACATTTCATGTAAAATGTGTTTTTTGCTGACATTTGGAAGTCTTGCAAAGTGGTTTATTATAGATCTAGTGGACATTTTGATATTTAATTAAATTTCAGAAACATATTCTCTCCACCTATAAGAATGAATATGAAGAATTTTTTTATTCACCGTCTATTTGTTATTCTTTTTCTGTTTCTCACACAAAATTATCAGTTGGAAATAAGTCATCAGAGACACTTAAAATTTTCAGGGGTCAAAAATCTAATTAACCTCAGCAACTGTGCTTAAAATGTTGAATAATATAAGACAAGTCCTTACAGGGTTCTTTGGTGATATTCACAACCAGTGATATGTTTATACCAGGATGTGTGTTTGAGTGTTTTAAATTGACCTTTAATGTCCATTTTCAAAAGACCCTCTTAGGGCATAATGAGAGGGAGAGAACACTTGGGAATGTCAGTTGATAGCACTTATAAGGCTCCATCTAATACTTCAGAAAATTTTTGTTGAATATGAATATCCAGATATATAAACTATTACTTTCCATTTTAATTGAATGAATGGCACTTGGGTATATAATAATAGCTGACATTTATGAGAAATGGAAGGGGACTGGATAGTGAAGCCCCAATCTTTAGGGCATGCTCGTCAGATGGGCTATTCATGGTGGGTTTTATACAGGGCTTGTGCAAATATTCTTTGCCTAGTTCCTTGTAGAACTTTGGAAGCCTCTTTCCAGTCATGGCAAGTGAGTGAAAGGTTAATACTGTCTGTTGACAAAAAGCTTCCCAATTGGCTGTGGAGCAAGAAAAACCAATGACTCAAGAGGTGCTAAGCCAGAATTGGCTGCACATAAAATAGAGACAACTTAACAATCTGTCAGTCTCTCTTTTCTTTCCTGTCCACAAATGAGCCAAGGTTTTTTCTGACCATTGACATGCTGTAATGACTGAAAGATACATTCCCCAACCTAGCTGTTACGTGTCTGTGAACATCACCTCTATTTCTTTTTTTTTGTACTTTACATTGGCTTATTAGGTGAATGAATACTCAGAGGAACTTGTGAGTTTGGGAAATTTGGGGGTCCCATCTAAAGTGGCAACAGTGGTAGATATGGAATGACTTGAGGATGGTGTTGGCCTCAATGATCATGACCCCTTGTGAAAGACAGAAATATCTAGAGAAATTCTAGGAAAATACCAATCTTTGCACCCCAAGGTAGAGTAGAACTGCATGAGTATTTTGTAAAGGCGAAAAAAAAGGACTCCCAGAGTCAGGAGTCAGGAGGTTTTCCTTGGTCCAATGTCTTCTCTCCATATTTGCCCATCTTTGTATTTTCAGTCTGCACCCACTTTCCTCAAGGATCTTGTTTGTAGAAGTGGACAGTACCATCCAGTTTGGGAGGTTGGTTTTTGGTTCTTTCTATGCCTTGTTGGTGTAGTTCTTTACTAAAAGCAAACAGTATTCAGTGGGTTAATTAATTGACGGTGGGGAGCATACAAATGGGGCTTCAGGTATATAGTACTAGAAAACATAGCCTATATGTAATTGAGGAAAAAGAAAATATTATTCCTAAAAAATTAAAAAAAAAAAAGAAAATAGCCCTTAGAGGTTACTCTTATAACCTTAAGAGTAATAGTAGTCAGCAGCACCTTCTGAAGAACCAATTTGACAGAGCATGTATAGACTGTGTGAGTGACCTCAAAGTCAGTATTATAAGAGAAGACTTGTCCAGGATATATTGGGAATCTCTTCCCATCCACAGGGACTCACGGACATTGTTCCTTGCCCAAGGCTTTTATCATTGTCTCCCCTAGTTGTAAGGATCCATTAGAGAAAAATTAGCATTTTCTCTTGTTTTAGACTGCAGTTGTAAAATATTTTTCTGTTGTGTTTCTTCATAAGTGAGACTAGTTTCTATGATAACCTTTGCTTGCTTGAATACTTAAACGTGGGCATCACTTTCACTGTACCTATCTGTTCAAGATCACTTAACTATTAAGTTAAAACATATTGTACCTTTATTTTTATTGCCTTTCTCCTCTTCTTTATTGTCTTTCAGCTGGAGAAGATTATTTCAGACACCAAGACAAGGTCTTCAGTAACCTCTCTTTGTAAAATCTTTTTCCTTTGTTGAATACGAATAATTTTATATTTGAGAGTGATTGTGACTCCTGCCTCTAAGCTTAAGGCAGTATAAGATCTGTTCCATGTAGACTTTTCTTTAGTAAAAGAAATGTAGGATGACAATCAAATGTTTATTCCTCCTTCGGACTCAGAGAACTATTCTGGGCTGGGGATATGGATAATGAGTTCAAAATGTACACCAGTCAATTTATTGAGGAAGAGAGTGAATTTTTCACATGGAGAAGAGTGTGGTGAGGGCATTGGACAATTAAAGTCCAGTCCTTAAAGTGCGTTCAGATTTGACAACAATGAATAATAATAATAAGCATTTATAAGATTTACAAATCATTTTATGTGTTATTGCATTTGATCTGATCATCACATGTTATAGTCACATAGTTTATTGTAGAAAGTGTAACGTTAAAATGAACTTGCTGAAACCCTCTCATATAACAGAACCCAACTCCATTATTTCCTAAACCTTCTCCATGTTGCCCTTTCAGATCTTTGGGTGTGCCCATAAACATACTCCACCTTGTATAGCTACAGGTCATGGAAAAGAATTGGGAAAAAGGGTACCTACAACTATGAACTTGACAAAAAAAGGAGAAATGGGGAAGATGGTATAGAAATCAGTTCTTCTGCAACTCACCAGTCCAAGAGAATCCACAACTGCTGATAGTTTTAGCAACTCTGGATCTTTGTTCCCATCTATACTCCAGAAGCAGTACCACTCTCACACAATTCATTTTTGGTAACATCACTCCACTGATGTCCCTTCCAACTGAGATCTTGTGTTTCTATAAACTTAACACTTCAGAAAATCAACCCATGGAGCCCCAGGAGGAAATTTGTGTGTCACCAGTGATGCCCCAAATAGACTGTGATGATTTTCCAGAAACCTCTTGTGATTTGTGTAGGCAGCAAATAACACCAAGGCTACTGGTTCAGGGATCTGTGTCAACCTTTGATCATCAATTGGAGTATGAGACTATTGTTTATATAGCATTCAAACTTTTTCGCTGCCCCTTCTCACATCTGTAACCTGCAAATCAAAACCACCATGTTGTTCATCTTCAAGCAAACTCACAGACCTTTAGCTTATTCTATCCCTTTGTTATAAAAGATTGCTCTGGGGAGAAGAGAGGATGAAGGAGAGGGAGAGAGGTGATATGAAAACAAAAGATATCCATAAAAACCTACTTTAAAAAAGGAATAAAACCATAGCTCTATCCCTTTAGAGAGAAGGATGAAGTTCTGTGACTGTAACACCCTGGTTTGGCCTACACTGCTGTTATTATGGGAGAATGATAAACAGTGAAAGAATACCCCTACAGGGTATTCAGAGTGAAATGTAGGCGATTGTGGATTTCATGTACTTTTCTTAGCAAAAGTATCAAAATTATGGCTTTTATAACATGTGCTATTGAAGCACTTAAATCAATTCCAAGAGTATACTAGCACAGCTACCTGTCTATGTGACTCTTGAGAACTGAATATAAGCTTCTAAGTTTTCAGTAAGGTGAGAAATCATTTGCTAAGTAAGAAGGTTTGTGAATTTAAACTAAGAATCCCCCCTCCCCCTAGCACTTCTACTTTCAGGCCAAAAAAAGAGATAGGTTATATAGGACAAAGAGTACTGGGTTTGGAGGTAGAGTACCTGAGTTCAAATTTGACTGTTGCTGTCCAAAAACTCATATTGACCCCTTTTTAAAGCTGAGTAGAGAGTCTTCAAGAGTTGCCAGGGCATTTTAGAAAGAAGTAAGGAATTGTACAAATAAGTTGCCTAAAATGTAACTTTATTTGAAGTGTCCTTTGAACTTTTTGAATCAGAGATTCCATTGCTGGGTTTATGCCACCAGGAAGCCATTCATAAGAAAATTCCCACATATCCCAAAATATTTATAGGAACACTTTTGTTATGTAAGAATTGGAAACAGAATACATGTCTATCAATTGGGGAATGGCTTAACAAACTGTGATACATGCATGTAATGGCATATTATTTTTCTGTACGAAATGACGTGATAAATATGGAGAAGTGTACAAAAATCTATGTGAACTGATGGAAGTAAAGGAAAAAAATGTACGTAGTAACCTCAATGTAAGTGGAAAAACCAACATTCCAAAAAATTTTTTAAAATGTACCTAAATTATAAAGATCAAGTAGGATTCAAATGAAGACATATGATAAGATATACCTAAATTACCCCATTCATGGTCCATAGGTATCATACAATGTTTATGTTTTTGAACTTTTTCAATATATCAGTTGTATTTATTTTTTTTCCTCTTTAAAAGTGCTATTTGCCATTTAAGTTGGTATTCTGGGAAGGATACTTTGCAGAACTGAGATGATATAAGAAAGAGAAAATATTAATTAAAATTTATTATAAAAATATGACTTTTTGAGGCCCAAATCCTCCCTCCAACCTCTCAACTGCCCCAAAAAACTTGGTGTAGGGTTTTTCTACTTTATTTAGTTGGTCCTTGGGTGACAGACCTACAGGTCTGTTTTCATGTAGATTAAGATTCTTGAAACAACAAAAAAAAGTAGGCTATGACCTGACTGTAGTCTCAGGGAACCCAAGAAAGCACATGGCTTCTCCCTCGTAAAGAAAGCTTTAAATAAGACCTGCCATGCAGAGATATTTTTCTACCATTCTTCTACCAAACCATTTAGGAGGCTCTAAATTTTACATTTTTTATTATGATGCTCAGATGGAACTAAGAGTTCATCGATGTGGATGTCCCTAGCAATGGTGTAGATAGCAACCCTTTGTTCCTTACCCATCCTCTGTGACTCTTGACATTATCTTAGCCACAGGGGATCTGCCCAACACATCTCCTTCACTTTCTTGTGATACCTCAAGGATACTAGCAGAACTCTAGCCATGGGACCATTTTTTTTTCAGATCATGCATTTCTGTGATGACATCTGCTACTCTAGTCCTTCTTTATAGTTCCTTAGATGTTATACATCATAGTCTATTGACAATGAGATGTCTGATGCAATGGATAGAAAGGTCCACAGGTTCATGTTCTATCCCTTCTTTTGTTATTATCAGGTCAATATCAGCTGACATGGACTGCTTATGTAACCTGGGCAGGTTGCTTCAGCTCTCAGTGCTTGAAGCATTTCTCTAACACTCAGAGTTGCAGACAAGGTGCCAACTTACATTGGTAGTAGGCATTTCCTCTTCCAAAATGTCAATGAAATTGCAGGTTCAGTACTTTTCTCTGTAGTCTATTCACATCCACCGTGAATTTTTTTCATTGCCCTTGAAAGATTTTTATGTTTAATTCTTCATAGATAGCAGTTGTTATATTATAATATATTATCATATATATGATATAATATGATATAATATTTCAATTGGAAAATAGATTAAAGGAATTATGGTTGATGCTGAGAATGACTTCTCATTCATCCTCTTCTCAACTCATCCTCTTGGAATCCCTAACTCTCTTTAAGGTTTAGTTGAGATGTTAGCTCTTACATGAATCCTTTTCTGATCTCTGCTCCTTATCCCCCAGTTTTTCAGGCTCTACTCACCGGCACATAATTACTACACATAAATTTTGTATTTTTTTTTTTTGTGTGTGTGCAGGCCATATTCTTTCTAGTAATAAATTCCTGTAAGACAATGACTGTTTTGTTTTTGATTTTGTATCTTCAGGGTCCAGCAATATAGGTACACAATACATGCTTCGTGAATTGATTCCATGCAAACAGAATTTCCTAGCTTGTTTCAGGCAAGATTAAGTCTCAACCATTTGCAGATGTTTCAGGGTCACTTCTTCACTGGCTGTAGCAAAGCCAAAAGACTGTACCAAATGCAATGAAAATGATCCTTGCCATGCACTTTCCAAATTCCCTGGCTATGATTCCCTCCCCTAGAACAGTCCAGGCTGAGGACCCACGTTAATTAATGTCCAGGGTACTCATGCACAGAGTCTGCTGAGTTTTGATTTCTATTGAACCTTACAAAATGCTGGTATCTCAGCTCTAGAGTTGAGAATAGTTCTCTCGGGTCTTTGAGTAGCCATCAAATGAAGACATAAAGGAAACTTAGCTGATTTCAAGGGTTCACTTAAGTGTTACTTTGACAACCACAAACAGTGCAAAGAGCCACCTCAGCATGAATTCCACCAGAGTGAGAGACTCATTTTCTAGTGGCATTTGTCTTTAATTTGCATATGTGACCATGCAGAAGGGAACAGCTGGCAAAACTAGGACATCCATTAAATGCAAACATTTTAAGGGTTTGTTTTTTATTTTTCTTTCCTTAGAGACACAAGGAGTTTCTCAGAGTAGAATTCTCACTCAGTGAAATCTAGGGGATTTGAGGAAAGACAAGGCATATCTCAAACAAGATGAAAAGTACAGTGCTCATTTTTTTATGCCAGAAATTGCAAAGAAAATGAAATGCTTCATCTCAATTAAGCTCATAACTAAAGACTGGGGAAAATTTGTGAGGTTTGTCTTATACGTTTCCTTTGAAATGTCTATCTTCTTTCTCCCCCTTAGCAACTTTCCTATTCTGACTACTATCTGGACCTTCATTGCTCCCTTTTCCTATGTGGATGGGTTAGCATAAGATATTAGAATTGAGAGGAATGTTAGGGGTTATCTAATCCAATTCTTTCATTTTACAGGGGAGAAAACTGAGACCTGGAACAATGCAGTGACTTCCCCAAGTTAGTATATAGCAGACCCAGGATTTGAACTTAGATCTTCCAACTTCAAATCCAGCGTTCTTCCTATTATACCCTAATTCCTTGAAAAGTACTGAAGCATTTATATGGCTTAATGTGGGGCTTCTTTTCAAAAAGGGGGGATAATTTTAATTGAATGACTCAGAAAATAGTAATAGACTCTTGGGGTATATTAATTGGAAGGGGAGAGTTAGCTATTAAATGAGAAAGAGCCTACCTCTTATTTCATTGGTCACTGCTCCTTCATATATGTTTCCTTTCTCTATTAGAATGTAAACTTTTTGAGGCAAAGGGATGGGCTTACTTTTTTAAAATTAAATTTATTTATTTAACTTTTAACATTTGTTTTCACAAAATTTTGGGTTCCAAATTTTCTCCCCATTTGTCCCCTCCTCCCACTCCAAAACACCAAGCATTCTAATTGCCCCTATCACCAATCTGCCCTCTCTTCTAACATCCCTCCTTCCCTTATCTCCATCTTCTCTTTTGGCCTGTAGGGCCAGATAACATTCTATACCCCATTACTTGTATTTCTTATTTCCTAGTAACAAGAACAGTACTTGACAGTTGTTCCTAAAACTTTGAGTTCCAACTTCTCTTCATCCCTCCTTCCCCACCCATTCCCTTTGGGAAGGCAAGCAATTCAATATAGGCCATATCTGTGTAGTTTTGCAAATGACTTTAATAATAGTCATGTTGTGTAAGACTAACTATATTTCCCTCCATCCTATCTTACCCCCCATTGCTTCTATTCTCTCTTTTGATCCTGTCCCTACCCAAGTGTTGACTTCAAATTGCTACCTCCTCCCATTGCCCTCCCTCCCATTATCCCCCCTACCCTGCTTATCCCCCTCTCCCCCACTTTCCTGTATTGTAAGATAGGTTTTCATACAAAAATGAGTGTATATTTTATTCCTTCCTTTAGGTGAATGTGATGAGAGTAAACTTCATGTTTTTCTCTCACCTCCCCTCTTTTTCCCTCCACTAAAATGTCTTTTGCTTGCCTCTTTTATGAGAGATAATTTGCCCCATTCCATTTCTCCCTTTTTCCTCCCAATATATTTCTCTCTTACACTTAATTTCACTTTTTAAAGATATGATCTCATCCTATTCAATTCACTCTGTGATCTCTGTCTCTGTGTGTACGTGCATGTGGGTGTGTGTGCATGTGCGTGTGTGTGTGTGTGTGTGTAATCCCACCAACTGCCCAGATACTGAAAAGTTTCAAGAGTTACAAATATTGTCTTTCCAAGTAGGAATGTAAACAGTTCCACTTTAGTAAGTCCCTTATGACTTTTCTTTGCTGTTTACTTTTTCATGTTTCTCTTCATTCTTGTGTTTGAAAGTCAAATTTTCTTTTCAGCTCTGGTCTTTTCATCAAGAATGCTTGAAAGTCTTCTATTTCATTGAAAGACCAGTTTTTCCCCTGAAGTATTATACTTAGTTTTGCTGGGTAGGTGATTCTTGGTTTTAGTCTTAGTTCCTTTGACTTCTGGAGTATCATATTTCATGCCCTTCAATCCCTTAATGTAGAAGCTGCTAGATCTTATGTTATCTTGATTGTATTTCCACAATACTGGAATTGTTTCTTTCTGGCTGCTTGCAATATTTTCTCCTTGACCAGAGAACTCTGGAATTTGGCCACAATGTTCCTAGGATCCAATGTTCCTCTTTTTGGATCTCTTTCAGGTGGTGATTGGTGGATTCCTTGAATACTTATTTTGCCCTCTGGTTCTAGAATATCAGGGCAATTTTCTTTGATAATTTCATGAAAGAAATTATGTCTAGGCTCTTTTTTGATCATGGCTTTCAGGTAGTCCTATAATTTTTAAATTATCTCTCCTGGATCTATTTTCTAGGTCAGTTGTTTTTCCAGTGAGGTATTTCACATTCTCTTCCATTTTTTCATTTTTTTGGTTTTGTTTTGTATTTTCTTGGTTTCTCATAAAATCATTAGCCTCCATCTGTTCCATTCTATTTTTTAAAGAAGTATTTTCTTTAGTGAGCTTTTGAGCCTCCTTTTCCATTTGGCTTAATTCTGCTTTTTAAAACATTCTTCTCCTCATTGGCTTTTTGAATCTCTTTTGCCAATTGAGTTAGCCTATTTTTCCAGGTGTTATTTTCTTCAGCATTTTTTGGGTCTCCTTTAGCAAGGTGTTGACCTGCTTTTCATGCTTTTCTTGCATCTCTCTAATTTCTCCTCCCAGTTTTTCCTCCACCTCTCTAACTTTATTTTCAAAATCCTTTTTGAGCTCTTCCATGGCCTAAGCCCATTGCATATTTATTTTGGATGTTTGGGATACAGAAGCCTTGACTTCTATGTCTTTCCCTGATGGTAAGCATTATTCTTCCTCATCTGAAAGGATGGGAGGAGATATCTGTTCACCAAGAAAGTAACCTTCTATGCTTTTATTTTTTTTCCCTTTTGTGGGCATTTTCCCAGCCAGTTACTTGACTTCTGAGATTTCCTTCCACCACCACCTCGCCTCCAGATCTGCTCAGCTAGTGTTTGGGGTTTGAGTTTCAAATGCTGCTTCCCAGCCTCTGGGCTTTTGGTGAGGGTGGAGCTGCTATTCAGTGTGAGATTAAGTCAGGTGCTCAGGTGGGGGGCAGGCCACCACAGGGGGCTCACTTCCCTCAGGGTGTTTATGTGAAGACCTTCAACAATGGATCCGAGCTCCTGTCTGCTTTGGGAACTCCTCTCTGCTGCTGCCTCTGCTGCTGCCTCCGGAGGGGCCCTAGTTATGGAGACTCTCTGCTCCCCTCTTAGCAAGCTGAAAAGACTCTCTCACTGACCTGTAGTGCCTGTGGGTGGAGGGACCTGTGTGGCCGTGGAGATTCTGTCCTTGAAGCCTGCTCGGATCTGCTCCCCTAGGTGCTGCATAGCCAAGGCAGGGCTGGGCTCTGCTCTTTGTGTGAGTTTTTCAGGTATCTCCTCCACTCCGTTGTTCTGTGGCTTCTGCTGCTCCAGAATTTTTGGGGAGTTCTTCTTTACAGGTATTTTATGGGCTGTGGGTTAGGAGCTAGCATATGTGTATCTTTCTACTCCCTGGGCTCACTTTTGTATTTGTATACCCAGATTTTAGTACAATGCCTAGAAGATAGTAAACATTTATTAAAAACTTTTTTCATCCTTCCATCTATCCATTCATTCATTTGTTCATGCAGGTATGCATACATGTATGCATTCATTTGTAACCTCTTTACTATAAGGGGTTGTAAGGCAGTGGATAGAGCACTAGTGCAGGAGTCAGGAGGACCTGAGTTGAAATCTCACCTCAAACACTTGACACTCACTAGATGTTTGACCTTGGCCAAGTCACTTAACCCTCATTGCCTCATTCTGGGTCATCTCCAGTCATCCTGATGAATATCTGGTCACTGGATTCAAATGGCTCTGGAGGAGAAGTGAGGCTGGTGACCTGCACAGCCCTCCCTCACTCAAAACAAAGTCAAGTGCAGGTCATGTCATCATTTCTATGATGGCATGGTCTTCTTCCACAATGAAGGATGAACACACAATTTACTATAAGAATCCTTATCTCAAGTCATAATCACATTAATGAGTCAGGTAACTCAGAGAAAGGGTACATATTTCCTTCAAGGTCCTAGGGGTGTTTCTGAGGGTTTAAGGGTATCTTTATGTAATTCTATTTACTTAAGTCCCCATTTTGGTGTGTTTACCTCAATATCAATCACCAGTCCTTAGCATTATAGTATCATTCAAACAATTAACACCAATTAGCTTTTATAAATGGAAATACAAAGGTACAAATATTTTCCTCACACCTGAGGGCATACTCTCCCCATCTCCCCTTCATACCTTGAGAGAGCAAGTTAAAACTCAAAGCAGCTTCTACAAAGCATTTGCCCCAAGCCAGTTCACTCTAATGTAGCAAGTCACTTGATGAGGTTATATCTTATCTGCCACTGGTATTGGCTTCTACACCTGAGGGCTAACCTGGGCACCTTGGTTGTTAGCAAACCAGCCTGTGCTTAAGCTCCCAGGTCTCTGATAGCTTGTCATTCCAACCTTTCAAAGCTCAAAAGTAGTGACTGTTTCCAATGCTCCTTTACCTAAAAGCAAGACAAACTCAAAAATGAAAAGAGATCTAAATTTGCAAGGTCCTATGTTGGCCCTGGGTGGGGAGGACTTGATATCTTTCCCCTATAGAATCTATTACGTGTCTTCCTCTGATCACTAGCAGAAAAGAGAAATTGCCTTGACTAGTTAATTTATTTTATAAGCACTTTCAGTTCTTGTTCAGCAGCGAATCAATAGGCTCCTCATCTTTTCCTTATAAGGCAGCTCAAATAATCACAATACCTCCTGTGCAAGCTCTGAATAGAGGAGGTGATGTGGGGGGGGGGGGGCGATGGACTCTCTATTATTCTTTATTATATCTTTCCAGAGGCAGACTCCTTAGCCTATGCACACATGGGCTGGCAGCTGGTAAAGCATACTGAATATACTCTGAGGATGGGACTCCAGGGGCCTTAGGCCCCCATTAAAGTCCGTTCAATATTGACTAATTGACCAATGAATTAATTCATCAAAAATAATGTCTGTAAAGATTAGACTTGGTTGGGGAGATGATCAAGTAGTGCTCTGGCTATCACGGCAAAAAATAGAGAGATATGGAAAGCCTCATGGAATAGGCCTTGAGCAACATGAAGATGTACCTTGAGAAGGCAGGCAGGTAGAAGTTGAAAACGTACATTAACAATTGCATTGTTTGACACAGCTCCTCTCAACAAAAATAGGATTTGGTATAAATGAAATTCATTTTAATACATTCAAATTAAAATGGCTGCTAGCATTATTGCAAAGCCTGCCTAATGCAGAGAAGGATAGATCTGTCAGGGGTTGAGTGGGAAGATCCTGGAGAGACTCTCTCAGGGGAGGCCATCTATGAAGATTTGAAGCTGGACCTCAGGGGAAGAGAGGTCATAAATCATGCCAATTTGGCAAAATGAACTCTTTCTTATCGCCTACATTTGTTACCATAAAGTTTCAAGTAATAATCAGCCTCTCTTGGGTATCTCTCTATCTCATTTTAAAACAACTTTTTAACAGATGAACTCTCTTTACCACCCCCAGTCATGGCTTCACAGTTTTCATAATCACAGAGGTAGGAGATCAAAATAATAGGATATTCTGCAGTGAGATTTTTTTCCATCAGCAACAGTGGGGGATACTCTGCCCGACAAATATTTAATTGGTACCTTTACATTTAGAAGATAATGCTGTTCCCCTATCTACCATTGTTATAAACATTTTTTTAAGAGCAAACCCTTTTTAGGTTTGTCACTGTTCAGACTGCCTAACCTTATTGGTTAGTGTGCCTTATTGTCTCCTGTATTTAGAGCTGTTTCCTGCCTCTCCCAGATGCTCAGGGCTGGCTGCTGGGTTTCATTTTGAAACACTGATTCAGATGAATGTGGCTCCCAATTATTGATGAGAGAAGAAGAAGAAGAAGAAGAAGAAGAAGAAGAAGAAGAAGAAGAAGAAGGAGAGAGAAGAGATATACAGAGAGACACAGAGAGACAGAAAGTGAGACAATGAGACACTCAGAGAGTCAGTAAGACACAGAGAGAAACAGAGAGAGACAGAGACTGGCAGAGAGAAAGAGGGAGACAGAGAGAGACAGAGAGACAGGAGAGAGACAGAGAGATAGAAGAGATACACACAGAGAAAGACAGTGAGACAGAGAAACAGAAAGACACACAGAGAGAAACAGAAAGAGACTGAGACAGAGAGAGAGACAGAGAGAGAGAGAGAGAGAGAGAGAGAGAGAGAGAGAGAGAGAGAGAGAGAGAGAGAGAGAGAGAGAGAGAGAGAAACACAGAGGGAGACACAGAGAGACAGACAGAGACAGACAGAGAGAGCTCAGTGGGGGCAACAAGCAGGCATCTGCCATCTTTGTGAATTGGAGGATTTCACTGATCTCATGTACTCTTAATTAATTGCCTTGGGTAATTAGGCACTCTACAGCCTGTCTATTTAGAGATCCAGAGCAATATCACTAAAGGATGCTTAGAAACTGTCACAATTACATTCATATAGGAAGCTGACAACTTCCCAGGTACAGGTTCTAGCTCTTACCTCATCAAAAACATGGAGATACTTCAGAGAGCTAGCAAGGGTCAATCCATGACCAGGGCATTTTTGTTGCCTGGCCCTCTTCTGCTTGGAACAAGATCAGTGTTCCCACATCTTTTCATTGACCTCAATCACTCAGTAAACAGGAAAAAAAAACAGGAAATAATGCTGCAAACACGCTAGGGATCATTCAGAAAGCTTAAAGATTTTTTTTAGATTGTGTTTTAGGTTTTCATGGAATAAGCTAGGGCTATGTTTCTGCACAATGAACTTCCTACAGTAGATAATGGTTATGGACTATTTTACCTTTTCAGAACATGAGTGTGATAGATTCTGAAAATGATCAATAAATAATAAGCATTAATTTCTATAGTGATTTCTGGTTTACCGAAATTTCTTTCTGATAGTCCTGTGAAGTAGGTAGTATTTCTCCATTTTACAGATAAAGAAACTAAATTTTGGAGAAGAGTAGTGACATATTCAGTGTCACAGTGAAGGAGAGAACCAGGATCATCTAACTCAGTCCAGTACTTTTCCAATTTTATCATTTAGCGTGTTGAGCTACTTTTTTCACTAACTGGCTCATGTGTGTTGGTCTTGCCTCCCTAATAAGGCTTTAAGTTACTTGTAATCACTGCTGGAGTCTTTTGCTCCTTTTGTATATCCATAGAATCTATCACAATGCCAAGTACACAGTAGGTATTCAACAAACGCTTGCTGATTGATTGAAAACTAGGAGATTAGCTAGTACAGTATAGAGAAGAAGGAATATATCTTAGCTCCTCCCAAGTAAAAAGCCCAAACAGAGACAGTTATAAAAGTATTCATTGGAGAAAAGTCTTGGTGGTAGGCTTTGAGCTTTTTTATATTAACTTTTGAGTCCTCTAGGGGACGGTTAAACCAGGACTGATTTAAACATATAGACCTGTGATCTGAGAGGAGCCGAGATCAAAGGCTCACTCCAAACAGCTTTCTGCTGATTTTCTTGGGTGTCTCCTACCATCTCCAGGCACATATATAATGATTTTACAGCTACTGTCAAGCTGACAGATGATATTTCTATCACTATGGTTCTGCAGTTGTTTGTTTAGCATATGGCGTTGGTGGTAAGCCTGTCCATCATGAATTATTAACAGAATCCATAATGTTGATGAGTTATATGAGATGCACACTCCCTCCCCCCCCCCGCATTTGCTCATTAAATACAGGGGAGGGAAGACCCCAGTGCACTGAGGCAAAGAAAGAAATAAACTTGAGTTATTAGGGAGATGACACACAGCAAACATATGAAATGAAAGCAATGTAATCTACATAATCTTTGTCAAAGGTTCAGTTCTAGGGGTTCAGAACCACAGAACCTCCACAGAACCCAATCTGGAAGGGACCTTTGTGTCCATCTTGTCCAAACTGTATACAGAAAATAATATCTTACAAAAATATTCAAGAAATGGTGATCTAGCCTCTGCTTGGGAATATATACCTCCTTATTTCTGAAAGCTGGTATGTTACTCAGTGTGTCCCAAGACCTCCTTTGACTTTTTTAAACTGCCATAACACTCTGTTGTCTTAAATTGAGCTTGCAATCCACTTGAAATTCCAGACTGTTTTCACACCAACTGCTGCGGTTTAACCATGTGCCCCCCAACCCATTTTGTTTCTGTGAAAACAACTTCTGGAATCCAAGTACAAGACTTTATACTTGCCCCTATTTAATTTTATCTTCTTCAGATCAGTTCAATCTAGCCTGTCAAGATCTTTTGGGGTTCATACTTTGTTATACTATATATTAGATATCCATCCCACCCAGCTTCACATCACTTACAAATTGGATAAACATGACATCTTTGCCTTTGTCGAAGTCATTGAAGATATTTTAAACAACACCAGGGCAAGCATAGGTAGGCAGCTAGGTGACCCAGTAGATAGAATCCTGGGTCTGGAGTTAAGAAGATCTGAGTTCAAATCCAGTCCAGACTGTGACCCTGGGCAAGTCCCTTAACCTCTACCTCAATTTCCTCATCTGTAAGGTGAGAATAATAACAGAACTCACATCTCAGTGAGGGTTGTGAGAATCAAATGAGACAATCAAATGGGACAGCTGTAAAGCATGTGCTTGGCACATAGTAAGTACTATATAAGATAGTTGGTTTTATCATCCCTGGAGCTCTGTTCTAGAAATATAGAAAGGTTGGTGCCACTACTGTATTATCTGTGAGAGGTTTTGGGGAGCTCAATGGGGAGCTAGGGTGCTGTTGGGCAAAAATAGACCTAAGGAGATGGGAACTATGCTTAACCAAATACATGAAGTTGTCATTCAGTGATAAGCATTTATCAAGAACCTTATATGTGCTTTATACTGAGCTAATTGCTGGGCTACAAAGAAAGTCAAAGGTCAGTACTTGCTCTTGAAAAGCTCACAATCTAATTGGGGAGCTAACATACAAATATCAAGGAGAGTGGGAGAGAAAACACAAAGACTATTTCATTTAAGATCTCCTTCACTCCACAAAGTTTTGTGTGTACCTTGTGTGATTTCTGATGTTATAGAAAACATCGGAGTTGTTGTTTGTCCTTTATTTTCAAAGAGGACCGGTGACACCATAATGTTGGAGTCAGGGTACAAAACATGTTCAGCTGTGGTTGATCAGTCCAGTATGAGCTTGGAAGGCTGTTTCACAGGTTGGGCACAAATAGTCCATTAGAATATTTGGGAAGGAGATGTCTATTGATTTGTGCAGCTCACATTTCCTATGTGCTACTGCGATTCTACTTCAGTCAAGGAGCACAGGCCCCTTCTTTGATGTGGGTGCTCCATGGTGGTTGGTCCTGGGCTGGAATCTCCCATGTCTCACCATCATACTAAAATAGGTGGGGTATGGATCCCAGTCCTAACATTGTGATCTGGAGCGACCCATTTCCTTCTCTGGGACTCAGTTTCTTCATCTGTAAAATAAATGTATTGGATGAGATGATCCCTAAAACCACTCCTTGCTACAGATTGTTTTATTATTGTTTCATGGTCATCTACCATCTTAATACTTATTACAATCATACGATACTTTCTAAAGGGTAAAATACTTTTATAAAATATCTTCAAAGATGGTTCTGAAGAGCAACCACCTTTCTCCTAACTATTCTATCCCTGATTCAAGCTTCTAAACTAGATGTATCATTTCACATTCTTGAAAGACAAAAAGGGAAGAGGACTGTCTTCTTTGTTAGGTATAAAACCAAAGACCTACACTGATGGTAATTTTTATTTCAAGCATTGGATTTCTCTATATACTATTGTCTTGAGACAAAATTAAAAATTAAAAATTGATATAGATATATAATATCAAAAGCACAGCATGGTAGAGAGTACAAGTCTTAGAAGAAAAAACAAGAAACGACATCTTTTGAAGGCTTCATAGATAGAAATAATACAAGAAAACCATATATCTATAGGGATTTTTGGCAACTAGTGAGAGAATAGGATACAACAACTTTGGAGCAAGTGCCTATTATTCAACAACAAACAAAATATCCTGAATTATGACCTGAGAAATTTCCCAATGCATTATGCAACAATGTGAATTAATCTAACTGAATCGCTGACATTTTATTCATCTTTTATAATCTGAATGCCATTTTTGACACAAGATAAGTCAGCCTCACCTCTCCTATTCTCCCAGTCCCAAACAGGATCTCTTATAAACTATGACTATGCAAAGTTTATGACCAAATGAACAATGGAAAAATCTGTCATCCTCACATGATAGCAAGACATCAAAGTCAGAAAGGATCATTTAGCTCAACTGAAACTACAAGAATTCCCTCTACAACATATCTGACACATAGACATCCAGCCTTTGTTTGAAGTCATTAAGTGAGAAGAACCCCACTGCTTCCCACAAGGTCCATTTGGTTTTTGGATAGTTCTAATTGTTAGGAACTTTTCCTTACATTAAGCCCAAATTTGCCTTTTTAATAGCCATCTAGCCTAAAGATATTGGAGTGGTTTGCTATTTGCTTCTCTGGCTCATTTCACTTATGATAAACAGGGTTAAGGGACTTGTCTAGATCATATAACTAGTAAATGTATGAGGTCAGAATTGAACTCATAATGAATCTTCCTGATTCCAAGCCCAGTGCTCTATCCACTGTAACACCCACATGCCCTGATTTCCCATCAATGTTTTTTTCCATTGAAGGATAAACATCACCAACCCCTTCAATATTGGCATGACTTTGAGGCTCTTTACCATCTTTTATGCTTTGCTGTAGATGTACTGAGGCTTCTCAATTCCTTTCACCAAAGTGATGCTGATAATGGATCACAATTCTCTAGATATGGACTGATCAGGGAGGATACAGTGGTACTCTTTGAACAAATGGGAGGCAAAACTAATATAGAAATAGTTTCATTGGGAAAAAAGGGCACAATTCATCAAAATTTCATTGGTTTAATTGACCACAAAGATTAAGAAAATTTAATATCCCTAAAATAATTATCTTCCTGTGCAGAATTACTGTAATTTAAGAACACTATGCTGACTTGCTTCCATTTCTCTCCCAAAACTCAAGCTTGTGGTATGCTTATAAATCTAAACACTAATAATGATTACTTATATGATATCACATTTTATGATTAACAGAACTTTCCTCACAATCTGTACAAGGTAAACCATGCTGTTTTCTTCATTTTGTAGATAAGAAAAGCAAAATTCATAGAGCTGAAGAAACATTCTCACCATTAAATAGCAAATAAATATTGGGGCTGAGATTTGAACCCACATCTTCCAGGCTCCATGTCCAACACACTTTCCACATAGACTACAAAGCCATTTTTAAATTTATATTTAATGAGTTATAAAACAATCAGCAACCCCCTACTCTTTATTTTGTGGATATGAATTCTCTACAGCTGTTGATTTCACTTAAAATTGGGAAGAAGGGATATTAGAAGGAATCCAATGAAGAAACTACTCTCCTGTGATTTCTCTCTTTCTAAGGTTTTCCAGTCATTTCCTTTATTTTTCTCCTGACTGCTATTTCCTTTCTTTTTTGGTCTAGTACTGGGAAGCTGAAGATGTCTTGAATTAATGCTGCACAAATTTTGGGATAATTATTTTCAGCATTAAACAGACTATATTTGTCTTCATTTTGCTTTTCCCTATGACTTAATAATAATAGCTCACATTTATATAGTACTTTAAGGTTCCTCCACTAAGCTGTCAAATTGAACTTTCTGAAGCCCAAATCTGACTATGTGATCCCCCTATTCAATCAACTCTAGTCACTTCTTGTCTTTTAGGATCAAATAGAAAATCCTCTGTTTAACTCTTCAGACTCTTTGTAAGTGATTTCCTTCCTCTCAAGTCTTCTCACACCTTATCCCCTCCTCCATTTTGCCCCCACCCCCAGTCTCTGCAATCCAGTGGCACTGGCCTCCTGGCTAATCTTTGTATATGACACCTTACTTTCTGAGTAGGGGCATTTCCAAGGCTGTTCCCCCATTCTTGGATCCGTCTCTGTGTCTCTGTCTCTCTTTGTCTGTTTCTCTCTTAATTTCTCCCCTCTCATCTAGCTTCTGTTAAGTCTCAGTTAAAGTTTTGTCTTCTACTAGAAGGCTTTACTAATTGCCCTTAATGCTAGCACCTTCTTTTTGTTGATTATCTCCAACTTATGCTTTACATAGCTGTGTGACATATCTCATTTGGACATAGTTTGCATGTTACCTCCCCCATTAGAATGTAAGTTCTTTGAGAGTGGAGACTATTTTTTGCCTTTCTTTACACCCACAAGAGCTTAGTACAGTACTCAGCACATAGTGGGTACTTAATAAATGCTAGTTAACTGTTCGACTGCAAATTACTTCATGCATATAATCTCACTATTATTCGTTTTCTGTTCTTTACATTTGCATTTTTATAGTCATTGTATGAACTATTTTCTTGCTTCTGCTTATTTCTGTCTTCATTAATCCATAAATCTTTCCATAGCTCTCATAATAGCTATTTCTTAAGGCACAGTAATATACTCTTAAATTCTTGTACCGCAATTTGTTAAGCCATTTCCCAGTTGAGGAGTCTCTACTTTCTTCCCCTGTTATTTTCAATGATTTGGGTAGATTTGCAGAAATACATGTTGCAGAAAAGCTTGAGAGCTTTCTTGTTCGAAGTTTTCAGCCTTTGGCCATCTTGCTCTGAGGGAAGAGAAAGAGACATTCAGTTCAGTAAATATTTATTCTGCATTTTGAAAGGCTTCTTTCAGGAGCCGAATTCTTCCATTTCTGGGTACTAGGTATTGGCAGGGGACTAAGGTGGAAACAATTAATGGGGAGAAAATCCTAAATCCAAAATAAGTGGGCACGTTTAAGGCAATGTAGACAGCCTAATCTATCCATGATGCCGGCCTCATGGAAAGATGGGGTGGGAACTAGAGGTCTCCAGAGTGGGAGGAAGAGATAGCAGGGTGGTTGAACCCAAAAACCTCACATTAAGTCAGATAAAATTTTTCTTCTCTCTCTGTCTCTGTCTGTCTGTCTCTCCTTTCTCACCTTAACTAGACCCAGGTAAACTGAGTAATTAAAAAGTTGTTGTGGTTGTTTAATCATGTCTGAATTTTGTGATGCCATTTTAGGTTTCTTGACAAATATACTAGAGAGGTCTGCCGTTTCCTTCTCCAGCTCTTTTTACAGATGCAGAAACTGAAACAAACAGTGTTAAGTGACTTGCCCAGGGTCACACAGCTAGTAAATGTCTGAGGCCAGATTTGAGCTAAGGAAGATAAGTATTCTTGATTTTAGACCCACCACTGTATCCTCTGTGCCACATAGCTGCCCCTGGTATTAAAAATACCAGGCATTAATAATAAGAACCAATATTTCTTTAGTGTATTAAGGTTTGCAAGATGATTTAAAGATATTAACTCATTTTCTATTTTTTTTTAAATCTTGTGCAGTAGGTTGTATTTTTTTTTCCTTTCTTACAGATGAGAAAACTGATATAGACAGAAGTTAGTTCACTTGCCCAGGGGCATACAGCTAGTAAGTATCTAAGGCCAGATTTGAATTCATATCTTCTATCTACTGTACCTTCTAGCTGCTTATATGGACAAATGGCAAATGCAGATAATAATTGTTCTTGAAGGTAAGAGGAAGGTAAAAGCATCTCAGAGCAGAGATGTATTTGGCTCTGAGCTTTGATTTGAACACACTGAGTGGAGAAGGGATTGCCTTCTGCTCCAGGTTACAGGATAGAAGATACCTAATGTTAAAGTCTATTTTGTTGGGCGTTTCTTGTCAGGTATGCTATAGTGGTACTTCTTTTCATTAATAGGTTGGGCTGGATGCTTCTGGGATTCTTTCCCATTTTTTGGTTTCTGTGGTTCCAGGTATAGCATCATCTTAAAGAGATGTAAGACCTCACTCATAGTCAATTTGTCATCTTAATGGCTCCCTAAATACTTTGGCTAATTATGGTCTTTTCCTTTTTTGTATAAGACAGGAATATTCTTATCTTGCACACCCATACATATAAAAGTATCTTTAATTTCTTCATTTCACAGAGTCGGAGCTGAAAGGGACTTTAGATGACATTGAGTACAAACCTCTTCTTATATAATTAAGTTGTGCAGTGGTTAGAGAGCTGAGCCTAGAGTCAGGAAGATCTAAATTCAAATCCAGCCTCAGACATTTACTAGCTGTTTGATCCTAGATACATCACTTAACCTCTGACTACCTCAGTTTCCTCAACTGTAAAATGGACATAATAATTGTACCTACCTCCCAGGGTTGTTGTGTGGATCAAATGAGATATTTATGAAGCCTTTATAGCAGTGTCTGGCACACAGTTGGCACTCAAACAAATGCTTCCTTCCTTCCTTTCCCCTGAGATTCAGAGAAATTAAATGACTTTCTCTGTTTTATATAACTAGTAAGTGTGTGAAGTGGTATTTGAACCCAAATCATTATGTCTCTGAGTTGAGTGATCTACCCATTACCCCATCCTGTCTCTACTTTTTCTGTTTCTAAGAGTCTGAACTTCTCAATTTCTGTGCCCTGAGTAGCAGGCTGTTTTATCTAGTTTATGGATCTCTTAGAATACATCTATTTCTACCTTAATTAAAAAATGAGAAGAGGCAATAAAATGAGTTGTTACAGATTGGATGGGTAAAACAATTGGCTTGACAGTAATCTAGGAATTTAATTATAGCAAAATACACCACATGTAATGCACATACTCAGGCAATAAAAAGTCGAAGAGGTTCAATAAATCATTGTTCTTAAAAGCAAGAAAAGCTTTTGTAATTGTCCAGTTACTACTGATGAAGCTATAAAAAAGCCCTAAGCAGGGTTTGAGCCATGCACCATGGGCTTTAATGTGCTGAAATCTCTTAAAAATGGAAAACTGCTTGTGAAAGGGCTAAAATATATGTGGTTATTTTCTCAAATATAAAACAAATATACACTGAAATGGGAACTGAGTTCCCTGATGATTTCAGGGTGGTGGTGGTGGAATCTTTGAATGAATGATTATCAGAGATGAATAGTATTTAGAACCCAGAAAAAAAGAAAAGACTTTCCTTATTTAAAAGGTGAAGGATCCAAATCATAACCTTCTCTAATCCAAACCATTCTTACCAGACTCATACAATCTTTCTTGTGCTAGGAAAGTGAGTTTGAATTGATGTCTGAATTGCATGCTTATCCTGGGAAAGTGTGTGGCTCTTTCATGATCATGATCTGATCATGATGCAGAAATACCCTATAAATGACTTGGTATTACCAAATTGTCTACAGATTGGATGAACCAGGGTAGCCTCAACCTGAATAGAGAAGACAGGGAGAAGAAGAGAACTGGTCCTCTACCATTTCTTACTTTCTCTCACCATCTCCACCAGGAATGATCATTCTGACTTTACCCCTAGTAGGCTTCAAAAGATGCTTGTGGAATTGAGACATGGAATGACGCTTATTAGTATTTATAACTTGGATTGGACAGAGACCACATCAATGTGGCAATAAAAGCTGAGTCCCTGAGCCAAGAGACATAGCTCTAGTTCTATGACATTTGAGAGAATTTTTCTCATCTTATCAGGTTACATTAGGAAAAGCACAGCCATGAGAGGAGGAGAAGGTTGGATTGTCTTCTCTTTTCCCTGCTTTAGATGAATGGATGCAAAAAATCAATTTAGAGACATTTCAGAGTGTCTCCTAAGGCTTACATTAAATTGTGCTATTCCAGTGGTTATACAAGCACAGCTCATTCTGGCTCCAGAGAAATAGCTGCTGCCTGTATTTTCTTGCTTTGTGTGTCTACATATGTATATGCATATATGCATGCACATTCATATATTAACAAGTATATGTACATATGTGAAAAATGAAGAACAAATGTATATATGTATATGTAAACACATGTTATATATATTAAATATGTTTCCCTCATTCATAATATTAAATATATTCATTCATTCACATGTAAATTCATTTATATAGTTGTGATATATTGATGTACATGGTAAGTAGAACCCACATGAGTAGCTTGCAGAAAAATGTCATTTTTTAAATTTGTTTTCAACATCCATTTCCACAAAATTTTGAGTTCCAAATTTTCTCCCCATCTCTCCCCTCCCTCACCCTAAAACTCCAAGCATTCTAATTACTCCTATCACCAATCAGCCCTCCCTTCTAACATCCCTCCCTTCCCTTATCCCCATCTTCTCTTTTGTCCTGTAGGGCAAGATAAATTTCTATACCCCATTACCTGTATTTCTTATTTCCCAGTTGTATGCAAGAACAATACTCAACAGTTGTTCCTAAAACTCTGAGTTCCAACTTCTCTTCCTTCCTCCCTCCCCACCCATCCCCAATAGGAAGGCAAGCAATTCAATATAGGCCACATCTGTGTAGTTTTGCAAATGACTTCCATAATAGTCATATTGTGTAAGACTAACTCTATTTCCTTCCATCCTATCCTGTCCCACATTTCTTCTATTCTCTCTTTTGACCTTGTCCCTCCCCAAGAGTGTTGTTGACTTCTAATTGCTCCCTCCTCCCATTGCCCTCCCTTCTATCATTCCCCCACCCTGCTTATCCCCTTCTCCTCCACTTTCCTGTATTGTAAGATAGGTTATCATACCAAAATGAGTGTGTATTTTATTCCTTCCTTGAGTTGAATGTGATGAGAGTAAATTTCATGATTTCTCTCTCACCTCCCCACTTTTTTCCTCCACTGAAAAGTCTTTTACTTGCCTCTTTTATGAGAGATAATTTGCCCCATTCCATTTCTCCCTTTCTCCTCCCTATAAATTCCTTTCTCACCCCTTAATTTCATTTGTTTAGTTATGATCCCATCCTATTCAACTCACCCTGTGCTCTCTGTCTCTCTCTTTCTATGTGTGTGTGTGTGTGTGTGTGTATGTGTATGTGTGTGAATGTGTATGTGTATGTGTGTGCGTGTGTATATGTGTGCATGTAATCCCACCAACTACCCAGATACTGAAAAAAGTTTCAAGAGTTACAAATATTATCTTTTCAGGTAGGAATGTAAACAGGTCCACTTTAGTAATTCCCTTATGATTTCTCTTTGCTGTCTACCTTTTCATGCTTCTCTTGATTCTTGTGTTTGAAAGTCAAATTTTCTTTTCAGCTCTGGTCTTTTCATCAAGAATGCTTCAAAGCCCTCTACTTCATCGAAAGACCCTTTTTACCTCTGAAGTATTATACTCAGTTTTGCTGGGTAGGTGATTCTTGGTTTTAGTCCTAGTTCCTTTGACTTCTGGAATATCATTTTACATGCCCTTCAATCCCTTAACGTAGAGGCTGCTAGATCTTGTGTTATCTTGATTGTATTTCTACAACACTCAAATTGTTTCTTTCTAGCTGCTTGCAATATTTTCTCCTTGAACTTGGAACTCTGGAATTTGGCTATAATATTCCTAGGAGGTTCTCTTTTTGGATCTCTTTCAGGAGGTGATTGGTGGATTCTTTCAATATTTACTTTGCCCTCTGGTTCTAGAATATCAGGGCAATTTTCCTCGATAATTTCATGAAAGAAATTATGTCTAGACTCTTTTTTTGGTCATGGCTTTCAGGTAGTCCCATAATTTTTAAATTGTCTCTCCTGGATCTGTTCTCTAGGTCAGTTGTTTCTCCAATGAGATATTTCACATTATCTTCTATTTTTTCTTTCTTTTGGTTTTGTTTTGTGATTTCTTGGTTTCTCATAAAATCATTAGCCTCCACCTGTTTCATTCTAGTTTTTAAAGAACTATTTTATTCAGTGAGATTTGAACCTCCTTTTCCATTTAACTAATTCTGCTTTTTAAAGCATTCTTCTCCTCATTGGCTTTTTGAATCTCTTTTGCCAATTGAGTTAGCCTATTTTACAAGGTGTTATTTTCTTCAGCATTTTTTTGGGTCTCTTTTAGCAAGCTGTTGACTTGCCTTTCATGCTTTTCTTGCATCTCTCTCATTTCTGTTTCCAATTTTTCCTCCACCTCTCTTACTTGATTTTCAAAATCCTTTTTGAGCTCTTCCATGGCCTGAGACCATTGAATATTTATTTTGGGTGTTTGGAATACAGAAGCCTTGTCTTTTATATCTTTCCCTGATGGTAAGCATTGTTCTTCCTCACCTGAAAAGATGGGAGGAGATATCTGTTCACCAAGAAAGTAACCTTCTATAGTCTTATTTTTTTCCCTTTTGTGGGCATTTTCCCAACCAGTTACTTGACTTTTGGGTCCTTTGTCAAGAGTAGGGTATACTCTGGGGATCTATAAGATCTCAGTTCCTTCAAGATGGCACAATAAGCATGTACACTGGTCTGGGAGCAAGAAAAGATTTTTGTGCCCAGAATCTTAGTAGAATTTCCTCTTCACAGCCACCTGGCCTCCAGTTCAGCCAAGCCAGCACTGGGGGCTGAGATTCAGGTAAGCTGTGGGGGCAGGGCCACCATTCAGTATGAGATAAAGATCAGCTGCTGCAGGGCTTCTACAGAGGGCTGAGGTAAGAATCAGCTGCTCAGTGCCCCCAGGGGTTTTACAATCCAACAATGGATTCGGTTGCTGTAGGGGCTGCTGTGGGAACTGCTGCTGCCTGTCTGATGTGGCATCTGAGGCCACTGCCTGAGGTCAGAGCTATGGGAAGGCCCTTCTCCCTTCTCAGCCAGCTGAAAAAATCCTATCACTAACCTTTGGCACCTGTTGGTTGAGGGATCTGTGAACTGCTGCTACTGGGACTGGGGATTCCGCCCCTGAGGTCTGTACAGTGAGGTCAAGGCTGGGCTAGGCTCTGCGCTGTGTTGATGCAACAGACATTTCCCATCGGCCTTTCAGGTCACCCTGGGCCGGAAATCTCCTCCTCTCTGTTGTTCTCCATTTCTGCTGCTCTAGAATTTATTGAGAGTCTTTCTTTACAGGTATTTTATGGGCTGTGTGGGAAGAGCTAGTATATGTACATCTTTCCACTCCACCATCTTGACTCTGCCCTAAAAAATGGCATTTTTAAGATCTATTTCAATCAATTAAGAAAGGCAAGAATGCATCTTCACTCCTTCTAGTTGAGTAGAAAATCACTGGATTCAGAAAAAAACAAACAAACAAAAAACCCTACATTCAAATCCTATCTCCAGCTTTTCCTAGCTTTTTGATTATAGGCAAATTATGTGATTGATCTGAACCTTGTTACTGAGTCATTTCTATTCATATCTGACTCTTCATGACCCCACTTGGGATTTTTGTTTGGCAAAGATGTTGGAGTGGTTTGGCATTTCCTTCTCCAGCTGATTTGACAGACATGAAAACTGAACCAAACATGGTTAAATGACTCGCTCAGGGTCATGAAGCCTGGAGGCTGGATTTGAACTCAGGTCTTCCTGGTTCCAGGCCTGGCACTTTATCCACTGTAGTACCTTTATGCCCTCTGAGCCTTAGTTTCCTTCAGTTGTAAAATTATATTGTTGGGACAGGTGACCTCCAAGTGCCTGCTAACTTCAAATCTGACAGCCCATGAACTCATACCTCAGTTTATTAGCTCTCTGAGGTGAATTTGTATGATGTAATTTTAGACAAATCACTTTCTTCTTTGGACAGCATTTTTTATCCCAACTATTAAGTGTAAATGAAGGGATTAGTCCGGACCTTTCTAGCTATGACATTTAATATGACATTCTATTTTATGGAACCAAATAACATATGTTCATATATAAATGAAGAATAGATTCTTTCCCTGGAAGCTACAGGTGCATCAACTAAGTTATTTCTAAGAGGTCTTGGAGCTGTACTGAACTGTATGAGGTCCCATTTATAATAGAGTCAATATAATAGAATATCTTGAGGGTAGGGGCTGTCTGCCTCATTTTTGTCTTTATATCAATCATTAGCACCTAGCACAGTGCCTTACACATCATAAGGGTTTATTACATATTTATTCAAGTCAATCAAATTCCAAATGGAATCTGAAGGATTTTATTGTTTAACAACTTAAGTCAGTTATTTGTCATACTAGGGCATCTGGTAATTTTATCAGGACTTTATTTCACTTACACCCAACAAGTGTTTATGAAGTATCTCATATGCGTGCAAAACTATACTGTGCATCAAAAGGTCATCATAGGTTACTGGAAAGAACATTGTCTTGGGAGCCAAGAGACCAATACTCTACTTCCAGTTATGGATTCACATGGTAGACCATTTCCCCTCACTCTGCTCTAGTTTACTCAATATGTGGAATAGGCTAGATATTCCTTGTATGGAAATAATCCAACATAATAATTCAATGTTAAGCCCAAGAATACAAGGTCCTGGGAGAAGAGCTCCTTATTTAATAAGGAATGCTCGGGAAATTGGAAAACCATTACCAAAAATTAACTTTAGAGTAACACATTACACCACAACCACAATCAGCTGTAAACAGATATCTAAGGATCTGTGAACTCAGTGATGTGGGTGTGCCCTTCATGACATAGATTGCAATTTTATGCATTTGCTCATCCTATGGATCTTATGTACTCCTTCTATTAGTTTTTCATAGGGAATCCATCCAATATTCTAGGGGTCTTTATCACTTCCTCTTAACCTGGTGATGATACTAGTGAAATAAGATTATCTTGTTACATGGGCAATTTTTCTTTGTTATCATCATTTATTTACATTTTTCTCAATTAAATGTAAAAAAATATCTTTGACATTTGCTTTCTAAATTTTGAGATCTAAATTCCCTCTCCCTTCCCTCTCTTCTTCTTGAGAAGGCAAGCAATTTGATGTAGATTACACATGTGTAGTCATGAAAAACATCTTTCCATATTAGCCATGTTGCAAAGCAAAATAGACAAAAACATAAGACAAATAAAGAAAATAAATAGAAAGTATGTTTTGATCTGCATTCAGACTCTCTCAGTTCCTTCTCTGGAGGTGGATAACATTTTTCATTACAAGTCCTTTGGATTTCTCTTGGATCATTGTATGGCTGAGAATAGCTAAATCATTCACAGGTGATCATCATATAATTTTACTATTACTGTGCACACTGTTCTTTTGGCTCTACTCACTTCACTTTGCATCAGTTCATATAACTCTTTCCAGTTTTTTCTCTTTTTCTGAAAGTCTCCTGCTTGTTATTTTTTAAAGCACAATGCTACATCACAATCAATCCATACACAATTAATTCAGTCATTCTCCAACTGATGGGCATCCCCTTAATTTCCAATTCTTTGCATCCCAAAAAGATCTACTTTGTTGTTCTATTTGGAATACAGACCTAGCAGTGGTAAGTGTGTACACATTTTTATAGTCTTTTGAACATGGTTTCAAATTGTTCTCCAGAATGATCAGACCAGTTCACAACTCTACTAACAGTGTATTCGTGTCCCAGTTTTATTATCTCCAGATCTGTCATTTTCTCCAACAACTGCCATTTTCCTTTTCTGTCATAATAGCCAATATAATAAATATGAGGTGGTACCTCAGAGTTGCTTTAATTTGCATTTCTTTCATCAATAGTAATTTAGAGCATTATTTTCCAAATGACTGTAGATAGCTTTGATTTCTTCTGAAAACTGCCTCTTCATATCCTTTGAGCATTTATCAAGTAGTGAATGACTTATATTATTAAAAACTTCACTCAGTATTCTATAAATTTGAGAAATGAAGCCTATATAAGAGAAACTTGCTGTGATTTACCCTCATTTTCCTGCTTTTGTTCTAATTTTAGCTGCATTTGTTTTGTTTCAAAATCTTTTTAATTTAGTGTGATCAAAATTATCCATTTTTCATCTGTAATTCTTTCTCTTGTTTGGCCATAAGTTCTTCTCTTATCAATAGATCTGTCAGGTAAAAAGTTCCATGCCCCTCAATTTGCTTAGGGGGGTAGCAGAATGGATTAGAAAACAGAATCCAACAATTTGTTTACAAAGAAACACACTTGAAACAGAAAGACACACAGAATAAAAATAAGGAGCTAAAGCAAAATTCATTATGTTTCATCTGAGGTTTAAAAAAAGGCAGAAGTAGAAGTTATGATCTCAGACAAGGGAAAAGCAAAAATAGACTGAGGTCCCCCACTAGTATAGTTTTATTATCTATTTTCTCCTGTAACTCATTTAACTTTTCCTTTAAGAATTCGGATGTTTTGCCAGTTGGTATACACACACATATACACACATAAACATGTGTGTATATACATATATACATAATACTACTGCATTATCTGTAGGATGTTTTATCAAAATGTAATTTTTTATCTCTTTTAATTAAGTCTATTTTTGCTTTTGTCTTGTCTGAGATCATAATTTCTACTCCTGCCCTTTTTTTAAACCTCACCTGAAACATAATGAATTTTGCTCTAGCTCCTTATTTTTATTCTGTGTGTTTTTCTGTTTCAAGTATGTTTCCTTGTAAACAATAAATTGTTAGATTCTGGTTTCTAATCCATTTGGCTACCCACCTATGATTTATGAAGGGGTTCATCCCATTTACATTCACAACTATGATTAATAACTGTGTATTTCCCTCTATCTTATGCTCCACCCGCTTCATGCTTTTCTTTCAATTTTTTCAACCTGTCCCTCCTCAAAAGTCTATTTTGCTTTTGACCACTGTCTCCCCTAACCTGCTTACCCTTCTGTTGATAGCCCCCTTCTTTTCTCTCATTCTCTTCCTTTCCTACTTCTCTGTAGGGTAAGATAGGTTTCTATATCCAACTAAGTCTGTATGTTATTCCCTCTTTAAGCCAATTCTGATGAGAACAAATTCAATTGTTACCCCCTGCCCCATCTTGCTTTCCCCTCTAAAAGCTCTTTATATCACACCTCTTTTATATGAGAAAATTTGTCTCTTTCTACTTCTTCCTTCCCCATTTTCCCAGTGAATCTCATTTCTACTCCTTAATTTATTTTTTTGAGATCATTCCATCAGAGTCAACTCACAATGATGCTCTGTGTCTAATTAGCTGCCCTAATAATGATAATGTTCTTGGGAGTTATAAGTATCATTTTCACATGTAGGGCAGTAAACAGTTTAACCTTATGGAATCCCTTATGATTTATCTTTCCTCTACCTTTTTTTATCCTTACCTTGAATTGTGTATTTAAAAAACAATTTAAAAAAAGATCAGTTCTGTGTTTTTCATCAGGAATACTTGAAAGTCCTTTATTTCACTAATATAATTTTTTTTTTACTCTGAAAGTGTTATACTCAGTTTTACTGGGTAGGTGATTCTTGGTTATATTCCTTGATCCTTTGCCTTCTGGAATATCATATTCCAAGCCCTCTGATCCTATATTGTAGAAGCTACTAAATATTGTGTTTTCTTCACTGTTGCTCCATGATATTTGAATTGTTTCTGTCTGCTTGCAATATTTTCTTCTTGACCTGGGAGCTCTGGAATCTGGAAAACTCCTGGGAGTTTTCATTTTGGAATATCTTTCATAAGGTGATCATTGGATTCTTTCAATTTCTATTTTACCATCTGCTTCTAGGATATCAGTGTAGTTTTCCTTGATAATTTTTTGAACTATGATATCAAGGATCTTTTTTGGTTTATGGTTTTAAGGTAGTCCAATAATTCTGACATTATCTCTTCTGGATCTATTTACAGGTGAATTGTTTTTCCAGTGAGATATTCCACATTTTCTTCCATTTTTCATTATTTTGATTTTATTTTTGCATGATATTGTCATGTAATTGGCATGGCAATTGCAAGATTCTGTGATAATAATTGCATGTAATTTGTGTGATTTTAAATTACAGTGTGATTGACATATAACTGACATGCCAATAACATTAAATTTGTCTGATGATTAATATTGGCTTATTAGTGTGATATTTGTGTGAAAATGGCATGATGTTTGTGTGATATTGACATGACATTTGCATTATATTGGCATGAGTGAAAACATTATTATGAAATTGTCATATAATTGGCATGACATTGGTGTGATATTGGCATGACATTGGCATGATATTTTGTGACATTGTGGCATTGAAGTAAATTTATCCTCTAGTCCAATCCCTTCACTTTATACATGAAGAAAACTTGGCCATCAAGATGTATTCCAGCTTAGATTCTCTCATTTTAAAGTCAGTCCACTTTTTACTGCAGTAGTCTTGATCCTAGAGAACAGATGATGACATACATTTTCCCTCTTCTCCATAGAGAGGTGGTGGATTAGATATACATAATATTACATATGCTATCATAAGTGGCCACCGTATTGGCTGGTTTTGCTTAAGTGTATTTTTTTCCTCTTATAAGTGAGGGGTCTAGAGTCAGTGAAAGGTATATTCTGAAACTGAATAAAGTAAAAAGACAGCAATAAAACTGCCTTAAAAATAAAATAAAATGTAGAAGTTGGGCTAGATAACCTTTCAGACTTCTAGCTCTAAAATTCTGATATTAAACCAGAGGAGAAGCCATAAGTCCTGTCAACTCATTGAGATTTTAGGGTTCAAGGTTTTTGCTTATTTAGTGTCCTTCATTCTCAAAAAGAACCAAAATGACACTACTATGTTGGAATCCAGGTACAGTGTGTCTGGCTGTGCCTGATTAGACCAATATGAGCTCAGAAGGCTCTACACAGGTCAGGAAAAAATAGTCTGCATGAACATTTGGAGTGCAGATGTCTCCAAATTAGCATACGTCTTTTGAGCTACTGCAGTTCTGCTTCATACAGAGAGTACAGTACCTTCTTTGATGTGGGCCTGCCATGCTGGGCAGTTCTGGGTCAGTGTCTCCCATGTCATGCAATTGTTTCCAAAGTTCTTTGGACAAATCTTGAGAATGTCCTTGTATTTCTTCTTCACCTTCATGTGATCACTTGCCTTGTGTGAATTCTCCGTAAAATAGTCTTTTAGGCAAATGTACATTTGGCATTGGAACAATGTGACCGATAATATAAGTGAAGAAGGCCTGGCTTCCTGAAGTCAGTTTGAATTCACATCAGTGCCTTGTCAATTAGCTGTTAAGCAAACCAGTTCTACAAGTAGAGTTTCCATTTAATATCAAATTAGCCACGGCCATGACCCTTTCATCTCTGATTGAGTTATCAAAGAGCTGCTGTTACCTACCATTCTGAGCACGTGCCTTTTGTAGGTTTTTTCTTCTCTTCCACCTTTGAGATAGGCACTTTTAAATGAAAAAAAGGGTTCAGTTAAAAGAAAGTTAGCTTGTTCCTTCAAGGGGTTCATTTAATGATAATTCATATTTATATAGTCCATTGAAGTTTGCACAACATTCTCCTTTTAAGAGCAGTACAAGATTTGAAGCACAAGCATTATTATCCTTAGTTTTTAAATAAGGAAATTGAGGCACTGTTCTATTAAATGATTTGTCTATGGTGGATGAAGATTCTAAGGCAAAAGACAAAGCTTAGTCTTTGGAGATCTAACCCATCACATAGATACTCCATGCTCCCTTTCTTGCTTAGAGTAACTATTTACCAGTGATCTAATCTGCTGATGTTAAGTTGGGTGCAAACATTTAAAATTATAGAGAAAACTACTCAGGACATTATATTTATTTCAAATTTAAAAATGCTTTCAATCAATCAGTGATGTCACTTCATTCATTTCTGAGTCTGTGTGACTCAGGGTTTCTTAGCAAAGATCCTGGTTTGCCAGATCCTTCTCCAGCGCATTTTATAGATAAGGAAACTGAGGCAAATAGGGTTAAGTAACTTACCCAGGGTCACCCAGCTGGTAAGCATCTGAGGTTGGATTTGTAATCAGGTCTTCTTGACTCCAAATCTGGCACTATATCCATTGTGCCACCTGGCACCCCCAGTCAATCAATGCTGAGAATCAATGAAAGGTCAGCCCTGGAATATATCTGTTGTAGCCACCCCTCTCCCAGATGCTATATTCTTTTACTGTCTTCTTCTGCCTGTCATTTCTACTGTAGCCTGCGAAATCAAGGTCAGTCAATTAATTAAGAAACAGCAGTTTCTACCGTGTTCCTGGCACTATGCTCAAAGGTTAAAAAGTAAGAGATCCAGTTCCTTTTCTCAAAAACCTTACATTATATCAAGGGACATGTTATATACACAAATAATAATGTACAAAATGATATATACAAGGTAAATACATAGGGAGATAAGGCTAACAACTGTGGAAAATCAGAGAAGGCTTAATGTAAAGGTGGCATTTGAATAGCATTTTGTTAATTTTGTTAATTTTTATTTTCAGTTCCAATTTCTTTCTCTTTCCACATCTCCTCCTACATCCACTAAGGAGCCAATAAACAGGATAACCTGTGTGTGTGTGTGTGCGCACACAGATATATATATATATATATATATATATATATATATATATACATACATATATACACATATATAAACACATATGTATGTATACACATATATACATATATCTCTGTGTGCGAATATATATGTATCTATATATGTATATGTGTATATATACACATAGAGATTGAACACTTAATATACACACATATTCATGTAAAGCATTTCCACGGTAGCCATGTTGTAAAAAAAAAAACCAAGAAAAATAAAGTGAAAGAAAATATCCTTCATTCTGCACAGAGTTCATCATCAATTGTCTCTCTTCAGGTGGACAGTATTTTTCATCATGAGTCTAAGTAGCTAAGTGTGTTGCAACTGATTATCATCATAATATTGCTGTTACTGTGAACGATATTCTCTTGACTCTGCTCATAACACTTTGCATCAGTTTGTATCTTCCTTTTTTTTTTCAACTCATTCTGTTTCACTTCTTACAGCACAATAGTATTCCATCACAAGCATATATCACAACTTGTTTAGCCATTCTCCAGTTGATGGGCACCCCCTCAGTTTCCAGTTCTTTTCCATCACAAAAAGAATTGCTATAAATATTTTTGTACACATGGGCCCCTTTCCTTTTCCTTTGATTTCTTGGGGATATAGGCCTAATAGTGGTATTGTTGGGTCAAAAGGTATGTACAGTTTTATAAACTTTTGGTCATAGTTTCGAATTGTTCTCTAGTTCACAACTCCACCAACCACAGTACATAAGTATACCTATTTTTCCACATTCCCTCCAACATTCATCTTTTTCTTTTTTTATCATGTTAACCAATTCAGTGGGTATGGAGCAATACCTCAGAACTGTTTTAATTTGCATTTCTCAATTATCAGTGATTTAGAACCCCTTTTCCACATGACTGTTGATAGCTTTGATTTCTTCTTCTGAAAATTTCCTGTTCATTTCCTTTGACCATTTATCAATTGGGGAAAGTTTTAGCAACATTTTGAAGAAAACAATGGCTATTTAGAGGCAGTAGTTTTAAAAAAAAAACCAAGCTTTTGTTGAACACTTTATGATACAAGCCAGGCAAGACACCTATTGGTATTTCTATATCTACATGGAAATAAGATATGCCAGTGGACTGAATCATTGGTGACTGCAGTGGTTTCCAGACTTTTTAACCCACAAATGCCAGAGACAGCTTCAAAGGTCAGTGGGAAGGGAATCTCACTTGGATAAGAAGGGAGCATGGTCTTGCCCTAGCCCTGACCTCAACCTCTGGGATCCAGCAGTGACTGCTGAAGCAGAGGCTGCCTCTGGAGCCCTCTACTTAATAAAGAGCTAAAAAGTCAAGTCATTGCCTGGGAAAATGAGCAATCAGCACAGAAGGATGGGGGGGCGGGAATCAGACTATAGATTCTTACTTTCTCAGCAAAAAGGTATTTTCTTATATAATTGGTGACCAGGATGATCAAAACATACAAGCAGAAGACAAAAATCAAAGCTCTGGCATCCAAAGCCTCCAGGAAAGATATGAATAGTTTTCAGGTCATGGAAGAGCTCAAAAAGGATTTTGAAAATCAAGTAAAGAAAATAACATACATCTAAAAGAAGATTGTGTTTGTATAGAGAAATAATATATACAAATATAAAAATGTTAAGAGATTTTGGATAGTTCAAAGCAACAATAGAAGCAATAACACAAGGCAGTACATTATTAATTGACAAGAAAATGGTGGTGAAGACAGTAAGTACTGTAAGTGATCAAAGGAGAATGAGGGGATTTTATTTTGAGGTTATCAAGCAGGGCCTCATAGAAGAGTTGAGATCTGAGGAGAAGATTTGGATTGGGTAAAGGATGGCTACAAGGGAAAAGGGCACCTAGAATCTTCGTGAAATTGATACACGCAAAACAAGTTAGGTGGAAAGAAATGTTTTAACTACATCTGCTTCATGGATAATCTGACTGTCTTCAATTTTCAGAATCCTCCTATCTCCCTACTCCACAAAGAAGTTGTTTCAACCCTTCACTTCTTTTATTAAGACTCCCACACCACCACCTTTTCATTCCTTCTCAGCCGAGGACTTTACTAAGTAAACAGAGGTTCTTCAGTGTGATCTCCCTCTTCTCATTCGCCCTTTGTATCAAAGCTCTTTGATAGCATACACTTTTTCTCCTAATTTACTTCAGTTTCTGAAGAATAAATTATCCTTCTCCTTAATAAGGACAAAGCATTTACTTGCATTCTTGGATCTCACACTCTCTTGCCTCATGCAGCCTTTCCATGAGGTAAGAGGTCTTTTCTTTTTTTATGATTGTATCTCCAGTGCCTAGCAGAGTGTATTGTACAAAATAGTAATAATACTTTTTTTAAGTTGGATGACATAATTTAATCTTTCATATCTTTAGGGTACTTTAGAAATCTGTTTAATTATTACAACTAGATTAGAAGCTTTTTGATAGCAAGTATTTGAGTATTCCTATAGCCATAGGAATTGCATACAGCAGCTACTTAATAAATATTTGTGAATTCTTTAATTTGAGAGAACAAATTTAACCATTTTTCCAAAAACTATAATAGTTTCATGATTGTTTCATAGAGTGCTTATGGGACCTCATTCTCTAAGAACTGGCATAAAGTAATTATCAGTTCACTGAGTATGAGCAAGTCTGAACAGTGTTACAGGCAAACAAGCAAGAACTCTGACATTCACAATAAACAAGAGTGGCCTAATTCATATTCAGTCACATAAACAAACAGTAACGAGGACCAAAATGAACCTCATTAGTGCACATGGTCATCACACTTAGAACCACTCAGCTTTTTTAAAAAAAGATGGAAACAATTCTCCAGACTGTGGTGCTATTTCATAATGAAAAGATGGAACATTCAGTCCCTACTTAACACTAGAAAGAAAGAGGAAGGTGTGGCCAGTGAGAATGAAAGTAAAAAATAGGATAGTAATTTTTTGTTGCTTTACAGAATGTAATCTTGGGTCCTGAGGATTTTTGAAGACCAACTCTAGTAATGTAACGAGAGTAAAGAGAAACCTTTGGGAAAGAAGAGGGCTTTGCAAGTAATAAGAAGTGTAGGGGTCTTTAATCATTCCTTCTACCAAATAGTCTTATGAAACTGATTTGGGGCTGTCTGCCTCTTCAATGTTTGATCTATAGGGCAGCTAGGTGGTACTATCATACAAAGAATACCAGGCCTGGAGTCAGAAAGACTCATCTTCCTGAGTTCAAATCTGGCCTCAGACACTTACTAGCTGTGTGACCCTGGGCAAGTCACTTAACCCTGTTTGTCTCAATTTCCTCATCTGAAAATTATTTGAAGAAAGAAATATCAAACCTTTCCAGTATCTTTGCCAAGAAAAACCGAAATGAAATCATGAAGAGTCAGACACAACTGGAACAATGGAACAACAACATAGAAGTGACACATCGCAGAATTTCAGAATCAAACAGGAATTTGACTGTCATGCACTCCAATATGATCCTCTCTACCAATACATCAATACACGAATCCCTCTACAACATCTCTGGAAAGTGTTTATCCCATCTTGGTTTGACTATCTTATGGCTAGAAACTCAAGGGTACCTGAGGTAACACAATCCATATTTGCATAATTTTAATGGTTAGAAAGTTTTCCATTGCATTAAGTCTAATTTTTTTTTGTCTTTGCAGCTTCCTTTCAGTGACCCTTGTTCCACATTTGAGACCAAGAAGAGTAGGAAGTAGCCCTTTAAATACCTGAAGACAGCTACCATATCTCCTTCATCCCCAAGTCTTTTCTCTAGGCTAAACATCACTGATTCCTTTAACTTATCATCTTGTGAAGAACCTGGGGACCTTTACTGTACTGATTGTTCTCCTCTGGAAAATTTTCATCTTGTCAACGCTTTCCTAAAATGTGGTCCATTTCAATGGACGCAATACTCTAGGATTGCTCTGACTAGGGCAGAGTACAGCAGGTCTATTCACTTGTTATTCCTGGAAGTTTATCTCTCTTAATGGAGTTGCTCCCATACTACACTGTTGACTCACATTGACCTTGCAATCCACTAACACCTACCCCCTTTTTTTCAAATGGACTGCGCTTTACCTCACCTCTCCTTCTATCTTTTTAATTTAAAAAATTAAAAAGATAACTCAAGTATAAGATTTTACTTTGCTCTTTTGGTTTGTTGTTGTTAGTCAATGTGGATCTGTGATTTTATTAGAAATTGGAGGTCCTGGTGTGGAAACTCTCCCCAACAATGGAGAGATTCTTCATTTTTAATTAAGTTTTAGAGATTTATCTGGACTTTGAGGAATTCAATGATGTATCTGTGGTCATGCAGTTAATATTTGTTAGAGATAGAACATAAAGCCCTGTCTTCTGAACTCTAAGTCTTCTTTTGGTTCTCTAATAACCTGTACACAGAAAAAATTAGCACACTTAGCTTCTCCCCATGTTAACTGATTTTAGAAGAAAGAGTTTTGGATTTGGAGTGAAGACCTGAGTCTGAATCCAGACTCTTCTTTGTGATTGTGGCCAAGTCATTACTTTTCTCTGAATTGCTTTTCTCATCTGTACAATTAGAGGACTGAACTAAGGTCTCTTCATGATCCCACAGTAAGAACATCAGGCAAAAGAACCTTCCTTCTTCAACTCATACCTAGCAACACCTGCATTTTTCTGTTTACTAATGCCACCACACCCCAAACTCCTGACATTTTATGGCTAGCAAGACAAAATATTCAAGTTATCCCACTCTTCCCTAAATGACAGTGAGCCCATCTTTCCCATATTTTGTCCTTGTTCATTTTTTTCTTGTTCTATATTTTTTCTTCTGTGATTTTGTCCAGATGTTGAGTAATACCTATTTTTATAAGCATAAACTCCATATATCCATAGCCTGTATGGATCCTTGGAACAGGAAACAGGCTGGTGATATAGTGAGAATGAAGGGAAATGGATGACTGGCCTGAATACTACATTGTTACCCATAAAATATTGAAAGAATCAGAGAAGGTCTCTAGTTTATTGGATGATGATAACAATAATGATGATGTTGATGATGATAGGTATTTACTTTTTTAGTTGCTAAAGTTTACAGAGTGCTTTACCTATTTAATCTCATTTAAATGAGAAAGGTGCTATTAATACATACATTTTGCATATGAGGAAACTGAGACTGAGAGAGGCTAAGTGACTTGCCCAGAGTTACACACTAATGTGTCTGAAGTATGTTTCAAATTTAGGTCTTTCTGACTTCAAATTCTGCACTCCACCCACCTAGTTATCTATGGAGGATTTATGGAAAGGTAAGAATAAAGATCACAACAACTGAGGAAGCATGAATGGATTGTATTATATAGTGGTGGAGGAAATATGCACATCTATAGAGTATGGAATATTCTTTCACATATCCATTACATATTCCAAAAGCATTTGTTCAAAATCTGGAGCATTCTAGCTATTGAAGTTTTGAACATGGTTGGTCAGGAGTATAATACAGATTCTGACATTTCTTAAAGTCCTATTAGAAACATGTAAACACTGAGCATATAACAAATTATTGTTAAAAATGATATAAAGAACAGATAATTCTTTATATTCCTTGTGTGGGAGAATTGAGTGGTAGTGGTAAAGAATTCACTGCAATGAAATAATGGAATATAAGATATGGAAACATGATATCTTTATGTAAAAGAACCTTTATTTTTAAGTGTCCATTAAAAATGAGGAAAAAAAATATTGTTTCCAGCTAAGAGAAATTAATATCAAGTTGCAACCTGCATGAAGCCAATTTCCATATCCAGTTTCTAACCCACTAAAAACTGGAGTTTATAATGACAGTCTTGGCAACTCTTTAAGTATTGCAGCCTAGTAATAAAGAAATCTAACTAAAGGGTACTTATCTTTCTTGACTAGGTACTTCTCTCAGTCACAATTATTTCAAGTGTCTCTTTATAATAAAATAATTCTTCAGGTAAGCAGAGAGTGCCATGTATGCCCTTGATGTTTCTGCAGATGTAACATGTGTTCAGACTGGGCTAATGGTGCTATGTAGGACTTCCTAGTGGACACTTTATTTTTATGCATGTTACCCCTTTAGGAAGAATATAATATCATCCTAGGACATACTTCCAAGCCATCAGATAAGCAATGATGTTTTGTTCAGTTATTTGTTTGCTTCCCAAAAGAGAAGCACTCAGTCAGCAACTATTTGTTGTTTTTTTGGTATCTTTTCCCATTGCTCTTCCAACTGTGGGATCATAAGCTAAAAGATACCTTATAGATTATCTAGTCAAATCCTTGCATTGTACAGGATACCTGAGGTCCAAATAAAGAAAATGATACTAAGATAAAATGAAAGGACTGAAGTCAAGAAGAAAGGAAGTCAAGAGAAAGGATTAAGTTTAATCATGTTTTAAGTGTTACTATGTGCCATGCCACACACTGTACTGCTGAGCATGTAATGATAGCAAACATATGATCCCTGACTTCAAGGAGCTCACGATCTAACAAAGACAATGTGCAAATAGCTATTTAGATGTAAGAGATATACAGTGTAAATAGAGAGGAGCTAGGAGGATTAGATATAGAACTGAGAAAGACCTCCTAAAGCAGGTGGGATTGAAGTTGATTCTTGAAGATAGTCAGGAATACCAGGAGGTAAAAGTGAGAGGCAAGAGCTTTCCAGGCACAGTGGACAGTCAGAGGGAAAGCACAGAATCGAGATATAGAGTATGATGTTCAAGGAACAACAAGAAGGCCAGTGAGGCTGGATCATAGAGTGTAAGGTGGGGAAAAACATTTACTAAACTCCTAGTATGTGTCAGACACTATATTTTGTGCTAGGGATACAGATAGAAAACATGAAAAAATGCTAATTCACAAAGAGGTTCCATTTTATTGACATAGGAAATAACACATTTAGCATAAATATATTGCTGTTGTTTCAGTCATGTCTGACACTTTGTGACCATTTGGAGTTTTCTTGGCAAAAATACTGGAATTGTTGCCATTTCCTTCTCTTGATTAAAAGTGACTTGTCCAGGGTCACACAGCTAGTAAGTATCTGAGGCTGGATTTGAACTCATGAAGATGAATATTCTTGACTTCAAGCCAAGCACCCTATCGACTGCACCATCTAGGTGCCCATAAATATATGCAGAATAACTAAGGATGATAAATAGAAAATAAATGCAAGATTCCTAAATACAAGAAAATTAAGTTGAGAAGGCAATAATATCTGGATTGATCAGGAAAAGCTTCATATAGAAGATGGTATTTGAGCTGAGAAAAAAATGCAAGAGATTTTATAATGAGGAGGTGAATGTACAATGTAATTCTTTAAATAAGAAATGTACAGTACAAAGAAATAGAGATAATGGAATGCTATGTGTGAAGATCATAGAGAAAGCTAGTTTGACATATGAAAGAAGGAGAACAATAAATAATGAAGCTGGAAAGATAGGTTGGGACCAGCTTTAAGAGGACTTTAAAAGCTGCCAAAGGAATTTATATTAAATTTTAGATGCAATTAGGGAACCACTGGAGCTTATTGAGTATGTGTATAAGATTTTATGTATGGCTTAGACTAGATGGTCAATGAGGTCTCTTCCAATTTTCAAATTCCATGATTCTGTGAGTGTAGGATAAGCAGAGTCAGAACTATACTTAATGAAAATTATGGGGGGCAGAGCCAAGATGATGGGGTAGAAAGATGGACCTGCTATAACTCTGACCCCAAAGCCCATAAAATACCTGTAAAAAATGACTAAACAAATTCTAGAGCAGCAGAAGCCATAAATTGAAAGAGTGAAGGAGAGTTTCAGCACAAGATAGCCAGGAAGGTGGACAGGAAAGGTCTATTACACTGGGCTTGGAGTGGGGCACAGCACAGCATTGGTTGCATAGCACAGCAGAGACAGGACTAGAGCAGGCTTCAGGGTATGGAATCAAGGGCAGCAGCTGCGGTTCTCAGATTTCTCAATCCACAAATGACAAAGACAGCTCTTCAGTAAGAAAGCTCTTTCACCTGGGTAGGAAGGGAACAGGGTCCAGTCCTAGTCCCAGGTTCAGGGAAGGTGGAAGTCACTGCAACAGTCCCCTTTTTGAGCCCTCCACTTAAAGACCCTGGGGGAATCTAGTGACTGATCTGGATCTCAGCCCTGAGTGGTAGCCCTGGGGTGAGGAAGAGTGCTGGTGTGGTAGTGCTGGAGGTGGTTGTGGAGAGGGAACCCTATTCACAGATCCTGGGCAGAAAAGCTTGTGATTTTTCCCAGACCAGAGGGCAGGCCAGGAGGGAAATAAACTCCTCTCCCTTGATTGTGCCACCTTGGAGGAACTGAGAACTTACAGGTCCCTAGAGTATACCCTCCCCTGGACAAAGGACTCAAAAGTCAAGTAACTGACTGGGAAAATGCCCAGAAAAGAGAAAAAAAATAAGAGTATAGAAGATTACTTTCTTGATGAACAGGTATTTTCCTCCATCTTTTCAGATGAGGAAGAACAGAGCATACTATCAGAGCAAGACCTAAAAGTCAAGGCTTCTACATCCAAAACCTCCAAAATAAATATGCAATGGTATCAGGCCATGAAAGAGGTAAAAAAAAAATTGAAAATCCAGTAAGAGAGGTGGAGAAAAAATTGGGAAGAGAAATGAGAGTGATGCAAGAAAATTGTGAAAAGTGAGTCAATAAATTATTCCTAAAGGAAACCCCCAAAATGCTGAAGAAAATAGCACCTTTAAAAATAGACTAACTCAAATGGCAGAAGAGGTCCAAAAAGTCAGTGAGGAGAAGAATGCTTTAAAAAGCAGAATTAGCCATTTGGAAAAGGAGGTTCAAAAGCTCACTGAAGAAAATAGTCCTTTAAAAATTATAATGGAGAAGATGAAAGCTAATGATTTTATGAGAAACCAAGAAATCACAAAACCAAACCAAAAAAATGGAAGATAATGTGAAATATCTCATTGGAAAAGAACTGACTTGGAAAATAGATCCAAGAGAGGCAATTTAAAAATTGTTGGACCATCTGAAAGCCATGAAGAATAAAAGAGCCTAGGCATCATCTTTCATGAAATTATCAAGGAAAATTGCCCTGATATTCTACAACCAGAGGGTAAAATAAATGTTGAAAGAATCCACTGATCACCTCCTGAAAGAGATCGAAAAAGAAAAACTCCTAGGAATATTGTAGCCAAATTCCAGAGTCCCCAGGTCAAGGAGAAAGTATTACAAGCAGCCAAAAAGAAACAATTCAAGTATTGTAGGAATGCAATCAGTGTAACACAAGATCTAGCAGCTTCTACATTAATGAATTGAAGGGCTTGGAATATGATATTCCAGAAGTCAAAGGAACAAGAATTAAAACCAAGAATCACCTATCCAGCAAAACTGAGTATAATACTTCAGGGTAAGAAATGGTCATTCAATGCAATAGAGAACTTTCAAGTACTTTTGATGAAAAGACCAGAGGTGAATAAAAAATTTGACTTTCAAACACAAGCATCAAGAGAAGCATGAAAAGGTAATCAGGAAAGAGAAATCGTAAGGGACTTTCTAAAGTTGAACTGTTTACATCCCTACATGGAAAGATAACATTTGAAACTCTTGAGACTTTTCTCAGTATTTGGGTAGTTGGAGGTATTATACACATATAAACAGAGGGCACAGGGTGAGTTGAATTGGAAGGGATGATATCTAAAAAGATAGAATTAAGGGGTGAGAGAGGAATGTATTGAGAGAATGAAAAAGGGAGAAATAGAATGGAGTAAATTATCTCTCACATTAAAGAGGTAAGAAAAAGCTTTTCCAATGTAGGGAAAGAGGAGAGAGGTAAGAGGGAAAAAGTGAAGCTTACTCTCATCATATTTGAGTTAAGGAGGGAATAACATGCACACTCCATTTGGTATGAAAATCTGTCTTACAATACAGGAAAGCAGGGAAGAAGGGGATAAGTGGGTTGAGGGGTATGATAGAAGGGAGGGCAAATGGGATGAGGGAGTAGTTAGAAGTAAACACTTTTGAGAAGGGACAAGATCAAGAAGGGAAATATAGTTAGTCTTTCACAACATGGCTATTATGGAAGTCTTTTATGTAACTACACATGTGTAGCCTATATTGAATTGCTTGCCTTCTCAGTGGGGATGGGTGGGGAGGGAGGAAGGGAGAGAAGTTAGAACTCAAAGTTTTAGGATAGAAAGTTGAGAATTGTTTTCGCATGCAACTTGGAAATAAATACTGGAAGTGAGGTATAGAAATCTATCTTGAACTCCAAGAAAAGAGAGAAGATATGGATAAGGGAAGGGAGGGGTATGATAGAAGGAAGGGCAGATTGGGGGAAGAGGTAATCAGAATGCATGGTGTCTTTGGGTAAGGGAGGGGAGAAATGGGGAGAAAATTTGGAATTCAAAATCTTGTGGAGATGAATGTTGGAAACTAAAACTAAGTAAATAAATTAAAAAATTTAAAAAAAAAGAAAATTATGTTAGCAACTGTATGGGGGATGGTTTGGAGGGGGCAAAGACATCAGATGGGGAGACCAGCTAGGAGGATGCTTCAATTATCTAGGAGAGAGGTGATAAAGGCTTAAAGTAGGCTGATTTCTGTTTGAGAAGGGATGATAAAGGAATCTAATGTAAGCAATGTCATGGAGGTGAAAAACTACAAGATTTGACAGGTTATTGTCTGTCTAGGGTGACAGAGAGTGAGGAGACAGAAATAATGCTGGAGTGCTGGGAGTCTGGAAAATGAGGATCTTTTGATAGCAATCATGAAGAGTGAGAAATAGGTGAGATTGAAGGAAAAAATAATGAGGTTTATTTTGGATATATTGAGTTTGAGCTGTCTCTACAACATCTGCTTTGAAATGTTCAATAGCTAGTTAGTAATATAGGACTGAAATGTAAAGGAGAGACTAAAGCTGAATAAATAGTTCTAGAATATACTTGAATTGAGATGATTATTAAACTTAGGGAAACTCAAGAGGTCACCAAGAGGAAGAATGTATAGAGTGGAGAGAAGAGGGTCCACAGTAGGGCTTTGTGGAACACTTACTGTTAAAGACCATCATTAGATAATGCAGGAAAAGAACTGGAGAAGGGACAGGAAGGTGGGTAGGAAGAGAACCAGAAGTGAATAATGTCATGGAAACCGAGAGAGGAGAGAATATCCAAGTGAAGATGTTGATCCGCAGTGTCACATACAGCACAGAAGTGAGGAAAGATGAGCAAAGACCATTGACAATTAAGAAAATGTTAGTAATTTTGGAGAGAGAAGTTTCAGTTAAGTAATGAAGTTGAAATCCACATGCTAAAGGGGTGAGGAGTGCACATGGGATGGGGAAGTAGAGACAATAATTATAAACAGTTTCACCCCTTTCCCCACCAGGAATTTGGCTGAGAAAGAGAGTAGAGATATTGGATGATAACTTGAGGGGATAGTAGAATCTAGTGAAGGTTTTTAAAGACAAGTGAGACTTGAGAATATTTGAAGGCAGAGGACAAAGAACCAGTAGATGGGGAAAGGGGGAAACTTTGTAAGAGAGGAGATGATTGAAGAGGCAAAATGCTGGAGAAGATGGAAGGGAACAAAATCAAAGGGAACATGGAGAAGATTTGATCTCAGCAAGAAGGGTCACCTCCTTATCAGAGATGGTAGGAAAGGAGAGAATATGGGGTGTTGTCAATGGGTTTTGAAATGAAGTGATTGGGAGAAAAGGGAGCTCAGAGTAAATAGCCTCATTTTGGGGGGGGAATTGTAAGAAGTGAAGACCTCAGCTAAAAGGGTAGAGAAAAGAAGAGGTGTGGGAAGCTTGGAGAAAGAAGAAATATTTTACAATAACTTCTTTGGGGAGTGAGATTTTAAAATTGGAATAAAAATCTTGCCTTGCTGAATGTAGGTCTAGTTAGAATCAGATAACAAAAAATTGTAGTGTACCCAGTCAGCAGAATTATGTTTTCAGTTAGCTGTCTCGCAGTACATGAGTAGGGCTTGAGGAAGTCAATATGTTTTGAGGGGGAAAAAAAAGACTCTTCAGCCAAACAAGATATTCATCAGTATCATCTATAACATTACATATCTTATGTGTTGTTTCACTATATATGTTCTAAAATAAAGCTAATTTTATTGCCACTCCCTTGACTGACTCTAGTTAAGAAATCTCAGCTATTCAGTCCAAGAAAACAAAAATTATTCAGCGCACACTGCTTATGAGATATTTTGCTAGGTACTGAGACTACCAAGACAAATAAAATGAAACAGTCTTTGCCCTGAAGGGACACTGTATTAGGGGGCAGGAAGTGGCACTAGCATGGACCCAGGAAAATAAATGCATAATAATTTCAAGAGACAGAGACCATTGACGAGGGAGGGGAATGTATAAAGGTTTCCTGTAGAAAATGACATTTGAGCTGTATTTTTATATAAGTTAGCGATTTTATAGGGTGAAGGCTCAAGAGGCAGTACATTCCAAGCTTGGCAGAATTTGAAGGTAGAATGTTGTATACAGGGATCACCTCATGAGTCAGTTTGATAGGAAATGTATATAAAATCCCTATTGTGCTACATCTTCAGTGGTAAGAGGCTTTTTTGCTTTTATATTTTTTTTCCTTCTGATGCCTCTTACCTTTATGACTAAATCCAGTGCCTCACAGTATATTAGGTGCTAAGAATGTTTCTTATCATCTTGTCATCATCCATACCAATTTAATTTTGCCCCCCCCCCCACATAAAATGACATTAGCTATCATACTCTTCATCAAAAGTCTTTTGAATTAGCTACACCTTTCACACTGGATTTCTAGGTCAGCAGTCATTTTGCTACACATTTTTCCTTGTTTTCTCTTAAGTCAAATGACCTCATTCACAAATTTGTTTATTTTTTTCCAGTCATTTCCTTAACTGTCTAACTAAAAACAGTGATCTAGAAGTTGTTCTGACTGGTGAATTCCCTTTGTATCCCACTGTATTTATGAGGCAGCCCCAGCTATGCTTCTCTTTATTTCCTAACCATCTTCTGGCCGTCTCTCCTGTCTCCATGTGTATGCCCTTCAGCTTCAGTATCATGTGGTTTGCTGTGATGGATTTGGAGTCAGGAAAACCTGTGTTAAATGTCACCTCAAACCCTTAGCTTCAACTCTGGGCTTAGTTTCTCTACCTGTAAACTGGTAGAGTTAAATTGTGTTATTTCTAAGGTCCCTTACAGCTGTAAATCTGTGATTCTGGGATATTGTGATACACCTACTCCTCCAATCCGGGATCCCTAATCAAATCAATATTGCCATTTCTTCTAGAGAGAGAGAAAGTACATCAGTCTACTCTCCTACAGCTCTTTGGTCCAACTCTGTAACTTTCCAAAAGGAAAATATTCCTCCCTGGCCATTACTCCTCCTTCCCCCTCTCTCCTATTTGTATCTGTATCTATATCTATATACATATATGTATATATGGATATGTATATATATATACATATAAATATATGTATATATGTGTGTATATGTACATATAAATATATGTATATTTGTGTGTATATATACATAAATATATGTGTGTATATTTTATATATATATACATTAATATATGTGTATATAAATATGTATATATATATGTGTATGTCTATATCTCTCTCTCTATATAAATATATGTGTATATATTTTGCCTCCACAGCTAGAATGAAGGCTCCTTGAAGGAAGGGGGGTATCACTTTGCATTTTTATCCCTGATTCTTGGGGTTCTTGGTATATAGTAATCAATTAATAAATGCTTTTCCATTCATTCATTCATTCATTCAAAGCAAATGTCAGCAGTATAATAGCAACATCATCATCATTAGTTCTATTTCTTATGTGTTTTAAGTGACTGAACAAAGAACTGAAATACTGTCAATGTGGCACAGTGGAAAGGAAATTAGTCTCCTAGTCAGGAGATCTGGGTTCTACCTCTGAGACCACCCCAAAATGAGCTTTGGGACCCTGGGAAAGCCTCTTTACTTCTCTAAGTCATTTCCTTTTCCATCTGTCAAATGAGGGCAATAGGTAAACTTTAAATTCTCCCCTTGTTTAAATATTTTGTGAATCGATGCAGCCTAAAAAGCCAATCCAAACCTTTCTGAGAACTGAGGTTAGGCTTCAAGAAGGGGTATGGGCTGAGTGTGGGTAATGGTAAAGGCGCAGCCCAATTGCTTGAGCACTCATATTCAACAGGTGCCCCGGAGAGGAGCTGTCTACCTGGCAATTAGCAAAGGTCCTGGGCTTTTTCTGGCTGTCAACTTTTATTTTGCTCATTGAATCCTCAAAGAATGATAATATTATTTCTACTCTTGCACCGCCCTGGGAATTATAAAACTCAAACCAAGATGAGGAACTATGAAATTTATTTTCCCAAGAGGAAGACTCATTTCTAGCTGATTAGAAATGGAAAAGGCTGACAGTTGTTAATATTGATAGTTACTTAATACTTCAATACTCCAAGGATGTGTGATTATATCTCTGTGGGTACTCCCTCAGTACAGTCAGACTAAATCCCCTCCAAGCTATATTAGGTGGCTTCATGAGTTGTTTTTTTTTCCCAGACTAGAAAATCCGTTACCTCTTGGCCAAACTGCTGGTGACAAAAATATTGATAGTTATTTCTTGAGAAATATATTCCAGATTCCACTAATTAATTGTTTTATAGAATGAAGAATGGATGGAATGTGTAACTTGCCTAGCATCTCCATGTAAATATATATACATAAAGATAAGCTTTAGCTAGCAGATGGAAGAAAATAAACTAGGGTTTTGAAATGTGAATAAGATGATTATTGCTATTTAGCATTTATATGAAACTTTCATATTCACAAAAGCTTTATGATTCATTTTATTAGCAATTCAGGGTTAAATCTCCACAGAATAGATGCTTTAGGTTTAAAGACCTGGGACTGATTCCCCCAGGGAATGCTCCCATTGAAGAAGTTAAATAAACAGATACTCTCCAGTCTAAAAAAATCTAGATAGATTGGAGTAGTTTAAGTGGCAGGCTTATATTAATGTTATAAAACAAATTGTTGATGACATGTATGTCATCTATGGCTTCCCACTTATAAGGCTCTTTCTATTTACATTTGATCAAAGAGTCAATAAATTTCAGGGTAGGAACTTCAGAGTAATCTGCATATGAACAGTCAACCCCTCTACTACACTCTTGTGACCTTGCAAAGAAAGTCATGAACATATTATTTTCCCTTGTGAGATAATCAATATAAATATTATTTATTTTAAATGATGAAGCTTAGGGTAAGTCAGATTTAAAGGATTTGCCCAAGATCACACATATATAATAATTGGGACTGAAACATTTCTGACTCCATATATCAAGATTCCTTCCACTATATCAAAGCTGTTTACAAGGTTTTGCTTTTGGCAAAGCTGAGGTTTCCTTGAAAAGGAGTATTGCTTTTTTTTTTTTAATTGTTATCCATTCTTTTCAGAGGCATTTTCTGTGGTAAGGCAATAATGATGGTACTGTGATCAACCTCAAAACTTAGGGAGGGCTAGTGGTTTTCTACATTGGGAGTTGGCATGAATAAAACGGTATATCATAGATCTGGTGCTGGGATGAACATTAGGGTCACTTAATCCAAACTCCCTGATTTTACACATGAGGAATTGAGGTCCAAGATGATTAAGTGACTTGTCTAAAATCATATAGGTAATAAGTATCAGAGGCATGATTTGAACTTAGGTTCTCTGACCCATTGCACCATCTTAAAATACTTTCCCATTAAATTGCTGCCCCAATGCTTCAGCGCAGCAGAGGGGTGAGCCTGGATTCTCCTAGGTCTTGTTTGTATAACCAGAGTTATACAAATCGGTATACCTTTGTTATGGTAGAAATAAAAGTACCTGGTTATGGTAGTAGGCACAACCAAGCTGGAAAAAATTTGATGGCAGGCTCATCAGAGTACTGATTGTATTTACCATTGTGAAAAATGATTATAAATCTTAGTAATCAGTCTCTTGGAGACTTGGAGTCCCCCCCCACCCAGCCCTCACCCCCTTACAAATTCAGTCTCTCCTTTAGGACATTACTAGTGATGAGATTGCATTGAATATTCTTATCCTGGTCAAACTCTAACCCAGGTCTGAATTGATTTAGTCTGCTCAAGTTTAGGTGGAGATAGATTCTTCTGCCTAGATTACCCAAGACTTGAAGTGGTCTGGTATGATGGGGGGTTGGTTAGATAGAATAGATATTTCCTCTGTCCAGATGGCATGATGATATTAGCCCCTGTTGTAAAGGTATTGTCACATACTCAAGATGTCATTTTAATATAGCTCACCTCCCAGTGTGTTGACCAATCAGAGTTGATTGACATCCCTTGGGAACACCTATTCTTCAATGGGAATATAACCCTCACCCCCAAATCTCAAAGCAAGCCAGTTCTGAAGTGGTCCCCTTAGGGCAGCCCAGTTTTGGGCTGAACTCCTGTACAATGCATGTCAAACCAGTTTGAGAGAATTAAAACATGGACACACATGTCTTCTTTCTTAGAACAGACTCTGTTTTTAAATTGGGGTTTGACACCATCCAAAGACCAGTCTAGTGAATCTCAACTCATCAACATAAGGTTGGTTTTTGATGGAATCCATTTTTGGCCAAGATGCCAAATTGACTTTCTATCTGGTCCTCCCACAAACATAGTCTCATTGTCCCTGAGCCTTTGCATTGGTTTTCTCTCATGCCTGGAAATCATTTCTTCAACACTTCTACTTCTTAAATTCCCTGATTTGGTAAACCATCAGTTCCTACAGAAATTCTTTTCTGACCTCCCCCTACACTATCACATGTTAGTGCCTATCTCAAATGACATTATATTTATTTGTATTTTTATTCTTATATGACCTTTATTTCTGAATATATCCTTTCTCTCTCACTCCCTAATAAACTATTCTTTGTACCTAAATTAAAAACAAAAGAGTTCTAGTTCAAAAACAAAACCAACATGTTAGTTAAGACTCATGGTAGATACAGTGGTTTATTCTCATAATCTTCCAATCTTGGTCATTAAAATTCTAGAATGTTCAGGATCATTTGTTGCTGTTGTTATTATTTTTCTTTTCATTTACATCATCTAAGTCATTGTGTATATTGTTTACCTGGTTCTATTTAATTCACTCTGCATCTGTTCATATGTATCATTCTATGTTTCTCTGAATTCTTAATATTCATCGTTTTTTGTAATGTTCAGTTTGTCAGATTAGGTAGTCAGTTGGAATAAGGATGCTAAATGAGTACTTGAAGTATTAAAATGTTCCAGTGTTAATTCAAGAAATTTTTACTTTATATCATCGTTGTGTTTTATCTTAGGAATTCAATTATAATAAAACTATTTGGCATGTAATGCTTTTGATATTTTGGGTTTTAGAAATTTGTAAGGAGCAACTATCTGTTCAGCTTGCTTATAATGTTCACTCATTAGTTTGTATGTATTTTATGTAATCTTATTTTATATGTACTTCAATGCGTATGTCTTCTTCCTTGATAGAACATAAACTCCTTGAGGGTAGGAGCTACTTGCCTGTCACAAAGTAGCTGCTTAATAAATGCTTATTCATTGATTGGAGGTTATCTGTGAAATAGATAAGATGTGAAGAGGCTGAGATTTGCATCAATGTAGAAAATGCCACTGAGTGAAGTCATGAATATTCCGAAGTTCAAAAGTGCATATATGGGCAGTGTGAAGCTTTGGGGTGAATTCTCTAAATTTGCTCATTTTACATTTCCTTTTAGCTATTTCAGTTTTGCTTAGCTCATAGAGTATAACATCTTCTCTGATGTGGGCATGCCATGCTAAGTGATCCTATGCCAGTGACTCCTATGTCACACAATCAATTTCAAAGAAAGATGCTGAGAGTGTTCTTGTATGGCTTCTTCTGATCACCATGTGAATGTTTGCCTTTTGTGAGTTCTTCATAAAACAGTCTTTTTGGGAACCTTACGTTCTGCATTCAAATAATACGACCAGCTCATTGGAATTGTGCTCTCTGAAGCAGAGTTTGAATGCTTGTCAGTTTAATTAAGGACCCCAGCATTTGGTACCTTATCCTGCCAGGTGATCTTCAGAATCTTTCTAAGACAATTCAAATGGAAGAGATTCAGTTTCCTGGCATGGCACTGGTATACTGTCCAGGTTTCACAGGCATACAACAATGAGGTCAGTACAATGGCTTTGTAGACCTTCAGTTTGGTAGTCAGCCTAATGCCTCTTCTCTCCCATACTTTCCTTTAGAGTCTCCCAAACACTGAGTTAACTTAGACAATGCAAGTGTCTCAATGTGCACATTCCTGGAAAGTATACTATCAAGGTAAGTGAACTAATCCACAGCATTCAGAACTTCTCCATTTGCTATATATGATGGTTCCAAGTATGGATGGTGTGGTGGTAGCTGATGGAGCACCTGTGTTTTCTTGGTGTTAATATATTGGGCCAAATGGTTTAACCCATTTTTAAATTGAAAGAAAGAATTAAAAGAAAATTCTGTCCTTCACTTCAATCTTTGTACTTTGCATAATGTATTTTGTAGTATTTACTATTATTCATAGGATATTCTTCAAATATTTGCAAAATATTCATTATTATTAATACTAAATAATAATAACATACAGAGTAATTTGTTTAATTTTATTCATATTAATAATGTAAAAGTGGGTCTTTAATCAATTTTTAAGGAAATAAAACCACCAGATGAAATAAAATGATATTACACAGGAAGTTTAGCAGGATTGTCTAAAAAGACAGTCAGACCCTGTGGGTTTTAAAAATATCAACTAAATTTGCAAGTTGTCATCTGAATAGTAGGCTAGCATATCATACTATCCAAACCCTTAAGAGAGAAATGCTTCATAGAGAGGAAAAGAGTCTATCATGTCCCCTAACCCTCAACCAAAGGATAATTTTGTGACTTTCAAAAGCTCAGAAGATTTTAGGCTGACCATTGTGCTAGCAGTGTTCCCAGAACATCTGATGACTGTATCTTTTTGGGGGACTAAAGCCCAATGAAATGCCCTGAGGATTGATAGATTTAGGATTCTACCAGGAACTCAGAAGAAATCTACATCATGACTTAGGAGAATTTCCTGAGAATCCCAAAAAGATAAAAAAGGCACTTTTAGCAACCAAAAACTATTATACCTTTGCACAATGTGCTTTCTAAGCTTGAGTCCACTATTCCTTAGACTCTGCACCGTGAGACAATATGATCCTAGTTTGGAGTGATTTTTTAAATACAAATTGCTCTTAATATGCCACCTTAGTAAATATCCTTATCTGGCTACTTAATTAATATTGACTAATAATCAATGAGGAAGCCCACCGATGGGGCTATGAGCTATAACATTAAAAATATCACTCCCAACACCTCATAGTTACCACTAGAAACCTGAAGAGAAAAGTATCCAACCATCTTCTTCCACACAATCCTCTATTGTGAATGGAGAATTGAGGATAGCAGAGATTTAGCAATGTCTTTAAATGCCATTGGGCCTGACCTTTCTATTTAGTAGATTAAAAATTGAAAAATTGAATTCCATAGAAACTAAGTGACTTGCCTGAGGTCACACAGGCATAAATGTCTGAGTTCTTCTATATTTGGACCTTACTTTGGATTTTCCTTGTGAATTTAGATGCAACAGTCTCTTTTTGAATACCTGATTAACCTCTTATTTTCACAAAAACTTAGATGCATATTTCCAAAGCAATGACTTTTGTTTTTCGTGTAATGGAAAGTTTCATGTCCCACGTCTCCACTGCTTCTGTAGCCCATATTAATTTTTGCTTAGGTCCTTCTTCTTGCAGATTTTTTTTGTCTTTCAATCAATTAACAAAGCAGACTATTTGTACACAGAGATGGAATGTTGGAGTTGCATGCCTGAAGAATAGTATTCTTCTTATTTGCTTTGGTCTGTGGCAATCATGTTGTGCTGAAGTTGACAGAAGGTTTCAGGTTAGCATGCTACCTACTTAAGTGGATGCTGTATCCCCAGTTAAAGGATAATGTCCCCAAAGAGAAGTTACGTGAGACAACCTCTCACTTTGCCAATATGTATGATCTCACTGCATAGTGTTTTCTCCTTGGTACTTTTCATGTAGACATCCACAGCTTTATACTCTTCCTCTAAAGTTCTTTGCTGTACACTACCTTGGCTCTTGGTTTTGGATCCCCAAGAACTCTTTCTTGATTTTACATCCTGTTTATTCTGTTAAATCTTAAATTAGACTGTGCTCTTTTCGAAGGAGAATCATTTCCCTAAGACTGTCTTAACTGGCTCCAGTCATAAATGCAAGTAGATTTCTATCTTGTCTAAGGGAAAAAAAGTTTGACTTGATTAGTCATCAATGCAAGATCTAATTTTCCTTCATAGAAAATGTCTTCCAAACTTTTTTTTGTTTGCTTGGTTTTTTTATTTTGTTTTGTTTTGTTTTTTGAGGGGAAGAATGCTAAGTAAGCATACTTAGAAAAACTTATGAAAACCAAACAAATAATTTCTGAATTTCTACCATGTTCAAGTCCCTTAAGGAAATGAAAAACTAGATAAAACATAGTCTTTGTCCTTATGGAACTTATAATCTATTCAAAGATAATATTAATATATATATTAATATAATTCCAAGAAAATATACAGTAATTGTGGTGGCTGCAAAATGAGTGATATATGCAATGTTCCCTTCCTGTAACTGCAGCAAAGCAGTAACAATAATGCACATTTCAATTTAGAGATTCTTTATGTTTTACAAAGTACTTTCTACAAAACAACCCAATGAAGTAGGTAGTTCAAATGGGTTATCTACTTTTCATGATGACTAAGTTGAGGTTCAGAGGGGTCAAGTGACTGATATCTCATTCAATAGTTAGTAATTGTCAGGGTTGGGTTTGAACTCTGCTCTCTTATGCTGCAAGAGTACAGAGGAGGGAGAAATCACTCTGGGCTGGAGTGCCCTTTGCTTTGAAGTTTCTGTTCAACGAAAACAAACGGGTCATATGAAGTGTATGGCACAGTTGACTTTCAGAGCTCTTCAAATGGAGGCACTGTGATCAAAACGGAGTGAAATACATGCATTTTTTTCTTTGTAAGCAAAAAGGACAAGTTCAGTGACCTTAGAGTTCACTCTTCATTTGTATTTACTAGACACTCAAAGAATTTTCAAAAATTCTTTGAATTTTACTTATTTTCATACAGTGAAGAGAGTGACTGATCCTTAAATTACAAGAAGGAGAAAAGAAACAACTTGGTTGCACCATTCACAGTACTGAGTGTGTTAGCCATAAACTGGTTTGTGCATGTGCACAAAAAGAAAACAGGCCACAGGTTTTATTCCCATGTAGGTTGTTTAATTTTGTACATAGAAAACACTGTCTTGTGCCTTCAGATTTATTCTCTGACCTGGACAGTTATAGGTTAGATGTGTGCTACTAGTTATAAGGCAAATAGGTGGGGAACAAGATGATGGAAATAGATGATGAACCAGTCAGTCCACAGGTATTACCATTTGTAGCGCCCTGCTTATTGTACTCCTCTGAATTTGTGATAGCTTCTCTCCAGATCTAGAGTTGCTGATATAGGGTATAGTGCACCAGAGAGGTGGGGTCAGAAAGATTTGAGGTGAAATCTAGATTCAGTCTTAGGAGCTATGTGACTCTAAGGAAATCACTTAACCTCTGTAACTGACCTCTGTGTCAGTTTCCTTTATTATAGTATGGGGATAATAACAGCATCCGAGGATTTTGAAGAGTAAATGAGATAGCATTTGTGGGTGTGTTCATCCTTCATTGTGGAAGAAGACCATGCCAACAGAGAAATGATGACATGACTTGCACTCGACTTTGGAGTGAGGGAGGGCTGTGCAGGTCACCAGCCTCACTTCTCCTCCAGAGCCATCTGAATCCAGTGACCAAATATTCATCAGGATGACTGGAGATGACCCAGAATGAGGCTATTGGGGTCAAGTGATTTGCCCAAGGTCACACAGCTAGTGAGTGTCAAGTGTCTGAGGTGGGATTTGAACTCAGGTCCTCCTGACTCCTGCACTGGTGCTCGATCCACTGCCCACCTAGCTGCCCCCAAATGAGATAACATTTAGATGATCCTTAGCACAATGTATGGCACATTGTAGTCCCTTCATAAATACTTATTTTCTTTCTTCTACCATTTATTTACTATATTCTTCATGTTTCCTTGGAGTAGGTTTTATATAGTTGCTTGTTATTATTCCCTAATTCTTGCATTAATTGACTTTCCACATGTATAAGATTTGTTTTCCTTCAGTTAGTAACAACCTCCCCCTCACATTTTGTAAAATGAATGGTTTGTTTTATCATGTTATAATGCATTTATCATGAGGAACTTGTAGCATATTTAAACAGTGAGCCATCAGTTGTAGCAAAAACAAAGGAGAAAAAAGCTTAGCAAAACCAGCTAACATATTGACCTTGCTTGATAGTATATAGAACATTGTACACTCATAGTCTCTATCGTTGCAAAGAAGGGAGATTCATTTTCTCACAGCTCTTCTGGCACTTCTGTATCTAACTTTGGTCATTATAAATATGTATCTTTCAGTTTTGTTTTATGTTCTTCCCATTGACATCAATATAATCACTGAATGCATCATTCTTATTTAACTCTGCATCAATTAATATGTTTTCCAATGCTATTTTTCAGTCATCATTTTTTATGGTGCTATAATGTTCTATTGTGGGGCAGCTAGGTGACACAGTGCACATAGGGCCTGGATTCAGGAAGACTCACCTTGCTGAGTTCAAATCTGGCCTTAGACATTTAATAGCTGTGTAACCCTAGACAAATCACTTTGCGTTGTAACTATTTGCATCAGTTTCCTCATCTATAAAATGAACTGGAAAAGGAAATGGCAAACAACTCCAGTATCTTTGGCAAGAAAACCTCAAAATACTGTCATGAAGAGTCGGACAGGGCTGAAAGTATTGAACAAGAACAAGAGAGTTTTATCGAATGCTTGTACCATGATGTGTTTATCTACTTCTCATATCCATACCCACTTTAAAGTAGATGGGCTGTTTTCAGTTCTTTGCTATCATAAAACAGGGTTGTGAATATTTGGTGTTGGTAAGACCTCTCCATCTGTGATCTCCTTGGGGTATATACTTAGCAAAGTGATTTCTGAGTCCAAGAGTATGGACATTTTAGCTAATTTTTAAAAGTCTAATTCCAAATTGTTATCCAGGAATGGTTGTGCCAATCTACAACTCCAAATAATAATGTATCAGTGTGCTTATCTTTCCACAGTTTCTCCAATATTGGCGAGTCTCATCTTGAATCATTGCTTATTGGGTGTGGGGCAAAATTTCAGTGTTGTTTAGATTTGCATTTCTCTTATTGTTTGTAATAATATTATACAAGATAATCTATTAATTCTTTATGAATTTTGGACATTTAGCCTCAACAGAGATTTTGATGCAAAGATATTTTCTAATCAATATTTCCATTACTATTTTATATATATTGATCTTAGTCCTGTGAAAGATTTTCACCTTGACACAAATGACCTAGTTTTATCTTTTGGGATTGCTTTTGTTCCTTGATTGTTTAAGAATTTTCTCTTCTTTCAGCTATATCTGTGAAATTTCCCAATTCTATTTATGTTCTAATTATAGTATGACTCTTCCCACTTAAGATCACATTTCCAATTTCTATCAAGATGCTGGTCTAATCACAATTCTTCCACATCAGTTTCTGGCTTTGCAGGAATTCTTATCAAATTGAAAGATCTAAGAAAATCATATTTTGGAGTTCATGAAACATTAGGTAGTTAAGTTCAATTGTTTTTTTATTCTTCCTTATCTAGCCCATTCAAATTACTTCCTTTATATTTTTGGCCATTTCAAAATAGTTCTTGATTATTTCTTTGTCATAAAATTTGATGAGTCCAAGTATAAGTGTCTTCCACTTCTACTTTTCCCCCCTTATTTCTTTCAAGATTTTAAGTGTTTGCAATGAAAAGGATGGACAGTTCTCAATACAGCATGTATTTATGATAAGGCTTTCTTGAAATTAAAATTTATTATTACATATTTTGAATCTCTTATGTTCTGCTGTGTACAAGATATACTCTTTTTTCTTTTCTTACTTTGTATTTGTTTCAATATTTAAGTTTATATTTTTTTTCTTTTTCCTATTCTGTATTTGAGTTCTGGTGTTTGAGGCTAAAATAAATAAAAATAATAAAAAATATAAAGCTAAAAAAGATTTTAAGCCATTAACTTCCTGCAAATTAATTTTATAATTATTTTTAAGATTTTATGAAACCATATAAAAATCATGTTAAGTATAGCATTACATCTGCAAATTAATTTAGATAGCGTTGCCATTTTTCTTACATTGGCAATACCCTAAAGAATATCTTTCCAATAATATGATTGTTCCTTATTTCCTTAAGATTATTTTGCAATTATATTTATGAAAGTCTTAAGAGTATTCTCATAGATTAACTGAAATATTTTGTTCATTTTATAATTATTTTGAATGAAATTTTCCTTTCTATGATTTTCTCCTGTATTTTGTTGTTTCAATGTACAAATTATATTGATTATTGTGGATTTATCTTGTATATCTGAAGATTTTAAATATATTAGTAGTATATTTGCTGTTTCTCTGGAATTTTTAAAATAAAAGAATCATATCATCAGCAAATAGCAATAATCTTATCTCTATTCTGTTCATGACTTTTATTTCTTTTGTTGCTGGTATTTTGAAAACCTTGTGAAATAATATTAGGGAAAAAAAATACCCTTGCTTTTGCTGCTGTATTTATTGGGAAAATTTCTAGTGTTTCTTAGTGCAAATAACTCTAAATTTTTGGTTTAGTTATACGCTATTTTAAAATTAAAAATTGGCACATCTGCCTAGATTTTGTAGGTTTTTTTAAAGATCATGAACCAAGATTGCAATTTGTCAAAAGTCATTTATGAACCTATTGATATAACCGTTCAATTTGGGAGCCTTTATTTTTCATAAAACAAATCTTCATAATTATTTTCCTAATAGAGGATTATCCTTGTATCATTGATACAAATGCTGTTTGATCGTGGTGAACTTTTTTCTGGATACATTGCTACACATTTTTTTTGCTAGCATTTTATTTAAAACTTTTGAATCAATATTCATAAATGACGTAAGTCTATAGTTGTCTTTGCTTTGTCTTTCTTTGCTTTAGGCACTAGGATTATATTTTTGTCATAAAAAGGATTCAGCAGAATACTTTCCTCAGTTTCTGAGAGTAATATGATATTAATTACTTTTAAAACATTCAACAGAATTTATCTGTAAATCTTTGCGTTTTCTTTTTTCCTTTGCTTTCTTTTTGACTCGTTCATTTTTATTTCCATAGGTTGAGTTGTTTAAGATTTCTTTTTCATGTTTTGTGAATTTGAACTTTTTATTTTTTTTTGTAGATGGTTTTCCATTTCTTTTAAGTCTCCATTTTAGCTAATATATTTTTCCTTCATACTCTTGCTAGTATGTAGTAGAATATCATGCATAATAGCAGCTCAATTAACCCTTGTTCAATGACTGTTGACTTAGTAGCATCATCCTCATATTTGAAAAGGAGAGCACATCATATATTAATCCCAATATTCTGCTTCTGAAAAATGGACCTGGAAAGTTACAGTTAGAAAGTGTTAGAACTGGAAAGGAAGATAGGGGAAGGGGTATGATGGTAAATGTTTAACAACCAGCTCTCAGAAGAAAAATATGCATCATGCACTTTTAAGTTTAATCAATATTATTTACGTTTTATCTATCACTTTCTTAATTCTAGATGATCATCAAAACAGTTAATCAAGCTCTGATTTGTAGCCTTTGCCATTTCTGAAGTGTGAATGGTCACACAAAAAATTAACTATTGACTCTCTGAAGTCAGAGTCATCTCAAGCACATTCCTGGTTAGTAGTCATCTATTCAAAGAGGTAAAGTTTCTGAAAAGGAACTCCACTACAGTATACTTAACAAGGTCAAGCTTTGCTTGAATATTTCCAGTGAGAGAGAATCTACTTCCTCCCAAGGCAGCCTATTCCACATTTCCATAGCTTTCCTCATTAGGAATGCTTTCCTTCCATTGAGCCTAAATTTTCTTCTTTACAGCTTCCTCCTGTTGCTCCTACTGGCCTCTCTGAGGCCAAATGAGATAAATCACTTTACCCTTCTAAATGGCAAGTCTTCAGATCCTTGAAGTCAGGTATCATGTCATTCACGTCTCCTAAATTCTTACATTTTTCACATGGCACAATGCTGAGGTCCTTCTGGTTTCCCTCCTGAGTCCTTTCTGCACTGAGTGTATACATCAACTATTGCCAGGCTGCAGCCACAAGAATGTATTGATACATTTGGTACATTAGCATAATATGAAACAGGGGTTCTTAACTTTTTTTGTGTCATGGACCCATAGAGCAGTTTGGTGAGGTCTATGGACTTCTTAGGAAAATGTTTTTAAATGCATAAAAACAAAATATCTATGATTACAAATGAAACCATATATTGAAATACAGTTATGAAAAGCTTTTTTTAAATGACCTTAGACTAAGAGACTGGCTAGGACAACATTTCATCTGCTAGTCTGGTGTAGAGAGAGAATGTTCCATTTGCTACTTGTTTGTAGCACCAACATGATATTCATAGCTCCCATGGCAGCCATAAATATTGTGGTGCAATTCAGAATCAGAAAATACAACAGACTCTCCACATAGAAGGCAGAACCCAAAACATTTATTCAGACATCAGAAAGCCAAATCCATCATAGTAACAAAAATCTTATACACAATAACAAAGCAGAGAACAACACCATCCCCAAGCCTTTCCCCTGCTAGGCTTCCCACTATGCAGCTTCATTAAATAAATCACAAGCAGGCTCTCAAACAAAATCACAAACAAGCTCTTTCACTCACACTAGCCAGTAGCCTGCATCCTTTTCAGCTCTGACTGCTCTCAAGGCTAACTTCCTCTCAGCTCTGCCCCAGTTCTGCCTCTTCTTGCTCTACCCCTTCCTATTCCATCCATTCAGGAAACTTCTTCCACCATAGACTCCATGTGACTCAGACTCATTTGACCCAGGCAGGTCACATGGGCCTATTAATGAATGAGAAAGATCTCCCCATTTTAAGTTACCATTACACTTGTGTAGTCTTAGACAAATCACTTAATGTCTTTGAGCCTTCACTTCCTTCTTTGCAAAATGGAGGGCTCGATCTCTCAGATTTAAATTCCATAATCCTATGAATCACTGAGATACCAACACTTAACCTAAATCAGCTTGGTCCCCCTTGATGATGGAATCTCTTGGCCACAAAGGAAGGGGAAAGGGAGAGAATGAACATTCATATAGTGCCTATTCTGTGCCAGGCACTGTGTTAAGTGCTTTTAAAAAAACATTATCACATCTGATCTTCATAACAACCCTGTGAGGGTAGATGCTATTAGTATACCCATTTTACAATTGGAGAAACTGAAGTAAACAGTGATTTACTGATTTGCCAAGCATCACAGAGCTAGTAAGTATCCAAGTTCGGATTTGAACTCAGGTCTTCTTTACTATACACCCAGTGGCTATAAGCAGCTTCATGTGATTGCCAAGTTTGCCTTATCATTGCCTTCCTACTACATCTGCAAAATAGAAAGCCCCTTTGATCATTTCTCAATCCATCTATTGTAAGAGAAGAAAAAAATGCAAGTAGCCATATGGCCGGCTTTTAATGAATGCAAAATACATAGGCCACACGTGTGCATTTCTGGATGGGTGGACAAATGAAGCATTATGATTTGCAGCTAAATACCAAACTCTGAGAAAAGTCTTCCCTTAGAGACCACTTCTGTGAGGCTGTGTATCTAAAAAAAAAAAAAGAAAAAGGCAATGGTTCAGAGGACGCAGCAAGTAGCAAAGCATACTTAATGACGTGTTCCAGGGAGGAAATTAAGGTTGGCATTGTTGAGGTATTAAACTTAGTAGAGCAACACGTAAGGATTAAAGAGGAAAATTTCAGAGAGAGAGCTTATTCTTCTACACTGACACAATTATATGAGAAAGTGGACTCTGATAATGTGATTTACTGAAAGCTCTAAAATATAACACATTAGAGTGGCTGTGTATCAAAGTTATTTTTCTGTTCTATTACCTTTAATGAATAGTGTAGATCAGTGAATATATTCAGTGGAAAATGGCTCAGTGAATTTCTGATAAGGGAAAAAATACCGCCAAAAGAACAAGATTTTTTCAGTCTTTTTTCCCTCTATGGCTAATACTAATGACGATAGCTATCATTTTTATAGTTCTTTATGATTTCTACATCATTTTATGTGTTATTTCATTTGGGCCTCAGAACAACCCAGTGGGGCGAGAGTACAGGTAATATTATACCCACTTTGCAAGCAAGGAAGTTGAGATCCAAAGAGATTAAGCTACTTGCCTATGGTGCCACAGCTGGTAAGTAGTGAAGTTTGGATATGAAATCTAGTTCCTCCTAGCAAAAAGTTTAGCACACATGGTTGCCTCTCAGTACTTTCTTTATATTTTTCAAAAGCAATCTTAGACGAATCACTTAATCTCTTTGAGCTTTCAGTAAATGGAGGGGTTGGTCTCTGAAGTCAAAATTCCATGATCCTGTGAATCACGGAGATAGTAATATTTAAATCAGCATGGTCCCACTTGACCATGGCATCTCTTGGCCAGAAGACATGTTTTCTATTCCATATGCCTAAACATGCAGATTCATACACTCAATGTAACTGTGTGCAAATGTGTTCTCATAATACTCTTTTACTTGCTGACTTTTCCAACAACTACCATCACCGCAACTGCCTCTCCTACAAAACTCAGAGATCTCCCTTTCAAAGGTTTCAAGCAGAGTTAAAACCAACAAACTTTTGTTTTCAGAATTAAAATGTAGAGTTGTTTGCTAGGATTTCAGGTGTTTTTCTTCTGTTCATTTTGGTTGGCAGTATTAAGAATGAATTCTTCCCATTGCCAGATAATTTGTCAGATGGACATTTTGTAAACAGCTACCCATCTAGGGAAGCTAGGTAGTGAAGCAGATAGAACACACAGAGTACCAGACCTGAAGTTAGGAAGACATATCTACTTGAGTTCAAATACAGCCTCCAACACTTACTCGCTATGTGACCCTGAGCAAGTCACTTTTTGTGTTTGCCTCAGTTTCCTCCTCAGTAAAATGAGCTAGAGATGGAAATGACAAACCACTCCAGTATCTTTGTCAAGAAAACCCTAAATGGAGTCATGAAGAGTCAGAAATGACTGAATAGCTACAACCTCATCTGAATTTCTTCCCACCCTGCAACTCCCTTCAAATATCTCATATGGTCCCGGTGATCTAGAAATCAGATCTTGACAATAAGAGTATCAAGGGTTCTATAATAATGACTTTTGTTGATGTTCATATACACACATATATACATTTGCACATATATACATGTACATGTGTAAATTTACATACACACATACATGTGTATATATGTGCATGTATGCATATATGCAGAGAAGAAGAAAAAGAGAGAGGGAGTGAGGGGGAGTGGGGGAGAAATATGTTTGAGGCTTGACTGTGTAACTTATCCAAGAGGCAACATAGTTAAATTTAGCGAGACATCAATAGAAGACTAACTACCGGGGGCTTTTTTGGCCACAAGAATTCATGACATTATTTTGTGAAGTTGTAGAAGAGTTGCATTCTGAGTTTGTGGAGAGAGGATTGACACCCATGAAATCGTGCATCATTAAGGCATCAGAGCATGACCCACACAAGGTAACATAGTCAGAATGAATGTCATTCACCCTTTTCCAAACACTATCTTTCAGGATACCAGTGAGTGAAGCCCAGGGGAAAAATCACTTAAACCTTTCTACTCAGGGAGAGGTCTTATATTTGTGATTTTTTTCTCTATGAAAGGGTACTCTACCTGGCACTTTGGTCTGGAATCTTCTCTAAAATTTATAGACTTAGAGAATTCCCTAGAGCATTGATATGTTAAGTTAGTTATCCAGAGTCACAGTCAGTATGTGTCAGAGGTGATACTTGAACACAGTTCTCCTTGATTTGGGGGATGACTCTCTATCTATACCATGCTGCTTCTCACTAATATTATTACAATTAATATTACTTAAGATTGTTCTTTAGAACAGTGGTCAAGTATAGTGATAAACCTTCTTACTTAGTGATCCTTAGAAACATTCTTCAGAGAATAGTTGAACAAATTGTAGTAGACATGGACTTTTTTTTTTTGCTGTAAGAAGAATATAAGGAATTCAGAGAAACATGGAGAAACATGTATGAACTGATGCTGACAAAAATAAAGAGCCAGGAAAAAAATACATGTTGATTATAGTAACATAAACAAAAAGAACATCAAAACAAAACTGAATGTTATATACTTTTAGTGATCAGTCTTGGCCCTAAAAGATGTAAGGGAATTCTCCTCTCTTCTTTCCTTGGAGTGGTGACATAGTATGCTTACAGAATATTACTGTCAGAAATGATTTTGCTTAATTGCTTTTCTTTGGTATAAGGAGAACTCACTGGGTGTGTGGGTGGTAAGTATATTCATAATTGACTGATTTTTTTTAAAAATAACTATTGAGAAAATATTAGCTACAGAAGAAAATACTTGTTTTGATTGAGACAGTATTTCGCAACCTCACAGAATTTGAGAGTTGGAAGGGAATTTCATTAACCAATTATTCAACCCATACACAAAAAGAATGTTTAATAGAAAATTCTTGAAAAGTGACTGTCCATCTCTACTTGAAGACCTCCAAGGGAGTGTGAGCCCAACATCTCTCTAAGAGGTAATGCATTCTACTTTTCTTTTTTTTATGGTGTCATTTTTTTTTTTAAATATAAATTTATTTATTTAACTTTTTACATTCATTTTCACAAAATTTTGGGTTCCAAATTTTCTCCCCTTTTATCCCCTCCCCCCACCCCAATACACCGAGCATTCTAATTGCCCCTATCACCAATCTGCCCTCTCTATCATCCCTCCCTTCCCTTGTCCCCATCTTCTCTTTTGTCCTGTAGGGCCAGATGACTTTCTATTCCCCATTAACTGTATTTCTTATTTCCTAGTAGCAAGAACAATACTCAACAGTTGTTCCTAAAACTTTGAGTTCCAAATTCTCCCCATCCCTCCCTCCCCACCCATTCTCTTTGGGAAGGCAGGCCATTCAATATAGGCCCTATCTGTGTAGTTTTGCAAATGACTTCGATAATAGTTGTGTTGTGTAAGACTAACTGTATTTCCCTCCATCCTATCCTGCCCCCCATTGTTTCTATTCTGTCTTTTGATCCTGTCCCTCCCCGAGTGTTGACTTCAAATTGCTCCCTCCTCCCATTGCTCTCCCTTCCATCATCCCCCGACCTTGCTTATCTCCTTCTCCCCTACTTTCCTGTATTGTAAGATAGGTTTTCATACCAAAATGAGTGTGCATTTTATTTCTTCCTCTGGTCGAATGTGATGAGGGTAAACTTGTTTTTTTCTCAGCTCTCCTCTTTTTCCCTCCACTAAAAAGTCTCCTGCTTGCCTCTTGAATGAGATATAATTTACCCCATTCCATTTCACCCTCTTTCCTCCCACTACATTTCTCTCACCATTTACCTTAATTTCTTTTAAGATATAGTCCCATCCTATTCAATTCACTCTGTGCTCTCTGTCTCTGTATGTACATGCATGTGTGTATGTGTGTGCATGCACGCGTGTACATGTGCGTGTGTGCATGTGTGTGTGTATGTGTGTGATCCCACCAACTACCCAGATGCTGAAAAGTTTTAAGAGTTACAAATATTGTCTTTCCATGTAGGAATGTAAACAGTTCACCTTTGGTAAGTGCCTTATGACTTCTCTTTGCTGTTTACTTTTTCATGATTCTTCTCATTCTTGTATTTGAAAGTCAAATTTTCTTTTCAGCTCTGGTCTTTTCATCAAGAATGCTTGAAAGTCCTCTGTTTCATTGAAAGACCATATTTTTCCCTGAAGTACTATACTCAGTTTTGCTGGGTAGGTGATTCTTGGTTTGAGTCCTAGTTCCTTTGACTTCTGGAATATCCTATTCCACACCCTTCGATCCCTTAATGTAGAAACTGCTAGATCTTGTGTTATCCTGATTGTATTTCCACAATACTGGAATTGTTTCTTTCTAGCTGCTTGCAATATTTTCTCCTTGACCTGGGAATTCTGGAATTTGGCCACAATGTTCCTAGGAGTTTCTCTTTTTGGATCTCTTTCAGGCAGTGATCAATGGATTCTTTCAATACTTATTTTGCCCTCTGGTTGCAGAATGTCAGGGCAGTTTTCCTCGATAATTTCGTAGAAGATGATGTCTAGGCTCTTTTTTTGATCATGACTTTCAGGTAGTCCTATAATTTTTAAGTTGTCTCTCCTGGATCTATTTTCCAGGTCAGTTGTTTTTCCAATGAGATATTTCACAGTCTCTTCCATTTTTTCATTCTTTTGGTTTTGTTTTGTGATTTCTTGGTTTCTCATAAAGTCATTAGAATCCATCTGCTCCATTCTAATTTTGAGAGAACTATTTTCTTCAGTGAGCTTTTGAACCTCTTTTTCCATTTGGCTAATTCTGCTTTTGAAAGCATTCTTCTCCTCATTGGCTTTTTGAACCTCTTTTGTCAATTGAGTGAGCCTATTTTTCAAGGTGTTATTTTCTTCAGTATTTTTTGGGTCTCCTTTAGCAAGGTATTGACCCGTTTTTCATGTTTTTCTTGCATCTCTCTCATTTCTCTTTCCAGTTTTTCCTCCACCTGTTTAACTTGATTTTCAAAGTCCTTTTTGAGCTCTTCCATGGTCTGAGCCCACCGGACATCCACCTCAGATGTCTGGGATATAGAGGCCCCGACCTCCACGTCTTTCCCTGATGGTAAGAATTGTTCCTCGTCATCAGAATTGAAAGGAGGGAACATCTGTACTCCATCAAAGTAGCTTTCTATAGTCTTATTTTTCTTCCCTTTTCTGGGCATTTTCCTAGCCAGTTACTTGACTTCTGAGATTCCTGTCCACCCCTGCCTAGATCTGCCCAGCTAGTGCTTGGGGTCTGAGATTCAAATGGGCTTTCCACGGGGTGGGAGCAGCTGCTATTTAATGTGAGCTTAAGTTCTGGTGCTTGGGTGGGGGCAGGGCTGCCTCCCAGGCTCAGTTCCCTCAGGGGGTTTATGCAGAGACCTTTGGTAATGGCCCTGAACTTCTGCCTGCTGCTCCAGGAGTCCTGGGCCTCTGCCACTCCCTCTGCTGCTGCCTCTGCTGCTGCCTCCTGAGGTGGCCCAAGACACAGAGACACCCTGCTCCCCTCTCGGCCAGCCCAGACATCTCTCTCACTGACCTGTAGCGTCTGTGGGCGGAGGGACCTTCGTGGTTGCTGGAGGTTCGTCACTGAAGCCTGCTCGGGTCTGCTCCTCTGGCCCGCACAGCCAGGGCCGCTCAGGGGTGGGCTCCACTGTCTGGAGTGTGACAGACCTCTGGGGATGGCTCTCCAGGCCTCTCTGGAACGGAAATCTTTTCCACTGTGTTTCTGCGTGCCTTGCAGTGCTCCAGAATTTGTGGGGAGTTCTTTTTGCAGGAAATATATGGGCTGTGGGTTCGGAGCTAGTATACGTGAGTTTTTCTACTGCGCCATCTTGGCTCCTCCCCAGGTGTCATTTTTAAATAGATTTTATTCTCTAAGATAAGAATTGCATTTCCACTTGTTTACAGTACTGTTAAAGTGCTATGTTGTTCACTTTTCTCCCTCTGCACACATTGAAGTATTCACAATGTCTAGATTTACACATTAGCTTAAATGTTACTTTTAAATTGCTACTGCCTTGGTTGCTAATTTGAGTCCTTCAGGTTTTGAAAAATTATGTGAAATGTTCTTTCTTCTGATGTGTTTAGTCTACCTCCTCAATGGTGGGTCCAGAAGAAGCACCTCCAAATGGGACTGCTCCACCCCCTGGGAACGCACCAGGCACGCCTCCTGGCATGCACTCTGCACTCTCGTACAGCTTAGTAATGATGGGGTTGCAGACCTTCTCCAGTTCTTTCTGCTGATGCTCAGATTCATTCCTCTCGGCAACCTAGTTCTTATCCAGTAAATTGATTATTTCATACATTTGTTAAGGTTCTTCTGTTTATCTTCATCATCAATTTTGCCTTGCAGTTTTTCATCATCTGTGGTAGCCTTCATGTTGACAGCATAAAATTCAAGAGAATTCCTGGAAGATACCTTTGCTCTCTGCTTCTTATCCTCAGCCTTGGATTTCTCAGTGTCCTGGACCATCCACTCAATGTCTTCTTTGCTCAGGCATCCATTATTATTGGTGATGGTTGACTGGTGATCTTGTTCTCTTTGTCTGTACCCTTATCCACAGCAGAAGCAATGAGGATGTCATTTGCATCAATGTCAAATGTTACTTCAATCTTCGGAAAACCCCTGGGTGCTGGGGGGATTCCTGTGAGCTCAAATTTGCCAAGCAGATTGTTATCCTTTGTCATTGCTCTCTCAACTTCATAAACCTGAATAAGCACACCAGGCTGGTGGTTCAAATAGGTGGTAAATATCTGTGCCTGCTTGTTGGGGATGGTGGTGTTACGTTTGATCAGAACTGTCATAATTCCACCAGCAGTTTCAGTTCCAAAGGAAAGAGGAGTGATATCTAACAGTATCAAGTCCTGTACATTCTCAGATTTATATCCAGACAAAATGGTTGCCAGGAAGGCTGCATCTTAAGCAGCAGACTCATGAGGATTGATATTCTTGTTGAGCTCCTTGCCAGTGAAGAAGTCTTGCAGAAGTTTCTGAATTTTGGGGTTTTGAGTGAAACTACTCACCAGGATTCTGTTGTCAAAATCCTTCCCACCTAAGTGGGTGTCCCCACCTATGGACTTGACCTCAAAGAAGCCATCTTAAATGGTAAGAATGGAGACATCAGAAGTTCCACTTCAAAGGTCAAAGATCAAGGCATTTATCTTGGCACAAACATTTTTATCCAAGCTATAAGCAATAGCAGCAGAAGGTGGCTTACTGATGACTCGGAGCACATTGAGACCAGTTATGGTTCCAGAATCTTTAGTGGCCTGATGTTGGGAATCATTGAAATAGGCTGGTACTGTGACCACAGCATTTGTGAGTGTTCTCAATGTAAGCTTCAGCAATTTCTTTCATCATGGTAAAGATCACAGAAGATACTTCTTCTGGACAGAAGCTTTTGGTTTTCCCTTTGTACTCCACTTGGATCTTAGGCCTGCCTGCTTCATTCATTACCCTAAAAGGCCAATGCTTTATGTCTGACTGTACAATCGCATCATCAAATCTGCAACCAATCAGACATTTGGCATCAAAAACTGTGTTGGTGGGATTCATTGAAACTTGATTCTTTGAAGCATCACCAATTAAACATTCTGTGTCAGTAAAGGGGATGTAGCTTCAAGTGGTCTGGTTTCTAATTGGTTATTAGCAATGATCTCCATTTTTCCATGTTGGGAGACTCCCACACAGGAGTAGCCAAGATCAATGCCAACTTGAAGACAGTTCGTCTTTCTCTTCTGAGTCTTTTCTTCAGGCTGTTTAGTGTCCAGTATTTCAATCAATTAATGAGCCTTCTGTAATATTTATCTGTAAATTTTTGAAGCCAGTCTTATTTCAAAATCCCTGGAAAAAGTGCAATAGATTTTTTTCTGTTGGCAGAAAATATGTAAGATAGCCATAAATGTTCATACATGCAATAAATATTTTTTATTTACATACATGCATACATGGATCTTTAATTACGACAGAGATAGTGAGGCAGAGATTAGCTACAATTCCCTGGGCAGATTCATAATTCCTAGATCACCACAGATCTTACTACACAGCACACATGACTTTCTAGGTGCACATAAAAATCCCTTGAAAAAGTCAGAGCTTTTATTCACATGTTTGTTTTTCAGATGGCCAGCAATGATTGGGAAATTACCATCTATAATTTGGGCTTTTAAAATTCAAGGCTTCATTTTAGTTACCCAAGTGTGGCAGCATTACTGTTTGGGAAAATTTGGTTTTTATTTTTATATTTTTCATTCATGGCAACTATAATCACAAATAACCATTCCAGGCCTTCCCACACCCCTTAAATTTTTTTTAAAAAACAAATTAGTAAAGTAAATTACTTCTGGGCTGAGCCCTTGTTCTACATGCCAAATGTGTTTTGAAGGCCAAGTTCCATTCTAAAGTTAGGTTTTATGGCCAATTGAAAATAAAGGTTTATACTGTGGAAATCCTGACAAATCTTTCCAGCATGGTGAGGAGCCAGAAAAGCTATAATCATATAGATGCCTTTTTAGATATGATTCTTCTGTTCTCTTTTCAAAAGCATGGAAGTATTTGTAGATATTCCCTATGGTTCTAATCTGGAAGGAGAAACAAAGAAAACAGGGGAATGCTTGAAGTTGCTTCAGTAATGGGGAGCTGATGGTGGTCTTTCCTAGCAATGAGTTTTGAATCCTTTATGGAACATCTTCACTGTGATTTCTGGTCTGTCATACAAAATTTGCCCATGCAGTATTCCCCCAGTGTGTTTTTTGGAAGAAAGCTTTCAACAATGAGGAAAACCCATCTTTTACCTTTCACTTGTAGTAAGATCTCAAAGGAATGGTTTGCTATTAGATGTAATTTACAACGAAATTCTTACTGAACCTTCCCCCTCCTATCTTCCTCTCCCTGCCCCCAGGATTTATCTCCTTAATTTTTGTGTGTGTTCCTATGTTAAGGGATTCATAAGACCACAAATCTAGAGCAGAAAAAGACCTTCACAAAATCTCTGCAAACCCTCTCATTTCTTTATTAAACAAGGTACAGATGGAGGTTGAGTTAAATTATACAGGTATTATGTACTAGAGACAGAATTCAAATGCATGTCCTGAGGAAAATTAATTATGCTGTATTAGTTACTAACCAATATTACTCTGTAATCAATCTTATTTCCCATTTCATCCCTATTATATTTATCCTTGTTATATTCATCCCACCACATTTTATCAAACCCAATTTCTCAGCCTATCTCAAAAGATCTTTTCCAATCAGAACTGAAAGCATGGATGGGGAATGTGATCATCCCTATCCCTCCTCTGTGTTTGCTCTTTAATTAACCAGTTTAAAGTGGGACCCTTGCTTCTGTTTACCTATAAACAGAAGAACCAGCTTGGGAAAGGTTCCTCCCCTGGGACAGCTTTCCTGTCCTTGCTTTTCTTCCTCAAAGTTAGGGGTGATTTATTCTAAAAGGGTAAGGCTAAGAGATAGGGAGAGAGAGGAATTTGCTTGAGGTGGTTCTGGTGTTTTTCCAGAAAAGGTTACTAGAGGCAGCTGAGACTCATAAAACAATTAGCATTTTTCAGTTGTCAGACAGACGTGTGATCAACCACACATGAAGGCCAACCCACTTTCCACAGTTATAGCTAATCATAAATTTTTTCCCCTATACCAACTCCACCCTCCTTTTGGGTCTCAATAAATATGATCTTTTCATTATCTTTGGGGGTCACTGATGCACTTACATGCATCATTCTTAATAAGCAGTTATCTTTCCCAGAAAACTTGCCTCAGTTTACCTTTGTTGCATTTTTTAACACTACAGTTTTCTAAGTTAGTGCTCTTTTCACCATATTATTCTACTTTGGTGACACCTCATTACTTTGCTGTTCCAAATGCTTTTAGAATTATTTATCTCACCTGAGGATGCTCTGTTACTAACCTAAATAAAGGAGGTCAGGAAGCACCACCTTTTCCTGGGGTACTGTTTTTTACTTCTCTCAAGGGTAGTGTGTAGATGATCATCCCTTGATGATTCAGGAGAGTAGAGGAAGGAGCAAGGGATTGTGGGACACAGTGATAGACATTGGGGCAGGTAAGACTTAGTCACTCATTTATTAAACTCCCACAGTAACATGTCAGCTATTGTGCTAAGCTCTGGGGATGCAAAGAATGGTGAAAGATAGCTCTTACTCAAAGAGCTTACATTCTAATGAACTAGAAGATGATGATCATGCTAGCCAGCACTGCTAATACAAAAGCAATCAGAACCCTGACCTGAGGAGACATGAGGTTAGTTTAGTACAAGAGCAGGGTAAATTGTTAGGGAAATCTGGGTCTGAATTCTGCCTCTGATGTTTACTGGTAGTGTGACCGTGAACATTTTACTTAATGTCTTTGGGTTTATTTTCTTTCTGTAAAATGGGATTAATAATATTTGTCATGCTTGTGAGGGACAAATCACATTTTATGTGTGAAGTCTTTCAAAAATCTTAGTGTTATATAATTTTTCAGTTATAATTTGGATTCAGGAGGGATTACAGAGATCTGGTCTAACCCCTTCATTTTATAGATGAGGAAAATAAGGCCCCAAGACGTGAAGGCATTTTCTGTTGTACCTTGATTTGCATTGTACATTCCTCCTGGCACCTTTAATCCATTCTCAATCCTTGGGATGCCATTTAATCTCTGTGTTCCTCAGTTTCTTCATCTGTTAATTGGGGACAATAATAGATCCACCTCCCAGGGAAGTTGTGAGGGACAAATGAGATAATTATAAACTGTTTGGCACGTAATAAGATCTGTGTAAATATTAAATATTATTATTTACATTATTATTGTTAAAATTATTGAAGCAAGAAAAAAGGGCAGTTATCAGACATCAGTAAACTAAGTAGAATGGCAGGTTTCTGTACCTTACGCAGTTTACGATGTTTCTAAAATAAGAATAATATCTAAGTAAGCATTGAAGCTGGGGAAAGGTTTAGGAGAATTGCATGGGTTTCATAGAAGAAATTTTCCTTTCAGGTGTGTGTTTCTGGATTTCCTCCTCTAGACTCTGGTAAGTAAGCAAGCATAGGAGAGTCAGTTTCTACACATCTCTTTTCCATGTGTCTGGTGTTCCATGCCAACACTTGGCATTATTTTCTCATTCAGACAGGGGAGATTGATTGATTTTTTTTTTCCAGTAGGTGCTATGTTTGTGATGAGAAACCCCTTTGGGGACAGCCATGATTGCACTTCTACTACTACATTTGTTTTGACATTTTTCTCCTATCATTACCCCAAGGGCAAGATTGAAGGCCAAGATAGAATAGTGCAAGGGGAATTAATCAAAGATACTTTAGAAAATATAGATATTGAAACAAACAAAAAAAGAGAGTTGTGTGCCTTTTGCCATGTGAAATGCAGAGGCAGCATGGCAGGTACAGTGGCTAGAGATCTGACCTTGGAGTTAGGAAGCCATAAGTTAAATGTTCTGTATCTGATATATGCTAACTGTGTGGTTTTGGGTAAGTCATTAAGTTCTCTGTGTGCTAGGGAATGACCTAAGACTATAAATTGTAGAACTTCTTTTCTTCATTGATGTAGAGTTCCAATTCAAAATGCAATCCTAGTCTAAAACAAAAATTTTCAATCCCATTTGTCTAAATAATTCAGTTGCAAACACCTTTTTAGTCTTAGATGTGACTTTGGAGGAATTTACCACTTCAATTTACCTTTAGAGACACAGCATTAATGACACTCAGTAATTTGGAATCTAGAGTCAGATTTACACTCATTGAGATGAAATGTTGACAAAATAATCTGTGGAATTCAGATACAAATGAATGATTTTGCAAGGAGCATCCTGTATCTTTCCTCTTTTTCTTGCCAAAGTTACTAAAGAAGCTATCTATTGTCTCTACTTCTTCTCCTCTTTGTCATTTCTCAAATCTTTAACACCTAGTATCTGATCTTATTCAACTGAAAATCCTGCCTCCAATGATCTCTTAGTTTCTAAATCTGAAGTTTCTTTCTGTCATTCTTTTTGACCTCTCTGTAGGTTTCAATACTGCTGACAAGACTTTTCCTTCCATGTACTCATTATTTTTTGGGTTTTCAATGAAAATTCTCTCTTGGTTACCCTTCTATATGTCTCACCAATCCTCAATTTCTTTTCTATATCATCATCCCTATTTTCCCTAACTGTGGATGTATTTCAGGTTTCAGCCCTGGATCCCTTTCTCTTCCCTTTCTCATTTGGTGACCTCACTAGCTCCCAAGAGTTTAACTATCATTCCTATGTGGATAACTAAGATCCATATATCCAACCCCAGCCTTTCTCTCTTCAGACCTGTGTCACCATCTTCCTTTTGGACTTTTCAAGTTGGGTGTTCCATAGATATCTCAAGATCTATATATCTGTGGAAGAGTATGATTTCCCTCTAATAACTCACCTTTCCTTTGAATTTCTATATTACTATTGTCACCACCATTCTCATTATCTCAGGTTTACAATATTGGTATCACCATTATTTCTCATTCTTCTTCATTTCACATATTCAGTCAGTTGCCAGATTTCCTCCTTTGTACCTCTGCAACATCTCTGGCATCTCTCCTTTTCTTTACATTCATATAGCCAAAACTCTAGCTCAGTGGCTCATCAACTCTGGTCTAAAAGATTGCAATGGCTTTCTTTTGGTCTCAAGTATCTCTCCAATCTATCTTCTACACAGCTGGCAAAGTGATTTTCCTGTACTGTGGGTCAGATAATATCAAATCTGCTCAATAAATTTTAGTGATTCCGTCTTACCTCTAGGATCATCTATAAACCTCTCTCTTTGACATTTAAAAACCTTCCCATTCTTGGCCCTAACTATCGTTGCATCTTTATTGCACTTTAGTCTCCTTTACATACTTTCTAGTCCAGATTGGCCTTTTTCACTATTCCTTATATGCTTCATACTATTTCTCATCTCTGTGACTTTGCCCTAACTGCCCCCTTACTTAAATGTGCTTCCTTCCCCCTCTTTCTCTGACAATCCTTACTTTCCTTCAAATCTCCCCTCAATCTTCCTGTTTTTCCCACTTGCTAGTATCCTCCCTCCTATCTTTTTCTTTTTTTGTTTTTTGGTATACATTGGACATACCTATACACACACAATGTGTGTATGTATGCATGTGTATATATGTTCTCTTCCACAATAGAATTGATGCTTCTTGAAAGTAATGATTGGCTACTTTTGTTTTTCTATCTCTCATTTCCAATTCCACAGAGTCTGCCTTACAATAGACATGCATTAAACATATAGATTGATTCCCTTACTATAGGTATACTGACCCTATGCCCTGAAACCAGGATAAAGACTCTATGTATTTAACCATCTGATGACGAGGAATAAGAAATATGAAAACTAGTTGATTTTAAACTTATACAAGAATATGCATAGTCTTTTTTTTTAAAAAAAAGTAAAAACATTCTTTAAATCCTAGACAATTGGCACCTATCTAAAACCTAAACTTTGAACCAAAAGAATGTGTCACCAAGTTCACATACAGCTGGAGAAAATGGTTCCTTGTGTATTCTCAGCTGAGAACCCTGAACTGCTGAAGAGAGGGCCAGTTATATTTCTGAAAAGCTTTAACTAAGGACTGTTTCTGTCAAGGACAAATCATCCCAACTTGGCTGCATACAAACAAAAGCAAGAGAAGAAGTCTAGATGTCAAAGCATCCGCCTCTGCAATTTACATTGTTGTCTCTGGATGCTGGAACATTTCACTGCAAGTGAGGAACACTTCTCAGGATGAGGGAAGCATCTCTGAGTATGGTTAGTGTGACTGACTGGTGTCAATATGTCCTTCATATTCTGACCAAATATAGATGCTTATAGGTTAAGAAGAGATATGAGAGAGCTTTGTTCACCTGTCATTCCTCATGATTAGATCCTATAGGATTAGAGTTTTAGACTTAGAAGGGACTTGGGAGTGAATCTAGTCTAATCCCTTTATATTATAGATCTAAAGTCAAATTTTCTTTTCAGCTCTGACCTTTTCATCAAGAATGCTTGAAAGTCCTCTGTTTCATTGAAAGACCATATTTTTCCCTGAAGTATTATACTCAGTTTTCCTGGGTAGGTGATTCTTGGTTTTAGTCCTAGTTCCTTTGACTTCTGGAATATCCTATTCCATGCCCTTTGATCCCTTAATGTAGAAGCTGCTAGATCTTGTGCTATTCTGATTGTATTTCCACAATACTGGAATTGTTTCTTTCTAGCTGCTTGCAATATTTTCTCCTTGACCCGGGAATTCTGGAATTTGGCCACAATGTTCCTAGGAGTTTCTCTTTTTGGATCTCTTTCAGGCAGTGATCGATGGATTCTTTCAATACTTATTTTGCCCTCTGGTTGTAGAATCTCAGGGCAGTTTTCCTTGATAATTTCATGGAAGATGATGTCTAGGCTCTTTTTTTGATCATGGCTTTCAGGTAGTCCCATAATTTTTAAATTGTCTCTCCTGGATCTATTTTCCAGGTCAGTTGTTTTTCCAATGAGATAGTTCACATTCTCTTCCATTTTTTCATTCTTTTGGTTTTGTTTTGTGATTTCTTGGTTTCTCCTAAAGTCATTAACCTCCATCTGTTCCATTCTAATCTTGAGAGAACTATTTTCTTCAGTGAGCTTTTGAACCTCTTTTTCCATTTGGCCAATTCTGCTTTTGAAAGCATTCTTCTCCTCATTGACTTTTTGAACCTCTTTTGTCAATTGAGTGAGCCTATTTTTCAAGGTGTTAGTTTCTTCAGCATTTTTTTGGGTCTCCTTTAGCAAGGTATTGACCCGTTTTTCATGCTTTTCTTGCATGTCTCTCATTTCTCTTTGCAGTTTTTCCTCCACCTGTCTAACTTGATTTTCAAAATCCTTTTTGAGCTCTTCCATGGCTTGAGCCCACTGGACATCCACCTCAGATGGCTGGGATACAGAAGCCCGACCTCCACATCTTTCCCTGATGGTAAGAATTGTTCCTCGTCATCAGAATTGAAAGGTGGGAACATCTGTCCCCCAAGAAAATAGCTTTCTATGGTCTTATTTTTCTTCCCTTTTCTGGGTATTTTCCCAGCCTGTTACTTGACTTCTGAGATTCCTGTCCACCCCTGCCTAGATCTGCCCAGCTAGTGCTTGGGGTCTGAGATTCAAATGGGCTTTCCGCGGGGTGGAAGCAGCTGCTATTTAATGTGAGCTTAAGTTCTGGTGCTTGGGTGGGGGCAGGGCTGCCTCCCAGGCTCAGTTCCCTCAGGGGGTTTATGCAGAGACCTTTGGTAATGGCCCTGAGGTCCTGCCTGCTCCGGAAGTCCTGGGCCTCTGCCACTCCCTCTGCTGCTCCCTCTGCTGCTCCCTCTGCTGCTGCCTACTCCCCGAGGAGGCCCGAGTCACGGAGACATCCCGCTCCCCTCTCGGCCAGCTCAGACGTCTCTCTCACTGACCTGTAGTGCCTGTGGATGGAGGGACCTTCGCGGCTGCCGGAGGTTCCGTCCCTGAAGCCTGCTCGGGTCTGCTCCTCTGGGGCCACGAGGCCCGGGCAGCTCAGCGGTGGGCTCCGCTGTCCGGAGCGTGACGGACCCCTGGGGACGGCTCTCCAGGCCTCTCTGGAATGGAAATCTCTTCCACTGTGTTTCTGCGCAGCTTGCCCTGCTCCAGAATTTGTGGGGAGTTCTTTTTACGGGAAATTTCTGGGCTGTGGATTCAGAGCTAGCATATGTAAGTCTTTCTACTCCGTTAAATCCAGCCTCAGTTCTTTCACTAGTTTTGTGACACTGGTCAAGTCACTTAACCCTAATTGCCTCCAAAAGAAAAAGAAAAGAAAAAGAAGCATGTAAGGCACCTCTCAAATTTGGACCTGTTGGATCAGAATTATTTTTATTGTAAAATGTATAATTAATTTGGATATCTTTGTATTATTTTCAATGAAGGAATATTACCTGCCAGCCTAAGGAGTCCAAGCAGCTGTTCATTTCATCCTTGTTAACAAATCACTCCTCAATAGAGCAGCACCACAGTCTTAATTTTCTGGTAATTGGTGAAAGCAGCCACATTATTCAAAATTATTCACTAGTACTTAGAAATTCACATTCTCGAGTAATCTCTCATTACTTTAATATACATATATATATATGACAGGCAAGATTTATAGTCTGAATTACAGTATGGCAAATCAGCCTTTAAAAATGACACTTTAAAAATCATACAATTTTAAAATGCAAATTATGTAAAGCATATTCAAGGTTTCTATTCTTGCCTTTGTTTAGCAAATACCTTCATTATATGTGTCAGATTTGGGAAGTATGCCGTCTTGGCAACATTCATTTTGAAGTCTTTCTAAATGGAAACAACTTTCTTTAGCAGTTCCAAAAAAATTCTGTGGTTTTAATCAGTGTAAGGAGTCAGATAGGATAGACAGGGATGGATGACATCATGATTTACACCAGAAGAGGGAATGGCCATGCCGGATATATTGATACAGACTTGAAACCTACCTCATCTTACCAGATGTGAACTTAACAAAACAAACAAAAAAACCCAAGCAATACTCATCGTATTGCCTTTTGGCCAAAACTCTTTTTGTGTGCCTCTATATCCTCACCTAGATTGGTTATCAAATGACTGATGTATAATGTATACCTGGACCTACTCTTAAAGCCCTTCTCATTTGGGGAGGGCTGGACAAAGCTTGCAGTCTTCAAGTATAATTTGGGCCACCCATATGCCATGATGAGGCCTCAGAAGTGAACTTTGGCAGAAAGGACCAAATTAGTTGTACCTAGCTAGATGTGGCATTTTCCTCTGTTCCCTTATTTCAATAAATAATGACCATCTATAAGTAGCTGTCATTTAGGAATCACAAAGCATGTAATGCTGCTACAAGATAAAGATGCATCTCTTCAAAGTGCCTAAAAAGCCCTTGATAAACATACAGGAATTATTTAAGAAGTACAATGTAAGACCTTGCTGCTTTACCCCAGAACATTCACCATCAGTAATAACCTCCCCTACTGGACTTCACATAACATTTTACTTTGCATGTCTCTATGTATTTATATACTATAATATTTATGTTTCATTTCTCTATTAACGTGTGAAGTCTGAGGAGATAGATATGTCATGTCTTCAATTGTATCACTGTCAGTGACTGGAATAGTACTGGGTATACATTAGGTGCTTAATAGATAGCCACTTAAGGTAAAATGAGTTTGAAGGTGTGTAGTAAAATTATCTTTCAATTTGTTGTGTTTCTATTAAATAGAACCTCTGAGAACACTCAGACTTTCTCCTTCTTCCTCTCCTACCATTCAAGAAAACTAGATCTATTTCCTTTTATTTATTCCTTTTCCTTTTTTCCCCTATTTTTCCCTTGTTCCTTTTATTTAGTAACATTCCTATCTAATCTGATGACTTGATTCTGGGAAGAGCCCTGTGGAGGCTTGGAATATGAGACTCATTTATTGCACTCTCTGTTTCAGAGAGATGTCATGAAGTGATACATTATAGACTATCTTTTTCTTTTAAAGTATCTCAAAATGACAACCTGTGCTTTTGTACCACACTCAGCTGTCCTATCATTAAGACAATTGTTATTTAGAGTTCGTGGATGGTCCATCCTGAATCATATTTATATTTTTTTTAAAATGTGCTTCCTAAACATCACTTCAGCTTGCTGAGAAAATGTAATAGGAATAATTAGGCCTGAACTCTCATTTTTCCTTTATGGCCTGTTTTTAGCATAGTGTAGGAGGAAGGGCAACAGACTTTGTAGCCTGGCTCAGACCCTTAATTGCTGTGTGATCATTGCCAAACCATTTCAATCTTAGGAGCCTCCGCTTCCTCTTCTGTAAAATTAGCAGAGTTGAACAGCCAAAAAGCATATATTAATTGCTTACTATTTAACCAAGCACCATGCTAAGGGCTGAGAATGATAAGAGAGTAAGAAAAGATTCCTTGTTCTCAAAAAGTTCATATTCTATTTGGGGAGACATCGTAAAAACAAATATATACGTAAATGACACAGAATCTGTTCACTTACCAAGCCATAAATGAACTTTTACAGTTTTTAATATTATTCCTCATTTTCCTCCAAATTCATTATGAACATCACATCAATTCGACTATAACTGTAAATAGAAAGTAATCTCAAAGGAAAGCACTAGCAATGAGAAGGAATGGAAGAGAGAAGAGAGAAAGGAATTTTGGGGAAGGCAGGTTTTGGGCGGGGTCATGAGGGAGACAAGGAAAGTACAGAGGCAAATGTAAGGAAGCAGAACATTCTAGGCTTGAAGTTTATTCAGTGAAAAAAGAATGAAGTTAGGAGGCAGGGAGTCTTGTATATGGAATAGTAAGCAAACTGATATAGATAGAATCAATCAGTGCTATTTATTAAGTGCCTACTGTGTTCCAGGCATTGTGCTGTGTTGCATGAAGCAGACTAGCTAGAGGGAAGTGAAGTGTCAGAAGGTTGGAGATGTAGGAAGAGGCCAGAATGTGAAGGATTTTAAATGGGAAAGAAGGGAGGGAAGGAGCTGAGTAAACAGAAAAGGGAGGGAGGGAGATAGAAAGGAAGAAAGGGATCGAAGGTGGGAAGAAGGAAGGGAGGAGATATTTCTTGAGTGCTCACCTGCTAAGTGGAACAGTATTTGGAAGTATATAAAATATCAGGAGCCTGGAGAAATGAGAAGGGGTTGGGACGCAAAGCATTTTAAAGGGGAATGCTTATATCACCAAGGCATTATTCGCAGCACTGACTGTGGCTATGAATGTGCTGGCATAGTTTTGAATCTCAAAGTATAACAGACCCTCTATATACAAGGCAGAAGAAAAACATTCATTCAGACACCAGAAAACCAAATCTTTCCTAGTAACTGAAGTCAATACACGTTAGCTCTGTGGGAGACAAAGGCATTTCCACGCCCTCCTCTCTCCCTGACTCCTTGCTCGGGCCTTCCCACAAATAAACACTTAGAAGCCTAACTCTGCCTGCCTGCCTGCATCCTTCCCGGCTCTGACTAGTCTGACTAACTTCCTCTAAGCTCTACCCCACCCTTCCTGTCCTACCCTTCAGCAAGCTCTTCCCACACGTGACTTAGGCTTCCATGTGATTTAGGGAAGGTCACATAGGCCTATTAATAGATGGGAAAGATTTTCAAATTAACAATACAGAACTTACTATGTGCCAGGCACTGTAGTTACAAAAGCAAGCAAAAAGAAAGTCTCTGTTCTTAAGGTAGCTTATATTCTAATGTGAGAAGATAATCCATAAAATAGAGCTGACAAAAAGAGGGGGCTTTGGGAGGATTGAGTGGTTTTGAAGTCCAGAGAAAGTCAGGAACAGAGCACCAGAGAAGAATGGTGGTGGGTAGGCCCCAGCTCCTTCAAAAAAAACATGTTCTAGGAGGTACTCACTAATGGAGGTGGAAAGTGGGGAGAACCGGCCTTGCTCTTCTGTGGGATGTTCCATAGAAAGTGGGCCCTTGGCCAAGAAGGCCCTGTGTTCCAGAGGAAGTTCTAGGTTGTTGAAAGGGTATGATTCTGAAGATTGGAAAGTCTTCTTGGATGAAGAAAGAAAAGCAGAGGACCATAGGGTCATCAAAAGACATACTTTGTTAACCTTAAAGCTCTACAGAATTGTATGTTATTGTTATAATCCCAATGAGAGTGAAGGCAACAGTAATTTTGCATAAGATTCCTTCAGAGAATTTTGTCTGCAAGATAAAATCAGATTCTCAAACGTTGGTTTTTTAGTAGTGAACAGAAGAGGATAAAACTATCTTGCTCTGCATGTAGCAAAGAAATTCAGTAAAAACTTACATAACATACATGATAACAGAATTTTGCACCCATTTCTATTAAAGTGCTATATAAATGTGAGTTATTAAATTAATATTCATTCACAGAATTTTTAAATTGCCTGACAAGCTGATCCAGGTTTTGTGACAGGGTCCAGCCTGCTTAGCTCCAAGAGTATCATGCATATAGTTCCTGCCCAAGAGAGCTGAAACAAGGTTTTTCTTATTATTTATGTCCTTGAATAGGTCCTTTCTCCCTGCCTCTTCTTTTTAACTTTCTTTTTTTTTGTTGTCTTTCCCTATTAGAACATAAGCTCCTTGATGGCAGGAACTGTCTTTTTCGCTTGTATTTTTATTCCCCAGAACCCAGTGTAGTGCCTGCTACACAGTATGCTCATAATAAGAGTTTATTGACTTGAATTATTCTGGGATGTTCTCATGACCTCCCTGGAAATCTACTAAAGAGAATCAGTAGTACTAAAGAAAATGACAAATATTGGTGGGGCGGGGGAAAAACAGGTACACTGATCACACTGTTGGTCATTCAATTATTCTGTAATACAACTTGGAATTGTGTCCCAGAAGTTACAAAAATATGCATTCTCTCTAACTAGTGATATCATTACTAGGTCTGTGTGCCCAAAGAGACTAAAAGAAAGAGAAATAAGACCCTAACTCCAGAGACACACACACACACAGACACACATGAAAATACATATATACACATGTAAATGTACATATCTATATGTATACATATATGTATATTATTAGCTCATTACATAGTAGCCAAGAGCTAGAAATCAAGGGGCTGCCTAACAACTGGGCAGTAGGCAAAGAAATTATGGTATGTGAATATAATGGAGTATGATTTTGTCATAGGAAACAAAAAAAAAAGCAATAACTTTAGAGAAACCTGGGAAGATCTATATGAACAGAATGAAGGGATCGGAATCATGAGAATGATTTATAAAATAAGAATGTTGTAAAAAGGAACAACTTGAAAGACTAAGATTAACACAATTACCAAATAATTACCATTATCAGGATGCTGATAATGAAAAATGCTGCTCACTTTCTGAGGAAAAAAAGCAATAGGCTCAATAGGCAGAATGAGTATACATTGTTATTCATGACTAATCTGGGAATTAATTTTGACTATGAATTTTTTTTTCAATTTTTTTCAGTGTTGGGGAGAGGTGAGAGCAAGAGAAAATAAGTACTTATTAATTGGAAAAAATGTTAAACTTTTAATGTAAAAATTAAGAAAGTGGGGGAAAAAAGAAAGTGGGAATAAGGAGAAAATGAATTTCACTAAAGAATAAGTGATATTACCCAAATTACCTGGTGAGGTTTAACTTAGAGCACATATGTTTAGTTTAAGTCTTTGGAAAAAGGGAAGAAAATGTTAAAGCCTAGGTTATGGCTAAACAATGTAAGACATTGTCTTGTCTGAGAATGAAAGTCCATTTCTGAACTCATTGTTCAGTGTGTATTTAGCATTTTAACTAGTCACTGTAGTTTCCTAAGATCCCAAACTTAGCATTCTATAAAATAAGGTTTCCCTGACCCAGGCTCAAGAAATCTCCTTAGGAATATGAAGAGATGCATTTATTAAGGAACTATACATCCATGGGACCGTATTAGCTACACCCTGCGTCAAAACACATTCCTTGTATTTTGGGATGCACAACGGATAGAATGAAAGTGGAATGAAGAGACTGCATGGTAGAATGAAAAGCAAAAATCCTTGAATGTTGGCGGAGGGGGGAAGGAGAGAGAGCAAGAGCAAGATGGACCAGCCTCACTTTGTGCCAGGTATCCTTCTAGGCACTGGCGATAAAGATGGGGTAAGAAAGACAATCCTTGCACTCAAGGACTTTACATTGAATTGATGAAAGTAAATGTATAAAAGATAAGTAGAAAGGAAGGAAGGCAGAGGAAAGGAGATGGCCATGCAGTAAGGTATAATCTTTGATCTGACCAAGCTAGGTTGAATAACGGGGGTTGCAGGGACGGAGTAGAAGTTTCCTGTGAGGAGGAATGGCAAATGAAGTGGTGTCAGATTATGTCTCCAATACTTATTGGAGACAGCTATATCCAGCTATATAACTGGGCAAATCACTTAATCTGAGCCTCAGTTTCCTCATCTGAAAAATGGGGATTATAGCACCAGTTTGTCAGGATCAAATGAGATAAATTGTAGTGTGTTTAAAAGAGAGTAATAAGGATGGTATAAAACCTTAAATCTGTATGATATGAGTATTGGTTGAAGGAACTCATTATGTTCAGTCTAGAGAAGACAAGACTCGGCGGAAACTTGACAACTATTTCCAAGTATTAGGAGGATTGTCATATGGAAGAAGACTTGTTCTGCTCAGTCCCATTAGGCAGAAACAAGAAGAATGAGTGCAAATTGCAAAGAGGTAAATTTATGTTCAGCATAAGGGAAAACAAAACAAAACCCCAAACCCTTCTCAACAATTAGAACTGTCCAAAAATATAATTGATTGCTTAAAAAGGTTAACTACTTGTCACATATGTTATAGTGGGGATTCCCTAAATAATCCATGAACTCCATTCCAAATCTCACTCTGTAAGATTATAATATAATATGTAAAAAGTATCTTGTAATTCTTAAAGCACTATATAAATGTCAACTATTTAAATGTCACTATACAAGCCAAAGTCCTAAACTTAAAATGTAAAAGTCTAAATTTAAGTTTCACTGTTGCCATATATCAGTTATGTGAATTTTGGTAAGTCACTTAATCGCTTTAGACCTCACTTTCCACATCTTTAAAATTAGAATAGTAATGCTTGCATTGGTGACTTCACAAGTCAGGATTAAATGGGATTATGGTGAAGAGCATGAGCTGCCAAACACATAAATTGAAAGTGTACTTATTATTGATTAAAACCACACATTTTGGTTTACTGAGGGATTCTCTCCCTTTAGGAGGAACTCTACTACTTGCTATCCTGTCAATGAATTCATCACCATTATCATATTCAGCAAGTAGATTGGCAAATTTGTTCAGCCTTATAAGACAGATATTATGGCATTTGACAGATGATTTCACTGCTGTAATGATCTGTGTTGTAATGTGGAATATGCTGGTAGTCCATTATGCAGTAGAGGTGTGAATTTTTGCTGTTATTGGGTGACAAGTCATACAAACTTGGAGTCATCAGAGAAGAATTATCAGTAAAGCTTGAAATAGATTTTTTTTTCTTGAACATCTTTGCATTGCATTAATTTCCTATTCATAATAAAGCTTGTCTCCTAGTTGTCCAAAGCCATGTTTGATTGGATGGCGACAGTCACAAGAAGGTTTCATGACTCTCTTTTTAAATCTCAGGAGAAAATACTGTCATCTGACTTGTTCCTTGTTTTACATAATAGGAATTATAACTGTGTCTAATGTAGGTAATGAGTAGTGAGAAAAGTTGCAAATTTAGAATAGAAGGTTCAAACAATTTTAATATTCCTCCTACCATGAGACCCTTAAAAGAATAATTTTTTAAAATTTTCTAATGAAGAATATGTATATTTAAGTAAAAAAAATTGCCCTGGGAATGCAGAGCTACTGTATTTTTTTAAGATTCCTAGCATGAAAAATGTCTACATCACACCTTCTATCTACCTTTGGTTTCCTTTGAATGAAATGTTAAATTAAATCCAGTAAACGTACTAAACACAACGTGACAGACAGTGTGCTAGGATTGAAGAATACAAAGGTTTTTATAACACAGATGCTGCTTTTGTAGAATTTACAGTTTAATAATATTGAGGAGGACAAGTACACAAACACACTACTATTGCTGCTAATTTATATTTCTATGGCAATTTTATAATCTACAAAGTGTTTGTTTCAGAACAATCTTATGAGATAGAAGATGGCACAGTGGAGAGTGCCTGTCCTGGAGTCTGGAAGACCTGAGTTCAAATCCAACCTCTGGCATTTATTACCTGTGTGACTAAGCAAATCATTTACCCTTTAGCTCAGTTTCCTCATCTGTAAAATAGGGATACTAATAATATTTGCCTGCCAGGGAGGCTGTAAACATTAAATGAGATATGTTGGGCAGCATTCTTTGATTTGTTCTGTCATTGTATTGTTAAGGAAGTATTTCTGTTTTTATATGAGATTTGAAATTTGTCCAGTGTTGGGTGCTTATAGGAATATATGACCCTGTCCATGTGGTAGTGTTTGGAGTTATGAAGATATGATTTTCCAATATGGTCAAGGGAAGTCTTAGTGCATGCCAGGGCCATAAATACTGAGGCATTCTAGGATATTATTCCATTTAGAGATGTTCAGATATCAGCTAGAGAAACATAGGAAGTTATCACCATGTGTATGGTATAATATAACTTTCTGGAACTCCTTTACTACAAAGTCCTTGAGCATAAACCTCCTCCAAACCCAAGGAGAGCTGGCTCATGACATTGTTGATCTGCCTGATGAAAGCTTGTTTTCATTATTTCTCAGTTTCCACCCTTTGCCCAGTCTTTATTTGATTTCTCCCTCTTCCTTCACAGGCTCACAGCATGCCTTTTCTCAGCCCCATTTTTCTTTGCGGATTATCACTTGACATCCGAGATTTGTTAAAGAACAAGGTTTTTAATCTATACTTGATCTGTCCAGCAACTATGTCTCCAGTCACTGTGGGTGTGCTGACCCACATATATTTCAGAAGGAGCTGATTCAGTCTGATGGGGAAGCATATGGTGCCATATGCTGACTCTAAGAAGAGTGTGATGCCTTCAAGGTTTAAATTTGGGAAGGGAAAAGAGTAGGGAAAGAAGAGAAGGGCAAAGGAGCAAAGAAATGGCAGAAAATTAAACGACCACAGAACTGGGACATAGGAGAACTAGAATCAGTTCTGAGATCTGCTATTACGTAAGTGATGAGAAAGTCAGTTACCTTCCCCGGTCCTCAGTTTCTTCATTTGTAAAATTAGGTGGTTTGAGATAGAGGATTGGGAAAGTCCCCTTCAACTTCACTAACAATCTATGCACTTTTTTTAATTCCAGGAAAAGGTAGACTGTGAAAAAGGTAATATCAAGAATGAGTGAGAAAGCATTTCTTACTATGTGTCATGCACTGTGTTCTATGCACTGTGGATGGGGAAAAAAAAGAAAAAGCTTTGACCTGAAGAACTTATAGTCTAATGGAATCTAATGGGGAAGATAACACATAGAGAGTAATGGTGGCCAGGGAGGGGTATTTTGGTCAGGAAATTTATAAAGATGGTAAATTGTACTCAACATGATGGAGTTATAGAGAAATAGATGGACATCTCCCAACAATGACAGAATTGATTTAATTGTGGTCCATAGTTCCATGGTTTAGGGAACTAGGTTGGTATTCACCAAGTAAAACAGAAAGGTACCAGGGAGAAAATACTTTCAGGACATGGTCTCGGTTGTGGATCATTGAGGAGATGGTGGGAGAAGAGCAAGAGTGTGGGACTTGGAATGTGGAGACCTCAGTTTAATTAGCTAGGTGGCCTAGCTAGGCAAGCCACTTAGTCACTCTGAGTATGTTTCCTCATCTATAAAATGGAGGTAATTCATTTAATACCCACCCCACAGAATTGTAAGGAAATGACTTTGAACGTAGGTGGGTGTGTGTGTGTGTGTGTGTGTGTGTGTGTGTGTGCATGCACACACACACACACACACTCTTTTTCTGTTTTATCAGAGAATAGGCTATAGATCTTCTTTCCTTATTTGATATACAGCACTTTCTGATTATAACAACTTTATTCCTTCTCTTTCTGGAAAGTATTAGAAATGTCAAGAGATGCTACCTGAGGTAGATTAGTGATGATCCCTTGAGCCTAACCTAAGAACTACATGTTGTAAAGAAGAAGCATTAAAAAAAATAACCACCCTTGCCCTCCTAGCTTGGGGCCTCTTTCTTTATCTTTCTTTTTTCTTTTTTTTAATGTAACTTTCAAAGCAGAAAGAAAAAAAAACCCTATTGAATCTAATTCCTTAGACGAGACATCAGAGACAAAGTCTATCTTTTAGGACTGTCAATTTTTCAGTTTCAGAAGCTCCAGCTTAAGTGAATCTTCAATTATTTTCAAGATGGAATGTTCTGCTTCCTATGGTCTTTTGGTGCTTCGGTAATTAACGAATGTGGCAGAGCATTCGTCTTAATTGAGCAATGAAAGTCCCTTACAACACTAATTGCTCCATAAAAGTCTTAGAGAACAAATCTCCCTTCCCTGAGAGTGAGCACTCTCAAGTGAGATATGGATGGAAGAACAGAGTTCTTCAGGGTCTGACTGGGAGAGCTTTGAACTCAGACAACTAAGTTCATTAATGATGCTAAACAGCCAGGGGCTTCTGAAAATCCCCAGAGTCTATGGAATCCCAGAAACCAGCTCAGTCTGAGCAAACTGGACATCAGAGCCAAAACAGAACAGAATTAGAGAAAGTCTTTCATTCTCTTTGTTCTAAAGGGGCTGGTAAGTAGCAGAAATCATGCTGGGATTTGAATCAGAAAAGCTGCTTTCCAGGGCTGTGATGCATCCTTAGCTTGGGTGACCTTAGTACTTTTCCAAGACTTGGCTTCCTCATATTTAAAATAGTCCTGCAAGCTGGCCTTCTTACTATTCTTTATAAGTAGCATGGTATCTCTCTCCTGTGTGCCTTTTTGATGGCTATCCCCAATGGCTAGAACTCTCTACTTACCTCTGCCTCTCAGAATGCCTACTTTTCTTCAAGGCTTATGCTTAAATGCCAAATTCTATATGAAACCTCCACAATGTCCTCAACTTCTCACAATAGAGACCACATCCTGGGAATATTTTTTTCCCTAGGACCTTCTTTTCTTACCTGGTGAATGCCAGCCTCATTCCCTGAACCACAGAATTATTAACTGCAATCTCCCCAGCTGTTAGTGGTCCCAGTCTCCATTAACCAAATGCATCTACTTTTTATTAAAATATATTGATTTTGGAAGAGCCAAGATGGTGCAGTAGAAACATACACATATGCTAGTTCCTGACCTATAGCCCATAAAATACCTGTAAAGAGAAGCTCCCAATGAACTCTGGAGCAGTGGAAGCAACATAACAATGGACTGGAGGAGATTTCTGTTCAAGAGAGCCCTGAAAAACCGACACCAAAGGTCCGTTGTGCACCAGACCCAGAGCAGAGCCCAGCCCTGCCTTGGCCATGTGGCACCGAGAGGACCAGATCCGAGCAGGCTTCAGGGACAGAATCTCCACGGCTGCACAGGTCCCTCCACCCACAGGTGCCAAAGGTTAGTGAGAGAGCCTATTTGGCTCACCAAGAAGGGAGAGGGGTGTCCCCATAACCCTGGGCACCTCAGGAGGCAGCAGCAGACAGGGGCTCCCAAAGCAAGCAGGGGCTCAGATCCATTGTTGAAGGTCTCCCCATAAACCCCCTGAGGGAACTGAGCCCTGTGACACAGCCCTGCTCCCACCTGAGCAGCTGAATTTAATCTCACACGGAATAGCAGCCCTGTCCCCACTGAAGGCCCTGAGGCTGGGAAGCAGCATTTGAAACTCAAACGCCAAACACTAGCTGAGCAGATCTGGAGGCGAGGTGGTGGTGGAAGGAAATCTCAGAAGTCAAGTAACTGGCTGGGAAAATGCCCACAAAAGGGAAAAAAAGTAAGACCATAGAAGGTTACTTTCTTGGTGAACAGATATTTCCTCCTTTCCTTTCAGATGAGGAAGAACAATGCTTACCATCAGGGAAAGACATAGGAGTCAAGGCTTCTGTATCCCAAACATCCAAAATAAATATTCAATGGGCTCAGACCATGGAAGAGCTCAAAAAGGATTTTGAAAATCAAGTTAGACAGGTGGAGAAAAAACTGGGAAGAGAAATGAGAGAGATGCAAGAAAAGCATGAAAAGAAGGTCAACACCTTGCTAAAGGAGACCCAAAAAATGCTGAAGAAAATAGTATCTTGAAAAATAGGCTGACTCAATTGGCAAAAGAGATTCAAAAAGCCAATGAGGAGAAGAATGCTTTAAAAAGCAGAATTAGCCAAATGGAAAAGGAGGTCCAAAAGCTCACTGAAGAAAATAGTTCTCTCAAAATTAGAATGGAACAGATGGAGGCTAATGACTTTATGAGAAACCATGAAATCACAAAACAAAACCAAAAGACTGAAAAAAATGGAAGAGAATGTGAAATAATCTCATGGGAAAAACAACTGACCTGGAAAATAGGTCCAGGAGAGACAATTTAAAGATTATGGGACTACCTGAAAGCCATGATCAAAAAAAGAACCTAGACATCATCTTCCATGAAATTATCAAGGAAAACTGCCTTGACATTCTACAACCAGAGGGCAAAATAAGTATTGAAGGTATCCATCAATCACCGCCTGAAAGAGATCCAAAAAGAGAAACTCCTAGGAACATTGTGGCCAAATTCCAGAATTCCCAGGTCAAGGAGAAAATATTGCAAGCAACTAGAAAGAAACAATTCCAGTATTGTGGAAATACAATCAGGATAACACAAGATCTAGCAGTTTCTACATTAAGGGATCAAAGGGCATGGAATAGGATATTCCAGAAGTCAAAGGAACTAGGATTCAAACCAAGAATCACCTACCCAGCAAAACTGAGTATAATACTTCAGGGGAAAATATGGTCTTTCAATGAAACAGAAGACTTTCAAGCATTCTTGATGAAAAGACCAGAGCTGAAAAGAAAATTTGACTTTCAAATACAAGAATGAGAAGAATCATGAAAAAGTAAACAGCAAAGAGAATTCATAAGGGACTTACCAAAGTTGAACTGTTTACATTCCTACATTCACATTTGTAACTCTTGAAACTTTTCAGTATCTGGGTAGTTGGTGGGATTACACATGCACGCGCACACACGCATGCATGCACCCACACATATGCACACACACAGAGACAGAGAGCACAGAGTGAATTGAAGAGGATGGGATCATATCTTAAAAAAATGAAATTAAGTGGTGAGAGAGAAATATATTGGGGGGAGAAATGGAATGGGGCAAATTATCTCTCATAAAAGAGGTGAGCCAAAGACATTTTCATGGAAGGAAAAAGAGGGGAGCTGAGAGAAAAACATGAAGTTTACTCTCATCACATTCAACTAAAGTAAGGAATAAAATAAACACTCATTTTGGTATGAAAACCTGTCTTACAATACAGGAAAGTGGGGGAGAAGAGGATAAGCAGGGTGGGGGGATGATGAAAGGGAGGGCAATGGGAGGAGGGAGCAATTTGAAGTCAACACCCTTGGGGAAGGACAGGATCAAAAGAGAGAATAGAAGCAATGGGGGACAGGATAGGATGGAGGGAAATATAGTTAGTCTTACACAACACAACTCTTATGGAAGTCATTTGCAAAACTACACAGATATGGCCTATGTTGAATTGCCTGCCTTCCCAAAGGGAATGGGTGCAGAGGGAGGGATAGGGAGAAGTAGGAACTCAAAGTTTTGGTAACAACTGTCGAGAATTGTTCTTGCTACCAGGAAATAAGAAATACAGGTGATGGAGAATAGAAAATTATCTGGCCCTACAGGCCAAAAGAGAAGATGGGGACAAGGGAAGGGAGGGATGATAGAGAGGGCAGATTGGTGATAGGGGCAATTAGAATGCTTGGTGTACTGGGGTGGGGGGAAGTGACAAATGGGGAGAAAATTTGGAACCCAAAATTTTGTGAAAATGAATGTAAAAAAGTTAAATAAATTAATAAAAAAATCAAATATATTGATTTTATGTATTTACACATGAATACTTTACCTCTTTTGGTTAGACTAAGTTCCTTGAGAAAACTTGAACTCATTTCCCTTTGATCTTTGGGTTCCTATTAACCAGTGCCATGCTTTGTATTCAAATTTTTGAATGCATCTGTGATCTCATAAATTTAGAGATTCCTTCCAGCTATGAACATTGAACCCCATTCATGCTGGTAGGATTAGACCCCAGACTTTCCTGAATCAAAGTTCAGGACTCAGTTAGCTACACCACATTGTCTTCTATTGGTTACTTGGAAATAATATTTGTCAACTTTGTGGGAGTGGTAGTATAACTTATACAATATAATGTACGTAGAATCATCTTTTAAACGGCAAAGTATTACATAAAATATTATTACTTTTGTCTTTATTGCTGTCTCTTGAAACAGAGCAGGTCAAACATTCAAGCCCACTTATAATGGAGAAGAGGTGCTCTCTCCTGCCCTGGTGACCAAAATCTAGCACTGAACTCCATGGAACTCATGTCTGTTAGCAGAGTATGATCCTTAGGGCCTTTATGAAGAACAGAAAATCAGAATGGCTTAGATATTTGAAATGAGTGCCATGTTCTGTGTCAACATGTATGTTACAATACCAGTGACCTTGACAAAGTCACTAAACCTATGATGTAACTTATGAACCCATGTCATCTTGAGCAAACTGTAATAATTATTTTGATGCTTTGAATGTGTGTGTGTGTATATGTGCATATATACATACATATGTATATAAGTATATACACACACACATCTTTCATGTCAGGTGTGCCCATCTTTCCTACATTTTCTCTAATATTCTTACATTTCTGGTGTGTACACACATACATAACACACACATATATGTACATATGCACATATATACATGTATACATGTTATTCCACAGCAGTTATTATCAGCATGGAGTAGTGGATTAAGAGATGGCTTTAGAGTCAGGAGCATTGAGGTTCAAGTACTGCCTCTACCACATTTATTCAACATATAATCTTAGACAGTTATTTGATGTATTGAAAATTTAAACGACTTCACCATGGGCTTAGAGCCAATGTGTATCAGAGGCAGGACTAGACACTAGATCTTCCTGACACCATGATCAGCTTCCTATTCATACAAACTCATATGCTCATAGGAAAACACATACACACATGTCACATATATATAATTGCAAACATCAGGGTTGGTTTAATGAAAATAATGGGGAAATTTGGAAGCTGCTAAGCAGAAAACAAGAACTCCACATGGTTTACCAGCAGAACAGCTCATTTCTCAGTAAGACAGCAGCATATAACTCCATTAAATGATGTTGTTGTGTTCGTCTTTTGTTTTCAAAGAGGACCATGACATCAGAGAAATGATGACATGACTTGCACTTGACTTTGTTTTCAGTGAGGGCAGTGAAACTGTCCAGATAACTTGGGGTTTACTGGCTAGATTTTCTTTCTTTCTTGTTCTCTTCCTTCTCTCCTTCCTTCCCTCCTTCCTTCCCCCTTTTCTTCCTCCTTTTCTTCCTCCCTTTCTTCCTCCCTTTCTTCCCTAAAACCTTAGTCCCAGTACACTCTGAAACCCATCAAAAGTAAAATACAAGCAAAGCTTAGAAAGAGGCAGGATTCTTGGTTCAGTAAGAAGGCAGATGAGATTTGGTTTTATACCAACAGCAACAATCTAAAACATTCCTGTGATGCCGTGAAGACTATTTTTGGGTCAAAGACTTCTGGTTCTTAAATATTCAGCACTGATGGAGTCAAGCTGATAAGTGATAAGGACATGATCGTGGAGATATGGGCTGAACACTTCCATAATGTTCTCAACAGACCATCATCAACTAATGTTGAAGCCACTGACCACCTACCAAAGGTCGAAGTCAATCCCTTTCTAGCTGAACTTTCAACTGAAGAAGAGATTTTGAATGCTCTTCAGTGCCTGCTGTGGCAAAGAACCTGGGAGTGATTGCATCTCATCAGAGATCTGCTAGGTAGAGGGTCCACTGCTCATACAAAAGCTGACTGAAATCTTCCAGTTTGGATGGCAAGAGGAGGAGATCAAGGAGGCCTCCATAGTCCATATCTATAAAGGAGGATGAAATAGGTTGTCTTGTGACAGAAAGTGGGGAGGATTTCTCTATTAATCATTGCTAGCAAGATGCTTACCAGAGTTCTCCTTAATAGGTTAATTCTTTACCTGGGAGATGACCATCTACCTGAGAACCACTATAGCTTCAGAAAAAGCTGAGGAATAGTTGACATGGCATTTGCTTCTGACAGTTCCAGGAGAAATATCAGAAAAAGAACAGATCTCTGTACATGACATTTATTGGTCTAACCAAGGTCTTCGATACTGTCAGGTATGAGGGTTGCCCAGAGAAGTTCATCAGTATTTTATGTCAGTTTCTTGATGGCATACTTGCATGGGTTCTGAAAAATGGACGATGTTCTCATGCTTTCCCAGTCACCAGTGGAGTGAAGCAAGGCTATGTGCTTGCTCCCAAGCTTTTTTAGCATAATGTTTTTAGAGATATTGTTGGACACCTTCAATGAGGATGAAAACGGTATCAAGATCAACTACTACACTGACTATAGATTAACTTGAAAAACTACAAGCCAATATTAAAGTGGAGCCAAGAGCTCATGTTTGACTTTTGGTTTGCAGATGATTGGGCACTCAGTGCAGCCTCTGAGGCTGAGATGCAATAGAGTATGGACTGATTCTCTGCCCCTTGTGCTAACTTTGGCATAACAATCAACAAGAAAGCAGGTTCTTTGCCAGCAAGCACTGCACCATCCCTATGTGGAACTACCTGTTATAGAAAATGAAGAAATTTTGAATGCTGTGGATAAATTCACTTATCTTGGCAGTATACTTTCCAGGTATGCCCATATAGATGATGATACTGATGCATGCATTTCTAGAGATAGCTCAGCATTTGGGAGGCTCCAAAAGAAAGTGTAGGAGAAAAGAGGTATTAGGCTGTCTACCAAACTTAAGATCTACAGAGTCATTGTGCTGACTTCATTGCTATATGCCTATGAAACCTGGACAGTCCATCAGAATCATGCCAGAAAATTGAGCTGCTTCCATTTCAATTACTTTAAGAAAATGGGAAATCACCTGACAACATAAGGTACTGGACAGCTGAACTGCCAAACATTCAAACTCTGGTTCAGTGAGTGTAATTCCTATGGGCTGGCCATGTAGTCTAAATACTAAATATATGTGTACCTAAAAGACTATTTTGCAGAGAGCTCCCACAAGGCAAACGCTCACATGGAGGTCAGAAGTGGTACAAGTACACTCTCAAAGTCTCTCTGGTGAATTTTAATATCGGATGTGAGACATTGGTACAAGGCTGTCCAGTATGGTGTGGCCACATCAAAGAAGGTGTTGTGTTCCATGATGACATATTGCTTCTGCTAATTAAAAGAAAGGGAAAGCTACATGGCACAACTGATAGGGCAGGGTCCCTGGAGTTAGGAGGACCTGAGTTCAAATTTGTCTCAGACACTTAATAGCTATGTGATCCAGGGCAAATCACTTTATCCTGTTTCCCTTAGTTTCCTCATCTGTAAAATAAGCTGGAGAAGTAAATGGCAAACCACTTCATTACCTTTGTCAAGAAAATGGGGTCACAAAGTCAGACAAATGATATGACAACAAGAAAAATTAAAATCAGTATCCTTTTTCAACTGCTTCATATAGACAAACTGTGTAGATATTGAAAGGAAATGTATTTTAAAACCCTCCTCCCTCCTATCCTCATTGTTTGCATTTATGAGTGGAAGCTTCATTCAAGAAAAGGGGCCCCTAACATGTAGTTACACTCACATTAGCATAGTTAATGAAATATCTGACATTTTTCAGAGGGCTTGGGGAGGCTTACCTTGCGGGAGCTATGGAGTGGTGATTAGTGGCATAATGGCATTTAACTTCTTAAATTTAGAATCAGTATACAACTCATGAAAAACAAAAATGAATTGTGGTAGCAGAGCCTAAGGTATATACGGATAAACGAAGCTCATAGCAAGGCATAAGGACAGGATTGAAGGCATTTTTCCTTTTCTGTTAGAGCCTATGAGAAACTGGGAAGAAATAATACTCCTACACCACTATGAACATGGGATCTCATTGTTATGGGCATTCCCTTCAATGATGCAGATCACAATCCATTCATACTTGCCCCTCCTGTGTAAAGTTCTTTACCATACCAATAGGCTGGTCACTTCCTGACGAATCCTTTAGCTAAGGCAACCCACCATAGTAAAGGAAGAAAATAAATGAGAACCTCCAATTCTATAGTTTGTAACACTTGAGAAATTGTCTTCCTCCCTATGTGCTTATAATATATATTACAGGAGAAGTTGTTAGTGCAAGTATTATGGTCTTCTTTACAGATGAGGAAACCGAGGCTCAGATGTAATTTGACTAGCTTATAAGGTTATGTTGCTAGCAAATGGTGGAACTGAGATTCAAATCCAGGTCAAGTCATATCAAGTCAATAAGCACGGAACTATTTTCTTCATTTCCTCAGTGCTATTGATTGCAAAATGTTACCTATTGATTGTAGTATATGTGTTTGGTCCCATTTTGGAAGATATAAAGCCATAATTTGTTAAGAATCTCCAAGAATTCAAAATGTCTATAATTTCATTGATGAAGGTAACTGCATCAAAGGCCAGAGAATGTTTAATGAATTCCCGTGATCAAGGCCTTCATTACCTAGTGACTATCTTTAGTGATAAGGCTTTCTACATTCAACCGGTTCAGTAATTGAATGACAATTTAATGTTGGACTCATGTTCACAGACTTTCCAGTTTGGTAGGCCCTGACTCAGCTTGCTATTTGCTGGCTTAGATTTTAAGAACTCCAACTTGTTTGCTGACATAGTAGGAAGAATAGTGGAATTGGAGTCAGGAAAATTTGACTACATCCTGCTTCAGATATTTCCTACTTGTATAGTGCTGGGCAAGTCACTTAAAATTTGATTGCCTCATTTTCTTCAACTGTCATATGGGGATGATAATAGTAACTGCTTCCCAGGATTGTTATATCAGATAAGACAATATTTATAAAATGCTTATCAGTGCCTGGCACATAGTGGGCCCTTAATAATTGCTTGTTCCTTTCCCTTGCCCTCAGTCAGCCTCAATTTTCTTGTCTTTAACCTGGGGAAAATAATAGCACCTACTATACAGGGTTTTTTTGAGCATCAAATGAGATAATATGAATAAAATTAGATAATATAATATGTAAAGCATTTTGCAAAACTTTAAAATGCTAAATGAATGTTAGCTAATATTATTATTTCCACATTTTGATGAAATGTTAGAAGAGTACTGATACGATAATGTAAATGAGTAAACCCAACATATCCTTTTAATGCCTGGATTCCTGAGTGCAGCAAAAAGCTTACCAAATTACTACATGACTGTAAATTTCTCCACAATGCATACAACACCCAATTTAAAAGACAGCCTGGGTTAGTTCAGAACCTGTATCTCTACCTTTCCTTTGCCTCCACTCTTTTCTTCTCCAATCACAATTGAATTAAAAACTAGGCTTATTGTTGTATGATAATATTGGAGACCTGAGATTTTTGAATCAGTAGCCTATGCATGTATAGCTTAACTTAAACACTTGATACCTACATGCATAAATACTGGCTAGTCCTTTGTGTTTGTTATGGTCTGCATATAACAGTGTAGTCACTCGTATCCCTCTAGATAGAATTGAAGAATCGAGAAGGACCTTAAAGCTCTTATAATTCAGTTAGCCACTTAATGAAGGAATCTCTGAACAACATTCATTTTAATAATGTTTTTCCTCTTCCTCTTTTTCTTCCTCCTCTTCTGGAGGTCAAGGGGGTTGTAGGTGAAGCAATAGGGCAGGGAATTGACACACTTTCATGAAGCAATGTTAGTCTTGATTTTACTACCCTTTCAAGAACAAGAAGTACGAGGGAGGGATTAGTGAGGGGATGGGTGCTTGGGGTGAGCGTGAATGGAAAGAACATGGTCAGGGTTAAACACAGACATGTTTGGGGCTGACGCTCATTAATCTTCATAGCATGGTCCAGGGTAGGAGAACTACGTAGCTGAGAGGCTTAGGTCCTCTCAGGCAGGATAGGAATTTTGTACCATCCCTCACCCCCGAGTGTTCTCCAAACATCATTCAGTTTTAAAACTTGGCTTTTTTTTTTTTTTGTATGATAATACTGAGAAGCTGAGATTTTTTGTCTGAGAACTCCCTCTGTCTGTGGGCACACAATCCTTGATAATTTTCAGTCTTAAATACTTGTCTAATGCTAAGAGGCTAGAGCCAGCCCTGGTCACACAGTTAATGCTGGAAGTGGGACTTCATCCCAGATCTTCTTGACCCCAGGTTCAGCAATCTATTTTCACTGACATACTTGATGTCATTCAGTATAGCTTCATCCTAGGATCAAGATACCAAGTCTCCTTAATTTTTTATAGTCTAGTCATGTACAGCGAAGTAAAAGTTTTTCATTAAAGAATCTCTTCTAATATTTGCAGTGTTGCATATTCAGCACAGTAATCCCTTCTTAGAATATTCAACAAATTATTCACACTAAAAACCCCGCAGCTTTCTCAAAGACCTCTTTTCATTTTTTCCACGTGACAGACAGAATTAATCAAGGTTCTAATGGCTGTTCTGCAGGTGTTATTTAAAAAACAACCAATAGTCCCCAAATCATTAAATTTATTTGGAAAATCCTGATTGCAGAACCTGATGTCTGTTATTTCTGAAGTAGAAGAGACTAGAGATGACACAATCCATGACATGTCCACTAGGTTACAAACTAAATTTGCATGTTTTAAAATTCAAAATTCATTTTCTTCCCAATCTTTACCACCCCAAAATATTAATAGATTATGAATTAGTAAATATAGTAGCATTATTGTAAGAATAGTCCCTCACAGAATAAACATAGGCTGGTAGGATGAGAGGGGAGGCACTGTTTTGGAAACTAAGTCTCAAATGTCATATGGGAACCCAACTCTCTTTTGCATCTGCCATGATTCTTCCCTGCACTCAAGCATGCAAGGTTTGAGTATTCATGAAAAGTGTGCTATCATAGGAACCTTAAATTCATGGATTTCTAATTTCTATAGATTAGGATAATCCCCCCCAGTAATGAAGATAACACCTTTCTCATGACCTCGCAAAGAGTATTGAATTACCATGGCCAAAGAAAAGAAATCATCATTTCATAGCCAATTTAGGTGGAGAACATCTCTGCACACATTAGTTGGTTTGGTCCTTAGACCAAAAACACTTAATCCATTAGTGTGCATATATAATCAACATTCTTTCCCAGCTTTATAGATACTCCCAGATTTTGAGGACCCAGCATCATTGTCACACAAAAATGAGGCATCAGAAGAGGACTTTAGTGGAGGGATGTATCATCATAGCTGTGTCAAACTGGTTTGATGCAGGTTAATAGAGAGGTTTCCTAAAACTACCAAAGGGAATTACTCCTTAGGTACTATCAAATAAAATGCATTTGCAATTCAACAAACATTTAAATGGTTAATATCAGCATAGTACCATGCTAGATCTTTGGGGAGATACAAGGTTTAGATTCGACACAACCTTTGTCCTCATGGAGCTGAGATATGCACACAAATGCATTCACTATGAAAAGGCACATGATCATGCAAAAGTGAGTTGAAAAAAAATAGTTTGTGAGACTTGAGTGTTTATCAATTAATAAGAGCCAGAGATATTTTTAGAGGAGGTACTATTTTATTTGGAATTTAAAGAACATGTACTTATTCAGTGGAATGGTATGGATGATGGGGAGACAAAATGGGAAAGGGAAGCATTCGCAGGCTTAGGGAACAGCACGACAAAGGCACAAAGGTGGATGAGCACAGTTCATATGAAGGACAGGAATTATGTTAGTTTGGAGGGCAGATTATATGGAAAGAATTAACAGGATTAAAGTAAAGGTAGGCTGGTGTCAGATTGTACCAGATCAAGTTCTAGGTTGTCAAATTTGAACTCAGTAGGCAACATGGCATCGTAATATAATGATATACCATTGTGAAGTAAAAAATAATGAAAAGGACAATTTCATGGAAACTTGGGAGGACTTTGTGCAAAGTGATGCATTGTAAAGTAAGCAGAACCAGGGAAACCATTTATACAATTGCAACATTATAAAAAGGAACAACTCTGAAAGACTTAAGAAGTATTGTGATCAACAGAATGGCCAACCATGATTCCACAGGACAGATTATGAAGAATTTTACAAATATCCTGAGACAGGTGATGAACTCAAAATGAATAATGAGACCTATTTTTTTTGGAAGTAGACAATTTGGGAATTTATTTTGCTCATATTTGCCACAAAGGTTTTGTTTTTCTTTTTCCAGTAAGGAGAGAATCATTAGAGGAGGAAAAAAAAGAAATGTTTATTAACTGAAAAAATAAAATTTAATAATTTTTAAAATAAGCAATTTGAAGACGTTGAAAACACTTGAAAAGAAATTTCTGAACAAACAACATTCATTTGAGATTTAAAGTATAATGAGAATGGCAGTTTAAACAACTACCCATTCACTTAAATGAGAACAAAATCGATTGTTTTCAATATGGTAGGCTTGGCTATTTATAGAACATAAACATCAGGGCAGGTTTCTGGGGCTTATTGTGTGCATGGTAGGAAGGAAACATGTGGTGCATACTATCATGGAACTTACAAGCCTGTGGAGGATACTAAACTAATCAATATGAAATGCCACCTCCCTCTAACATACACTATACCTATTGTGTTCATTCCTTTTTAAGAGAGACATCATGGAATGGCGGCATGACTGCTGGACAGCACTTGGACTGGAATCCAGCCTTTGTTTTGTTTGCTTTCCTGTGACTTCTTTGAGCACCAGTTTCTCATTTGTTAAACAGAGATAATGATAACTGTAACACTTGCCTTATAGGATTGCTAAGAGATTTTTAACTTAAAGTGATAGATATGGTAGTCATTGAGTTTGCCTTGAAATTCAATTCAATTTGATTTTAGCAGCCTGGTATAGTGGAAAAAACTGTGGGTGTGGTGTTATGAGACCTTTGAAAGACTCATGGAATCATAGAATATTGAGCATTGAAAGATATTTCAGTTGCCATCTAGTTCAGGTCATTAAAAAGGAATCCTAATTGTGACATACTCAATAAAAGATCACCAGCCAGTGCATTTGAAGACCTCTAAGAAGGGAGTACCCACACCCCCTTTATGTTTCACACTCCAAATCTGTTAATTCTAGTTGCTAAATTTTTTGTTATGTCAAGATTAAGTTTTTTTTTTCTTTGTAACTTGCCCCATTATGTCTTCTTGGATCAAATATGTGCTTTAACACTTTGCCTTTTTCATTACTGTGGCACTTTTCCCATTCTTGACAATCTTTCAGATATCACCGACTTTATTTTTTAGGCTGATAAACCAAATGTGTCTATTTGTTCACTACTTAGGGATGCAGTTCAGAGCTGTCAGATAAAATTAAAACATTAAAAATACATAGAGGCTCTCTTATTATCCTTTTTCTCCTTTTAGGGAGTTGGCTACCAACTTCCAACCAGTCCTTTCCAACCCCAAAGTCATTCTCTTTGATAGAGAAAACAACACAATAGGAACTGAGCAGTACTTCCTATCTTTATCCCATGTGTCCAGATCAGTGACTCTGCCCTTATTTTGGTCTTCTTTCCCTTCAATAAAGCTAAAAAAACTAAAACAAATCAAAAGTCAAATTCCCCTCCCCAAATTCTTTTTTATTCATTCTTAACTTTCCTCACCAACCTTAGCATCTAATGAACTTTAGCATTCTTTTTTTTGTGGGGGGAGGGAAGGGGATGTTAAAAAGAATCTTCAGATACAATTTCCACCCTGAATGCTGTAATTAGCTTTATCATTCTTAACACTGTTCTTACAGGACCATGGCATACTCAATTACCTTCTCTTGTTTCCTTCTCCCACACACATCTTTTTAACATCTAGAGTGGTTGGGAGATCACTGTTTATGACCGCTGTTTAGTCTTTTTAGATAACTTTCTTTCTCTTCTTTACTGTCATAGTTTCTCTTAGTGTCATCAGATTATCATTCCTGATTGCTTCCCATCTCTCCTGGGGTGATTTATCCAGTGGAATTTTAATCCCTGGGATCCTAATCTATACTTGGTTTTCTTTACCTTTTCTATCACAAACTCTAAGAGAGAATGGTCACTAACCCCCAAGATTCCTATCATCAGGTTATATTACCTGAATGCAAATTAATCTGCTGTTTCTTACCTCCAAATCAGGGCTGGAAACCTATTTAGCAATAGAGAGTTTGTTGTCCTTGATAAGATACAGAGAAAATCAGTATTGAGTATTGCCACTAAGAGAATCATTACTATGTTCCAGCTCTGCAGATCTCTTGAAGGAAGTTAACAGCTACTCAGACTACTACCCTTTTATTTTTTTAAAGTAGCTAATGGGCTAATTCAATTTAATAAGCATTTATTGATGTTATAATATAGGAATACAATGAATAAATGAAATAAATTGGTAAATGTTTATTGATTTGAATTAACACATATGTTACTATTTTCCCTCTAAAAATTTGAATACTTTAATCTTTCAAAATTGGAATTTCATTGCTGTGGGTAACCCCTTCACTAATATAGATTATGTCTCTTCTATGACACTGTAGCTACTTTCAAGAACTATACTGGCCAAATAATTCTGACTGGTATTCAGTCCTGTGGTGATGAACCTCTCTAAGATTAACTGCCTGGTCTATCTGTGCACATCACATATTGTATTCCCATAGCTTTATAAAACCTCCCATATCTTACATTATCCTAGAGGAGCCCTTGAGAAACTAGGTACTTCTTTACCCCCAGAATGTGGCATTAGAAGAGAATCCTAGTAAAGGCAAAGTGAACAAAAGACACAAATTCCAAAGACTTATCCCAGTGGCATCATTGTAAGCATAAAAAACTATTCATTGAGAATGTAAAAAAGTAAAAAAAAAAAAAGGAGAAAAGAAAATCATGCCCCCATTAGATTAAGTCAATCACTAGCATCCTTGCCAATTTAGGGCATATGATGCAATTAATCTAATGTTCTGTTTCCCAGCTAAAACTTGGTGGCATAAATTCATTTGGATTTCTATGCCTGTTATCCCCATAGCCTAAACCCCAATTTGTAATAAATTGCAAACTGGGCTATAATTTAGATTATTTGTTTTGAGTACTTTAGTGTGAGCCTGTGGTAAGATCATGCCCTTTAAATTCAAGCATGGCAATTTTCTATTATAGCTCATCCTCAGAGCATCAACTCTTCCCACTGTGGCCCATCTTGAGCAGAGACAGGTAAGAAACAAAACTACTAACCCTTTGTGGAGTGAAACACGTGCTTGGGACTTAAACCAGTTCTCTCAAGTCTGGTCTTTGAGACCAAAGGAAATAAAATGTTTATGGAATAATATAATCTTAAAACTAGAAAGTGTCTCAAAAGTCATTTAGTTCAATGCTTATTCAAAGCATGAATCTTTTCTAAAATGTTCCTGTCATGTGGAGAAGGAAATAAGCATTTGTATACCTTCTACTGTGTGTTAAGGTGTTGTACTCGGTGTTTTACAAATATTTGATCCTCGCAACAAATATATAAAGTAGGTGCTATTATTATTCCTTTTTTACCATTGAGACAGCTGAGGCAAACAGACTAAGCAACTTGCTCAGGGTCACACAAGTACTAAGTGTCTGAGGCCAGATTTGAATTCAGGTCCTCCTGCACAGAGTTCTATCATCCAAGTGATGACGTGCCACCTACATCCTCCATTTCATAAGCTCTGGTACCAAGGGGCTCATTACTTCAAATGTAGCCCCCGTTCTATGTAAGATTACTGAGATTAATTTAAATTAAATTTAACTTTTTTATTTTAGGATGTTTTTCCTTATATTCAGCCTCAAATTTCCTCTTAGACATTGGCACAAAACCAGAGAGTTGGGAGGGATCTTGGCGGACAGGTGAGCTGATACACACACACACACACACACACGTGTATATATGTATATATGCATGTATGTATATATGTATATATATGTTTATGTATACATATATGTATACATATATAGATATACACACACATTTCTACTCTGTATCACTGTTGCTTACACAACTATTTTATCTAGACACTGGCTTTGGATAGCTTTTATTTTTAGGAAGATTTTTCCTTCCTTCAGTATAAAATTTTCTGTTCTGGAACTTCTGCTTATTGTTCTTTGTTCTACTGTCTGAGTTGAAGTAGACCAAGTTTAATTTCTGTACCATAGAATTGAACAATGACTTGAGATGATGAACACTGCCATTTGGAAAGTTTTGGCATGACTATAATGTGTTGGCTCAAGGAGAGGCTATCTTGTTCAGTGGATAGAGGGCCAACTTTGAAGCTGGGGAAACCTGTGTTCAGTTGTTACCTCTGATGCATATTACCATGTGACTGAGCAAGTCATTTAATCTATCTGTGTCCTAACCAATTCTCCCAGACCATAAATGTCAGAGAACCACTTTGGCAGTGGGAATTTCTTTATCTAGAAGTATCTCCTACCAATGAAATAACAAGCTCAGTCCCTATCCTTGGGCATATTCCTGTCCTAAGGAATAATCTTTCAACTCCTTGAAAAGGCTATCATCCCCTTCTTTTTTTCTCCCTCTATCTTCTCTCCAAGTAAACATTCTCAATTTCTTCAAATAATCCTTTATCTCTAGTAATTTTACTATTCTATCCACTTTTCCTTGGCTACCCTCCATCTTTGAAATGAGCCCTTTTCAACATGTAGTACTTAGAACTGGGCATAGTTCTCTAGAACTGGAGAATTTTTTCCAGTTATCTACCATATCTACTTTTTCTAAAATTCTATTCACCTCCTTAACTTCCTTGTTTAGTTTGTGGTTAGATTGATCTCGTTCTGAAAGGGGGAGGTGGAGGTTCCCCACGAGCATGGTTTTGTTGTCTGTTTCTTTCTGTAGCTGACAACTTCTCTTCTAACAATTTGGATGCTATACCAACTGGTGCATATGTGTTCAGTATTAGTATTACTTTATTGTCTATGGTACCTTTTAGCAAGATATAGTTTCCTCCCTTATCCCTTTTAATGAACTATTTTTTGCATTTCTTTGTCTGAGATCAGGTTTCCTACCTCTGCTGTGTTTTTTATTTCAACCGAAGCATAAATATATTCCACTCCAGCTTTTTACCTTTACTCTGTGTGTATCTTTCTACTTCAAACGTGTTTCTTGTAAACAACATATTGCAGGATTATGTTATTTAAACCATTCTGCTAACTGCTTCTGTTTTATAGTAGAGTTCATCCCATTCATATTCACAATTAAGATTACTAACTGTGTCTTTCTCTCTATCCTATTTATCCCCTTGTTTACACTTTTTTTCTCTCCTTTCCCCTTTCCCTTCTCACCAGTGTTTTGCTTCTGACCACTACCTCCCTCAATCTGCCTTCACTTCTATCATTCCCCCCCTTTATTCCCTCTTTCCCCTACTGGTTCTTCCTCCCCTTCTACCCATCCCTCCCTTTTCTTTACCCTTTCTCTACTTACTTCCCTAAAGAAAGGATAAATTTCTATAACTGAATATGTACATATTCCCTCTTTCACAGCCAAATCCTACGAGTGTGGTTCAAACAATGCTTGCTGTACTCCTTTCTTTCCCTCTATTGTAATAGGTGTTTGTGCCTTTTCATGTGATGTAATTTAGCCTATTCTGCCTCCTTCTTTCCTCTTCTCCCACTACAATCCTTTTCCTCCCACCCCTTAACTAATTAATTATTTTCATCATTACATCAAAATCAGCTTATACTCACACCCTCTGTCTCTGTATACCCCTTTTAAATGCCACAGTAAAATTATAAGTATCACCTTCCCATGTATGGATGTAAACCCTTTAATTTTATTGAATAACATATTTTTTCCCTTTCCTGTTTACTTATCTTTTTATGCTTCTCTTGAGTCTTATATTTGAAGATCAAATTTTCTATTCAGCCCTGGATTTTTCATCAGGAATGAGTGAAAATCCCTTATTTCTTTGAATATCCATCTTTTCCCCTGAAAGATCGTGCTCAGTTTTGCTGGGTAGTTGTAATTCTTGGTGTAATTCAAGCTCTTTTGCCTTCCAGAATATCATCTTTCAAACCCCCTGGTCCTTTAATGTACAAGCTGCTAAATCCTGAGTAATTCTGACTGTAGTTCTATGATTTCAACTCTTTCTTTTTGGCTGCTTGCTGTATTTTCTCCTTGACCTGATAATTCTGGAATTTGGCTACAATAATCTTTGGAGTTTTCATTTCGAGAACTCTTTCAGGCAGTGATTGGTGGATTCTTCCAATGGCTATTTTTCCTTCTGATTCTAGGAACTCAGAGCAGTTTTCTATGATCATTTCTTGAAAGATGCTATCCAGGGTCTTTATTTTTATCATGGCTTTCTGTTAATACAATAATGTATTAAATTATCTCTCCTGGATCTATTTTCCAGTTCATTTTTCCCCCCAATTAGTATTTTAGATTTTCTTCAATTTTTTGTTCTGATTTTGTTTGACTGATTCATGATGTCTCATAAGAGTCGTTCCACTTACTCAATTCTAATTATTTAGCAACTACTTTCCTCAGTTACCTTTTCTTCCTTTAGCATTTGACGAATTATTTTCTTTATTTAAAAATTAAGTAATTTATTTTTTTTCAGTTTTTTACAATCACTTCCATGTATCTTAAATTTTTCCCTCTCTCCCTCCCAGATATGGTGTGCAATCTTACATAGGTTCTACACATACATTCTTATTAAATACATTTTCACCTTAGTCATGTTGCATAGAAGAATTAAAATGAATGGGAGAAACCATTAAAACCAAACCAAACAAAACATAACACAAGAAAAATACTCTGCTTCATTCTGTGATCCAGTTCTGTAATTCTTTCTTTGAATATGGAAGACATTTTGCCTCGAGCCCATTGGAAATTTTTTTAGATCTTTGCATTGCTGTGAAGTACTAAGTCTACCAGAAAATTCTTCACACACTGTGGTTGTTGCTGTGTACAGAGTTCTCCTGGTTCTGCTCCTTTCACTCAGCATCAGTTCATATAGGTCCTTCCAGGCCTCTCTGAAGTCTTCCTGTTCATCATTTCTTATAGCATAATAGTATTCCATTACATTCATGTACCACAACTTGTTCAGCCATTCCCCAAATGATGAGCATCCCCTTGATTTCCACTTCTTGACCACCACAAAGACAGAGCTGCTATAAATATTTTTGTACATGTGAGACCCTTTCCATTTTTATGATCTCCTTGGTATACATCCTAGAAGCAATATTACTGGGACAAAGGGTATGCACATTTTTGTAGCCCTTTGGGCATAGTTCCAAATTGCTCTCTAGAATGGTTGGATCAGCTGACAGCTCCACCAGCAATGAATTAGTGTTCCAACTCTCCCACATCTTCTCCAACATTTATTATCTTCTTGTTTTGTCATGTTAGCCAATCTGATAGATGTGATGTGGTATCTCAGAGTTGTTTTGATTTGCATCTCCAATCAATAGTGATTTAGAGTATTTTTTCATGTGACTACAGATAGCTTTAATTTCTTTCTCTGAAAACTGTCTATATCCCTTGACCATTTGTCAATTGGGGCATGACTTGTATTCTTGCAAATTTGACACACTTCTCTATATATTTTAGAAATGAGGCCTTTATCACAGACACTTGTTGCAAAAATTCTTTTCCAGTTTTCTGCTTCCCTCCTAATCTTGGTTGCATTTGGTTTGTTTGTGCAAAACCTTTTCAATTTAATGTGATAAAAATTATCCATTTTGCACATCATAATGTTCTCTATCTCTTGGTTAGTCAAAAATTTCTCCGTTCTCCACAAATCTGACAAATACACTATTCCTTGCTCCCCTAATTTTTTATATTATCAGTCTTTATACCTAGATCATGTACCCATTTGGATTTTATTCTTGTGTCCAGTGTCAGGCATTGTTGACCAATTATTTTGAAGGAGTTGTTTTCTTCAGTGGACTTTTCCACCCATTTAGCCAATTATATTTTTTTTAAAGAAATTTTTATCTCCAGTCAATTTGTGCTCTTCCTTTTGCATACTTCTCATTTCTTTACTCAATTTTTCTTTCCTCTCTATTATTTTACTTCTAAAACCCTTCTTGATCTTTCTTATGGACAATTAGCAATCATGTTGATATATTGTTTGACTTCATTGCTGTAGTAGGGCAACCCCTGACTAGTGGACTTGGCAAAGATCTCAATGTCTGGATTTGTTAGAAACTAATTATGAATCTTCTGTTATGGCCATCCTCCTCTTTGACAACATAATCACCTGAATAAAAGTAAGATAAGCCTCCTTTTATATCCCAACGTACCCCTAAGAAGCCTTCCCTGTGTATGTCCAGGACACCAGAAATCAAGGCAAGAGGCAGTTAACTCCTGTCTTCAGTTATGTTTAGTTATGAACCTTGTATGGATAAACCTAACTGTACAGCATTCAGAATACAAATCTTGCTCACCCTGTTCTTTTACAGAATCTCTTACATCAAAGGACTTCTAAATAATCAGGCCACTATGTGGCACACTGGATAAAGAACTGAACCTAGAGTCAGGAAATATTGAGTTCAGGTCTTGCTTTAGACCCTTACTAGCTGTCAGACCTTGGCCAAGTCACTCCACATTTGTTTGCCTGACCTTCGTCAACTGTAAAATGGGGAGAATAGAAGTTTATCTCACAGAGCTGTTGTAAAGATAAATTAAAAAATGTTTGTTAAGTTCCTAGCAAAGTGTTTGACACAAAGTAGATGCTTAGTAAATACTTGTTTTCTTTATTTCTTTCAATACCCCAATAATTTTTTTATTTTACATCAGGATAATTTCTCCTACTACCTTTTCTTTTCCAGAGAGTTATCCCATATACAAATACTTTTTCTCAAAAAAATGAAGCAGAGAAAAATATCAGCAAAATTGAGTAATACATCAAAAATATTGGATAATGTATGCAATATTCTACAACTGTGGATGCTGACAAAGAAGAAATTTGAGTTGGCTTCTCATATCTATTTTTGCAAGCTATGTTTGTTCATTGAAATTTTGCAACACTGACTTTTTAATTGCTTTGTGCCCTCATTAAATATTGCCTTGATTGTTGGAATAGCCTCTGAACTGCTCTCCCTGCTTCTAGACTCTCTTTCTTCTCCCACGCATTCCATTCATATTGCCAGGCATGGAAGTCTTCTTGACAGCATTCCTGCAATCATTTCATATCACCACTCAAAAATGTCCACTGGCTCCTTGTTGACTTTCAGGGTATAAAAATGGTTCAAGGCTTAGTTAAGTCAGGCAGACCATTGGTCAAGAGAGGTGGTACGAGGAGTTGCTGAGGTCAAGTCAAAAAGCTGGCCAAGGGGGTTAGTTTGTGATGGGAATACAAAGTTTAAGATAGGTCAAGGCCCTAAGTCAAGCTTAAAGGCAGGAGCTCTGATCCATAGGGTCAGAAGGAACTTCAGGCAAAGACAGTTTGCATTTCTGTATTGGAAATAATTCCCTATCAGTAAAATTGTTCTGACAGCTTCTGAGGGCATACTGAGGTTTTCTAACCTCAAAGCCTCAGGCTAACTTAGTTGGCTCAATCCTAACTGCAATTCTCTGGTTGTTAAAGAAATCCTTTCCCTTTTATGCCTTACCTGGGCACTGTGGAACAGTAGAATCGGCATCATGTCTTCAAAAGCTTTTGAGGTGATATGTCCACTACCCGGGAGGAGGGAGGCTGTCCCCTCACTAGGGATGTCTGTGTTCTTTTGGCCACTGGCAGACTAATGGGGGTGGGAATTGGGGAAGCATCACATTTTCTTCAACATAGTACAATTTAGCCTCTCCTTGTTCATTCTTTGTTTTTGAAGAGGACCAGTGACATCAGAGGTTGATGACTTGTGCCTGAATTGGATTTAAGTGAGAAGATGTGTAAAGTTGCCAGCCTGCCTCTCTCTTATAGAGTCATTGAGGTCCAAAGGCAAGACAAAAGTCAAGATAATTGGAGACTGCTCTGGATGTAGTGGATGACTTTGGTGTCTTTGATGTCTAATCAAGCTCTAAGCATTCCACAGCACCTGCTTCAGCTACCTTCATGGCCATTGGAACAAATTGTTCTCATCTACCCATTCCACTAGAGGAAATCTTCACATGCTTGGGGTAGACATTCCTCTAACTCACCCATGGGTATGGGACCTGTTGGTTACCTTCAGGCTGGTTTAGCCCATCTGCTGAAACAGTTTTACTGGAGTGTGGCCACTGGCCATGCTATAGCTTCTTGGAGGCTTGAGACAGGGACATGGATCAAGTCTGGAACACCCCCTGACATTGTTATTTTAAGTTAGCAATTAACTTTTTTCCTCCCCACTTAGGGAGTATGATTCCCAAAGAAAATACGGTGTAAAAAATATGATGACCCTAACCAAAGGGAGCTTCAGAACAAGTTTTGTTCAAGTTCTAATAATCCTTCATCATAGATTTAAGGATTGATATTCTTTCCATATTCTTAACCAGATTGAATTATGTAGACAAAGACTTTGGAACCTGAAAGTCACTAGTCAGACTGTAATCCCAGTGTTATCTATGCAATAAATTCCTTGATTTTTCAATCAATATCTTTTAACTGTAAGATGGACCACTTACCTGTAACATTTCTGTTGTAAGAGCTTATAGAGCTGCTTATCCATCTTAGGTATGCACCTGGCATTCAGTTCTCACCTGTGACTCCAAGATGCTAAAGTACATACAGTGGCCACATGGCAGTAAAATCATTTTTGCAGATGGGCTAAACCAGATTGAGGGGTAACCAAGAGGACTCAAATTCATTGTGAGGTAGGGGAATGTCTATCCCAAGCATGTGAAGTCTTTCTCCAGAGGAATGGAATGAGAACAACTTGTCTCAATAGCCATGAAGGTGGCTGAAGTGGGCTCTGAAGTACTTAGAACTTCTTCAGACAGACATCGAATATGCCAAGGTCATCCCCTGCATCTTAGATCACCACCAGTTGTCTTGACTTTTTTCTTGCCACTGGACTTTGATTATTCTGGAAGAGAGAGTGAGGCTGATGATTTTGCCTCACTTAACTCTAATTCACATGAGAATCAAAACATTACACTATAATGTGATTGGTCCTCTTCAAAAACAAAGGATAAAAATGATAATAATATTGGGGATTTCTTCTAGGCTTTATATTTTACAGAGCATTTTGTGTCCACTATTTCATTTGATCCCTACAACAATTTGTGAGGTAGGTTCTATAGCTAATTGCCTTGCCCGTTTTATAGATAAAACAATGAGACACATAGAAGATAAGGGACTTGTCCAAAGTCATTCAGCTAGTGAGTGATGGAATTGGGTGGTATTCAGACCTGAATCTTCTGACTTAATCATAGTGACTTTTCCATAATGCTACAGAATTTGGACTCCAGAACTAGTCATACCCATATCCACCACTGAGTTTTAAGTTACAAAAATTTAGATAGCTAGGCTCAAGAACTCTATTTAAAACATCTGTTTCTCTGTTCCTTAAAGTAGTTAACAAACAGAACTCTGGACTGATGTTGGGTATGTATGTAGGACTAATAAAACATTTTATTACCATAGTATGTTCTACTGAGAATATTTTATGTTGCCCTTTCTGACTTCCATGTCATGCTATGACTGTGATAAATGGGGAGGGAGAAGGGAAGGAGACAGATAGCGAGACAGAGAAAGTGAAAGTGCTAACTTGTTTTACTAGAATAGCATATGATTAATAAAACATGACTTTCATGTTTTGTTGCCAGGTATGGGCAAGGCTTTCTGTTACATATGCTATGTTCATTCTAGATAGAGTAAATTATTAGTGAAATGATTATTTCAACATATGCAAATAAGCAACAGGTAAAATCAAAATGAATTTTAAAATCCAAACACAATGGAATCGCAAAGTTCGGAAACTATGTAATATAGCAAAAGAGATCTCAGAGATCCATGGTAGGGAAAGAAAGTGTGAATAAGGAAGAGATATCAGTTGGTCAAATAAAGATGCTGAGATCCTGACATAGAATTATACCAAGAGTTACATTGAATTCCTCAGACCCTGTATATTGAGACATACTTCTTGGGCATTCATGAGATGACTCCCTAAACTGTCTGCAAGTATCATATCAACTTGACTCTTCTGTCTTTCTCCTGCTTGTGATATCAGTATTTAGCCTTTTCCCTATTGAGGCCAGTAGGAATCCAAATAAACGCATTTTGGCAGTTCACCTAAAGAGACGACTCTGAAAGCCTCAGTAGTGAATTATTGGAATGACTAGGATGAGAGTCACATAGGATAATCTGTTGCAGTTCCCATTATTGATAGTAAAATCCAATTTGATGAGATCAAAAATTCGCTGGAGAAGATAACTTTGAGTGTATATATATATGTGTGTGTGCGTGTGTGTGTATGCTTTTGCTACGTGACACCTTTTCTCATTCTCTTTTGCATAGCTAACTCCTATTTGTCAGTATGTTTCACCTATCATACATCATTCCATTGCCCTTAAGAGTTCCTATTTTCATTTTTGCTTCTCTAAAGAGTATGGTTTTCCATGATTTGTCGCTATGTAGCTTCACTGGGAAAATGTGGGTATTAAATGGGTGGGCTTTTACTGGAATGAGCAAATAGTCTACAGTCTTTTGAAATACTGCATACTATCCCAAATGTAATGCAACTTCCTATTTCATTCTTGGCCCAATCTTTTGTCCATCAATGTCACATGCTAAAATATGTGTAAGCATGTGAATATATGTATCGGCACATACATATACGTATATTCCTGTGGGGTGAATGGGTAGAGCAAATTTTAGTCCAATGTAAGGAAAAATTCTCTAACCATTAAGGGGAAAAAAGAGAATGAGCTACTTCATAATTTTGCAAACTAATTTCTTCTTCAAACTTTCTCATTATATTGATGGGGCTACTATTCTTCCACTCATCTAGGTTTGCAACTTTGGAGGCATTTCAAATTCTTCCCTCCTACCATTCCTATGAAAAGACTTGTTGGCTTTGGCAGTCCAGTATCTTTTGCAGCTTCCCTCATTCCTTCAGAAGATGATCTCATAGTTTACTGAGAAAATAGAGGCCATTTGCCATGAATCCACTTTCTGTCTTCTTTGTTTTTCTTAGTTCTGTTGATAAAACTACTTAACTCTATATTTTCTCCTCTTCTCTTTATCCTATCACGAATCTTGTCCTGTTAAGCCTCATCTTTTGATTCCTCTCACCATCCACTTCCTTTACTCCTACTTAAATGCTGTTGAATGAAGCTAGAGACAATTAAAAAACCAAACCACACAGTCTGGGTCCAGTATAAGTTCATATTACATAGTCTCAACTGGGCCTTCACTGCAGCAAGGCAATACTCTTATACTTCCCTAATTGACTCACTATCCCACTCACCCAAGCAATTTTCCCAGACTTTTTCATTCTTAGTACCCCCTCTATCTTCCCTTTCCTCTACCCTCTCGCTTGAGAAGCTTTTATATTTTATTTTAAAAAAATGGAGGGTCATTTACTTAGAGCTCTGTCTTCTCCCCTTCCTTATGTCTCTTATGCAGTTGCTTTCTGCCATTACCTTCTTCACTCTTGCTTAATATGAAGATGTGACCCTTTTCCTTTCCAAGACACAATAACCTACTAGTGTTAGACACAACCGTCATTATGCCAATTGCTTACATGTCAATGTTCTACCTGTCATTCTGGACTTCTCACTCTCTTTCACTCCAATATCTTATCAGTTGTCAAACCTTGTTACCTCTCCCTTCATAATATTTTTCAAATGTCTCCTTCTCTCCTCTCATAGTTCAACCACCGTGGTGAAGGCCTCCTTACCTCAGTCACATCATGCCTGGACAATTGTGATAGCCTGTGGTTACTCTCCTTAACATACGTCTTCCTTCTCCAATCTGTCTTACACAACTTCTAAACTGGCCTTCAAAAATGCTTTGCATGTGTAGAACCCACTTAAGACTGTGTGCCATCTTGGGGAGGGAGGGGGAGAAAATTTGAAACTTATGGAAGTGATTGTTGAAAACTGAAAAGGAATTAATAAATTTTGGAAAAAAATGCAGATCTAATTACTCTCCTGTTAAATAAACGTCCAGTGGTCCCCTATTACCTCCAGGACTGAAGATAAAATTTCTGTGTTTGGTATTTAAATCCCTTTACAACCTGCCTCCTTATACCTTTCTACTCCCCATTTGTTTTCTGTTCCAGTAACACTAGCCTATTTGTTGTTGACACTATTTCCAACTCTGGCTATTTTCATTCGCTGTACTCCAAGCCTCAAATTTTCTCCCTCCTTGTAGACTCTTAGCTTCCCTGGTTTCCTTTAAGAATCAGTTAAAATCTCATGTTTTTTCCCTCCAGGAAGTCTTCTACTTTTCCTTACTCTTAATGGCTTCTCTCTGAGATTATTTTTAATTTATCAAGTATATATCTTATATGTACAAGATTCATGTTTTGAAAAATGCATTACTTAGTAATAACCTTCAAGTGCCAACTTCCACAGGCAAAATTCATATCTTTTTCAAAGTGAAGGACAATATTTATTGTATATTTTCTGGTGTAGTAGGTGCTGTGGATGGAAAAGAGCTGGTTCTGGCCACCACCACCTCTTTCAGCCCCTTTCCCCCTCTCTCTAGTCTGAAGACTACAGTTGAGGTTACTGCTGAGTTTACTTAAGTAGCCCAGGGCTCAGGCTAAGCAGAAGCTTGAGGCTTTGAACTGGGCCACTATTTATTCTAGTTTTTTTGTATTTTTAAACCATTTACCATGTTAAAAAGGATGATTATTTATTTTATAATAAAATATTATAAAAATAAAAGAAAATTTAATATTCTATTTTCTCCCAATTACATGTAAAAATAATTTTTAACATTCATTTAAGAATTTTGTTTTGAGTTTCAAATGATCTCTCTCCTTTTTCATCACCCCCACATTGAGAAGACAAGCAATTTTATATGGGGTTACACCTGTGCATTTATGTAGAACATATATATGTGTTAGTCATGTGAAAGAAAACAGACTATAAGAAAAATAAAGAAAAAGTATGCTTTGATCTGCATTCAGACTCCATCAGTTTCTTTCTTTAGAGATGAATATAATCTAAATCACTATTGATTGGGGAGATGCAAATCAAAACAACTCTGAGGGACCACATCACACCTATCAGATTGGCTAACATGACAAAACAGCAAGATGATAAATGTTGGAGAAGATGTGGGAGAGTTGGAACACTCATTCGTTGCTGGTGGAGTTGTGAGGTGATCCAACCATTCTGTTGAGCAATTTGGAACTATGCCCAAAGGGCTACAAAAATGTGCATACCCTTTAATCCAGCAATATTGCCTCTAGGACTGCATCCCCAAGAGATCATAAAAATGGGAAAGCGTCCCACATGTACAAAAATATTTATAGCAGCTCTCTTTATGGTGGCCAAGAACTAGAAATCAGGAGAACTTTGTACACAGCAACAAGAAGAATTTTTCTGGTAGTCTTTCATAGCAATACAAGGACCTAAAAAATTGCCAATGGACTTTTGAGGCAGAGAAAGAATTATGGAATTGGATCACAGAATGAAGTAAGCCATTTTATGTTATGTTATGTTATGTTTTGTTTTACGGTTTCTCCCATTCTTTTTAATTCTTCTAGGCAGCATGACTATGGTGAAATTGTATTTAATAGAAATACATGTATAGAACCTATATAAGTTTTCAAGCTGTCTCAGGGAGGGAGTGGGGAGGGAGTAAGGAGAAAGGGAGAGGGAGGGAAAAAAATCGAAGATATATGAACATGGTTATAGAACACTGAAAACTAACAAAATAATTATTTTAAAAAAGAAATGGATAGCATTTTTCTTCATAAATCCTTCAGAATTGTCTTGGACCATTATATTTAAGAGAATGGCTAAGTCATTCACAGTTATGCATCATATAATATTGATGTTACTGTATACAGTGTCCCTTGGTTCTCCTAACTTCACTTTGCAGCAGTTCATCTATCTTTTCAGGTTTTTTGTTTTCTGAGAGCATTCTGCTCATCATTTCTTATAACACAATATAATTCCATCACAAACAAATACAAGAACTTGTTCAGTCATTCCCCAATTGATGGACTTCCCCTCAATTTCCAATTCTTTGCCACAACTAAACAAGCTGATACAAATATTTTTGTACATATAGGTCCTTTTGCCTTTTGTTTTTCCATCTCTTTGAGATACAGATCTAGTATTGGTATTGCTTGATCAAAGGATGTGCATGATTTTATAGCTCTTTGGGCACAGTTACAAATTACAAAATGTTTGAATGTGTATGCTACTTCACCAACAGAACATTCATGTCTCAACTTTCTCACATTCCCCAACATTTTTAATTTTTCTTTTATGTCATATTAGTCAATCATATGAGTATGGGGTGGTAGTGGAGTTGCTTTAATTTTCATTTCTCTGATCAATAGTGACAGAGCATTTTTTCATATGACTATAGATAGCTTTGATTATTTCATCTGAAAGCTACCTGTTCATTTCCTTTGACCATTTATTTTTTGACTCAGTATGTGGAAAATGTCATAGTAAATGGAGTTCTCAAGAAAAAGAATAACCCACTTTGGGAAGCAGTGAGTAATTTCATGCTTAATATGTTCAAGAGAAGGGTAGAATCATCACTTGCTGGAAATATTGCATACAAATAGTGGCTTCACATAGAATCTGGTTTAGATAAGGTCCCTTTCAGAGGTCGTCTTTGAGACTAGCATTCCTTGAATCTCTAGCCATTTCTTATCATCCATTCTTTAGAGGCAGTGGAGTAGAGTAGAAAGCGAGCTGGTCATGGAACCACAAAAACCTCAGCTCAAGTCCCACATCTGACCCTTATGTGACCCTAACTATGTGACCTTCAGTATATCCTTCAGTTCTTAGTCCAAAGGAAATTCTAAGACTGTTAAATTGTAGAGAGGGTGGTAATTTGCATAGCCCAATCACACCATCCATCAATATATACTTACTTTAAAAACAATGTAATTTATTTATAACACTCCCTTCTTTTAAAAATTTTGAATTCCAAATCATCAGTTCTCTCTCTGGAATGGATATCATTTTTTCATCATGAGTCATTTGAAATTGTCTTGGATTATCATATTGATGAGTAACCAAGTCTTTCACTGTTGACCAATATCACAACATGATAGTTTTTATTGTGCACAATGGTCTATCAATTCCTCTTACTATACCTTGTGTCAGTTCATATAGTTCTTGCCATGTTTTTTTTTTTCTGTTTTACCTCAATCATTTCTTATAATACGGTAATGTTCCATTACAATAATACATTACCACTTGTTCAGTCATTCCCCAAATGAAGAGAATCTCTTCAGTTTCCAATTCTCTGCTGCTACAAAAAGAGCTGCTATAAATGTTTTTGTGCATGTATGTTCTTTTCCTTTTTCTTTGTTTTCTTTTGGGATGTACGCGTAGTAGTAGTATTACTGGCTCAAAGGGTGTGCACAGTTTTAGAACCATTTGGACACAATCCCAAATTGTTCTCTGAAATATTTGGACAAGTTTACGTCTCCACCAGTAGTTCATTAGCATACCCATTTGTTCTTCATTCACTCTAGCATTTGTCTTTTCTGATAGGTATGAGGTATACCTCAGAATTGTTTTATTTTGCATTTCTCTAATTAATAGTTAATTAGAATATTTTTTTCCCGTGTAACTATAGATAACTTTGATTTCTTCTGAAAACTGCCTCTTTATACTCTGACCATTTATCTATTGGGGAATAGCTTTTATTTTGATAAATGTGATTCAGTTCTATACTCAGTATAAATTTAAGAAATGAGGGCTTCATCAGAGAAATTTGCTGTAAAATTTTTGATAGTACTTCTTTTTCTATGTATAGCATAATGTAATTTCCATGATTATCTCTTTTAATTAGGTCTATTTTTGCTTTTGCTTTATCTATGATCATGATGGTTGCCCCCTGTCTTTTTTGTTTCAGTTGAAATATATTAGATTTTCCTTTAGTACTTTATTTTAATTCTGTATGTGTCAATTTCAAGTTTGTCAAGTCCTATTCAACCTCTTGTTGGATTTTGGTTTCTAATCCATTCTCCTATCTATGTCCATTTTATGAGTGACCTCATCCTACTCACATTCACAGTTATGATTACTGTGTATGTCCCTCTATCACGTTTTCTTCTGTTTCTCCCTCTTCCACCTTTATCCTGTTCCTCCTCAAAAATCTATTTTGCTTCTAACCTCTGCCTCTCTTTATCTGCCCTTCCTTTTTCCTAACCCCCTTTTCTCTTATCTTCTTTTCCTCCTATTCCCTGATTGGGCAAATTATATTTCTGAATATATACATATTATTATTTCCTCTTTGAAAAAATTCTACTAAAAGTGAGGTCTAAGCATTGTCCACCACTCCCCTTTTTTTCCTCTCCATTGCACAGATCTCTTCACTGAGTGAGTGCCTTTTTTTGTCTGAGAAAAATTTCTCCATTCTATCTCTCCCCGCCTCTTCCAGTGAATTCCTCTTTCTTACCCCTTCATTTTTTGAGATCATTCCAGCATAATCAACTTATCCTCATGTCCTCTATGCAAATTCCTTTTAACTTTCATAATAACGATAAAGTTCTTAGGAATTATGTATATCATCTACTCATATAGGAATGTAAACATTTTAACCTTATTGATTTCTCTTTCATATCTAGGTTTTTATTTCTCTTGAGTCTTGTATTTGGAAATCAATTTTCTATTCAACTCTGGTCTTTTCATCAGGAATGTTTGAAATTATTCTATTTCATTAAAAATCCATTTCTCCCCCTCTGAAAGATTATGTTCAACTGAGTCATGCTATTTTGTTGTTTCTTGATGTATCATGGAGTCATTAGCTTCCACATACCCAATTCTAATTTTTAAGGAATTATTTTCTTTAATAAGATTTTGTACCTCATCTCCAATTTGTCCAATTCTGCTTTTTAAAGACTTATTTTACCATTTGACCAATTTTGTTTTTAAAGTGTTATTTTCTTTTGTATTTTGGTGTATCTTTTACCAAGCTACTAAATCTCTTCATATTTTTTTTTTGCATCTTTCATTTATTTTCCAAAATTTTCTTTTATTATTCTTACCTCTTTTTTCTGCTCTTTCAGGAATTAGTGCTGGTTTGGGGTCCAATTAGTTTTATTCTTTGAGGTTTTTTTAAAGCTGTTTTTACAATATTGTCTTCTTCTGAGTTCATATCTGGGTCTTCCTGCCATCCTGGTGGTATTTTTATTGTCAAATTGTTCTTATTCTTTGTTTATTTTCCCATAATATTACTTGACTTTGAACTTTATGCTCATCTAGGGGTAGGGAAGTATTATTCTAAGCTTACTTTTTGGTGCTGCTGTTTTCAGAACCAGTTCTGTGAATCCAAAATCTTTTAGTGCCTGTAAGAGGACATGATCCCGAGAGAGATATGTTCACTGATCCCTTGGTCCGTGCTCTGGTCTTTACCTAGGAAGGGCCCCTGCTCCCTTCTAGCCACCAGTGCTAGTGTTCCTCTTTGCACTAAAACCATGACTGGGTCTCCTGTTCCCTTGTGATTGATTGCCAGAGTTCCTCTCTGCCCTGGAACTGTGACCTAAATCTGTGTATAGGCAACAGAGTTGCCAATCAATGCCAACTGTATCTAGTACCAGCAAAAGGTCCTCTCTTTCTGACCAGTTGTCTGACTCCCCTTATTATCTCTGAGCTGAGAGTTCCTGAAGATACTACTTCTGCTGTTGCAGTTTTTGCCACCTCTCCAGGGAGTTCTCCACCCTGTGTTACAGTTTTCTCCTTCTGACCTCTTACATTTTCTTAGACCAGAAAAATGACCCATCTTCATCTTTTGTTGGCTGTGCTTGTCTAAAAGTTGATTTGAGGTGTTATTTTAAAGTTATTTGGAGAGGAAGGTTGGAAGAGTCAGGCTGGGAAGCTGCCCCTAATCTGCCATTTTAGCTCCACCTTCATTAACATATCCTTAATATAAATTTCTAAAAAGCTCTGTAGGAAACATTTTGAAACTACAATTGCCTTTGCCTAATCTAATTTGGTATAAATCTCATTTCATTCCCCCAAGGGGAAGGATTGTAGAATAGAGGAAAAAATAAAACAATATATACATATATTTCAGATTACATTTATAACCTGGCTTTTAATGTCTGTTCTTCTCATTGAATACATAGTGCTTTAGAAGGGAAAGCAGCAGTGCAAATCATATTTTTGTTTATTTCAAATTTTCAGGTTGGAATCACTTCACATTCCCTATTCCCCCTAGCCCACTAGGTGAAAGTTTGCAGGGAATATGAAATGTAAGATATAAAGTGTCAGCTCTTTTAGAAAACGCTAGTCTGAATTGCAAAACTAAACTTAGACAAGCAGCATTCACAAAGTCATGATGTGCTTATCATGAAATGTTTGACTCCCATTATATAGTTATATCATGGTACCATGCAGTGTCCCAGACTTTAGCTCATTAATGCTAAGGATAGTGCATTATAATTGGACAATTAATTTTCATGGAATTTGCCAATAATTTTTTGCTTTAAAATATTGTTTATGATGTTCAAGGACTATAACACAAGAAAGTCAACAAGCAATTTCCCCTGAAATGTGTTTTAGTCATTAATAAAGGCACCCAAATAATCAACTATATGCCATGTCAGGCCCTTGGCTTTTATAATAACATTTAACCTGTGTTTTATTTATTTTTAGATTTCAATTACTATGGTGTTCAAAAAAAAAAAAACCCAAACCATAAATAATGGTGAAATTCAATTACTGCAACTTTTTTTCTTCTCTTTCTCTCTCCCTCCCCTCCACTCCCTTTTTCTCTCTCTCTGTTTCACTATGGGAAAACTTACAACTGGAAAACTGACTGAAGTCTTCATTGCTTGTGGAGGTCATTCTTTTCTTTATCTAAATTTGCCTATTGAGAAAAATATAAATAACATCTATACACAAATATTGTTTATTTAGTAAAAACATCAGATCTGAAAGAGATCTTAGATATCACTTAAGCAAATTTCATCATTTTATAGAATAAGAGACTGAGGCTCAAGGAGGGAATTACTTGCCTAAGGTCGTAAGGCTAGATAGTCAGCGGTAGAATCCAAGTCTGCTGTCTCTCGGTGCCCTGCTATTTCACAAACATCATCATCATCAACAACAAAGGCAATGTTGCCTCCATTAACTTCACTTTATGCAGATGTAATACATGAATGTGGAAATACTTATAAAATAAATTGGAAAGTGATATTTTTTCCCTTTAAAAAGACATTCATCACCACAGGTCTCTTTTAAGAAGCAAGTTCTACTGGTTCATTTAAAATATATTTTGCCTTAGATAAATGCTTATTTGCACACAATCTTTGTGACAAGGGACCTTACTGTGGAAAGCAAACTCCACCTTTATTCCTCAGAGAAAGAAAAGAGGGTTGAGAAGAGTCCCCCTCTTCTATAGATGATGAAGAAAGCTGGATCCTGGGATTGACTGCAAAGAACATATTCCTTAAGTCTTCTCTTTTCCAAGCTAAACATGCCCTGTTCATTCAATTGATCATTATAGATTAACTGACATTTACATAAAGGCTTTCATATTTACAAATCTCTTTATATTCATTGTCTCCTATAAACTTCAAAACCCTGTTTTGAGGTAGGAACTAGAATGTTTTTAACTACATTTCATACGGAGGAAACAGGTTCCGAGAGGCTAAGCAACTTGCCTACAGTCATGCAGTGTCAAGTGCGATTTGAAACCAAGTCTTGTTCTCTCTAGGGTTGCTATATTTACTACACCACATTGCCTTTCATATAATATGTTACAAAATCTTTAATAAGAATAACAAGATGACCTTCAGAATATTTTTAAATAAATAACATACTTTTTGTCTTGTTTTTTGTTTTGTTATCCAGTTTCTACTTAAAGACATCCAGTGAAAGGGAGCTCACTGACCCTCATGGTCTAGTTTCCATTCCTCTCACCATCCCATCCTCTTCCAGAGACATTCCAGGGTATCAGTTTCCTGGGAAACTTATCTCATGGGGTTCAATTTTAGTGAAAAGCAAATGCAGTAAAACACATCCATAGCAACCTTCCCCATATTTTGTTATAGGTGGGAGTTGGCTGGGGATGTGGATTCCATTTCAGGAATAACTAATTACTGATGGGAAAGAACAATCCAAATCTATAAATGCTAAAGAATAGTAGCACTTAAAAGGCTGTCAGAGACAACCCTGCTGCAAATGCATAGCTTATTTATTTATTCTTTTTTTTTTAAATACAGTTCAGTCACCTTTAAGAAATATTTTGAAATCTCAAATGCACAATCCCCCTGCTGCTGGCATCGTCTAGACAACTTTGTTTTAGCCAGAGCTTTACACATAAAAATGACTTCCAGAAATGAAGACCTTTTATCTCCTCTCTGCTTCTCATGTGGCTCCCAGTGAGCTTCACGTTTTAGAGAAATAAATTGTGAAATGCACACACAGTTCCACACTGATATGCATTTCTTCACTATGTATAGGGGTGTTGAAATAAGGATGCTGAAATGTTATTTGTTTCTGCTAATGAGTTACCTGGGGGAGGAGGGTGGAGAGACTGTTCATTGCTTGAAGGAATTGCAGCCCAAAGAACTGATGTTTAGAGGTTATGGCTGCAGATCTCACAGTTTATCGCAGACCAGCTGCATGGGTTATCACTGGTGTAAATTCTGTTCAGCAGGTTGCTTTATGGTTATATAAAATACAGAATGTCCAGCCCACAAACTAGGCTTCAGCTGCAGTTTCTGGTTACATTTGCCATTTCTGGTCCTTGATAATGGAGTGTTTCCCTGACTGGAAAAAACAAATGCTCCTTGGTGACTTCAACATAAGCTTTGGTTTAGATACTGCCTCCGGCTTGGGGAGCCCAAGGGCAAGAATTTAGACATGATCAGCTCTAGGTTAGGGCTGACTAAATGACTGGAGTAGTTGAGTGGATTCCACAATAACAAGTATTTACAAAGCTCCTACTTGTTCTGGGACAGCTAGATGGTATAATGGATAGAGTGCTAGGTCTGAAGTCTGGAAGACTCTTCTCTGTGAGTTCAAATCTCACCTCAGACACTTATAACTATGTGACTCTGAGGAAATCACTTAATCTTCTGTCTCAATTTCCTTATCTGTAAAATGAGCAGGAGAAGAAAATGGCAAACTGCTCCAGAATCTTTGCCAGGAAAACCCCCAAAGAGGGTCACAATTGCAAGAAGGGATATTGTTTTTGATCTTGTTTTGCTTGCATAGATGTTCTTGAAAAATAGTTCTTGAAAACTCCTAGGCTTATGGGAGCTTGTGATAAGATAAGCAGGCATAACCTATTCTGTAAGAATGATGGTCAAGCATATCTTGGTCTAAGGGGGAAACTAGAAGGGTGGGGGCTGGACAAACAGCTCAGACCCTAGCCTTGCTACCACACCTACATAATCTGCATAAGGAGGGAACTTATGGAAATAAAGTGAGGAATGTGACTAACAGTAACTCTACTAGGAAGGATAGAACTATATAACCTCACTCCTGCCTCTGTATAGGTGTGGATGTTGAAGCAAGCACCATGCTTGCTTTTTCCAGAGAAGCGTAAAAATAAGTTTTTCTCTGCCCACCCTGTCTCTGAATTCTTTCAGTGAGAGTGGATCTATCATCTGGGTCTTCCAGAGGGCACTCTGGGATGGGAAGCAATGGACAGCAGCATTTCATCCTGGGCTAACTTCTTGACAGCAGCAGCTCATCCTGGGTTAACTCCTTGACCTTGCCTGGGAAGCCCTGTGATCCCCACAGCTGTATTAAGGGGCATATCATGAGGATTCTCTTAAGGGCATACCTCCTGGGAAGTGGTGGACAATGGAAGCTAGTCCAGGCTAGCTCCCTGACCTACCTGGGAAGTCCTGTGATCTTCACAACTGTGTTTCTCATACAATGAGTCAGAAACCACTTAACAATGACTTGTTCTATATTCAGCAGAGTACTTAAAAAAAAAATCAAAATAGATGCTGACCTGAAGGAACTAATATTCTATGGACAATCCAAAGAAGAAAATAACTTTCACATCATTTATATTTAGTTTGGGAATGAATCATGTATTTCATGAAGAAATCTGGCCACTGACCACACCAGGTCACTTTGAAGTCTTCCTTCTCTGAATTACTGTAGGACTAATTTGGGTAGGAGAGTATGGGATGTGTAATTTTCACGTTTGTGTTGTCCTCTAACTGAATTATTTGTCTTGCTTTCTCACTAAAGTTGCAAACTCCTCCAGGGCAGAAAGTGTAGGACTATCACTTTAGACCTGGAATAGAGCAGAAGCCATTTGGTTCAAACACCTTATGTGAGAGGTAAGGGTCAGAGATGTAATTTGATCTCTGACCCTTTGACTACAGAGACAATATTCTTTCTGCTTCCCCATAATGCCTCCTACTTCTTTTCCAATGAGAGAGAGAGAGAGAAAGAGAAAGAGAAAGAGAGGGAGAGGAGAGGGAGAGAGAGAGAGAGAGAGAGAGAGAGAGAGAGAGAGAGAGAGAGAGAGAGAGATATCAGCCTTTCAGAATCTCACTCTGAAGATCTTAGCCTAGTGGCCTGGCACATTGTAGATTTTATATAAATACTTATTCCCTCCTTCTCTCTCCTTTTTCTTATTTGTAAAATGGTGGTAATAGCTAATGCTTATGTAACACTTTTAAGTTTTGCAAAGCACTTTTCAGGTATTATAATTTTTCATCCTTACAACAGCCCTGTGAAGTAGATATCCCAATTTTTATTTATATTTATCCCTATTTTTCAGTTGAGGAAACCGAGACAGACAGAGGTTAGGTGATTTGTCCAAGATCACACAGCTGGTAAGAGTCTGAGGCAGGATGTATGCTTAGATTTCCCTGACTCCAAATCCAATAGTTTTAGCCACTGAACCATCCAGATACTAAATTATTTTAAAGGAACTCTATAGTTTCATTGTCTGTGTTTTTGTTTATCTTATGTCCACATTGGCCTACCAAATGACTTGCATACTGGTGGTCTTTTCATTAGACCACACCACTTTTTGTTCTGCTTTTAGCAAAAACAGTTATTTCCTCAGTAGAAATTACACCCCAAGTTTTAGAGGTATATTTGATATTTCAGTTGGATCTCAGTAGACACTTATCTCTGATACTTGGAGTTGGAGATTATCCACTAGGCAAGGGGAAAAGACATTGTTCTGTTGTCTCTTTGGATGAATTTAGCAGAGATTCACTAAAGATCAGTGATCCAAGATGCCATGGTCACTTGGTTTCAAATTATATCATTATGCCAAGAAAATGATGCTAGGGGAATATAATGGATCAGATTTCATTTAACCTATTTTTTGATAACCTAGACATAAATGCAAACAGTAAGAAATTTGGAAATTAATTTTTGGAGTACATCCTCTAGGATTCTCAGACCCTTACAACTTGTAGGAATCATCAAGTGTCCCTGAGGTAATCATCCTGGTGCCCAGTTGTGCTCTTGGAACTCATACACAAGAAAATGTGTAGGAGACTTAGAAGTCCCACTTGAAGTCTTTCAGCATCTTAATCTCCAAAGCAGGAAGACAAAAGCATGAATGTGTGCACAGCACCTTGACCTTGAGAACAAAGCACTGTCTTTGTTTCCCTGAGCCCACCCCACCTACAAATGTGAATGTGTTTACTTATAATCTTGTAGCATTTGCAATTTCTGAAGAATAACGTGGATGAAAGGTTCTCTCATCATGGAAATTGAAGGCTCTTATACAGTAATCCTTGACATTTGGGCAATCATATTTATGTTGTTCACTGTCTCAAAAACATGAAACATGACTATTCCCCACGGAAGCAGCATTCTCTATCTTCCATCACTTTGGAAAAGCATTTTTTTTTCTCTTTAAGGTGAATACCAGGGGGCTAATTCAAAGAAAAGCAACATGCCAATAATAGTATGGCGAGGGATTGGTGGAATTTGTTCTCAGGCTCATTCAGAGAGGCAAGCAGCTTTTCTCTGAACAATTTGAAGTCCCAAGAAAAAGCCTTTCTCAAGCTCCCCAGCTTTATTCTGCTGAACACAACTGAATCCCAGGCTTTCACTTCAGTCCCTCTGATGAGATTTCCCTTTGCATAGACTTCTTCCCTGGACTTGGAGTGCATTTTAACCAAGTGAATGATACCAGTGCTGAATTCAGAACTCAGTAATGATGTATACATTAGGTTTCTGCAGGTCAAGAATCTTAGACTCCAAGGAAGAGAATTTAAGAGGTTACCTAATCAATTCCTGTGTCTTGACCCTACCTCATATAGATAAATTCATGGGACACCTCTGCCTAAAATTGCTTCAGAGCTGGTATGAGGGTAACTCTGGGTCAATCCAATCAACTGATCCTTCTATCCTGAAGTATGATGGATGGGAACTGAGAAATATTAGTCATTCTGATCACAATTCAAAGGATCATCAGATTTTACTGCTGGAAGTTACCTTAGAGATCATTTAGTCTAACAACCCCAAGGGATGAAGAAAATGATTCTATAAAGGAACTTAATCACTGTTTTAGAAGAATGTCTTTCCTACAGACCTAAAGACAAAGCCTTAAATATTCCCAGTAAGTGAGTATGAAATTCAACTGTGTGTTGCTATGGAAAAAGCATTAGAGAATCTGAGTTTAAATCCTGACTTTACTACTTAATGTATTAACTTGAATATGTTACTTAATTCCTCTGTAACTCAGTTTCCTCATCTGTAAAAATTTGTAGAATTCTAAATCTGTATAATTCTGTGAACATTAAAGGATTTTCACATGTTTCAATCTCATTGCCAGGAACTTTGTGTCCATCTCACTTTCCATTCTAGTAATATGTTTCTACTTGGTTCTTCCAAGAAGTGTGGGGTCAGTACTTGTTGAGTTATCTGTCTATCTATCTAGCTGTCTGTCTGTCTGTCTATCATCTATGATATGTTACTTCATTAGTCTACAACGTATGTATGAGGAGTTCCTATATCAAGGACTTTAATATCAAGTTCTCCTTATGCTCCTGAGGATTATTCATGCTTATTCTTTGTCTAAATAGTCTTACCTGGCTCCTTGAACATTTGTTTCTTGGTCATATATCTCAGGATCCAGGCCTTGGGTGGCTTCATAGACTCTGAAAATCTCTGCCTACATGCCTACTCATTTGGTGTCTCTTTGCTCTTTCTTACTTTAGCTGACTTTCCTGGATGTGTCCTTGCACTCTTCTGACTGAAGATCCCTTGTAAGATCCATTCCTATCTAGCTGAGCTCCCAAATATGACTTTACCTCTATGCTATTGATGTAGAAATCACTGATGTTTGTGACACTAATGATCTTTACTTTTACCTTTATCTTTTTAACCTTGTGTAGTGCCAATGCCATATTCACAGCACCTATGGTGGCCATGAATATCCTGGCACAATTCTGAATCATAAAATATAACAGACTCTCCACATGGAAAACAGAACCAAAACATTTATTCAGAGACCAGAAAGACAAACCCATCATAGTAACAAAATCTATCCACAATGACAATGCAGAGGACAACCAGCCCCAAACCTTTCCTCAGTTAGGCTTCCCACAAACCAGCTCCCTTAAACAAAATGCCCTTCTTACACTCATTGGCAGCAGTGGGCTTACCTGAATCCTTCAGTTCTGACTGCTCTCATGACTAACTTCCTCTCAGCTCTGCCTCTTCCTGTTCCACCTATTCAGAAAACTCCTCCTGCCACAGGCTCAATGTGACTCAGGCTTCTACATGACTTAAGCAGGTCACACAGGCCTATTAATGAATGAGAAAGATTTTCCCATTTATATTACTATTACACCTTGTAGAGATAGCATGGGGATAGTGACTGGAGTATTGGATTTTGAATTCAGAGACCTGGATTAAAAATTACCTCAGAAACTTAGGTGCTCTGATGAAATGGGCAAGTCATGTAAACTTTCAATGACTATTTTTTTTCTTCTGTAAAACTGGTACCTTTACATGAAACTTGTACAACCTACTGCACAGATTTATTATGATGGAAGCACATAGCATATCTTCAAGCTCTAAACATTTATTATTATTTTTGACCCTCTTCATTTAAAAGGTAAAAAAAAAAAGCCCCACAAATGGGTGATTGCCATTTCTGGTAAAAATATACTTTCTACTAATGATTAAATCTGAAATGGTCAGCAAAATAAAAAAAAAATCCTGCAAATTTGTCATAATGTAAAACGATGTCTTAAACTCTCATCTTCCAAAACAGGTAATGAGTTACTATCAGTAAGCAACATAGTTTTTTTAAATGTTAAAAGTAGGAAGAAAGTTTTTTTTCAAAAGCAAGCCTTAAGGGACTAATTTATGTGGCCTTTTTTCTTTCTTTCTTCATGGTAAGTGTCTATATTCAGAGCACAATCTCAGGAGCTAGCTGGGATGTGGGGCTGATCACTTTGCCACATTGCTTTTCTGAAATCAGCCCACCAAAGGAGAAACAGAAGTTTGCCCCCTGTCTCGCCCCATTCACTCCTCCCCCCTGAACCTGTGCTGGTATGAAATCTAGCTGTATGGAAACTTTAGAAAACAAGCCTGAAAAAAATATTCCAGCTTTGGTAATATATACACATAAAGAAAGATTATTTGGTTCTTTTAGGAGAACATTTATTAACTTTAACTGAAAAAAATAGCAAAGAACATTGACCTTTCTAAGCCCTTCATTTGCTGTAGCTTAAAGAGAACATTATAAATGCCACAGATATTGGGGAACAGGAAATGCAAGGATTCAACAAATTAAACTTCGAAACATACTGCAAAGACAACCAGAATGGGCCCAAGTGCACATTCGTGGCTATTGTATTATTTTTCCATCAAAAAGGTTGACATTCAGAATATTCAAGAAATATGACTGCCCTTTCAAACTTCAAATTTGGATTTATTTCCTGGTGATGCTGTGTTTATTTGGCCTTATATTAATGTCAAGCTGCCATGAAAATGAAATCTTTTATTTGACTTTTTGCTACAGATATTCAGCAAAAATCCCATTTAAAGAATGAAATGTTAGTTTAGATTTGATGCGCTAATAGCCCATTGTATGCAGAGTTTTTCCAGCTAAAGTGATTTTTGATAGGAGTTTCCTTCCGTCATTTTATTTAAGATTACGTTGGGTTGAAAAACTGGGTCATAAATTAGAACTTAAAATATGTTTAAATGTGGCAGGAAATACTAGTAGCCAGAGAATAACAGTTTCTTATGCCTTTGGTAAGCTGCATATTTCTTTTATGTTTAGAATTCTTTGTTGCGTGAAAACTAATTGTCTTGGCCAGACAGCAATTAGAGTAATAGCACATTGCAAGGGGGGTCGCAATTGGTTCGTGTGTCAAGAAGGCAGCAGTTGCAGTCAAAAATTCTAAGAATGGTACAAAGCTCTCTCCTTTCTAAGACTGTCTGTAAAGTGGGAGGAGTCCAGGCCTCTGGTGCAGTTAAGAACTGATTGATTTGGAAGGAGGGAGAGTTATAGAGCCAGATCAGTGACAGATCAGTGGATGTCTCAGATGTCTGGTTACTTGGGTAACTTTTCTTATGCTTATGTCTATGCTTGTGTTGTCTTGTAGTGTGTGTCCTTGGGAAATCTTAAGCACTGATCCATGCAGCACCTCATAGGCAGAGTATATACCAAAGGAATAGCTGGTGATCACTCTTTGTTACAAGGTCAGTGAAATCCCCTTCCTGGTTGAACTCATTTGAACCTTTCCTTGCCTTTTTTTCCTCTCACTTGGGCATGCCTGTAGCATAGGATCCTGGTAGTCAATGAACCTGGGACCTTTAAATAAATAGTCATATCTAAGTATATGAAACAACTAAAAGGGGTAACTATCAATCTTCCTGTCTACATACATATAATCTGGGAGGGAGGAAGGGAGAGAGAGAGACAGACAGAAACAGAGACTCTCTCTTTAGCTATTTGACTATCTGGCTATGGCCTTCAGTAAAAGGATCCAGGAACACTGACCACCAGGCTCTTTATGTATGTATTTCAGTTTGTTGATAAGTAGATAGAAAGGCAGACAGACTGATGCAGACTGACAGGCAGATAGAGTTTAAGACTCAAAGAAAATGTACTAGAATTTCAGATCAGTTAAAATATTGTCACTAGAGGTTTATAGGATTTAAATAGGAAGGGATATCGGAGGCCATCTTGCCTACACCTTTACTTGATAGATGAAGAAAATTCATGACTTGCCTGAGGTCATCCAGCATATGAGTGACAGAGCTAGGAGGTGAATCCAGGTCCTCTGCCTTCAAATTCACTCTTCTTTCCACTATATTGTACTGCAGTCACGTTTCTTGTTATCTTTACTTCTCATAGACCCTTTATCCATATCTGTTCCAGCAGGAGCAAGTGCATATGGGAGATGAGAGAATGGAGGTGGAAGGGGATTGGTCAGATTCCAAGTGCTCCCTTGTTAGAACTCTGGGTACAGAAGCCAAGGTGCTCAATACAAAAATACTCACCACAGCATTTCCAGTTGATAATGATTCACCTTCACTATTGTCCTCAGGATTCTCTGGGACCATGAGGAGATGTGGGGTGTTTTCTCATTAAGCTCCAGATTTCATCAGCTTGAGAAAGGGGTATTTACTAATGGGTTACTTTAAGAATTATTAATACAGAAAACAAGAAGTAGAGCCAAGATATCAGAATATAGAAACACTCAGCAGGGCTCTTCCAAATTCCCCTGAAAACAACTCTAAAGTAACACCTAAAATCAAATTATGGAGCAGCAGAACCCACACAAGGTGAAATGAAGTAATTTTCAAGGCCCAAGACAACTTATGAGGTAAGCAGGAAACTTCTGTCTCCCAGAGTGTTGGTTAGACTTGGGACACAGCACAGGGCATGCAGTAGCAGCAGTAGTGGGTCTTAGAGGTGGCTGTATGTATGACAGCCACAGTTTCAGGAGCTCTCAGCCTATAGACTGGGATGGGAGGGGTAGGATTGGACAACTTGCCTAAGGAAATTGAAAGAGGTCATTTCTTGGCACTGGGTTCAGGCCTCTGTTGTTTTGCCCATATATCATTCCATGCATCAATCAAAAGGAGCTATAGTACTTGTGACTACAGGAGTACAAGGGTCCTAGTCATAGTTCCAGGGCAGAGAGGAACACTTATGGCTGATCAACAAGGGGTAAAGACTCATCGCAAATACAAGACAGAAGAGATTGTTAACAGTTGTATATGAAGGAGAGTGAGGGACCTAGTCACAGTCCAAGGGCCAGGAAGATTGCTTGTGCTGGTGGCTACAGAGAAACAAGATTCCTAGCTAGGTAAAGACCAGTTCACAGGCCAAGAAAGCAGTGACTGCCCCTCTCCCTAGATCATATGAACTTAGAAGCACCAAAAACCTACACAACCATACTGTCCCCTTGACCTTGCTAGACAAACCCAACTGCAACAAAAAGGTAAAAGTCAAGAAATAGGCAGGAAAATGACAAAAAGGTCCCCCGAACTATAACAAGTTACTGTGGTGACAGGGAGGATCAAAACAGAAAATCAGAATTAGGGAATTGTGTCAAAACAGCTGCAAGCAAAATCTGAAAGAAAAATATAAATTAGTTATGAGGCTAACAAGAATTCATAGAAAAGTTCAAAAAAAATTTTAAAAGTCAAATAGGAGAGGTAGAGAAAAAATTGGAAAACGAATGAGAGTGACGTAAAATAATTATTAACAGAGAATCAACAACTTGGTAAAAGAGGCAAAAAACATACTGAAGAAAATAACACCTTAAAAAATATAATTGACCAAATGGTGAAAAGGCACAAAAATTTATAAAAAAGAAGAACTTAAAAAGCAGAATTGACCAAATGGAAAGAGATATAAAAATGTATTGAAGAAAAGATTTTATTTTTGGTGAGGCAATTGGGTGTTTAAGATACTTGCCCAGAATCATATAGCTAGTGTCGAGTGTCTGAGGCCAGATTTGAAATTGTATCCTCCTGACCCCAGGGCTAGTGCTCTACCCACTGCATAACTTACCTCTCCCTGAAGAAAAGGATGTCTTTTTTTGTTATTAATTTGTTTGTTTTCAGTTTGCTACAATCATTTCCATAAGTCTTAGATTTTCTCCCACTCCTTCCCCCTAATTCCCCAAGATGGCATGCAATCTTATTTAGGTTATACACATACATTCTTATTAAACACATTTTCACATTGGTCATGTTGCACAGAAGATTTAAAATCAATGGGAGAAGGCATAAGAAAAACCATAACAAAACATAACACAAGAAAATATTCTGCTTCATTTTGCAATGCAATTCCTAGTTCTCTCTCTGGATGTGGAAGGCATTTTGCTTCAAGAGTCCATTGGGAATGTTTGTATGACAGCCACAGTTTCTGCATTGCTGTGAAGGGCTAAGTCTACCAGAAAATTCCCCACACACTGGTAGTTGTGACTGTGTACAGTGTTCTCCTGATTCTGCTCCTTTCGCTCAGCATCAGTTCATATAAGTCCTTCCAGGCCTCTCTGAAGTCTTCCTGTTCATGATTTCTTATATCACAATAGTATTCCATTATATTCATATGTCACAACTTGTTAAGCCATTCCCCAATTGATGGGCATCCCTTCAATTTCCAGTTCTTGGTCACCACAAAAAGTATTGCTATAAATACTTTTGTACATGTGGCATCCTTTCCCATTTTTATGATCTCTTTGGGATGATACGATCCTAGAAGAAATATTGCTGGGTCAAAGGGTATGCACATTTTTGTAGCACTTTGGGCATAGTTCCAAATTGCTCTCTAGAATGACTGGATCAGCTCACAGCTCCACCAACAATAAATTAGTTTTCCAACTCTCCACCTCATCTCCAACATTTATCATCTTGCTGTTTTGTCATATTAGCCAATCTGATAGGTGTGATGTACCTCAGAGTTGCTTTGTTTTGCATCTGTCTAATAAATAGTAATTTAGAGTATTTTTTTAATATGATTATAGACAGTTTTAATTTATTCCTCTGAACACTCCCTGTTCACATCTTTTGCCCATTTATCAATTGGGGAATGACTTGTATTCTTATAAATTTGACTCAGTTCTCTATATATTTTAGAAATGAGGCCTTGCTCACAGATTCTAGTTGCAAAATTTCTTTCCTAGTTTTTTGTTTCCCTCCTAATCTTAGTTGCATTGGGTTTGTTTCTGCAAAGATTTTTCAATTTAATGTAATCAAAATTATCCATTTTACACCTCATAATATTCTCTATCTCTTGTTTGGTCATAAATTTCTCCTCCATAAATCTGACAAATACACTATTTCTTGCTTACCTAATTTGTTTATAGTATCAGTCTTTATACCTAGATCATGTATACATTTGGATCGTATTCTTGTGTACAATGTTAGGTCTACGCCATTTCCACCACACTGCTATCTAGTTTTCCCAGCAGTTTTTGTCAAACAGTGAGTTCTTATACCAGAAACTGGGGTCCTTGGGTTTATCAAACAGTAGTTTGCTATATTCATTGAATGAGTACCTAACCTATTCCACTGGTCTACCCCTCTTTTTTGATGATTGCTGCTTTATAGGACAATTTGAGATCTGGTAGGACTAGGCCACCTTCCCTAGTATTTCTTTTCATTAGCTCCCTTGATATTCTGGACCTTTTGTTCTTCCTGATGAATTTTGATATTATGTTTTCAAGTTCTAGAAAATAATTATCTGGTAGTTTGATTGGTATGGTACAGAATAAATAAATTAATTTAGGTAGAGTTGTCATTTTTATTATATTAGTTCAGTCTACCCATGAGCAACTGATGTTTTTCCACTTACTTAGATCTTATTTGTGTGAAAAGTGTTTTGTAACTGTGTTCATATAGTCCCTAGGTTTGTTTTGTTAGGTAGACTCCCAGATATTTTATAGTATGTAAGGTAGCTTTAAATGGTATTTCTCTTTCTATCTCTTGCTATTGGGCTTAGTAATATTTAGAAATGCAGATGATTTATGTGGGCTTATTTTGTAACCTGCAACTTTGACAAAGTTGTTTATTAATTCAAGTAGTTTTTTACTTGATTCTCTAGAATTCTCTAAGTATATCATCATATGATCTGCAAAGAGTGATATCTTAGTTTCTTTTTTTTGTCTGTTCTAATTCCTTCGATTTCTTTGTCCTCTCTTATTGCTAAACCTAACATAACTAGTACCATGTTGAATAACAGTGGTGATAATGGACATCCTTGTTTCACCCTCATCTTATTGGAAATTCCTTGTCCCCATTACATATAATACTTGCTGATGGTTTTAGGTAGATACCGGTTATTATTTTATGGAAGGCTCCTATTGGAACCTGTGCTTTCCAATATTTTCAATAGGAATGGGTGTTGTATTTAATCAAAAGCTTTTTCTGCATTTATTGAGATAATATCGTTTCTGTTAGTTTTGTTGTTTATATAATCAATCATGCAAATAGTTTTCCTAATATTGAATCAGCCCTGCATTTCAGGTATAAATCCTACCTGATTATAATGTATTATTCTCATGATAAGTTGCTGTATTCTTTTTGCTAATATCTTACTTAAAATTTTCGCATCTATATTCATTAGAGAAATTGGTCTATAATTTTCTTTCTCTGTTTTGTCTCTTCCTGGTTTAGGTATCAGAACCATATTTGTATCATAAAAAAAATTTAGTATGACTCCTTCATCAATTTTCCCAAATACTTTGTATAGTATTGGAATTAACTGTTCTTTAAGTGTTTGATAGAACTCATTTGTAAATCCATCTGACCCTGGAAATTTTCTCCTAGGGAGTTCATTGATGACTTGTTCAATTTCTTTTTCTGAGATGGGCTTATTTAGCTATTCACCTTCTTCTTCTGTTAATCTGGGCAATTTATATTTCTTTAAAATATTCATCCATCTCACTTAGATTGTCAAATTTACCAAAGATGGTAAAGGCCAAAGATTGACCATACAGTTGGGCAAAGTAAATTCTCATTTTTGTTTTAATTTCCTCTTCTTGGAGTTGAGTTCACCATTTTCATTTTTTATATTGATAATTTGGTTTTATTTTTTAAAACCATATTGAACAAAGACTTATCAAGTTTATTGGTTTTTTTCATAAAGCCAACTTAATTTTATTTATTAGTTCAATAGTTTTCTTAATTTCATTTTTATTAATATCTCCTTTGGTTTTCAGTATTTCTTATTTGATATTTACTTGTGGATTTTCAATTTGTTCCTTTTCTCCCTTTTTCAGCTACATATCCAATTCCTTGATCTCCTCTTTCTCTATTTCATTCATGTAGGCATTCAGTGATGTAAAACTTCGCCTAAGAACTGCTTTTGCAGCATCCTATAAGATTTGCTATGTTGTCTCACTATTTTCTTTCTCTTGAATGAAGTTATTGATTGTTTGTATGATTTGTTGTTTAACCCAACTCATTCTTTAGGATCAGATTATTTAGTCTCCAGTTACTTTTTGATTTATCTTTCCATAACCTTTTATTATATATAATTTTATTGCACTGTGATCTGAGAAGGATGCATTCACTATCTCTGCTTTCTGCATTGGATTATGAGGTTTTTATGCCCTAGTATCTGTGTGCCATGTACCCCTGAGAAAAAAAAAGATATTCCTTTCTGTCTCCATTCAGTTTTCTCCAGAGATCTATCATATCTACCTTATCCAGAGCTCTATTCATTTCCTTAACTTCTTTCTTGTTTATTTTGAGATTAGATTCATCAAGTTAAAGTGGGGGAGGTTGAGGTTCCCCACTAGTATAGTTTTGTTGTCTATTTCTTCCTTTAACTCCTTTAACTTCTCCAAGAATTTGGATGCTATAACACTTCAAGCATGTATGTTTAATAATGATATTGCTTCATTGTCTATGGTGTCTTTTAGCGGGATACAGTTTCCTTCCTTATTTCTTTTGATTAGATCTATTTGTGTTTTTGCTTTGCCTGAGATTAGGATTGCTACCCCTGCTTTTTTACATCAGCTGAAGCATAATATATTCTGCTCCAATCTTTTACCTTTAGCCTGTGTGTATCCCCCTGTTTCAAATGTGTCTCTTATAAATAACATATTGTTGGATTATGATTTTAATCCATTCTGTTATCCATCTCCTTTTTATGAAAGAGTTTCTCCCACTCACATTCACAGTTATGATTACTGTCGTTGTGCTTTCCTTCAACCTATTTCCTCCTGTCTATGCTTTTAGTTTTCCTTTCTCCCTTCCCCTCCACAATAGTTTTGATTTTTGACCACTTCCCTCAGACTTCTCTCCCTTCTAACAGCATCCCCCCTCCCTTTTCTTTCTTCTTTCCCCTCCTACTGCTTATAGAGCTAGTTAGATTTCTATACTTAACTGAGTTTGTTGTTCTCTCCTTGAACCAAATTGGATAAGAGTAAATCTCAAATAGTGCTTACCCCACTCCCCTCTTTCCCTCTACTATAATATGTTTTTGTGCCTCTTCTTGTGATGTAATTTACCTTTTCCTGCCTCCTCCTTTTTACATCTCCTGTTACAATCTGTTTGGACCTTTAAATCACACTTTTTTATCATTATATCATTTAATTTATACCCATTCCCTCTATCTATCTATCTATCTATCTATCTATATCCCTTTTAAATATCATTATATATAGAATTCTCAAGATTAACATGTATCATATTCCTTTATAGGAATGTAAATAGTTTGCCCATATTGATTAACAAGTTTTTCCCTGTTTCAATTTTTCTGCCTTTCTTGGGACTTGAATTTTAAGATCAAATTTTCTATTGAGCTCAGGCCTTTTCATCAGGAAGGCCTGGAAATCCCTTATTTCATTGAATTCCATCTCCTTGCCTGAAATATTATACTCAGTTTTGCTGGGTAATTGATCTTTGGTTGTAGCCCAAGCTCCTTTGCCTTACAGAATATCATATTGCAATTCCTTTGATCTTTTAATGTAGAAGCTGCAACGTCCTCTGTGACCCTGACTGTAGTTCCTTGATATTCGAATTGTTTCTTTCTGGCTTCCTGAAACATTTTCTCCTTACCTTCTTCACTCTAGAATTTGGCACCAATATTCCTTGGTGTTTTCAGTTTGGGATCTCTTTAAGAGGTGACTGGTGGATTCTTTTGATGACTGTTTTGCTCTCTGGATCTAGGACCTCAAGGTAGTTTTCCTTGATGATTTCTTGGAAGATATTGTCCAAGCTCTTTTTTGTCATCATGTCTTTCTGATAGAACAATAATTCTTAGATATTCTGTCCTAGATCTGTTTTCCAAGTCAGTTGTTTTTTCAGTGAGATATTTTATGTTTTCCTCTATTTTTTCATTCCTTAGATTCTGTTTGACTGATTCTTGATATCTCATAGCATCATTAGCTTCTAATTGCCCAATTCTCATTTTTAATATACTGTTTTCTTCATTTAACTTTTCCATCTCCTCTTCCATTTGCCCAGTTGTTCCTTTTAAGGACTTATTTTCTCCAGCTAGGTCTTGTACTTCCTTTTCCATTTGTCCACTTTTTCTTTTTAAGGAGCTGTTCCTTTCAGTGAATTTTTTTCATATTTTTAAAATTATTGACTTATTTTTCTTCACTCTAATTTGACTTTAAATATCTTTCTTGAATGCTTCCAAGAATGCTCTTTGTGCTTGAGATCAGTTCATATTCTTTTCTGAAGTTTCAGATGGGAGTACAGTCTCACTGCTGACTTCTTAAGTATTCATGTTTTGGTCCTTTTCCCCATAGTAAGATTCTATGGTCTTTTATTTTCTGCTTTGATTCCTGCTCATGATAGTTGTCTTTTATCTGGCTTTTAAATTGGATCTCTGTTTCTGGAGCACAAGGATCTCTGTCCCATGCTTCTTTTGCTTGGAACTTGAGGGTTTGTGTATTATGGCCTCTAGTTCTTTAAGCTACAAGCTAGAATGCTATAGCTTTCCTGGTGCTGAACTGGCTGGATTGCCAAAGTAGAGACTAGATGAAGTCTTTCTGAGTGTCCTAGAAGCTGCCCTGGAGCTAGCTGCATAGGTGTGGGGGAGGGGTGGTTTGGCTGTAGGAAGTCTCCTCTCACAAGCAGGCTCAGTGACTGATGAACCCCGGTCTCCACTGGTGTCTGCCTAATTCCCCTTGTTGTGCTAAGGCACAGCTGGGGTCCTGGTATTGGCACTTACAGGCTCTACACCCCTGGGGCTCAGGATCTCCTCCCAGCCAGCTGAGGTGGGACAGCTCAGGTCCTGCATTGGTCCCCTTCAGCCACAGCAAGGGGGACCCACCTTTGCAATTTTCCAAGCCTCATGGGCTAAGAGATTGTTTGCCCCATTGACTGGTCCCACAGTTCCAGAAATTTTCCTCAGGACATATTCTCTGAGTTTTTTAAGGTCAACAGGAGGAGGGGTAGAGCATTTACTGATTAATTCACCATCTTGGCTCCCAAAAGTTCAAGTAAAGTGCCGTTGGCTAATCCCTCTATTCCAGAATTTTTTCTGGGGAAATATTCTTTGGGTTTTTCAAGGTCTTACAAGGAGAGGGGAAGAACATTTGTAGATCACTCAGTCATCTTTGCTCCTGGAAGTTCAAGTAGGTGACTTACAGACATTTAATCTTCAGGTTGATAGTCTCAGGAGTGCTTGTTGCTTTGATAGGGAATCCTGCACTTCTCTCTCACTCAGTTCCACTGGACTCCCGTTCTGGGCTGATATATTTGAGAATCTGCTCTGTTGCTTCTGCTTCAGACCAGCAGGTACTTTCTGCTCAGCTTTCCTATAATAAAAGAATTTCTTAAGAAGCAGAATTGGTTGAGTGTAAGCTAATGACTCCATGACAAACCAAGAAATAATAAAACAAAATTAAAAAATGAAATAAATAAAAGAAGAGAATGTGAAGTATCTCATTGAAGCAAAACAACTGACCTTGAAAGTAGGTTGAGGAGAGACAATTTAGGAATTATTGGACTACCTGGAAACTGTGAATGAAAAAAGAGCTTAGATATCATATTTCAAGAAATTATCAAGGAAACTTTTCTTGTTATTGTAGAACCAGATGGTAAAATAGAAACTGAAAGAATCCATTGATAACCTCCTGAAAGAGATCCCAAAATGACAACTCCCTGGAACATTATAACCAAACAGCAGAGCTTCCAGGTTAAAGAGAAAATATGGCAAGCAATCAGAAAGGAAAAACTAATTCCAATATCATGGAGGCACAGTCAGGATAATACAAGACTTAATTGCTTCTATATTAATGAATTGGGAGAGAGGGTTGCAATATGACATTCTGGAAGACAGGTACTATAGTTACAATCAAGAATAACCTATCTAGAAAACTGAGTATAATCCTTCAAATAAAAATAATGAATAATTAATGAAATAGAAGACTTTTCCTGTTGAAAAGATGAGAGTTGATAGAAAAGTTGATTTTCAAAAACAAGAGTCAAGAGAAGCATAAAAAGGTAAACATAAAAGAGAAAACATAAAGAAATCAATAAGGTTAAAATGTTTATGATTTTAAAGGGAAGATGATACTTATAAATTTTGAGAACTTTGTTATTAGGGCAGTTAGAAGGATTATAGATAGAGGGCATGGGTGTGAGATGGGATGATTTGAAAAATAAAGTTAAGGAGTGAGAAAAAGGGACAATTTGAGAGAAGAGGGAAGAGAGAGGAAGAATGGGAAAAATTATCTCACATAAAAGAGATGGAAAAGGAAGAGTTTTTACAATGGAGGGAAAGATGGTGAGTAGTCAATGCTTGACCCTTACTCTCATCAAAATTAGCTTAAAGAGGGAATAAAATACACACTCTGGTATAGAAATCTATCTCACTTTACAGGGAAGTAAGAGGGGAAATAGATTAGAGAAGGTGAAGGGGGATTATGGAAAGGAGGATGGATAAAGGGAGATAGTGGTTACTAGCAAAAGAAAGTTTTGAGGAGGAGGGAGGGAGAGAGGGAGAGAGAGAGAGAGAAAGAGAGAGAGAGAGAGAGAGAGAGAGAGAGAGAGAGAGAGAGAGAGAGAGAGAGAGATACACACAGTAGAAAAGGGGATGGGAGAAAGCATACAGTTAATAATAATAACTGTGAATGAGAACTGGATGAACTCACCCACAAAATGGAAATGGATGGTAGAATGAATTAGAAATGAGAATCCAACAATTTACAAGAAACACACTTGAAACACATACACACACATACACACACAGAGGAAAAATAAGGGACTGGAACATAATCCATTAGCTTTTGGTAATCATGATCTCCAACAAAGCAAAAGCAAAATGGACCTGATTAAAAGACATAAGCAGAAAAACTAATTTTGATAAATGTACTATAGAAAATTAGGTAGTATCAGTCCTAAATGTAGATGTACCAATTGGCACAGCATCCAGATTCTTAAAGGAAAAATTAAACGAATGACAGGAAGAAATAGAGGGTAAATTTTATTACCAGGAGAGCTTGATTTACCTCTTCCAGACTTAGATAACTCTAGCTTTAGAAAAGGAAAAAGTTAAGGTGAAAAATAAAATTTTAGAGAAGTTAGATATAATAGACCTCTGGAGAAAATTGAATGGAAATATAGATAAGTATATCTTTTTCTAAGCTGTACATGGTTCCTTCAAAAAATGTATATTAGATTATAGAAACCTCACAAACAACTGTAGAAAAGCAGAAAATTAGATGCATCCAAAGGATGCTGCAATAAATATTATATCCAGTAAAGGGCTGTGGAAACATAAATTAAAATTAATTGATGACTAAATATTTTAATTCTAATCAATGAACAAGTCATAGAAACAATAAATACTTTCATTAAAGGGAATAGCAATAATGAGATATGCCAAATTTTAAGGGATGCTGCTAAAGTAGTACTTTGGGGAAATTTATATTTCCTAACATATCAACTAGATGGACAAAGACGAGATCAATGAATTGGACTTGCAATGAAAAAAAAAAACAGAAAAAGAACAAATTTAAAATTCTCAAATTAAGCACTGAAATTAGAAATCTGAAAATCAAAGGAGAGATGAATAAAATTTTAAGTAAGAAAACCTTTAAGCTAATAAATAAAAATAGGAACTGGTTTTATGAAAATCCAATAAAATAGAAAAACCACTGGTTAATTTGATGTTAAAAAGAACAAAACCAAATAAGTGTAAAAATAAAATAAAAAAGCATTAATACACCATCAATGAAGATGAAATTAGGGGATATTTTGGCTAATTATTGCCAATAAAACTAGCAATCTAAATAAAAAGAGAATATTTAGAAAAGATAAAATTCCTAGATTAACAGAAGAAGCAATAGAATACTTAAATAACCCTATTTTGGTAAAAAGAATGTGAGCATTCCATAAATGAGCTAAGGAAAAATCCCAAGGACCAGATAGATTCACAAATGGAAGGAAACTCAGAAAAGTCTTTACAGAATGCTTCTATGACAAAAGTCTCTTTTCTCAAATAAATGGAGAACTGAATCAATTTTTTAGGAAAATGAGTCATTCCCCAGTTGATAAGAGGTTAAACGGTAAGAACAGGCAGTTTTGAGAAGAAGTCAACGTTATCTATAGTCCTATGAAAAAAAATGCTCTAAATCATTTATGTTGAGAGAAATGCAAATTACAACTCTGAAGTACCACCTCATATCTATCAGGTTGGCTAATATGAAAATAAAGAAAAATGACAAATGTTGGAGGGGATGTTGAAAAGTAGGGAGACACTCTTGACATCTATACTTTATACAGAATTTCAGCATTACAAGAGACTTAAGAAGTCACTTAGCCTGAATAACACCTGAACTAGAATTCTCTCTAGAGGATCCCTGTCAAATAGTCAACAAGCCTCAATGAGGCACATTCTTATTTGTGCTATCCCTAACAATTAGGAAGCTCAAATAGTGTTTATCTTTCTTAAAATTCTGCTTTCACTGTGAATGGCTGAAAGTAAGAATTACTGTACACTTTATATGGTCATAAAGTACTCCTTCAAAGGAAGGCTTCAAATCAAATAATTTTTTAAAATATGAAATTCTAAGGGCCTGTTAAACAAAAGTTTCAGAAATCATTAATCTTGTTGTGACTGATTGTTGTGGAGAGAGAGGTGGAAATTTATTTCAACACATCTTTCTGCAATGAACTGTGCAAATTTAGGGATGTCATCAGGTAGAGAAATATATCTATATATATATGTATACATATCGACAGATAAACACACATGCATATACACGTATATACATGTAAATGCACGCACACTGGCAGAAAGGAAAAGGAGAACTAGGCTATATGGTGAATTGTTGTTATGTCCCTTTTTAGCTGTGTCCAACTCTCTGTGACCTCATTTGGAGTTTTGTTAGTAACTGGAGTGGTTTGCCATTTCCTTCTCCGGCTCATTTTGTGCATGAAGAAACAGGACAACAAGAATCAGTGACTTACCCAAGGTTGTACATCTAGTGAATGTTTGAAGCCAGATTTGAACTCATGAAGATGAGTCTTCCTGATTCCAGGCCTAGCACTCAATTCCCTGTGCCTTGCCTAGGTCATGGGAGGGAGGAATAAACGATACATAGCTTGCATGCCCCTCTGGTATCTAGGAAATATCAAGAGGAATAAAAGAAGGTATTCTCAAACATCAGGTAGGATACTTCCCCAACCCTACTATTGGAAGATTTATGAGAGGACATGGAAAAGAGAGGCATAGAATGATGGGGCTCAGGTCTACAGTGTTGATTTAAATATATATACACCATTGATATGATCAAAGGACCACTGAAATATTGCTCTGCCATTCAAATGATGTTTTCTAGTATGTTTGTTCTCACATGTTATGTAGGACCTACTGAAATGTAATGTATTCATTGTGGCTATATTTCCAAAACAAGACTAAAGGTTTTTGTCAAAATGATTATTAAATATTATGTGCCCTAATAAAAGTTTTGACATTTTCAGTTTGATAATCAGAATGTGATTTTAGGTTTCTCTTCACTAGTATATTATCAAAGGAAAACACTGATTTTACCCTTCATTGCTCACCCATACGTACACACGTATACATATGCTCATACAGAGAGAGGATATTATGTATGTGTTGTCTCCTCTAAAAAAATTCCTTAAGGGCAAAAGTGATTTCTTTTTTGTCTTTATATACTCATAACAAACACAGTGTTATACATATAGTTGGCATTGCTGATGTCTCTCCATTTTTCGACTGGACTTGTTAATTCATCAATGTAAGGAACTCTCTTAGTGGAGAATGATCAGTTCTCTGCAACTTATAGTTTGATTGTATTACTTGGGACACTAAGAAGTGAAATGACTTGCCCAAAGTCATATAACCAGTATAAAATAGCAGCAGGCACTAAACTCACGTTTTTCTAACTCCAAGGTCATATCCCTAGTTATGACATCAAGTTAACATAGACGCTATTATTCAAGCTATAAAGCATATGTTTGCTTCTTACTTATACTAGGTTTAAGTTTTACATTTTTGTGGAGCTAAATAAAAATCAAAAAAGCTGCAATGATCTGACCATAAAATATCCTGGTATTTAAAAACTGAAAGGGTTTTCACTTTTCAATAGGATTTTGGTGTTGCATATTAACAGCCACATTCAGCAGTCTCAAAACAGGAAAAGGAAGGGAAAAATTTGGAATGAGAAAATAGTCAGGCATAAAATGGTGCCCAAACCATCAAAATTACATCCTAAGTGGTTTTGTTCTACTGAAAAATAGATGCTGTCATACACAAAGTACACTCCATCGAACTTGTTGATGAAAGTTGAAACATGTAAATTGGATAATGCCTTGGTAGAGGAATTTGTTAGATAACACTACAGACTGCAATGAATCTATCTTATATTTTGAAGACAGTAGTCTACTGTTGTGCAGATCAAAGAACTAGAGCTCTATGGGGATTAAAATTTTCCAACCTCCAATAACAGAGACTGAGGCAGTGCTCTAATTCAATGGCACTTTATTAGAGAGTCCATGATTCCCTCTAATGAAGTAGACCTCCGATCTTCCTCATGAGCTGAGATGCCCCCTTGTTCTAGGGGCCTATTTTTTATATCTAGGGGGCCTAGATATCCACACAGCCAAGAATAGCTATACTAAATACAGAATAATTCATCTGGTTGACATATGATGCATAGGCTAAAATAATCAAAATATCAGGAAGGTCATAGATTGGGCAAAACATGGGGCATCTCCACTGACTATGCGATCATAAGATGGTCACAAAATGGTCTCCTGCTTCTGTTGGGCAAGAGAGAATGATCTGGAAGTACAAAAATAAATTGGAGGACTTTCCATGTAGTTGAGTCACCTCTGTCACACTGGACTTAGTCACCATGACAAGGAAAAACAAATGTGGAGGGGCTCCAACTGTTTCTCTATAACTGTGTAAGTAATCTTAAAATCTAGAGCTCACAGCTCTGGGACCTAATATACAAAATTTTTAATTACTACCCTTTTGGAATCATATCAAATTGATTGATACTGATTGGAATAGAGTAGGGGTCCTCAATGAATCAACTCTCTCAGCTCTCAATCATTCTGTCCTCTTGTTTTGAGTTCTTCCCATTATTTTACTGAAGGTTACACATCAAAGAAGAGGAGAACTCATTTTCTATTTCATTTTAATAGTTATTTAAGACTATACAAACCATCTAATAAAGCCCTTAGATCCAAATTGGCTCACATTTCCAGGGTCTGGTGGTAATTTATATATCTTTTAAAAAAATCTCAAATGAATAATGCAGATGTTTTTGCTACCTTAACTGCTCCTGGAGGGTAAACCAGGTTTCTCAAGTAGTTGGTGGCACAAACTCTGTTTAGATTCCCAATTATTGTTCATTAACCTGCCAAATACTCAAATTTTGCCATTGTAGTAGACAAAGATTATACTACTTTCACATGGCCTTTGAGAACACATTATCATTTCCATGACATTGTGTAGCATCAGAGCAAGATTTATTGGAGATTGGTTTATTATTATAAATATCAGTTATTACTGTCATATTTATTTATTTTTTATTTATTATTTTTTTAGTGTTCTACAATCACTTCCTTAAAATTAAGATTTTATTTCCCTGCCTACTTTTCCCCCATTACCCCACTCCCTCCCCGCAGCAGCATAGAATTCTGTATAGGTTCTACATATACTTTCCTATTGAGTATATTTTCACAATAATAATTTTATGTAGTTGAACTAAAATAAATGGAAGAAATCAGATAACAAATCAAAACATAATACACTAAAGCCCACACACATACAAGCATGATCTGCTTATTTCTGTGAATGAGTTCCATATTTCTTTCTCTGAGTGTGGAAGGCATTTTGCCTTAGAAGACCGACATTAGGATTTTTTTTTTCTCAGTAAGTTCTTGCATTATTACAAAGTTCCAGGTCTACCAGAAAAAACTCTCGCACACTGTGGTCGTTGCTGTGCACAAAGTTCTCCTGGTTCTGCTCCTTTCACTCAGCATCAGATCATATAAGCCCTTCCAGGCCTCCCTGAAGTCTTTTTGTTCATCATTTCTTATAGTGCAATAGTACTCCATTACATTCATATACCATAATTTATTCAGCCATTCCCCAATTGATGGGCATCCCCTTGATTTCCAGTTCTTGGCTACCACAAAGAGTGCTGCTATAAATATTTTTGTACTTGTTCCCTTTCCCGTTTTTATGATCTCTTGGGGATACAGTCCTAGTAGTGATATTACTGGGTCAAAGGGTATGCACATTTTTGTAGCCCTTTGGCATAGTTCCAAACCATTCTCCAGAATGGTCGGATGAGCTCACAGCTCCACCAACAATGAATTAGTGTTGCAACTCTCCCACATCCTCTCCAGCATTTATCATTTTCTTGTTCTGTCATATTTGCCAATCTTATAGGTGTGATGTGGTACCTCAGAGTTGTTTTGATTTATATCTCTCTAATCAGTAGTGATATAGAGCACTTTTTCATATGATTATAGATATCTTTAATTTCTTCCCCTGAAAATTGCCTGTTCATATCCTTTGACCATTTATCAACTGGGGAATGACTTGTATGGTTGTACATTTGAGTCAGTTCTCTATATATTCTAGAAATGAGGCCTTTATCCCTGAGCTTAACCGTAAAAATTTTTTCCCAATTTACTACATCCCTCCAAATTTTGGTTGCATTGGGCTTGGTTGTGCAAAAACTTTTCAGTTTAATGTAATCAAAATTATCCATCTTGCATTTCATAATGCTTTCTATCGCTTCTTTAGTGAAAAATTCTTCCCCTCTCCATAAATCTGATAAATACACTATTCCTTGCTCTTCCAGTTTATTCATGGTATCAATCTTTATACCTAAATCATGTACCCATTTGGACTTTATCCTTGTGTACAGTGTCAGGCATGGGTCTATGCCTAATTTTCGCCACACTGTTAACCAGTTCTCACAGCAATTTTTGTCGAACAGTGAGTTCTTATCCCAGAAGCTAGGGTCTTTGGGTTTATCAAACAGGAGGTTGCTATATTCCTTGCCTACTGTGTCTTGAGTGCCAAGTCTATTCCATTTGTCTACCTCTCTGTTTCTTAGCCAATACCAAGTGGTTTTGATAATTGTTGCCTTATAATACAATTTGAGGTCTGGTAGTGCTAGGCCACCTTCCCAGGCATTTCTTTTCATTAGTCCCTTGGATATTCTGGATATTTTGTTCTTCTAAATGAATTTTGATATCATTTTATCTAGCTCTAGAAAATGATTATCTGATAGTTTAGTTGGTGTGGCACTAAATAAGTAAATTAATTTAGGTAGAATTGTCATTTTTATTATATTAGCTCGGCCTACCCATGAACAACTGAAGTTTTCCACTTACTTAAATCTGACTTTATTTGTGCAAAAAGTGTATTGTAATTGTGTTCATATAATCCCCGGGTTTGTTTTGGCAGGTAAACTCCTAAGTATTTTATAGTGTCTACCCTAGCTTTAAATGGGATTTCTTTTTCTATCTCTTGTTGTTGGACTTTGTTGCTAATATATAGGAATGCAGAAGATTTGTGTGGTTTTATTTTGTAACCTGCAACTTTTCCAAAGTTGTTTATTATTTCAAGTAGTTTTTTACTTGAATCTCTGGGATTCTTTAAGTATATCATTCATATAATGTGCAAAGAGTGATAACTTAGTTTCTTCTTTGGTTATTTTTATTCCTTCAATTTCTTTATCTTGTCTAATTGCTACAGCTAACATTTCTAGTACCATATTGAATAATAGTGGTGATAATGGACATCCTTGTTTCTATTGTCATATTTATGTATATTAATTATTGTACAATAATATATATTGATTAATGTACATAGTTTGCCATTACAGGGGCTATTGAGGTGTAAAAGATTAATTTTGGTACAAAGGAAGGAGTATTACAATTGGAATGAGAGATCCTGGTTTCAAATCTTGACTCTGCCACATGCCACTTAAGAGACTTTGGACAAGAGTTACTTGACTTCTTTGTGTCTCATTTACTCATCTGAAAACTGGAGGATTAGAAGACCCCTTAAGTGATCTCTATGGATCTCTTCCAGCTCAAGCTCAATGAAACTGTGGTCCCTGAATGTTTAACCACTGTAGCTGAGCTGATTGATAATCAACAAGAATTTATATGCTTACTGTGTGCTAGACACTGTACTAAACAGATGATATGGAGAAAGACAAAAAGTATGATCCCTTTCCTGTAGGATGTTACTTTCTCATGTGGGGAACAAAATGCAAACAACCATATACATATGAGATATACACCGTCTAAATGGGAATAATTTCAGAGGGCAGGTACTAGACATGGGTGGGATAGTGGTGGTGGTAGAGAAGGAACTGGGAAAGACCTCTTATAGAAGTTAGCAGTTGAGCTAAGTCTTGAAGAAAGTGAGGGGAGATAGGAGATAGGGGTGAGATGGAAAAACATTTTAGGCAAGGGAAAAAGCCAGTAGAAAAAAATATGTGGATTTGAGATGTGGAGTATCAGGTTTGAGGAACTATAAGAAAGCCATCATCTCTGGAGTCAAGGGTTCAAGAAGGGTACTAACACATGAAAAGACTAGAAAGATAGGAATGGGCTAGGTTGTGAAAAGCTCTTGTGCCAGGCCCTATGATAGATGTGAGAATACAAAAATTAAGTGATTCCGGCCTTCAGGAAGCCTATATCTATGTGAATAAATGTATGTCAAATAATAATATAAACACCTGGTAATTTTGAAAGAGAGACTTCTTGGGTGTGGGAAAAATATCACGAAAGGAATCAGAATATGGTACTGAAGCTGAGATTTGAAGGAAACGAGGGGTTCTAAGTAGAGGAGGTAAGAAGGATGTCCATTAAGATATGCTGGACAGAAAGTGCAAAGTAACAAGACAAGACATGGATTGTCATCTATGAGAAGCAGAGAGAAAGGCAGTTTGGCTACCAAGGGTATAGAAACTGTGTCCTCAAGGCCACAAGTGGCCCTCTTTTCTGTGATGTTTGGAATCAGTCAAAGAACTGCACTTGAGGACCTGGAGGGCCACATGTAGCCTTGAGGCCACAGGTTCCACACCTCTGGAGACTGTAGGGTATTTTAAGGTGAGGAACGAATAGTAAGCCTTGAAAGGTAAATTGGCAGTGGATTTGTAAAGGGCTTTAAAAACCATGGATAAGTTATATTTTATCCTAATGGCAACAGGGAGCCACTAAAGTTTATTAAAGAATAACATGATCAGATCCATGAATTAATTGAATGACTTGTTCCAATTTATGATTTAGTAAAATCGCTTTGGCAGATATGGAAAGGATGGATTGATGAAGGGAGGGACTTTGAGACAGGGAGACCAATTAGGAGAATTATAATAGTCCAGGTAGGGGTAATAAGGACTTAGGTTACATGAGTGGAATGAAGGGGATGGATATGCAGGCAGAATTGAAAAGACGTGGCAACGGATTAGATATTAGAGTGAGAAGTCATGGATAATGCTGAGATTGAGAAGCTGGATGAGTGGAAAGGTCATGTAACTCTTGATAGAAATAGGGATATATGGAATATGGAATGTAGTTTTGAGAAAAGATAATGAGTTCTGTCTTGGACATACAGAGTTTGAGATGTCTATGGGAATTTCAATTTCAAATGTCCACTAAGTAGATGGTGATGTGGGACTGGAGTTCAGAATAGGTGCTTGGATGGAGAGACAGAAAGAGAGAGAGGGAGAGAGACAGAGACAGAGATACAGAAAGACTCAGAATAGAACATTAAGGTATACTCACAGTGAAGGGCTGTGATATGGATGACCAACAAAAGATGAGCAGGGACAATCAGACAGGTGGCAGATTTGTGTTTGTCGGCAACAGGAAAAGAACTAGTGGAGAAAGAGCAAAGCTTAAAGAGAATGAGAATAATTGTGAGAACAATGTGATAGAAGAGAAGGGAGAGAATGAGATCAAGAGTACTTTTAAACTTTGACGAGACCTTGACGATGACTTCGACAAGAAGGGTATTTCTCCCTGATAAGAAGAGGTCAAACTAAGGGAAAAGAGGTAGGATAATGTAGAGAAATGTGCTTTGTAAACTTTAATGTCAGCTCCCCAGTTGAGAAATTGTCAAAGAATATGAACAGGGAGTTTTTAGATGAAGAAATTAAAGCTATCTGTAGTCATATGAAAAAGTGCTCTAAATTGCTATTGATTAGAGAAATGCAAATTAAAACAACTCTGATGGGTCACCTCGCACACATCAGATTGGCTAATATGATAAAAAAGGAAAATGATAAATGTTGGAGATGTGGGGAAATTGTTGGTGGAGTTGTGAACTGATCCAACCATTCTGGAGAGAAATTTGAAACTATGCCCAAAGGGCTATAAAACTGTTCATGCCCTTTGACCCAGCAATACCACCTGTAGGTCTGTATCCTAAAGAGATCATAAAAAGGGAAAGAGAGACCCACATGTGATGGCTCTTTTTGTGGTGCCAAGGAATTGGAAATTGGAGGGATTCTCATCAATTGGAGAATAGCAGAACAATCTGTATTATATGAATATAATGGCATAGTATTGTTCTATAAGAAATGATGGGCAGACAGACTTCAATAAAACCTGAAAAGACTTACATGAACTGATGCTGAGTGAAGTGAGCAGAACCAGGAGAATATTGTGCACAGTAACAACAACACTGTGCAATGATCAACTTCGATACTTAGCTCTTCTCAGCAATACAGTGATCTAAGACAATTCCAAAAGCCTCGAGATTGAATACACTATCCACATCCAGAGAAAGAACCATAGAATCTTAATGCAGATCTGTGTTTTCTTTTTTTCCTTTATCATGTTTTTTTTCCCTTTTGTTCTGATTCTTCTTTCACACCATGACTAATGTGGAAAATATGCTTAATATAATTGTACATGTATAGCCTATTATCAGATTGCATGTAGTCTTGGGGAAGGGGGAGGGGAGGAAGGGAAAAAAATTTGGAAGTCAAACCTTATAAAAGTGAATGTTGAAAACTGAAAAAATAAAAATATAAAGGAAAAATAATGTCAGTTATTATTGCTAGTGTTATCAAAACCATCATCATCCTCATCCTCATCCTCATCCTCATCCTCATCATCATCTCCATAAATCATCCTGGAGGTGGGCTTTCCCACTGGCCTGGTGACACCATGGACTGGACAACAATAGCTCCCTGCCCAAGCTCCACTTAATGGCTGGCTTAGAGTGATTATCACTAGTAACAGTTTCTTTTGATTTAGTTATTTTTTTCTTTTGTTCATTAAAAGGGCCATTCTCTTTTTTCCCATAATTCTTAAAGAGGCCTATTCACTCAGATGACTACCTCCCTCTAAGTGAGTACTGGAAAAGGCCAGCCCAAAAAGGCCAAGCTCTCCCATTGCATCCTGGACCGTATCCAGTCATCCTGATGAATATCTAGTCACTGGACCCAGATGACTCAGGATGAAAAGGTGAGGTAGGTGACCTTTCACAGGCCTCCCTCACTCAAAACAAAGTCAAGTGCAAGTCATGTCATCATTTCTCTGATGTCATGATCTTCTTCAAAAAAGAAAGATGAACACATACAGGGAGAATAAAAAAAATTTTTTACACTAGATTATAGCCAGGAAGGAAATATAGTTTTTGTTTCTTTCATAGGGAAGCTGTTGTAGTATAAGCAGAGATCCATAAAATCTCTGTGCCTGTCAGTGATGGCACCACACTTTTCTTCAGGGGAAAAAATGCAGATTGTAGAGTGTAGGGAGATGAGCTGTGTTCATAGTTACCAAGGAGGAAACTGCCTAGACTATGGATGGAGCACATGAATCTCATTTTTTTCCTTTAGAATATGCAAATGAAAGCAAATCCCTGGTAAATGGTTCCTATTCAGATAAAGCCAATATTTGAACTTTCATAGAAAGTGTTACTTCTAGAAATGATTCTAATGTTTCAATTCTTCTCTCATTGATCATCTTTCCCTAATTCTCCCTTCCTCACAGATTTCCATTTTTGTTTGGCTGTCTTTGCAAGGACGTTAGCAAAGACAGCTCTTTTCCTATGTCATGCTGATAGCAGAGCAAGCTAGTCTCTGTAAACTGGGACATTGTGTTCCCTCTCTATTGGACTATAGGCAATAAAGAAAGGACATCTTTTAAAAATCTAAGAGAGGTTAAGTTAACCAGAGGGAAGAAAAATGGGCATTGACTGTTCCAAGAACAGAGTGGAACACAGAAGGAGGCTCAATTATTATAAAACTACAAAACATCATTGTATCGTGAAGTTACTTAATCTTTTCTGTTCTCTTTAATTTCTTCTACTGGCACATCTTGACATTCAAGCGGAAGCATTTCATGCTATAGAAATTGTCTGCGGGTTTTTCAAGTTCTTACAGAGGAGCTCTCTCCCCCACACTGAATTATCCAGGTCTTCAGATGAGGAGTTTAGTGAATAAAGGGGCTGATTAAGTGTAATTAGATCCTGTCTTTTCTTACTAGTTCATCCTTGAAAACAGAACCATGGGGTGTAAGCATTTCTATTGTGCTGCATTTCAAGTGCTAAGATAGATAAATGAGAGCATCCAGGAGATGCTCTCCGATGAGGGCAGTACACTGCTTTTTACTTTCACTTTAAGGAAGTTGGCAACTGATTTGTGGGGCTGACAAGTAGCACCTATGGGCAGTTTCTTGGAAGACTGCATCAGCCTCTTTGTTACATTGTGATTAAAGACAGAAGGGAGAAAGAAAAAAACCCACGTCATCTTGCACCTGTGTTTTAGCCCACTCCGTTGTAATACTGTTTGTCCATGAAGGAGGGAATAAAGGAGGGAGAGAGAGGAAGAGAGAGAGAGAGACAGAGACACAGACAGACAGAAACAGACAGAGAAGTTTTGGGTATTGGTGTTCTAATTGACAATTTCTGCACCTATATTTATGATCCCCTGAGTTGCATCCTATGTCACCAGAGGAAGTCTTATGTCATGCTGTAAAAGGTTGTGCCCAGAGATTTGGGCACAGAAGTTTTGGGTAATGATGATTTTATATAAAAAGTTCTTTGACAGCTTTATCTTTTATAACATCTGAACTTTTACATTTTTCTTCACGCAAGTATAAAATTATGTATAAGATACTGGCAGTCCGAGGTGGCGGTATACTCAAAATTTTTGGATTAAAAGTTGAAACCATTTTGAAATTCAAAGATATATACTAAAATAATAGAATGATTTCATTGTATTTGGTATTTATTATCTATTCAGTAGAACTCAGTGTTTCTTGAAAGGTTTGAGAAAACAAAACAAGTCCTTTCTCACTTGATTTGGTGTTATAATGAAAAAAAAAACCAACTTTTCGATTTCTTTGGATATATTATTTCTCGTTTCAGGCTGTCTCAACTGTAGATAAGCCTCTTCCTACCCTGGTACCTCCTTTCTTTTTCCTACATCTTTTAGGTTTGGAAACTTCTATGCCAAGAATGGAGTATTGCTGATTAGAGGAGCCCTGCCTGACATCAGAGATGGGAAACCAGTCTATCACACTTAAGTGAGAATCTACCCCTATTTATAAAACCTATGGTCTTGACCTTTTTGGGAGTTACCCTAGTGGTTGGGCTCCCCAACTGTGTGGTATATCTCAGAATGAATAAATTGGTTTCTACTACTCTAATTTGGGAGGTCTTTGGCTCCTCAGACCTAGTGATGGGGCAGAGGGAATCAGAAAACTGTTCTTGGGCAGGAGTTAGAACACCGGCTATATTCTACTTGAATTGAGAGGAGCACCAATGCCAGGGAGCAGTTTCTCTAAGGAATCATTATTGAACCTCTGCCTTTTTCTTTTTGAAGCCTAGAGACCTGACATCTAAAGCCTGGTAAGTACTTTGGTCAGTCAGTCTGTCAACAAAGATTTATTAGCATATGTCTGGTCTTGTACAAGCACCAGGGATACAAAGAAAGGTGTGCCCTTCTTTCGTTGTTATGGTTTTTCCTCTCTTACTGTCCCCTCACTACGTGTTCTTTGAGGCCCACCAAGTGTTCTCTTCTATGAATTAAGGCATATCAAATAAAGGTCTATTTTTTTTTTTAGCAACTACTGACCAGTCTTTTTAGTTTGGCCTAGACATAGGCCTAGTCCCTAAACTTATTATAACATGTAGAGACATTACCTAAATTGGCAAAAGGGTACATTCTGAAGGTCAGCGAACATAAAGTTATTGGATCATAGCTCTCAAGGTGGAAAAGACTCCAGAGATTACCTAAGTCAACACTCACATTTTACAGATGAAGAAACTGAGCCCTGGGGAGGTAGAATGACTTGCCTAAGGTCAGAGGCAGAGGCAGAGGCAGAGGCAGATATGAACTTAGAGGCAAGAGATGAACTCAAATCTTCTAATTCCAAAGTCAGTGCTTTTGCCATGAGCATCTATGAATAGTAGGGTTGAAGGGAAAAAAAAAAACATTAAATATATTTGCCTTATAATTCTTTCCCTTTCCCCCTTTATTCTTTATTGAAGAACAATGAGGTAGATTAATTCAGAGAGTTCTTCACCAGGAAAAAATGAGAGTGTCTGTGGCCTAGAATTTTGGTTCCTACCAAATAGTTATGCTTAAACAAAGAGGCTTGAGAAAATAACTGTGAATTTTTATCCCAGAATTCTGGATTCTAGAGGAAACTTGGCAGTTGCTTCCTCACCCTCTCATATGAAAAAGACTACTCTGATATCCATCCATTACTATCTGTTTTCGTGTTGACAGACTCTAAAATTATTTCTCTGATACAAGTTCGTGTACTTCACAGTCACTAGTGCATCTGTCTATACTTAGGTGAATATGCAGGCAACCTATCTGTTCCTTCAATGTCTCAGATTCTCTTCAGGCACCCATGTGTGCAGACACATAAAGGTGGAAAAATAAAAGAAGACAGGGCCCAGCGATTACATTGTAGTCACTGACAACAAGTTCCAAAGGAGGAGTTCTGACCTCCTCACTCATGTCAGTTTGGCAATTCTGCCCTAAGGAAATTGGCATATCACCTCATTAGGACAGGGCCCTGTAGGAAAGTTAACAGATGGAAGCCACTGGGCTGCAATAGCCAAGAGGATTTATGCATGTCTCAGACATGTTTGTGGAAGACAGACTCTATAGTTTGTAATGTCAAAAGTGTTCACCATCCACAGCTGCCATCCTCATGGGGAAGACCATGGATTTCTGGGCTGAATTAGCTTCAGATGTTACAAAATGAACTTCCTGCTGAGAACCTGGCTTCTGGAGCATTCTCAGGGCATCAAAGCGAGTGTTCTACAAGGCTCAAGGAGCCTTGAAGAACTGACTTTGCTGTCACCTCCTGGCTCTAGCGAAGGGTCTTTACTAAACTGAGAGAACATAACTTGAAGAAATGAAAGCATTTCCCCACCCACTAGTATGACTGAGATGGCAATTTCCTGAACTTATAATACGTATGCTAGCAACTTGACATGAATATTAACAGTAGAGGCTTGAGATTAGAAGGATTAATTTGCTAAATACCTGAAGTCCTATTAACAAAGTCAATGTTTACATATACATACATATATACATACATACATACATACATATATATATATATATATATTTAAAAATTAAGGAAAGCAAGAAAACAGCAAGACTTATCATCCCCTTGGCACTTGATGCTGTAGTCTAAAACTTGTCTGCTTATCATCTTTCAACTCATTCCAGAGACAATAGTGACAGCAATAGCACTGTTCTCAGCAAATGATAGCTAACATATTTCAATAGTTTAGCTGCTTGCAAGGGCTTGCAATGTTCTTTTCTTTGATTCCTTATCACATTTATTGGTAGTCTGTCTTGGAAGATGATGTTTATCTCAACTCCTCTAGTCTTCCTTCTCTGACTTTTCATCTCTTCTGGGGTCTGACCTACACTTTCTTGTATTTTTATTCAAATGTTGACCATTTCAGAGATTCAAAATCTAAATTCCTACAACAATTTCTCTGTTAAAAAGCCACTGCTTATACAGGGTACACATCTAAAAAAATACGCAAAAGGGGAATGACACAGTTTTTATACCAAAGGGTTTGGGAGAGTTTTTCTCTACCACAACCTCAAACTTCAATTATATTATAGTCATTCAGAACAAATCCAAATTGAGAAGGGTTGACCTCCACACTCATATCAGGTTAACACTTCTGCCCTAAGGAAATTGGCATATCAGTTTGAAGGACAAGTTTGTGTAATATTTTCTGACTCATCAGTTTGCAAGATGATTCAAAATGAAATAAAGGTGTGCATGCATGTATATGTATGTGTGGAGAGTTCTATGTGGGGAGATAGAGAGTTGTCACATGGGTTTAAATTGTAAACTGTATATTAGGAGAAATGATATGATAATATTGGGAACTTGGGTGGCTTCCTATTGTAGAAGGCCTTGAATATCAGATAAAGGACTCTGAATTTTACTTAACCGGCTTTTATAAACCATTCAAGAATTAAGAACAGAGGAATGACCTGACTACATTGTGTATCAACATGATTTTGGCAGCAGTATAAAGAAAAAAATTGAAGGCAATAGAGAGCAAAGCAAGAAGATTCATTAGCAGGCTAATACAATAGTCTAAAATATGGTACAGAGGGTATTAAAAAGAGGGGGTGGAAGTAAGGGATATTATGGAACCAGAATAGAAAAAAAATGTTTACTGCTTAGATTTGTGGCATGAGCTAGAGAAAAGAATAAATTTAGTTCAATTCAAAAGGCAATGGCAAGGTTTCCAAAACTGGGAATTTAGATGAATGGTTAAATGACAGAAAGCGTAGAAGAAAGAAGAGCAGATTTATGAGTGAAAGAGGCTTAATTCAGTTTTGTATCAAGGTGTTAGTAGGGTATCCATTTGAAGATGTTCTATACTTTCAGCAACAGCTCTAGAGCTAAGAAAGGAAGGTGGTGCTGGAGATAAAGAACTGGGAATCGTTTGCATGGAAGTAGTCAGAATCATGGGTACGGTTTTGATTGCCAACGAAGAAAATGTGAATTGAAACAAGGTCAAGTAGTTGTATAAGAAGTGAGGATGAGGAGTCAGTGATACAATGAAAAAAAAAACTATTATGGAAACAAGAAGAGAAATAAGGGAACTGGTGTTTCTGAACTCAAGAAAGGCATAAACAATGAGGAAGAGGGAACGATTTGCACTATCAAATGTTGATTATATTCTAAGGACAATGAGAATTTAAAAAGCCTTTGAGATTTGACAGTAGAACCTCATTAGTGAATTCTGAGAGAACAATTTCAGTAGAAGTAAGTGGGAATAGACTCTAGATTGCTAGGGTTGAGGGGAGAGTAAGAGAATAGAATAAAAAAATAGATGTAGGGTGCTAAAAGAGTTGTTGTAGACTCAATGAAGCTCAACATTGAATAAAGCTGGTAATGAATGCTATAACCAAGAAAAATGACTTAGAAAAAGGTACATTGGGGCAATAAGATGAACAAAGAAAGAAAAAGTGGGTGCAACAAAGAAAACAGATGAGAGAGAAGGTTAAACTAGGACAACTGCCTGTTCATATTCTTTGACCATTTATCAATTGGAGAATGACTTGTATCCTGATAAATTTGACTCAGTTCTCTATGTATTTCAGAAATGAGGCTTTTTATCAGAGACACTGGTTGTAAAAATTCTTTGCCAATTTTCTACTTACATTCTAATCTTGATTGCATTGATTTTGTTTGTGCAAAAACTTTTCAATTTATTGTAATCAAAATTATCCATTTTGTATTTCATAATCTTCTCTATCTCTTGTTTAATGATAAATGCTTCTGTCCTCCATAAATCTGACAGGTAAACTATTCCTTGCTCTCCCAGTTTGCTTATAATACCAGCCTTTATATCTAAATCATGTACCCATTTGGACTTTATTTTGGTATATCGTGTAAGATATTGGTCTACGCCTAGTTTCTGCCATGCTATTTTCCAGTTTTTCCAGCAGTTTTTGTCAAATAATTAGTTCTTATCCCAGAAGCTGGAGTCTTTGGGTTTGTCTCTCATAGTGATTTTTAACAAAATTATGGAGAATGGGACAGTCATTTTTTGCCTAATTCCTTGAAAAATTCTAGAACATATTATTGAAGGAGTGGTTTACAGACTTTGAGAAAAGGAAGAAGTAACCCTCAGGAGCCTTCAGGAATTCATCAACAATAGGTAATGTCAGATGAACCTGGTCTCACTTTTTGATAGTTACTAGGATGATAGATAAATAAAATGTCACACACACTGTCCAATATCTTGAAGAAATGCAGGTATAGAAAATATCTAAGGATATCTCTGTGAACACAATATGGAGGACTATAGTTTAGACACAAGTGGATTTTGAAATGGTTGAATGACTACCAAAGAGTAATGTATAAAGAATTCATATTTAGGTAGAAGAAAATATTTTGGTGGGTGCTGTACTTGGCTCTTTATGGCTCATAATTTGATTTTTTTGTTTTTGTTTTTATTTATTATTTTTTAGATTTATTCATTTATTTTCAGTATTCCACAGTCACTACCATACAACCTAGAATTTTTCTTTCCCTCCCTCCACCTCCCTGCCCTCCACTTCCCTCCTCCCTTCCCAAGACAGTATACAATTTTATATAGGGTCTACACATACGTTCCTATTAAATACATTTTCACCATAGTCATGTTGAATAGAAGAATTAAAATGAATGGGAGAAATCATGTAACAAACCAAAATGTAATACAGAAGAAAACGATCTGCTACAATCTGAGATTGAATTCCATAGTTTGTTCTCAGGATGTGGAAGGCATCTTGCCTTAAAAGACCATTAGGAATTTTTTAAGTCCTTGCATTGCAATGAAGCTCTAAGTCAACCAGAAAAACTCCTCACACACTGTGGTTGTTGCTGTGTACAGAATTCTCCTGGTTCTGCTGCTTTTGCTCAGCATCAGATCATGTAAGTCTTTTCAGGCCTCTCTGAAGTCTTCCTGTTCATCATTTCTTATAGTACAATAGTATTCCATTACATTCATATACCATAATTTATTCAGCCATTCCCCAATTGAAGGACATCCCCTTGATTTCCAGTTTTTGGCCACCAAAAGAGTGCTGCTTTAAATATTTTTATACATGTGGGACCCTTTCCCATTTTTATGATCTCTTGGGAATACAGTCCTAGAAGCAATATTGCTTGGTCAAAGGGTATGCACATTTTTGTAGCCCTTTGGGCATAGTTCTAAATTGCTCTCCAGAATGGTTGGATGAGCTCCACAGCTCCACCAACAATGAATTAGTATTCCAGCTCTCCCACATCTTCTCCAACATTTATCATCTTCCTGTTTTGTCATGTTAGTCAATCTGATAGGTGTGATGTGGCACCTCAGAGTTGTTTTGATTTGCATATCTCTAATCAACAGTGATTTAGAGCATTTTTTCATATGACTATAGATATCTTTAATTTCTTCCTCTGAAAATTGCCTGTTCATATTCTTTGACCATTTATCAATTGGGGAATGACTTGTTTTCTTGTACATTTGATTCAATTCTCTCTATATTTTAGAAATGAAGCCTTTATCACAGAGGCTAGTTGCAAAAATTCTTTCCCATTTTTCTGCTTCCCTCCTAATCTTGGTTGCGTTGAATTTGGTTGTGCAAGAACTTTTCAATTTAATGTAATCAAAATTATCCACTTTGCCTTCATAATGCTTTCAATCTCTTCTTTAGTCAAAAATTCTTCCCTTCCCCATAAATCTGATAAATACTTTATCCTTGCTCCACTAATATGTTTATAGTAGCAATCTTTATACCTAGATCATGTACCCATTAGGACTTTATTCTTGCGTACGGTGTCAGGCATTGGTCTATGCTTAGTTTCTGCCACACTTTTATCATGATTTGATTTTTAAAAAATAGTGTTTGTTGATTGTTTTTACAATACCTACATTATCCCAATATATGCTATCCCTTACCTCTCCCTGAAAGTCAAGTGTATAACAGATGTTTTTTAAAGAAGAAAAATGAAAAAAACAATATGTTACATGGAATATTGCATGTCCATTGTTCCCCACAAGAAAATAAGTGAGGGGATGTCTTTTCATTTCTCTTCTTTGGGAACCAAGCTTGGTGATTATAATTTCATAACAACAAGTGCCAGTTTTTTGTTGTTCTTTTTCACTGACATTGTTTTTCTCATTTTCCTTAATTCACTATTATTAATCTCTTTATATGCTTCTCTTCATTCATCATGTTCATAGGTTTTTATAGAATATATATTGTTTCTTTCATTTACATTTTTGTTCAGATATTCCCCATGCAATAGGCACCTGTTTAGTTTGTAATTCTTTGCTACCATAAAAATATTACCATCAATATTTTGATGTATAATTGGACCTTTCTCATTTCTGTCTTAAACTCCATAGATTTGTGTACCCAGCAATAGAATTTCTGGGTCAAAATATATGGACATTTTAGTTACTTTAATGGCATAATTCTGAGTTGTTTTCCAGGATGTTATTAACTAACAGCTTCACCAGCAATGCATTATTGTTTTGAATTTTCCACAACCTCTCTAACTTTGACTATCCTCAATTTTGTGGACATAAAGTAAAATCACAGTTTTGATTTAAAAAAATCCTTCTTATTACTAATGATTTGGAATATTTTTAGAAATAAGCTGTTCATATTATTTGACCACTTATATGTTTCATAATGGCTTTTTGGGCTTATATCTTTTGAATACTTTGAATATCAGGCACTTATCAGCAATGTTAGATAAAAATATGTTTGTCCCATTAAACATGTTGTTTCTTATTCAAGTTGTATTCGTTTTGTTTGTGAAACATCATTTTGATTTCAGGTAATCTGGATTATCTATTTTATCTTCTATGACTGCTTCTATATTTTGTTTGGTTAAAGATATGCCTCCCATGCCTAGCTTGAAAGGTTCTGTCTCATTTATCCTTACAACAACCCTGGGAGATAGGTGCCATAATTACTGTACATTTTAGTACGTGCCATAATTACTGTACATTTTACAGATGAGGAAACAAAGGCAGAGAGATTAGGTGATTTACCTAAATTACATACCTAAGGCTGAATTTGAACTCAAGTCTTTCTGCAACACCTGGATGCCTAATCTTTCAAATACTTGATTAAAGTTATCAATTCCTCCTTTCCCCCCTTCCAAGATAATCATTCCATAATGAATTTAGAACTAAATGTAGTAATCCAAATGTTGTTTGAGCAGGGCTATTGCCACCTTTGTCCTAGACCTCATACGTCTCTTTACACAATCTTAGTTTGCATTAGCTTTTCTGGCTGCCATATGACACTGCTAATGTTGAACAACTGCTATCTAGCCATGCCTCCTCCATCTTGTGCTTCCTAAGTTAATTTTCTGAAGCCATGTAGAATATTATACATTTATCTCTATTACATTTCATTTAATTAGATTAGGTTCAATTTTCTAGCCTGCTGTTTTTATTGAGTCATTTTCAGTCATGTCTGACTCTTCATTACTCCATTTGGAATTTTCTTGGTGAATATACTGGTGTGCATAGTCATTTTCTTTTCCCAGTTCATTTTACAGATGAAGAAACTGAGGCAAACAGGGTTAAGTGACTTACCTAGTGTCACTCAGCTAGTTAGTGTCTGAGGCTGGATTTGAACTCAGGCTTCCTGACTGCAGGCCTGACACTCTATCCACTATGCCACCTAGCTGCCCATTTTCTACCTGTTGGAACCTAATTTTATATATTTGTTTTTCATTCAACTTGTTATCTATCACACTAAGCTTTAGAACATATCAAAAAAGATAAGCATGCCATTTATACCTTTAGCTTTCATTGATAAAAAAATTAAAATCATGGAATAAATAAATCAATAAGCAGTAATCATTTATTAAGTACTTATGATATTATTCTAGACACTGGTGCTACAGAAACAATATGAAGTAATTTTTATACAGAGAAAACTCCTTTCAAGTTAACCTCAAAAACATTATTGACTGCTCTTTTGGTCATGCCATTCAATGAGTTCCAAATCCATCTAACTATAATATTGTTCAACCCACGTTTTTCTATCTTCTCAACAAGGATAGCATGCATGATACTGTCAAATACTTTGTTAAAAATCTTGCAAAACACTCTCTTGATCTGGTAGAAATACTTTAAATACTTCAAAAATATCTTTTGAAGTAATGCCTCCATGATTCTGTGTTAGTCTAGTTACTCTTTCAAAAAAAAATCCTCTTCTATGGAACAATGGTATATAAACAGGTTTGAAAAGAATTTCTGACTACTTATAACCATATAGAAGATGCACAATATTCAGTCATCAAACCTTGGCAAAGGTAACAAAGGATGAAAGTTGTTAATGTTTGAGAAGCTGAGACAAGACAGGCTTACTTAATACATTGTTGGTATAGCTGGGAATTGATTCAGTTATTCTGGAAAAGCATTTTGAAATTATATTGGGGAAAAAAAGTGATTAAATTGTACCCTTTGACCCAGAGTGTCTAGTGATGGTAGATTCTTCACCTCAAGGAGGTAAAAGACAAAAAGAAAGTTCCCATATATATCAGAGTATTCACAGCATCACTGTTGGTAGCAGAAATGGTAGCAGAAATCTGGAACAAAATGGGTATTAACCTATTAGGGAAAATGAACAAATTTTTGAACAAGAATATAACAGACTATTATGGAGTCATAGCAACTGATCTATAAGAAGAATTCTGAGAGACATGTAAAGACTTATATAAACTGATTAAGAATGAAATAAACAGAGCCAGGAAAACAACATAACATTACCACAACAGCACAAAAAGAAAGAACAAAGTAAATTAAATTGAACGTTATATAATTATAATGAAAAGAATCTTAGCCTTCAAATTCTATCTCAAACAACTGCATGGCCTTGAGCATGTCACTTGAACTCTATCAATCTCAGTCTTCTCTTCTGCAAAATGGAAATAATAATAGCACGTACTTCACAGTATTCTTATGAGGATCAAATGAAATAACATGTTAAGGTCTTTGCAAACCTTAAAAAAGATATATAAATAATCACTATTATAATATTATTATTCTTCCTCAACTCCACAGTTCTCCCATTCTCTATCATCCTTCAAAGATCACTGACACTAGTTCACCAATCACATGTAGATTTTTCAGTACTCTGAGATGCAGTTCATCTGTGCTGGTGACTTGATCTCATCCAAGGTAGCTAAGTATTAATTCTATATTTGTTATCAACGCTACATCACTTTTTGTTTTTGTTGTTTTTCTGTCCAAAGATCATTCACTTTGTTAGAAAAAAACGCAAGCAATGTGAGTTAAAAGCTTTACCTTTACCTTCTCACATAAAGTGCCATCCCAAACAATATTTCTATCTTTTCTTTGATATTCTTTTTTATTTCTATAGCTAAATAATGATGAATAGTATATTAAGATTCTCAACTGCTGTCCTTAGCTTTCCTCATCAACCTCAGCTTAATGTGAGCTGAAACACTCCTTATACTATTCTCACAAGAGTATGCCACATTATTTATTTTCCATTACCAATCTTTGCTTCTATACATGTCATTTTAAAATTCTAAGTTTCTTGATAAGTTACTTTTGTATCTGCATTAGTCACTTTAGACATTTCTCCTTTTTTCCCCCTGCTTTTCCAGAATTGTTTTTCTTTTTTTCTTGAGATTCCTTTTCTTGAGACCTTCCAAATCCTTCTTGACTCACTTCCCTTGTAGAAATTTAGACTACGGTGTTCTATCTCTTCTTTCTCTGAACTATTTGAAATCTGCTTTTCCAAAACTGAAGGTATATGTCAGGTCAATTTTCTCTCTTTATCAATCACTGAATTCCAAGAAAGAATGAACACTTCACCCAAGGTTCCTATTATTTCTGTCACATTAGCCATTTCCTCCTTCGTGGTGAAAATTACATTGGGAATAGCATTTCTCCTTGTTGGTTCCTTCATCATTGTAAAGAAAAAATATCATTATGCAAGCTAATATATTAGTAATTGGTCCACTTTGGGCAGAAAGAACTCCAGCGACTGTCCTGAAACATTGATGCTTACCGTTGCTCCTCTATGACCCCTTCTTGTCAGTAGTGATAGCTGTTCCTGAACTGCTTATCTCATTTCTCTGCAGGTTGTCTGAGGCATATTCTAATGACAAATGTGTTTCTGATTCTTCCTCAGCTGATTTTTATCCAAATGTTTTCTACTGTCCGTATCTTCTGGCTCTTGATTTTCTCACTTAAGTATATCTTTTGGTATTTAGTTACTCATCTTTTTCCCTCCTGCCCCTTTTGCCTACTCTGTTTCTTTTGAATAAATTAGAGCCATTCACAGCCATATTTCAGGAAAGACCCTCATTCCACTACGTCTCAGTAAAAGCTATGAGACAAATTTGCCTCCTTGCTTTAGAAGCCTTAGTTCATCTTGCTTGCTAATTATAGAATACTTTTGAACCTGAACCTCTAAAGTCATGTTTAATGTTATTTCCTTTCTCAAGTTTTGTCTCCTGTGAATCTCTGAGTATAAGAATTGATCTTCTAATATTGTTTCTTTTCTCTATAGTATAGGAACAGTTTTCTCTCTTTCTCTTTCTTTGCCAGGGATGTTATACACAGGATTTATGTTTATAACTTCTAGGGTTCTTTGCAATTCTGAAATTCTGTGATTCCATGAAAATTAATGTTCCAACTTATGGCCAAGAATAGGCATTTTAAATGTAGATGACCCCAGCAAATATCTTGTCATATACATAATAAACTTTGAGGCAGCTATAATTCACTTTGCCATTCCCTACCCAATCCTGTTATACTCATTTTTTCTTTTATATGTTGAATCAATCATTAAACTTCTGTATACTATTTTGATGCCAGTAGACCCCCTTTCTAATAACTTTGTGTCTCTTTTGTATGTTTTGTACAAATCTACATAGGCAAATGTCAAAACCCTTATAGAGTATAAGCTTCTTGAGAACAGGGGCTATTTCAATTTTGTTTTTGTATCTTTAGAGTCTAATACCACCTGGAAAGTAACAGTTGCTTAATAAGGCTTGACAAGTGGATTGAAACCCTTTTTTCATCAACACCTAGTGTTAAATTATGACCAGACTCCTCTTTCTGACAATAATTGTGTTCAGTTTTTAAGTCTTAGGTCACAGCTACCCTTCACATGTCCTAAGAACGATGGAACCTAATTACATAATTATCTTCCTTGGTTGCCGTGAAAAGGTAACAACTGTCATGTCAAACAAGGAGCACCCCGACATTTTCCTGCCTCACATTATAGCTAGGCATATGTAAGTATATATTGATTAGAAGAAAGTGAAATATACCTTATTCAGAATGATAACTAAGTTAGCATTTCAAGCTTTCCTAAGAGATGAACACCAGTAAAGAAAATAAAATATTCATTCATCTTTGAATGTTTTCTTTCCATTTGTCAGTTCCTAGGTTGCAGTGTCATGTATGCTTACATGCCAAATTCTCAGAGGCAGACTGCTGACAGTTGTCCTAACCATAAATATGGAGATGATATAAATGATTCACCAAACCCAAGCAAAGGGGTTATAAAAGAGGAGTTTTAAATAGCTTATAAGGATCAAACAAAGGCAAATAGTATATGTTGGCACTTCTGGTTCTGGCTTTGATTCAACTGAGTTGAGCAGCAAGATGTTCTGGTATTCCTTTCTCTCCAGAGATAAAGAATTTGAATGGTGTTCAATATGACCTGTCTCTAAACTTTGAAAATAGTGTTGCCAACTTTAAAACATTTTTTGAGCCTGTACCACCCATTTATGTGGATGTGTACTTCATAAGTTCTATACATGTAAATATATGCTACAAATTATACACACTGCAAAATATGAAAATCAAAAATGTTAAGGATGATATAATTATGAAATAAAATTTGATACTAGAGCCAATATGGAGTCATTGAAGTTTTCTAAGAAGAGCTGTGGCATGGTCAGAACTGCACTTTTCCCAAAGGGAATGGGTGGGGAGGGAGGGATGGGGAGAATTTGGAACTTAAAGTTTTAGGAACAACTGTTTAGTATTGCTGTTGCTACTAGGAAAGAAGACATACAGTTAATGAGGAATAGAAAGTCATCTGGCCCTACAGGAGAAAAGAGAAGATGGGGACAAGAGAAAGGAGGGAGGACAGAAGAGAGGGCAGATTGGAGATAGGGAAAATTAGATGCTTGGGGTATTGGGGTGGGGGGGAGGGGATAAAAGGGGAGAAAATTTGGAACCCAAAATTTTGTGAAAATGAATGTAAAAAGTTAAATAAATAAATAAACAAAATTTTTAAAAAATAGAAAAATCACTGATAGTGTATTATGGATGGATCAGAGAGGTAGAGAGACCAAATGAGAAAATATAAGGGCCTGAAAGAAGGTAGAGAATTTTTAAATAGAAAGAGGTGGACAGATGCTAGGGATTTTAGATGTTTCCCAAAGAGTTACAAACTATCTATACCCTTTGATCCAGTAATGCTATTATTAATTCTGTTTCCCAAGGTGATCAGAGAAAAAAGAAAAAGAATATATATGTTATAAAATATTTATAGCATCTTTCTTTGTGGTTTCAAAGAACAGGAAATTGAGAAGATGCCCATCTATTGGGGAATGGCTAAACAAGTTGTGGTACATGATTGTGGTGGAATACTCTGTGCTATAAGAAAGAAGGTGCTGGTTTATTTTAGAAAACTTTGGAAAAATTGCATGAAAATGAAAAATGAAATAAGCAGAACCATGAGAATGCTATATATAGTCACAGCCATGTTGTTCAAAGAATAATTGTGAACAATCAAGTTATTCTGAGTATTACAAATACTTAAATCATTTACAAAGAACTTAAGAAGGAAGATGCTATTTCCCTCCAGAGAAAGAACTGATAAAGAGAAGTATGAATAATATCTACATATACTTATAAATCTGTGTTGAGTAGTGGCCTTCTCTAGTGCACAGCAGGTAGGCAGGGAAACAGTTTGGAACTTAAAATGTTACAAAAAAATTAAATTAAATTAGAATAAAATAAATTAGCTGTATGAACCTAGAAAAATTCCTTAATTTCAGTTAGTCTCAATTTCTTTAACTACAAAATGGGGGTAAAAATAGGGTATGCCTCACAAGGTGAATCTCAAATGATATGTGAGACTGAAATGATATAATATAGGAAAAGAATTTTACTAATCTTAAAAGAATTTTTCCTCTACTTCTCTTGTTTTTTCAAAATCCTTTTTGAGCTCTTCTATCACCATTGATGAATTCATAATTTTCTTGGAGGCTTTGGATGTAGGAGCTTTGTTGTCTTCTGGCTGTATGTTTTGATCTTCCTCATCACCAAAGTAAGATCGTCTAATCTGATTTTTTTCCCCCATGTTTGCTTATTTTCCCAGCTGATTACCTGATTTTTGAGCTCTTTTCCAGTAGTTCTCTGCTCTTAGTGGGGTTATGGCAGTGTACTCAATCCCCCCACAATCTATGGGCACCTAGACCTTCCGTAACACACACTGCTACTTCTGCAACTGCTGCTGTAAGTGTCAGGGGCACCTCCACCCTCTCTGATGCTCTGAGGCTGGGGCAGGACAGCACTACTTTCTTACCCAGATTCCACATACTTTTTCCACTGACCTTCCAAGTTGACCTTGGCCCTTTGGAGTGGAGAAGTCTGGAAACCACCACAGCTACCAGTGATTCAGTCCCCTGAAGCTTGCTCAGGCCTTGTCTGTGCTGGGGTGGCCCATACTGGACTCAGCTCTGCTCTTAGTGCAGCACAATTGATGCTTCCTGTCAGCCTTTCAGGCAGTCTTGTGCTGGAGATTTGCTTCACTCTGTCATTCTGTGGGTTCTGCAACTCCAGATTTTGTTTATATATAATTTATCTATTTTCAGTTTTCAACATTCATTTCCACAAAATTTTGAATTTCAAATTTTCTCCCCATCTCTCTCTTCCTCCCACTGCAGGACAGTGTGTATTCTGATTACCCTTTCCTCCAATCTGCCCTCCCTTCTCTCACCCCCACCCCCCACTTCTCTTATGCCCTTCTCCTCTATTTTCCTATAGGACGAGATAGATTTCCATATCCCATTGCCTATATATTTTATTTACTAGTTGCATCTAAAAACAATTTTTAACATTCATTTGTAAAGCTTTGAGTTCCACATTCTCTCCCTTCCCCCTCCCCATTCATATTCATTAAGAAAGCAAGAAATCCAATATAGGTTATATGTGTGTAGTCGTGCAAAACACTTCCATAACAGTCATGTTATGAAAGACTATATTTTCCTCTATCCTGTCCCATCCTCCACTTATTCTGTTTTCTTCTTTGACCTGTCCCTCTGCAAAAGTATTTGATTCTTATTACACCTTCCTCCAATTTGCCATCCCTTGCTTTTATCCTCCCTTTTATACCCTTACCCCCTGCTTTCCTGTAGGGTAAGATAAACTTCCATACTCAATTGAATATGTATGTTATTCCCTCCTTAAGCCAAATCCAATGAAAGTAAGGCTCACTTATTCCCTCTCATCTTCCTCTTCTTCCCCTACATTGTAAACGCTCTTTCTTGCTTCCTTTATATGAGATGATTTGATACCTTCTACCTTTTCCTTTCTCCTAGTACATTCCTCTCAACAGTTAATTTTCTTTTTTTGATATCATCCCTTCATATTCAGTTCATCTTGTGTGCCCTCTGCCTCTGTGTGTGTGTATATACACACACACATATACATACATACATGAGCACATACACACAAATATGTGTGTGTATATATATGTGTATATATACATATATACACATTTATATACATATACATATATACATATACATACATATATATATCTTCCAACTACCCTAATACTGAGAAAAATTTCATGAGTTATAAATATAATCTTCCCATGTAGAAATGTAAATGGTTTGACTTTAATGAATCCCTTATGGTTCCTCTTTCACATTTAGTTTTTCATACTTCTTTTGATTCATGTATTTGAAAGTCAAATTTTCTATTCAACTCCAGTCTTTTCAAGAAGAATGCTTGGAAGTCCTCTATTTCATTGAATATTCAATTTTTTGACCTGAAGTACTATACTCAATTTTGCTGGGTAGGTGATCCTTGGTTTTAATCCTATCTCCTTTGACCTCCTTATTCAAGCCCCTGATGCTTTAGTGTAGATTCTATTAAATTGTGTGTTATCCTGATTGTGTTTCCATAGTACTTGAATATTTTCTTTCTGGCTGCTTGTAATATTTTCTTCTTCACCTGGGAACTCTGGAATTTGGCTACAATATTCATGTGAGTTTTACTTTTGGAATCTCTTTCAGGAGGTGATCAGTGAATTTAAAAAAAAATTAAATTATTTTATTTGTTTTCTGTGTTTGAGAATCACTTCCATACTTAGATGTTTTTCCCCTCCCTCTCACTATCTCCCCCTTGCTCTGCACTCCCTCCCTGATATGGCATACAATATTATATAGGTTCTACACCTACTTTCCTATTAAATACATGTTGCATAGAAGAATTAAAATGAATCAGTGAAACCATAAAATAAAACAAAACATAACAAAATACAAAAGAAAATGGTCTGTTTCAATCTGCAATCCAATCCCATAGTTCTTTCTCTGGATATGGAAGGTGTTTCACTTTGAATCCATTAGAAATTATTTAAGTCCATGCAATTCAATGAAGTTGTAAGTTTACCAGAAAAATTCCTTGCACATTGTATTTGTTGCCTTGTACAAAGTTCTCCTGGTTCTGCTCCTTTCACTCAGCATCAGTTCATATAAGTTTTTCCAGGTGTCTCTGAAGTCTTCCTGTTCATCATTTCTCATAGAAAAACAGTATTCCATTACATTCATATACCATGGCTTATTCAGTCATTCCCGAATTGATGGGTATCTCCTTGATTTCCAGGTTTTGGCCACCTCAAAGAGAGCTGCTATAAATATTTTTGTACATGTGAGACCCTTTCCCATTTCTGTGATATCTTTGGGAAAGAGTCCCAGAAGCAATATTACTGGTTCAAAGATTATGCATATTTTTGTAACCCTTTGGGCATAGTTCCAGATTGCTCTATGGAATGGTTGGATCAGCTCACAGTTCCGCCAACAATGAATTAGTGTTCCAGCTCTCCCATGTCTTCTCCAACTTTTATCATCTTCCTGTTTTGTCATGTTATTCAATCTGATAGCTGTGATGTAGTACCTCAGAGTTGTTTTGATTTTCACCTCTCTAATCAATAGTGATTTAGAGCATATTTTTCATATGATTATAGATAGCTTCAATTTTTTCCTCTGAAAATTCTATTCATATCCTTTGATCATTTATCAGTTGGGGAATGGCTCGTATTCTTGTACATTTCACTCAGGTCTCTCTATTTTTTAGAAATGAGGACTTTATCACAGACAGTAGCTGCAAAAATCCTTTCCCAGTTTTCTGCTTCCCTCCCAAACTTGGTTGCGTTGGGTTTGTTTGTGCAAAAACTTTTCAATTTAATTTAATCAGAAATATCGATTTTGCACTTCACATTGTTCTCTATCTCTTGTTGGTCATAAATTTCTCTATTCTCCATAAATCTGACCAATACACTATTCCTTGCTTCCCTGCTTTGTTTATAGTATCAGTTTTTATATCTAGATCATCTATCCATTTGCACTCTATTCTTGTGTAAGGTCTATACCCAGTTTCTACTGTTTTCAGCAGAAAACTGTTTTCTACTTTCTGAGCAAAGAAGGTGGGATCCTTGGATTTATCAAACAGTAGATTGATATTTATTGACTATTGTGTCTTTAGTACCCAACCTATTCTACTGGTCCATTCCTCTGTTTCTTAGCCAGTACCAAGTGGTTTTGATGATTGCTGCTTTATAATACAATTTAAGATCTGCTAGGGCTAGGCTACCTTCCCTAGCATTTCTTTTCATTAGTTCTCTTGGTATTCTGGACCTTTTGTTCTTCCAGAAGAATTTTGATATTATTTTTTTCTAGCTCTAGATAATAATTATCTGGTAGTTTGATTAGTACAGCACTGAATGCATTTATTAATTTAAGTAGAATTGTCATTTTTATTATATTAGCTAGGCTTCTTATGAGCAACTGACATTATTCCACTTATATCTGATTTTATTTGTGCAAAAAGTCTTTTGTAATTGTATTCATATAGTTCCTGGGTTTGTTTTGACAGGTAGACTCCCAGATATTTTATGATGTCTACCACACCTTTAAACGGGATTTCTCTATCTCTTGCTATTGGGCCTTGTTAGTAGTATATAGAAATGCACATGATTTATCTGGGTTTATTTTGTAACCTGCAAATTTGCCAAAGTTGTTTATTATTTCAAGTAGTTTTTCACTTGATTCTCTGGGATTATCTAAGTATATCATCATATCATCTGCAAAGAGTGATAACTTAGTTTCTTCTTTGCCTATTCCAATTCCTTCAATTTCTTTTTCTTCTCTTATTGCTACAGCTAACATTTCTAGTACCATATTGAATAATAATGGTTGTAATAGACATCCTTGTTAAAACCATGATCTTATTCAAAATGCATTTAGCTTATCCTCATTGCATATAATGCTTACTGAAGGTTTTGGATAGATACTGCTTATTATTTTCTGGAAAGTTCCATTTATTCCTGTGCTATCCAGTGTTTTCAATAGAAATGGGTGCTGTATTTTGTCAAAAGCTAATTCGGCATCTACTGAGATAATCATGTGGTTTCTGTTAGTTTTGTTATTGATACGATCAATAATGCTAATAGTTTTTCTAATATTAAACCAGCTCTGCGTACATGGTATAAATCCTACCTGATCATAATGTATTATTCTCATGATAAGTTGCTGTATTCTTTTTACTAAAATCCTATTTAAAATTTTTGCACCTATATTCATTAGAGAAATTGGTCTACAATTTTCTTTCTGTGTTTTGACACTTCCTGGTTAGGTATCAAAACCATATTTGTTTCATAAAAAGAATTTCGAAGGACTCTTTTTTTGGTAATTTTTCCAAATAGTCTATATAGTATTGGAATTAACTGTTCTTTAAATGTGGGATAGAATTCACTTGTAAATCTATGTGGCCCTGGATAATTTTTCCTAGGCATTTCATTGATGACTTGTTCAAATTCTTTTTCTGAGATGGGATTGTTTAAGCATTCCACTTCCCCTTCTGTTAATCAGGGCAATTTATATTTTTTAAACTAATGATCCATCTCATTTGGATTTTTGAATTTATGGGCATACAATTGTGCAAAGTAATTTCTAATTATTGTTTTAATTTCCTCTCATTGGAGATGCATTCACCCTTTACATTTTTGATATTGGTCATTTGATTTTCTTCTTTCTTTTTTTTAATCAAATTGACCAAAAGTTTATCAATTTTATTCTTTTTTTCATAAAACCTTAGTTTTATTTATTAGTTCAGTAGTTTTCTTAATTTCAATTTTATTAATTTCTCTTTTAGTTTTCAGTATTTCTAATTTGGTATTTAATTGGGAATTTTCAATTTGTTCTTTTTACAACTTTTTCAGCTGCTTGCCCAATTCATTGATCTCCTCTTTCTCTATTTAATTCATGTAGGCACTCAAAGATGTATAACTTCCTCTAAGAACTCCTTTTGCAGTATCCCATAAGATTTGGTAGGTTGTTTCATTATTGTCTTTCTCTTGAATGAAGTTGTTGATTGTTTCTATCATTTGTTGTTTGACTCACTCATTCTTTAGGATTAGATAGTTTAGTTTCCAATTAATTTTTGGTTTGTATTTCCATAGCCTTTGATTACATATAATTTCTATTGCTTTATGATCTGAGAAGGATGCATTGACTATCTCTGCCTTTCTGCTCTGAATTGTGAGGTTTTTGTGGCCTAGTACATGGTCAGTTTTTGTATATATGCCATGTACTGCTGAGAAAAAGGTATATTCCTTTCTATTCCCATTCAGTTTTCTCTAGAGATCTATCATATCTACCTCATCCAGAATTTTATTCACCTTCTTAACTTCTTTCTTGTTTATTTTGGGGTTAGATTTATCAAGTTCAAAGAGGGGGAAGTTGAGGTCCCCCACTAGTATAGTTTTGCTGTCTATTTTTTCCTGTAACTCTCTTAATGTCTCCTCTAAGAATTTAGATGCCATACCATTTGGAACATATATGCTTCATAATGACATTTCTTCTTTGTCTGTGGTGCCTTTAGCAGGATATGGTTTCCTTCTTTATCTCTTTTTATTGCATCTATTTCTACTTTTGCTTTGTCTGAGATTAGGATTGCTACCCTTGATTTTCTGACATCAGCTGAAACACAATATATTCTATTCCAACCTTTTACCTTTACCCTGTGTGTATGCCTCCATTTCAAATGTGTTTGTTGTAAAGAACATATTATTGGATTATGTCTTTTAATCCATTCTGCTATCTGTCTCCATTTTGTGGGATAGTTCTTCCCATTCACATTCATGGTTATGATTACTATCTGTATCTTTCCTTTTATTCTCTTTCCCCTTGTTTATTCTTTTAGTTCTCCCTTCTCCCTTCCCCTCTACAATAGAGCTTTAATTTTTGCCCACCACCTCTCCCAGTCTTCCCTTCCTTCTTTCATCCCCCTCTCTTAGTTTCCTTTTCCCTTACTACATATTCCCTCCCTTTTTGCCTCCCCTCCCTTTTCTTCCCCCCTTCCCATCCTACTGCCTATAGAGCTAGTTGGATTTTTGTATTTGAGTGTTGTTCACACCTTGAACCCAGTCAGATGAGAATACCTCTCAAATAATACTCAAGTCCCTTCCCTCTTTCCCTCAACTGTAATATATTTTTGTGCTTCTTCTTGTGATGTAATTTATTTCTGCCCCATCCTTTTCCCATTTCCTATTACAATCCCTTCGCACCCTTAAATCACATTTGTTATCACATCATTTAACTTATACCCACTCCCTCTATCTATGTAATATCCCTTATATGTATCATAAAAAATAAACAATTCTCGGGGGAGGAGCCAAGATGGTGGAGTAGAAAGATTCACATATGCTAGCTCCAAACCCACAACCCATAAATTTCCTGTAAAAAAGAACTCCCCACAAATTTGGGAGCAGTGGAAGTCATGCAGCAATGGAGTGGAGGAAATTTCTGTTCCAGAGAGCCCTGAAAAACTGGCACCAAAGATCCATCATGCACCGGAGAGCAGAGCCCAGCCCTGACCTGGCCGCGTGGCCCTGAGAGGAGCAGATCTGAGCAGGCTTCAGGGAGAGAACCTCCTGTGGCCACGAAGGTCCCTCCACCCACAGGCGCTACAGGTCAGTGAGAGGGACTTCTAGGCTGGCTGAGAAGGGAGCGGTTTGTCTCTATAACTCAAGCCCTCTCGGTAGGCAGCGGCAGAGGCAGGGGCAGAGGCAGAGGTGGCCAGGGGCTCCCGGAGAAAGCAGGACCTCAGATCCATTACTGAAAGTCTCCACATAAACCCCCTGAGGGAACTGAGCCTGGGAGGCGGCCCTGCCTCCACCTGAGAACCTGGATTTAATCTTACCCTGAATAGAAGCCCCGTCCACCACTGAAAGCCCTGAGGCTAGGAAGCAGCATTTGAATCTCAGACCCCAAGCACTAGCTGGGCAGATCTGTGGGGGGGGGGGGGTTGTATGTGGAGAGGAACCTCAGAAGTCAAGTAACTGGCTGGGAAAATGTCCAGAAAAGGGAAAAAAAAATAAGACCATAGAAGGTTACTTTCTTGGTGAACAGATGTTTCCTCCTTTCCTTTCTGATGAGGAAGAACAATGCTTACCATCAGGGAAAGACATAGAAGTCAAGGCTTCTGTATTCCAAACATCCAAAGTAGATATCCAATGGGCTCAGGCCATAGAAGAGCTCAAAAAGGACTTTGAAAATTAAGTTAGACAGGTGGAGGAAAAAAACTGGGAAGAGAAATGAGAGAGATGCAAAAAAAGTATGAAAAACGGGTCAATACCTTGGTAAAGGAGACCCAAAAAAATGCTGAAGAAAATAACACCTTGAAAAATAGGCTCACTCAATTGGCAAAAGAGGTTCAAAAAGCCAATGAGGAGAAGAATGCTTTCAAAAGCAGAATTAGCCAAATGGAAAAAGAGGTTCAAAAGCTCACTGAAGAAAATAGTTCTTTCAAAATTAGAATGGAACAGATGGAGGCTAATGACTTTCTGAAAAACCAAGAAATCACCAAACCAAACCAAAAGAATGAAAAAATGGAAGAGAATGTGAAATATCTCATTGGAAAAACAAGTGACCTGGAAAATAGATCCAGGACAGACAATTTAAAAATTATGGGACTACCTGAAAGCCATGATCAAAAAAAGAGCCTAGACATCATCTTTCATGAAATTATCAGGAAAACTGCCCTGATATTCTAGAACGAGAGGCAAAAATAAGTATTGAAGGAATCCATCGATCACCACCTGAAAGAGATCCAAAAAGAGAAACTCCTAGGAACATTGTGGCCAAATTCCAGAATTCCCAGGGTCAAGGAGAAAATATTGCAAGCAGCTAGAAAGAAACAATTCCAGTATTGTGGAAATACAATCAGGATAACACAAGATCTAGCAGCTTCTACATTAAGTAATAGAAGGGTGTGGAAAATGATATTCTAGAAGTCAAAGGAACTAGGACTAAAACCAAGAATCACCTACCCAGCAAAACTGAGTATAATACTTCAGGGGAAAATATGGTCTTTCAATGAAACAGAGGACTTTCAAGCATTCTTGATGAAAAGACCAGAGCTGAAAAGAAAATTTGACTTTCAAACACAAGAATGAGAAGAAGCATGAAAAAGCAAACAGCAAAGGGAAGTCATAAGGGACTTACCAAAGATGAACTGTTTACATTCCTACTTGGAAAGACAATATTTGTAACTCTTAAAAATTTTCAGTATCTGGGTAGTATGGGGACTACACATACACATACACACACACACACACACACATGCATGCACGCACACACAGAGACAGAGAGCACAGAGCGAATTGAATAGGATGGGATCATGTCTTAAAAGAAATTAAGGTAAACAGTGGGAGAGAAATGTAGTGGGAAGAGAGAGGGTGAAATGGAATGGGGTAAATTATCTCTCTTTCAAGAGGCAAGCAGGAGACTTTTTAGTGGAGGGGAAAAAGAGGAGAGCTGAGAAAAAAACAAGAAGTTTACCCTTATCACATTCGTCTAAAGGAAGGAATAAAATGCACACTCATTTTGGGATGAAAACCTATCTTACAGTACAGGAAAGTGGGGGAGAAGGAGATAAGCAGGGTAGGGGGGATGCTGGAAGGGAGGGCAATGGGAGGAGGGAGTAATTTGAAGTCAACACTCGGGGAGGGACAGGATCAAAAGATAGAATAGAAACAATGGGGGGTAGGATAGGATGGAGGGAAATATAGTTAGTCTTACATAAAACAACTATTATTGAAGTCGTTTGCAAAACGACACAGATAGGGCCTATATTGAATTGCCTGCCTTCCCAAAGGAATGGGTGGGGAGGGAAGGATGGGGAGAATTTGGAACTCAAAGTTTTAGGAACAACTGTTGAGTATTGTTCTCGCTATTAGGAAATAAGAAATACAGTTAATGGAGAATGGAAAGTTATCTGGCCCCACAGGACAAAAGAGAAGATGGGGACAAGAAAAGGGAGGGATGATAGAAGAGAGGGTGATTGGTGATAGGGAAAATTAGAATGCTCGGTGTATTGGGGTGAGGGGAGGGGACAAATGGGGAGAGAGTTTGGAACCCAAAATTTTGTGAAAATTAATGTAAAGAGTTAAATAAATAAATTTATATTAAAAAAATAAACAATTCTCAAGATTAACAAGTATCATCTTCCCTTGTAAGGATGTCAACAGTTTGCCCATATTGAATAACAAGTTTTTTTTCCCCCATTTACCTTTTTATGCCTCTCTTGAGACCTGTGTTTGAAGATTGAATTTTCTATTGAGTTCTGGCCTTTTCATCAGGAAGGTCTGGCAATCCCTTATTTCACTGGAATGTCCATATGCTTGCCTGAAATATTATGCTCACCTTTGCTGGGTAGTTAATCCTTGGTTGTAGTTCCCAGCTCTTTTGCCTTACAGAATATCATATTCCAATTCCTTTTATCTTTTAACATAGAAGCTGAAAGGACCTGTGTGATCCTGACTGTAGCTTCTCAATATTTGAATTGTTTTTTTTCTCTCTGCCTGCCTGCCATATTTCCTCCTTCACTTGGTAATTCTGGAATTTGACAACGATATTCCTTGGTGTTTTTAGTTTGGGATCCCTTTCAGGAGGTGAACGATGGATTCTTTCAATGACTGTTTTGCTCTCTGGGTCTAGGACTTTTGGGCAATTTTCCTTGAAGATTTCTTGCATGATATTGTCTAGGCCCTTTTTTCATCATGGCTTTCTGGTAGACCAATAATCCTTAGATTTTCTCTCCTGGATCTATTTTCCAGGTCAATTGTTCTCCAATTAGATATTTTACATTTTCTTCTATCTTTTTATTCTTTAGATTCCGTTTGACTGATTCTTGATGTCTCATAGATTCATTAGCTTCTACTTGTCCAATTCTATTTTTTAGCAAATTGTTTTCTTCAGTTAACTTTTGCATCTCTTTTTCCATCTGCTCCTTTTAAGGAGTTATTTTCTCAGTTAGGTTTTGTTCTTCCCTTTTCATTTGTCCAATTGTCCTTTTAAATTCTTCTGTGATTTATTTTTTCATATTTTTAAAGTCATTGGTCAGTTTTTCTTCTATTTCTCTAATTTGGTTTAAAAGTCCTTCCTGAGCTCCTCCATTGTGCTTCTGACCAGTTCATAGTCCCTTCTGAAATTTCAGATGGGAGTACAGTCTCAATGCTGACCTCTTTGGTATTTGTGTTTTGGTCCTTATCCCCATAGAAAGATTCTATGATCTTTTCCTTTCTGTTTTGCTTCTTACTCATGGCGATCACCCCTTTCCTGGCTTTTAAAGTAGATCTGTCCATCTGGGGCACAGGGGGCCCTGTCCCCCATTTCTTTTGCCTAAAATAAAAGGCTGTGTGTGTTGTGGCCTCTGGTTCTTTCAGCTGGAAGCTAAAATGCTGCAGCTGAGTTGGTTTCTCTTGGAAAGCAGGGACCAAGAGAGGTCTTTTTGGGTTTCCCCACTGTGACCCTGGTGCTAGCTGTGTTAAGTTTGGGGAAGGTGTAGTCTGGCTACAGGAGGTCTCCTCTGCTGAGCTAGAACATAGGCAAGCTTGGCAGGTTGGTGATCCCATCTATACTCGTGTCTTCCTGATTTCCCTGGGGTGCCAAGGCACACCTGGGGTCCTGGTGTGGGCATTTGCAATTGCGGGCTTCACCCCATTGGGGCTCAGGATCTTCTTCTGGTTTTCTGAGGTGGAGCTGTCTGGGACATATCCAGTTCTGCACTGATCCCCTTCAGCCACAGCAAGATGGACCCTCCTTAATGATTTTCCTAGTCTCACAGACTAAGATACTCTTTATCCTTTTTCCTGCTCCTGCTGTTTCAGGGTTTTTTCTGGGGGATTATTCTCTGGGCTTGTCAAGGTCAACAAGGGTAGGGAGATAGAAGTTACTGATCACTCTGCAATCTTGGCTTCTGGAACCAGAAATCTATCAGTGAATTCATTACATTTCCATTTTACCCTCTGATTCTCAAATATCAGGGCAGTTTTACTTGATAATTTCTTGAATTGTGATGTCTAGACTCTTTTTTTGATCATGACTTTCAGATAGTCCCATAATTTTTAAATTATCTCTCCTGGGTCTATTTTCTAAGTGAGTTGTTTTTTCCAGTGAGATATTCCACATTGTCTTCTATTTTTTTATTCTTTTGGTTTTGTTTTGAATTTCTTGTTTTCTTAGTCATTAACTTCCATTTGCTCCATTCTAATTTTGAAGTAACTATTTTCTTCAGTGATCTTTTGGACCTCTTTTTCCATTTGGCCCACTCTGTTTTTTAAGGTATTCTTCTCCTTGGCTTTTCGAACCTCTTTTGCCATTTGAGTTAGTCTAATTTTAAGGCTGTTATTTTTGGGGGGAGGGGTTCCTTTAGCAAGCTGTTGACTCATTTTTCATGATTTTCTTGCATCATTCTCAATTCTCTTCCCAATTTTTCATCTGCTTCTCTTACTTGATTTTGAGCTCTTCCATGGCCTGAGACCAATTCATATTTTTCTTGTAAGCTTTGGATGCAAGAACTTCAACTTTGTTGTGTTCTTCTGGTTGTAGGTTTTGATCTTTCTCATCATCACTGACTTGAGAAAATACCTCTTTACTGATAAAGTAAGAATCTATAGTCTGTTTTTTTCCCTCTTGTTGCTCATTTTCCCAGCCATTTTCTTACCTTTTGAGCACTTTGTTATGTGGAGTGCTCCAGAAGCAGTCTCTGCCTCAGCAGTGACTGTGGCAGCCCAGCATACTCCCCTCTCAGCCAGGTGAGACCCTTTCCACTGACCTTCAAAGCTGTCTTTGGCATTTGTGGGTTGAGAAGTCTGGAAGTCACAGCATCTACCAGTAATTCAGTTTCCTAAAGCCTGTTCCAGGTTGGTCCATGCTGTGTGACCCCTGCCAAACTCTCCTTTGTTCCCAGTCAGATGTGATAGAGTCTTCCTGTCAATCTTTCAGATTGTCTTGGGCTGCAAATTTGCTCTGGTATGTCATTTTGTGGCTTCTACTACTCTAGAATTTGTTTAGAGTCATTTTTAAAGATATTTTGAGGGGTTTTGGAGGAGAGGTCTAGTAGATCCTTGCTTCTACCCTGCATCTTGGCTTAACCTCCTACCGAATTTCTTAGGGTCACATTTTACAGGTATTTTGTGGGTTTTAGGAGAGAACTCAAGTTCCTGCTTTTACTCTGCCATCTTGACTCCATCCCTAGTGCTTTGTCTTTCAAATTATTTTGCAATTGTCTGTTTGTTTACTCATAGTATCTCTCCCTCATCACCCTATGAAAATTTTTCAAATCTTTGTATTCCTAATATTGATTCTTCCTTCTTTCCTCCATCTTTTGTTTTCCTTCCTTCCTTCCTTCCTTCCTTCCTTCCTTCCTTCCTTCCTTCCTTCCTTCCTTCCTTCCTTCCTTCCTTCCTTCCTTCCTTCCTTCCTTCCTATCTTCTTTCCTTCCTTCTTTCCTCTTTTGCTCTTTGCTTCCTTTTCTCCCTCCCTCCCTCTCTGTCTTTCTGTCCTATCTCCTCCTCCTCCTCTTTCTTCTTCTTCATTCCTAGTTCCTAGCACAGTATGGCACATAGTGCACAGAGTAGATGCTTTAAACATGTATATTTTTTTAAAAATTTTTTTTTAAATATTTATTTATTTATTTAACTTTTTACATTCATTTTCACAAAGTTTTGGGTTCCAAATTTTCTCCCCTTTTATTCCCTCCCCCCCAATACACCAAGAAATCTAATTTTCCCTATCTCCAATCTGCCCTCTCTTCTGTCATCCCTCCCTTCTCTTGTCCCCATCTTCTCTTTTCTCCTGTAGGGCCAGATGACTTTCTATTCCTCATTAACTGTATGTCTTCTTTCCTAGTAGCAACAACAATACTCAACAGTTGTTCCTAAAACTTTGAGTTCCAAATTCTCCCCATCCCTCCCTCCCCACCCATTCCCTTTGGGAAGGCAGGCAATTCAATATAGACCATTTCTGTGTAGTTTTGCAAATGACTTCCCTGATAGTCGTGTTGTGTAAGACTAACTGAATTACCCTCCATCCTATCCTGCCCCTCATTGTTTCTCTTCTGTCTTTTGATCCTGTCCCTCCCCAAGTGTTGACTTCAAATTGCTCCCTCCTCCCTTTGCCCTCCCTTCCATCATCCCCCCCTGCTTGTCTCCTTCTCCCCCACTTTCTTATACTGTAAGATAGATTTTCATACCAAAATGAGTGTGCATTTTATTCCTTCCTTTAGTCAAATGTGATGAGGGTAAACTTCTTGTTTTTTTTTTTCTCAGCTCTCCTCCTTTTCCCTCCACTAAGAAGTCTCCTACTTGCCTCTTAAATGACATATAATTACCCCATTCCATTTCACCATCTTTCCTCCCGCTACATTTCTCTCTCACCAGTTACCTTAATTTCTTTTAATATATGGTCCCATCCTATTCAATTCACTCTGTGCTCTCTGTCTCTGTATGTGTGTGCATGTGTGTATGTGTGTGTGCATGCAGGCATGTACATGTGTGTGTGTTTCCACCAACTACCCAGATACTGAAAAGTTTTGAGAGTTACAAATATTGTCTTTCCATGTAGGAATGTAAACAGTTCACCTTTGGTAAGTGCCTTATGACTTCTCTTTGCTGTTTACTTTTTCATGCTTCTTCTCATTCTTGTGTTTGAAAGTCAAATTTTCTTTTCAGCTCTGGTCTTTTCATCAAGAATGCTTGAAAGTCCTCTGTTTCATTGAAAGACCATATTTTCCCCTGAAGTATTATACTCAGTTTTGCTGGGTAGGTGATTCTTGGTTTGAGTCCTAGTTCCTTTGACTTCTGGAATATCCTATTCCACGCCCTTCGATCCCTTAATGTAGAAGCTGCTAGATCTTGAGTTATCTTGATTGTATTTCCACAATACTGGAATTGTTTCTTTCTAGCTGCTTGTAAGATTTTCTCCTTGACCTGGGAGTTCTGGAATTTGGCCACAATGTTCCTAGGAGTTTCTCTTTTTGGATCTCTTTCAGGTGGTGATCGATGGATTCTTTCAATGCTTATTTTGCCCTCTGGTTCTAGAATGTCAGGGCAGTTTTCCTCGATAATTTCATGGAAGATGATATCTAGGCTCTTTTTTTGATCATGGCTTTCAGGTAGTCCCATAATTTTTAAATTGTCTCTCCTGGATCTATTTTCCAGGTCCGTTGCTTTTCCCATGAGATATTTCTCATTCTCTTCCATTTTTTCATTCTTTTGGTTTTGTTTGGTGATTTCTTGGTTTCTCGTACAGTCATTAGACTCCATCTGTTCCATTCTAATTTTGAGAGAACTATTATCTTCAGTGAGCTTTTGAACCTCTTTTTCCATTTGGCTAATTCTGCTTTTGAAAGCATTCTTCTCCTCATTGACTTTTTGAACCTCTTTTGCCAATTGAGTGAGCCTATTTTTCAAGGTGTTATTTTCTTCAGCATTTTTTTGGGTCTCCTTTACCAAGGTATTGACCCGTTTTTCATACTTTTCTTGCATCTCTGTCATTTCTCTTCCCAGTTTTTCCTCCACCTGTCTAACCTGCTTTTCAAAATCCTTTTTGAGCTCTTCCAAGGCCTGAGCCCACCTGACATCCCCCTGGGATGTCTGGGGTACCGAGGCCCGCCCTCCATGTCTTTCCCTGATGGCAAGAATATGTCCTCGTCGTCGTCAGATCCGAAAGTCGGGATCATTTGCATCTGTTCAAAAAAGCTCTCTATAGTCTTTTTTTTCTTCCCTTTTCTAGGCATTTTTCCAGCCAGTTACTTGACTTCTGAGATTCCTGTCCATCCCTGCCTAGATCCGCCCAGCTAGTGCTTGGGGTCTGAGATTCAAATGGGCTTTCCGCAGCAGGCACAGATGCTATTCAATGTGAGCTTTAGTTCTGGTGCTAGGGTGGGGCCAGGGCCACCTCCCAGGCTCAGCTCCTTCAGGTGGTTTATGCAGAGACTTTCAGTAATGAAGATCCTGCCTGCTGCTGGGGGAGTCCTGGGCCGCCGTGGCCGCACAGCCACTGCCTCTGCTGCCACCCCCGCCTCTTCCACTTCCCTCCCCTGCCTCTGCTGCTTCCTCCCAAGGGGACCCGAGCCACGGAGACACCCCGCTCCCCTCTTGGCCAGCCCAGAAGTCTCTCTCACTGACCTGTAGAGTCTGTGGGTGGAGGGACCTTCCCGGCCACCGGAGCTTCCGTCCCTGAAGCCTGCTCAGATCAGCTTCTCTGGGGCTGCAGCCAGGGCAGCGCTGGGGTGGGGTCTGCTTTCCGGGGCGTGATGGACCCTGGGGATGGCTCTCCAAGGCTCTCTGGAACGGAAATCTCTTCCACTATGTTTCTGTACCCCAAGCTCTTCTTACATTAAATCTATGGGCTGTGGCTTCGGAGCTTGCATGCGTGCATCTTTCTACTCCACCATCTTGATTCTGCCCCTAAACATGTGTATTTTATTGTATTATATTGTATAGAATTACCTTGGATTGCATTAGACTGGGTTTCTTGAGATCAGGGACTGTTTGTTTTTATTTTCTTTCCATTCTTTATACCCACATTTCCTAGCACCATGTCTGGCACATAATAGGTGCTTAATAAATGCCTGCTGATTATTGACTGACTGGCATAAAATAGACAATTAATAAATTCTTGTTGAATTGAATTCAATAATCTCAAGATGCTTCCTTTCATGAAGATCCATCTCTTTAACATTAACACTCTCACAGAAAACAAAAAAAAAATTAGTATTTCAACAAGTTTATCACCTTACTTAATAAGAGTTTAATATATCCTAAGTGCTAGGAATATAAATACAAGTAGACAGGAATACAGTCTGCTCTCAAAGAGTTTACATTCAAATGGAGAGAGATAATGCTTAAAATGAATCTAAAAAGGGAAGAGAAGCAATGATGTACTGACTTAATTGTGGTAGCAGAAATCCTGAGTATTAATAGTATAGGCTAGATTAGGACTGAAGACAGGATTGACTGGGGTTAACAGGGAGATGGGACTTTGACCAGATTTCCAATTTTGCACATTCTCTGCTCTGCCACACTGACTCCTTAGAGTGAGGGATAAGAGATGGACAGTGTCAGCATCCAGTGGTATGCACAGAATATTGTAAAACAGTAGAGGAAGTTCTGTTATGTTGTGGATGATTACTCAGTGGAGGTTTTAGGCATATATATGAACATGCAATACAGAGCAAGAGAAACTAAGCACCAGTTGTAAGCTAATAGAATAGAGGTAGTATAAACACCTATAAGACCATATATCAAATTCAAATGATGTATGAAGACACCCTTGTTCAGATCTGAGATAAATGTGCTTCTTTATTCAGTCCACAATTGCAAAGTAGTGGAACTTCAGTGCTGAAACAGTCTCCAAAGAGTGAGTAATGAGGGAATATCTGGGCAAATGGATAGGTATCTGGGACATCTAAGGATCGATCGAAGTGACTGGAAGCATCTTCTTTCCCCCTCCTGTAAAGTAGGTAAAGTGATTCAGACATGGCTTCATATTGTGATAATTGAGAAAAGGAAACACACACACACACACATACACACAATAAGAGTAGTTGTTGAAAGCAAACTGACTTGGTTCAAAGTCTAAAATATTTACAAGTTTTTCTTGGCTCATATGCTTAGCTTTAGCCCCAGGCCCTTTGAAGTCACTTGACTATCTTGAACTAGGGAGATTAAAAGCAGAATCTCAACAGCTGCTCATTTTTTATTTGTGACTAGATAGAATAGATGGGTATTCTGTTGTTATAAGGTATCTAGGCATTGAAAGGCAAATGAAAAATAACACTTGGAAACTTTCCCCCAGCCTAAAGAGGAGTCCTTTCAAATGGATCAGTTACATGCCATTTCACTGGGGTAGAGACCAGAATTGCTAGTCCCATCCTGTGATCTCTTTTCTCCCCAAAACCATCCATTCAGTGGTATGCCACCAGACTGCAGTATCTTTCTACTAATTTAGCATGAAAGTAATGATCATGTAATGATCATAAAAACTCATATAAAAACTAGACTGCCAGAATAAAAGCAAAACAAGTATTTGTTACTCAACATGATTAGTAGTATATTAGGGATGATTTAGTACTCAAATAGTCATTCTCAGCACCACAGGGATACCATACTGTAGCTCATTCCCTTTTTAATATGGACATGATTGGGTTTACTCTGATTTTCTGGGCTTACAAGCAAATATATTTAATTTGGGTGTATAACAGCCAGGAGGGCAATTTTTCCAGATGGTAATTTACACAAAAGATGAATTAAGTGCCACTCTTCCTTAGATTCTAGGGTATTTTCATACTCCTGATGATAGGATCCTAGAAATCTAGGGGCAGAATGTGCTCTGATGGAAACTATCTTCTTATTGGCTATCAAAATTCCAGGCTATTTAGTTGCCTAGTAATTATCCAATTAGTTTAAAGCCTCCTTGAGTTGAATAGGTCTACAGAAAATATAGTAGGTAGAATATTGATATTCTGCTCAGTGAAGCCTGGTGTCCTACCCACACCCAAATTTAATTCAGTTTTGAATGAATCAAGTTTAACTCAAAGTCAATCTAATAGCAATCAATAATATAATTTTACCCCACACTGGAGAGCTTAAAGCACTAAAATACATTAGAAACCCGAATTTGGACAATTTAGGCACCTAACATGTACAAGTTACTATGCTATATATTTAAGGGTAGACCAGAATATAATAAATATGGGATAACTTGTAAACTCACTAATATGACAACTTCTCTGTATTCAATGATCTTCCAATCTAGTTGGACAGGTAAGCACACTTTTAATATTTAGTGTTAGAAAGATTTGTAAAGCCATTTACTCCACAACTGAAACCCAGAGTTTAAGGTACTTTCCCAAAGTCATACATGTAGTTAACAGCTGAACTGGGATTTGAGGATAGGTCATCTGACTCCAAATCAACTCCTTTTTTTCTGTTTCACCATGGTGCCAAAAAAGAAAAGTTAAATACAAATTCAGTATAACATTAAAAAATGACATAATGAAATATTAAAATGGCCAACAGAAAGAATGTGGAAAATTATGAGAGCACGTATGAGCTGACACAAAATGAAGTTAATGGAATCAAGAAAACAGGGTATATAAGGACAGCAAAAATGCAAATGGAAACAGCAACAGTATCAAAATTTCATGCTGTGTGATTATAATGACCAAACCTAGTCCCAGAGAAAAGAGATGAGAATATTTGTTCCTTCCCTTTCTCCATTCCAATCCATTCTTTACTCAGCTGCCAAAGTGATTTTTCTTACAGTGCTGGTTTGATCATGCTCCCCTTTTCTGCCTTCAACAAACTCCTGACATTTCCAATTACCTCTCTGATCAAATTTAAACTCCTTTGTTGGATCTGTAAAGGTCTTTTCAACCTTTCCTCTATCTTTCCAATTTTCTTACTCTTCCTTTCTTACTTTTCTTTCATACTGTCCCATTTGTTATTCTGCAAACAAAACAGTTTCTGATTTCTGTGCCTTTGCAATTCATGCGTGGAATGTACTCTGTCCTTATTTTAAATCTGATTTCTTCTAAGGCCCAGCTTACCCTTCACCTTTTTTCTGTTCCTTTCCTGATCTCCTCATTTGCTGGTACTTCTCCCCAAATACCTTGTATTCATTTGGCGTATATTCCATATATACTTGGGTGTGGACTTGTCTCCTCATTTACTCTGTTAGCTTCTTGAAGGCTTAGACTGTCACACTTTTGGTATTATAATAGCAGAGATTAGCGCAAAGACTGGCACATAATAAGCACATAATAAATGCTTGTTGGTTAATGAAGGAGGATATGAGTGTAGAATACCATCTATAACATAATGCTTGGTTAATGTATTGGTTAGTTTTGATGAAAAGCTTTTCCCCCCTTTAAAAAAATTCTTTTTTACAAGGAGTTATTACCTGAGAAGATATGAGGAGAGATATATTGGGAAATGAAGGTGATGTAGAAACCACAGCTATCTATACTATTCTTTTTTTATAAAAGAAGAGATGTCACAAGGCAGTATGAGACTGGTTGCCCAATGTTCAGTGATATAGAAGTTGAGAGGAAGGATACCTTCAGAAAAGGAACAATAGATACAGAGAAGTCGGATGATTCGGTAAAGATCCCACAGAAAAGGAACCGTGGAGCAAGAGGGTAAGCATGTGTGAGTTTTATAATGTGGCCCTTTAAATAGGTATTGTAGTATGTCTCTTTCTCGATCTCTGATAGATTAGAATCTTACTACACACACACACACATACACACACACACACACACACACACACACACATACACACACACACACACACACACACACAGCAATTCAGGAGGCCTGGAGGGACACAGATTCCAAAAATGATGAGAGAGGCAATTCTGTAAGTTGCTTCTTTCTCCTGCTGATGTTAACAACTTTTACACGATTTTCAAAAGCATTTATTTCCTCAAGAGATGAACCTAGTGGCCTTTCAGTGAATCTCCTTGTCACAATATGGCTTATGGATTTTTTTGAGATCTAGTAGCTTTTGAAGTGAAGGGGAAAACACACACACTCACACACACACATATACACACACGTACACCTCATTTAGGAATAATAGAGGATATACTACGGTTTTGCCAATAAACAGTCTATTCTGAAGTTACTGAAATTTTTTTTTTAATTTAACATCAGTGACTCCATAATTCATAAGCTATAGACTTTGGGGAAAGATTTATATTTAAATGTGACTGAAAACCTCAGCTGGGACTTGAATGTGTTATCTTTCTGCAAAATACAATAGTGAGACTATGACACTCAATCTCTTGCTGGCTTCTGAAACAGGGCAAAGCTATTGTTGCTTCCTCAAAACTCTTGCAGGCCCCACAGCTTATTTAAACCAGGCTATGGAAATTCTACTTCCTGGCCTCCCTCCCTGGCCCCCTCATGGAAATTTTGTATTATTCTGAGAAAAAAGAAAAAGGCTTTCTTTTCTGGCCTCATTTCTCACTGGTATGGATGGAGGATAAGAGAAAGGGAAGAAGACACAAAATCTCTTTTAATAATTTTTGGGTCCTATTGTTCCACATCACCCAGCCTTTTAGATGGGGGAAGGGACTGAAAAATATGAAAATAAAGAATATCCGAGCAGGTAAGGAAATATGAAGTGGACCTGATAATAAGAATATATGTATTTCAAAGTTTATTAAGTACTGTCTTCACAACAATTTCCAATTATCTTTATCCACTTTATACACAGTTTCACATCATGGGGGTTAGAGGTGCAGCACTCCTATGAGCTGGAAAAATCTGACTAAAATTTTTTGGCCTTCACCATACCAGAGAGGAAGTCTGAATTGTTATGCCGTTAAAAATAAAATATGATATACAATACTATACATATATTTTATCCATTTTTGAGTTTCTAAACTTTTTCTGTGATGTCTGCAGGCCTTCATGTATCATCTGTGGTTTCTGAAAAACTCCCCCCAAATTCTCATTTAATTTCTTATGCCAACCTGTGAAATATTGAAATTGTGATGGGGAAAGTTGCAATGTGGAAGGGATAACTGTATAAGGAAACAGAGTCAGGAAGATTGATAAAGTTTTTTGCCTAATAAATATAGCAGCAGGGCTCTTTATTCCTTTATGAGCCCCTAAAATGCTGCCTTCACCAGTGATTCACAGAAAATTTTCAATCTTTGGTAGTTTTATATGGCCCATACGTATACTCTGACCCGCAACACTCAGTCAAGGAGTCAGCAAAAATCAGAGTATCTAAAAATGATTAGGGGAAAGGAAAAGAACCTTTATGTTCTAAAATGTTTATAGCAGCTCTTTATGTGGTGACAATGAACTGGAAATTGCAGGGATGCCTATCAAGTGGAGGATGACTGAACAAATTGTGGTATCTGAATGTGATGGAATACTACTGTGCTATAAGAAATGATGATCTCAAAGATCTTAGTAAAACATGGGAAGACTTAGATGAAATAATGGAGAGCAAAATGAGCAGAACCAAGAAAACATTGTATATGGCTAAAGCAATATAGTTTTAAGAACAACTTTGAGCAAATAAGTTACTTTGACTATTATAAACCCTCAAGTTAACCATAAAGGGCATCTTAAGAAAGACACTATCTGCATCCAGAGAAAGAACTGATAAACAGAAGTATGTATAGAATAATTTTACATATACATACATGCATACATACATGTGTGTGCACATACCTGTTTGTGTCATTGGTGGTCATCTCTAGGGTGGGGGGGAAAAGGGAAAAAATTTGCATGATAACTTTGTTGTATATTTAAAAGGTATAGCAAGTTAAACGCAGTAGATACACAGTTTCATGTGCAATCATCTTTGTTATTATATTATGTCATATAAATTGTTTTATTCAATAAATTAACAGAATTGAATTAATTTATTAAAAATATCATTGATGTTGCTCACTGGAATATAAAGACTTTTGATTGGCTACCAAATGAGGCTGGGAAGAAGAATAAAAATTAGGTGAAGCAGGCTGCGTCCACAGTCTTGTCTTTATTATGTCCTGCTTCTCCCCATCCTGGAGATCACCTCTTAGACTAGACCAGCGAACACAACAACAAATTGGAAAGTGAAAAATTATTTTCTTACCACATGAGAAGTTCTAAAGTTTCTTCCTCCACTGGATGGAATTATGGCGCACCTGCCTGTTAACTAGACTGCAGGATCAGCCAAAATTCCTGTTGATCTTTAAAGAGCAAACTAGTCAGTTTCCGAATCGGAAAGTGAGAGTGATCAATCTGCTGAGAATGCTATTTCAGTCAAGAAAAGTCAGCAGTCTAGGGAGAACCTACTTCTTGAGTGGGAATTGCTTTTCTCCTTTCTTCTCTTTCTTATGTCTTCTAGAGTATAGCAGAATGGGGATGGGGTTTCCATCATCTTCATCCTTCTTTTCCCCCTGCCCACCTATCTCAAGGTTTCTCCCAGTGGAGTAACTCTCCCAGTAAAAGGTACACAATGCCTTTGACAGCAGACCCAGAGAAATGAGTTTCCAACAGGGTGACTTGCCAAGAATAGATGTTTTGCCTGGGAGAAGTGCTCTGAGTTCCCAGCAACAAAAGAAAAGTCATTAAGATCCCATCGAGTGCCAGAGATGTGAGCTGCTTTTGTTATGTTTGCTTCTTATGTGAATGTCTCTCTACTTGAGAACTCTTTATGTCCAGTCTTCCCTCTGATATTATTACATTGATGGGAAGGTGTCTCCTTATGGATGACAGGTTATTATTTTTAGAGGCCCTGTTTTTATTTTACAACTCAGTTTCCATAAATCTCTCGCTTAAAAATTTACTCTTAACTAATTTTGTCAGCTGGCTGATAATTAAAGGTAAATGAACCAGTGGGAGGAAGCAGTTAGATGACTTGGTGAATGGAGAGCTAGATCTAGAGTCAGGAAGAATGGAGTTCAAATCTGATCTCAGACACTTACTAGCTGTGTGACCCTGGACAAATCATTTAACCTCTGCTTGCCTAATCTACTGGAGAAGGAAATGAAAAATCTCATCAGTGTCTTTGTCAAGAAAACCCCATATGGTGCCAAAAAGTTGGACACAACATAATAAGCACCAGTGGGAACTAATGAGTTATAGTTTTAGATGTGCATGATCATACACTATACCTTGAATCTGGGGAACACATTCCCTCAGGGATCCAGCTTGCCCATGGGAACTGGAATGGCAAGTTTAGAAGGTTATTAGAATTTCTGTCTGCAGCCCTTAGCACAGTTCCTGGTCCCTGGTAACCTATTAAAAAGAGAGATTTAATTGTTCCTCCACTGATATCATCCACAACAATGCTGTATATACTTTCAGTACATGTAGCACAAATGACACTGATTTCATAGATGAGCATATCATGAGAATTTTCTGACTCAAAAGACAACATTATTTCTGTTTTGTATTTTATTTTCTTTGTTATAACACCAAAGCATCCAAAGGAGACCCATCTTGGACTGACGTACTCCTGGAATAAGGGTTGAGGTAAAAGGCTGAAAATAAATAGGAAAAGAATGAGGGACATTAATGCTTTTGCCATGTGGTTAGGTGATCAGATTTTCCTTCAGGTGCAGACACATTAAAACCAGGCAGCATGGTTGCAGGTCTTGATATATCTTTACTTTCTCTGGAGGTTCATTTCTGTAATTTTAGTTAGGTACAAATTCCTACAGAGAATGGGATTCTCTGTATTTGGTAATTTGTACACACATTCTACCTGGCAATTACAAAATGCCCAGATATCTGAGTGTTCTACCTTTTCAATTGGTCCTTCAGGAGACACACTGTAATTCACTGCATTGTTGTGTGGGCCAATTGATTTCAACATAATTAGAGAGAAAATTAGTCTGAACAATACATTTCTCTTCCTACACAATCATGTGCTGTTCGAGATATTCATCCACCCACAAGCTGAAATTTCAACAGTCTCTCAAGACTTTAATGACCATCTTTCTGAAATCCCTCACAGAATGCACCTGGGTATGTTTGCTGAATAATAATAATAATAATTGACATTTATATAGTGCTTTTAAAGTTTGCAAAATATTATACATGCATTAAATTCATCTGAAGCTCACCATAGTCCTGTGAATCAAGTTCTTCAGGTATTATTAGACCTCTGATACAATTGAGAAAGCTAGGTCTCAGAGAAGAGGAGGAATTTGCCTCTGGTAACACATTTTAACCCTTGTCTTCCTTGCTTCAGGCCCCAAACTCTATCCTCTGTGTTGTGATGTCTCTCTAAAAGGACAAAAAAAGGCTTTGTTGATCATAATTCTTAATTAATTCTAATTTATCCATGTATGTGAAGGGTTGGGACGAGTCTTTTGGGGTAGGGTATTGATAATCAAAAAATCCAGATCGTTGGTCCTCACACGTTCTCATCTCAAATCCTCTTCACACTCTGAGAGAAAAAAACCATTAAGGACCCTCTTAAGAGTTTTTGTGCGTTTCAGTTATTTCTATCACTATGTACTATATTAGAAAGTAAAATATCTTCATATTATTGTGAAAAATAATTTTGACCTTGCAGGTACCTCCCCCCAAAAAAGAGCCACAGGGACTCCAGAGATTCTCAGACGATACTTTGATAACTGTTGATCTAGGCAATTCCCAAATAATTTATGTTGGCTATATAATATCCCACACATTTTTCTTTTTTTAGACTTTCCTTATTTTAATGACAGTGTTTTGCTCAAGCTAATTCAAATTATATTGCATTTCCTGAGCCTAACTTATTTGGGCAATGTGCAACACTGGCTAAAAATCTAAATTTCTCGGTATGTAATCTGAAATAGATAATCCAAACATAGGCTAGATGATAGGGAGTATCACTTCACTCAGCAAATTTGTAGAATTTTTTTTTTTTTCTCAAAAGGTGGCATGAGCTGAAAATAGAAAAGTATTCCAACACATTTAGAGAAATACATGGGTAATGTGAGCCACTAATTTACCTGTGCATATAAGTTATACTGCATTAAAAGATAGGCATGGTCACAGAATCACAGAATTTGAGAGGTGGAAGAGACCTCATCAGCCGTTTGGTCCAACCCATACCCCAAAGGACTCTCTGTTGAATATAATCAACTAGTAATTATCTCCTCTGCTTGAAGATCTCCAAGCAATATATTCACTTCTCCAGGCAGCCTGTTCCATTTTTGTGTAGGTCAGTAATTGTTAGGAAGTTTATCTTGGGACCCAACTTAAATTGTCTTCTTTATAGAATTCTTTCTGGTTTTTCCCTGTGGGGCTAAATCAAGCAAATACTATTTCTCCTCCGTATGGCAAACCTTCAAAGACTTAGAGACAGCTATCATTTCTCCTGAGTCTTCATACGCAGAATACTCATCTCCTTTATCTCGTCTTCCTATGACACATACTCAAAGTCCTTTCCCATCTGATCATCCTCCAGTGGATTCTCTCTAGCTTATCAGTGACCTTCTTAAACCATGGTTCTTAGAACTAATATAATGGTCCAAACGAAGTCTGACAGTGATCCCTCAATGCCCTATTCCTGTAAGCCATACCTATGTTGATGCAGCCTAAAGCCACATTAGCTATTTGGTGACTCATAAAATTGCTGACACACATTCAACTTAAAAACTCAAAAATACCCTCTGTTTTCTCAGAACAAGAACAATGTCTCCTCCATCTTGTACTTGTAAATTTGACATTTTATACTCAAGTGTAAGACTTTACATTTATTCCTACTGCATTTCATCACATTAGCTTCAGCCCAATGCTTTAGTCTGTCAAGATTTTTTTGAATCCCAACTCTGTCAACCAGTGTCAACTATCAGTCAGCTTTGTGTCATCTGCAAATCTGGTGAGTGTGCTATTTATGCCTTCCTTCTAGGGCCATCACAGATCCTAGAGGGTAATCCCTTAGAGAACTCCTGACTTATTGACAGTGGTTACTTCTTTGCTTCTTGCAAGGATTTACAGAACTTTAGAAGCAGCTAGGTGGCACAGTGGATAGAGTACTGAACTTGGAATTAGGAATATTCATCTTCATGAATTGGAAATCATCCTCAGATGCTTAGTAGATGTGTGACCCTGGTCAAGTCACTTAACCCTGTATGTCTCAGTTTCCTCATATTAAAATGAATTGGACATGGCTAAATAACAACAGCCTAAATTTCAGTAAAAAGAAACAGATGCCTCCCCCTAAAACAAAACCAGACCAAACCTCAAACCAAACAAAAAAACTTCTTGATATTTGGTTTCCTTGTCCTTTCTTTGAACCTATGTGGTTATTACCCTTGTTTCCCAATTCCCGTAATTCATATCAGAAGTCATTTAGTTCAACCTGTACCACAGCAAGAATCCCCTTTTGACATCTAATCATGCAGCTTCTACTTGATCACCATTAATTCCTGAGACAGTCTATACAACTTTGAGATATCTGTAAAATTGTTAATTCAATGAAAAAGAATAACCCACAGCTTATTAAGCTCCTACTATGCTAGATGCTGATGAAACAAGGACAATCAAAAACCTTAAGGAGCTCTATTAAGAGTATATGGAATGACATAAAATATAACACAAGAGAAATGGAAGTGGATAAGATTAGTAACAGCTACTGGGGGCATGATGTGTGCGTGTGTGTGTGTGTGTGTGTGTGTGTGTGTGTGTGTGTGGCGGGGGCGGGGGGGGAACAAGAGAAGACTCCTGGAAAGAAGTATATATACTCTGCTTCAAGTTTGGGAACTCCTGAACCACAAGGATGAGGAAGGAGTATATTCCAACCGCGTAGAACAATTTTTTATGAAAACATGATGGAAGAAAATAGAGTATCAAGTTCAGGAAATGACTAGTAATCCAATTTGAGTGTGGAATTCATGAAGATGGAGCTGTATAAATTAAGACCAGAAGGAGAGGCAATATTCAGATTGATGTTGGTCTTAAATAATAAATAAGGAGTTCATAGTTTATTGTATTTTATTATTTTATGTATTGCATATTTATATATTATGTATTTATTATGTTACACATGAATCTAGAAACTTGGGAAATCAAGGAGATTAAGCACATGAGACCAAAGCAGAAATTAGGACAATGAATTCCCCAGGGACAATTTGCTTTCCTGAGTTTGGAGCATGATGGGGACTCACCAACTAGGAGTCCAGTTGTCTTTTTTTAAATTTATAGTCAAATCTATGACTTAAAAGGTTTATTTTGGCAGTTATGTAGAAGATGAATTTGGGAAAGGAGAAAAGTAAGAACAATTAGGGCACTGTTGCAGGAGTCTGGGTGATAGGTGGTGAAAGGTTGAAACTGGATGGCAACTATGGAGCAGAAAAAAGGGGACAAATTTGAGAGATGTTGTACAGGTAGAATGGGTCAAAATTGGCAACCAGTTGGATTTGGAGAGTGGGAATGGAAGAGGCAAAGATGAACTGATGTGAAAACTGAGTGATTGGAAAAGATGGTGCTACCCTAAACAAAAATAGAAGCATTGAGGTACCAAGACTTCTGGATTGAAGTCAGAAGACCTGACTTTGAATCTCATTTCTGTCAATTACTACCTATACGATCTTGGACAACTCATGTTTTTTCAAGGCCTTAGTTCCCTCATCAGTAAAATTAGGCAATGAACTAGAAAAACTCCAGGGTCCTTTCCTGCTCTAAATCCGTGATCCTGTAATCATGTAAATTTGGATGAGGTACAGATTTGGAAGATGATACAATGTCCTGTTTTGGACAGGTTGAGTCTGAGATTCCTAGTGTTAATGGACTATCTAAGAGTAAAAAGTATGATTGGTGCTTAAGAGACAGATTAAGTTTACTAACAATGTGTGATTAGTGTTTAGGAGTGAGATTAAAACTGAATGTTTGAATTGGAAGGGCGTATCCTTAGAGGTGGATTTCAGAGAATCCTATTACATCATGATTCCTGTGGATAAGAGAGAAAGCACTCAAGTCTCAGGCTAGTGAAGACTTTTTCAACTGAAAAAAAAAATACTTTATTGACTAAAATGTGGCTTGATTTGAAAGAATCCATACACCTGGTCACCATTTTATGATGTTTCCCAAAGCCACTGTTGTGTTTTAGGTGGGATTTGTTAAGTCCATATTCTCAGAGCCTTAAAGGAATATTGAGATAGAATAACAATCAATTTTTCATAAATAATATACACAGGTTGATACATTATATATTCAAAGCTGCAGTCAAATGGTAGGGGAGAATGATAATTTATTCTGTTGAATTTCTTCCGAATGAATCCTGGAACAGATCAAACAAAAAAGTTATAAAATAGGAATTACAGGTAATGAAGGGCTGCTTGTTGCAAAGGAGTTTGGCTATCTGTTATGCATAATTAAAGTATATGAGGTGAGGGTTAAGCTTAAGGTGATTATATGAAGAATCATTCTGTATTCTTTTATTGAGCAATTGCAAAGCTGTGTTTATTTTGAAAAAATCATAGCTGAATGACAAATTAAAATGCATTTTTATTATATCGTGATTAATATACATCAGCAATCTCTGTCTCTCTGTCTCTGTCTCTACCTCCCTCCCTTCCTCTCTCCCTCTCCCCCTCTTCCTCTCTTCCCCTCTTCCTCTGTATTTCTCTTCCTCTCTTTCTGTGCAAATAGACCATGCGGTATACCTGGCTTAATAGAAGATCATGGGGGAAATAACCTGAGTTTTTAGTGAACTTCAAGCACAATATGAGCTAACAATTATGAGGTGGCTACTACAAAGATAGTGCGATTTTAGAATGTATTAATAAAGTCAGAGTATTCAGAACAAGTAATGGGATGCTCATTTGTATAATAGGGAGCTGAACTCAATGACTTTGAAGATAACTTCCACCTCTAAATTTATGTACCTAGGAATGTATCCACTTTCTTTGTTTCTGTCTCTCCTGCCTCTGTCACTTCCTTCTCTTTATTTCCTCTCTCTGTCCCTCTCCCTTATTTTTTCTTCTCCTCCTTCTCTGTCTCTCTCTGTCTGTCTCTCTGTTTTCCTGTCTCTGTCTTTCTCTGTTTCTGTCTCTGTCTCTCACTCTCTCTCAGTTCACCCTGCCGTAGGTAAGTAGTCACAGGGTCACAGAAGACTAGGTAGGATGCCAACAATGCAGAGAGTATCCAGAGGAAAGCAGAGCAGAGTCAAATATCTGAAGCTATGTTACATGAGAATTGATTAAAGAGACTTTAATTAATTAAATTAAATGAATTTAAGGAGGGTTAGTATGAAGACAATTATTATTATTTTTGGGGGGGAACGAGGGAAAGGTTATGATCTTTCCCTTCAAATATCTGAAGAATTTTCACATAAAAGAGAGATTAGATTTGTTCTGCTTGGCCTCAGAAATAGGACCAATGGGTAGAAATTATCAGGAGGCAGATTTTACCTCTATGTAAGAAGGAGAGTTCTAATAATTCAGACCAGTACAATGGCAGAATGGGATGCCTTAAAAAGTCATGATTTGCAGCAGCAGCATAACGAGGAGCAAACAATATGGAATCAGAAGGCCTCAGTTCAAGTTCCATGTGAGCTACTAACTAACTGTGTGATCTCAGGAAAGTCATGTTACCCTGGAAAATCAATTTCCTTGTTTGTAAAAGGAAAAGGCTGGATCATACAAACTCTGCAGATACTTTCCAACTTTAAATCCTGTAATTGTGATAGCTAGAAACTTTTAAGGATTGAATAACCACTGGTTAGGGATGTCTTAGAGATGATTTCTACATTGGTTGAGAAACTGTACTATGTGACTTTTAAGACTTTCTACGCAACTAGGGACAGCTAGATTGTCCAGTACGTAGAACACTGAGCCTCGAGCATGAAGAGTTGAAATACAACCTCAAAAACCTGGGCATCTGTAAAATGGGTATCCTAATAATAGCACCAACCTCCTAGGATTGCTGTGAGGATCAAATGAGTGAATAATTGTAAAGTATTTAACATAATGCCTAGCACATATTAAGCACTATATAAATGTTAGTTATTTTTACTGTTGTTACATTACTATGCAAGAAAACTATTTAGAAGTAAAAAATCCAAATAAGTGCGACTTATATGTCTCTTAGGTATTAGAGGTGAGTGAAAAAAATGTACTACCACTCTTATTGCTAAGGATTGTATCAAGCTTCTTTAATGTAGAATCATACATTTGCAAACAAGTGTGTTATTTCTTCTTTACAATCACCTACAAGTTCCTAATACTCCCAAACTCATGAATGCTTTTGGTACTTTTACCCAATGAAGTTTTGCTGCCTTTTTTGAAATGACCAAGATTTAAATGAGTGCATTTTTAGAAGTACAATAAGGTGTGTCAATCAGCAAAAATTACTTTACAACACCAAGAAATAACATAATAGTGACCAACATTTAACATAAGGAAACATTAAGGCCCAATGAAATACGGACAGAAAAGCAAGCATTTTGATAGCTGGTTTGTGTAAAACATGCTGATGCATAATAGGTTGGGACATGTAGCAGTTCTAAGTCTTAGAACAACAGGCAGTTTATCACAAACAAATCACGTTGAGCTTCAGAGCTCTGAATGGCTAGGTGGACCCTCTAGGTTGGTTCACAGTTCCAGTGTCTACTAAATAATGATTTCAATGTTCTTGCTGACATATCACTGGACATGTTTACTATATTGTCTTCCAAGATACCTCAGGTCCGTATGGAGACAGAGTTTTAGGGACAGCCTATATTTGTATAGACAGACGCTATATGAAAAGCCTTGAGAATAGCAACTAGCCCAGGAGCTGCAGCCATTACTGAGGGATCTCTCTATCTAAATTGTAAATGAAACCTTTTATATGTATTGTCTCTCCAATTTGTGATTTATTAAAAGTTCAAGAGATAGTTTCTGGATAATTAATCATTTTATTAATTATGCTGGCAGGTAATTAATAAAAGTAGCCAATGGTGCTCTAGAATGCTAAAGACCCCTATAGAACTCACTCAGTGATTTTATGCCCTTGGAAGAGTGGGTGTTCCTGAGGATGGTAATCAACATTGATTGGTTAACAAGTAATGAGAGGATCAATATTATAAGGAGAGGTGGACCTATACTAATTAGGGTGTGGGGAACCTCTGACCACTCAGTCTTGAATAAAGACATCTCTTTTCCAGAGTACTCCTGGTTAGGACAATCTCGACAAAAATGGGTCCATCTCTACTCAGACCTGGCTGAGTGGAACACAATGGGCTGGAATTCATCTTCAATCAAATTCTTTTGAAGGTTTTCTAGTTGTGCAGGGTCTCCCATTCAGGATCAAAAGCTACTTACCCTGGAGATTTGGGCAATCTCATCCAACAACAATGTCCCTCAGAGATTGAGCAATTTACAGACTTATGAAAAATTCCTGGTCCTAATTCAGTAATTTATTTTTAACACAAGAGAGAAATAATAATAATTTCTCTCATATTATAATATGAGTTTCTTGAAAATAGAGAATGAATTATTTTTCTATTCATATCCAAAGTACTTGGCAGTCTTTTGTATATAGTAAATACTTAATAAATGTCTTTTTCATCCATTCATTCATTCATATTCTTCTTGGAATATGGAATAATAGCAATTTATTAATGCACATGGGTGGTAAAATTACAACGGTTGGGAGAAGTCAAAAAGAGCTCAAACATACAATTTCTAAAAGTCCATCAGATTGGAAAATCCTTGAAAACAGGGATTTTGTTTTTAAACTTAGCACAGAGCCTGAAGTCTAATAGATGTTTTATAAATGCTTGAAGAAGAGACAAAAACAGAAGTAGGCTTGGGGTCAAATGTGAAGGACTAGATGAGTTCCAAGCTGCTGATCTGACCATGTGAGTTGTTTGCTGGTCAGAGTCCAAAGGTCAGCAAAACCTATTGAAAGTTAGGAAATCATAATGTTGGGAGGGCACGGAGGTAATACTTTATACAAGTTCAACTTACCTCTCACAAATGTAGGCCTTTTCTTTATTCCATAGACATTTGTTTCCTGCTCTGAATCATCTCAAGCAGCTCCTGGACTCCAGCTGATTCAGTCATCCCCACTGAGTTGTAGATCTCCACACATCTCAGCTAGCTCCTATTCAAGAATGCTTTTATGACTCCAGTCTTGCTTATGTTATTTTTAAAAAGAAATAGTAAAAAAGAACTCTTTAAAAGCTTTTTTTTGGCATTTCAATGCAAAGCTATCTCTCCAGATTGCAGTTGGTTCAAAGCACTAGGCCTACTTCCTTTTACTAAGTCATTTAAAGCCCACAATGCAGATATCAATGTTTTATTTCATTGCAACAGACTGAGTAAATCTGATGGGTTGGGTAGGGGAATAGTTGTTGTTTTTTATATATTTTTTGGCTTCCACTCATAAAAGCATAAAAAATTCTCTTTGCACTGGTCACATCAGGTCCTTTTCCAAGAAAAAAATGTTACACTGAGAGACAGAGTTTTCATCCCTTACAGAAAGAACAAGTGGATCCTTGCAATGCATCTAAGAAAGATGAATTTGCTCTTATTGCCATGATTGTTTATCACAATATTAAGAATAGTAACAATTATGTTGCATGCACAGCTATAATGATGTGCCAAATTCATCTCCGGCAAACACTGAAACTGACATTTAGCTTTTAATTACAAGGCTCTCCTTTCTGCACCACAGATTCAAATTAGGGTCTTTTAGATCTGTCTTTTGGGGGAAGAGAAGAAATAAAAATGGGCAAAGTGTTTATTTCTCAGGATTACCATATTGTCACAAATATATGCTGCCCCTAAATACAGGCAGTGCCCTCAAAATCTCTTGAAAGGAATTCATAGGATTATAGTATATAGAGCTAGAAAGGACCTTCAAGACCATATAGTTCGGTCCCCTCAATTTTAATATGAAGAAACTGAGGTCCCAAAAAGTTAAGGTACTTGCCAAAGATTGCACAGGATGTATATGGAAGAAATGGTTTTAAACCCAGTTCTTATGACACCAATAATGTTCTTTTAATGAATGAATTAAAAAAAAAATTATTAAACACTATGTGCAAAGCTTTGGGAATGTAAATAGATGGTATAATTCCTGCTTTCAAGGGGCTCACATTTTAATGAGGTGTGACATCACATATTTGAGGTTTCAGTTGTAAATCAGATGGACAGGCCTCGTAGTCTTTAGAGTACAGTAAGGCAAATGACATTTCATCTTATTTAATATAATTTCCATAAAAATCTATGTTTGTTTCTGATGCTAAATAATTTGACAGTGCTAAGGACTTTGGTGACAGTAACTTTCTTTTCTGTGTGTTCAGTAGCCAGTGCTGCTGAAGAATCAACTAACAAGTTGTATCTTCCCAAGAGATATTCCCTTGGGCAGTGGCTTTGGGGACCAACTTTGGTAACAGAATTGGTGGTCTAAGGGGCACTGCTATTTGTAGGGCTCTTGGCCTTACTTGCCCATTGGTGATAGTCATTGGTGTTGGTGGTGTTGAAGATGGAGTACCCTAACTCTATAAGAGTTACTCATCTCAATGATGGCACTGGGATGGTAGTATGTAAGACATTATACTAAAGGTTCTTTAACTCTGGATCCTATGCCAGAGGTGGGAAACCTGCAGCCTCAAGACTACATATGGCCTGCTAGGTCTTCAAGTGAATCCAAACTTCACAGGACAAATTCCTTTAATAAAAGGATTTGTTCTGTAAAACTTGAACTCATTCAAAAGGCCACACCCAAGAACCTAGAAGGCCACATATGGCCCTGAGGCTGCAGGTTCCCCATTCTTATCATAAGCTATGTCACCATTGTGGTCCAAGGAAAGGAGGTGTTGGTAGTTTAACCTGACTAGCAATACTGCTCTCTGCTTCTCCTACTCAGAACATTTCACTTCTTCAGCATGGCTCATTGCCTGACCCGCTGATAGCAGTTGGTTGTCTGTTGATGGTCGTTGTGGGTTTGGTTGATACTTTCTCCATAGCATTTATTCTACTGAATGATGGCTGCAAAGAACAGGCTAGCATGATGCAGGACTGCTGATGATCTGAAGTTGGGATGTTGGTTGCTATTCAGGTATCTCATAAATATTTATTAAACACTTAATATGTTGAGGTAAAAACATGTAGGTACTGTGAAAATAATTATATAATTTTTTTTTAATACCTCAACTGACCTATGGTTTCATCAATGTGAATACTTCCAATGAAACAGACTGTAAGATTCATACTTTCCCTATTCTCTACTACTGTTGGCAATGTCTTCCAATAAATCTTCTGCAGAGGAATTACCCAATTCACTGAAAGCTTTTAACATTACTTGAGTATCAGTTTAGTCTGCAGGCTGAACATTTGTTATTCCTTGCTCTCACTACAAGACCAGCCTATCCAGAACATACATTTCGTGGCTATCTTTTGTGCCATATTTTACACTCAAGACATTATTGGTAATGTGTTACTGCCTAGTTATATCCACCACATGTATTCCAATTGTCCTTCAGGTTACCTGTAAATCTGATAAATGGAGATTGTTTAGGTCAGTTTTTCAAAGCCAGATAGCATTAGTGTAAGAATACTAGTGTTTAAAAAAGAAATCCAACCAAAAATAAGTGTTATATTTGTTTCAAGGAACACTTGCAATCATGCTAATTATTACTTAGCTTCTGAAATGCAAATCAATACACTCTTTTCCTATCCAATTCTGAGCTTACCTCAGTGAACGTAATATCTAATGTATATGAATTCATTAATTCAATGTGTTGTCCAGCCGAGTCTCAATTTGAACGATAGATATTCTTCATCCTTTTGATTTTACCTATGTAGATAGTTATTTTGAACTTTTTTTGAATGGTTGTACATATTATTAAAGAGGTATTGCAGTGTTCTGGGGTTTAATACAATTAATATAATTTTATCCAGAAAGCCTCAGGAAGATCTCACCATCTATAAGGAATCCCTCTTACAGTGGGACTCTGTATGATAGTCTTCCTTTTCAGTGACAAGTATCCTTTATAAATTTGTATCCCTTAATTTATACCTCCATGGATATTGATGAAGTTAACTGTTTTTGAATATATCAAGGAATCCCATATTATTTTAGCATAAGAAAAAGGCACAACTTGAATAATGACATTTAAGCCTCATCGCACTGATTCAAGAGCATTGTCATCAGTAACAGACAATGTGTACAGTAGGAACCTTGTAGTCTTTGCATGTTTCAGTAAATTGTGTGCAGGGAAAGATATAGTCTTCTCTAGAATATGATTTGTATAAGTCTGTCTAGTCCCTACTCACTATTTATCAAGTATGTCCTTACTACATATGTAGATTATTCTTATAATGATTTAGCAGAGATGTAGAAGGAGGCATAGAGGTCATTAGTGAACAGTGTCTTAGAGATCACATTTTAAAAAATAATCAGTGCTATACATATCTCCCACTATCTTTTCAACCATCTTGAGGGTCAATGTCTTAATATCTTAAAAAATGTGTCATCTCCAACAAAAAAACAAACAACTTCGGTGTATTCTTGGACTGGTCCAACTACCTTTTCTGTTTTCATCTTTTTTAATGCTTTTTCTCCTTTCTTATATAGCACTTGTGACCCAAGATGTTAAAGATCAAATGTAGTACTTCTGTTGTTGCTAATAATGAAAACAATCTGTTACTGAAATACTGAGGTATCTGTTCCATTTTCCATCTGTTTCTTCTCCTTCTTTCAATGTCATTTTTGAAAACATTTGGGATGATCTGGCTCAATTGGACCTCATGCCAAGCTTTCTGAATATTTCTTTTTTCTCTTCATTGTTATGACACAAAATGCCTCATTATCTTTCACCATCTTTTCTGTAAGGCTTTTCATATAAGTTTATATTTTAAACCACTATGGTCTTTAATTACTGTGCCTCTCTTTTTATCAAAAAGATCAAGTATTTTTTTTATGAAGGAAATTTCTGGGTTTTATTGACCTCCATGTGGTGATTATTTTATATCAGTTAAAGAAATAAATAAATAGCAAGTAATTACAGTCTATATAGATTCCTGTTTCCTTTCCCCTCTCCCCTTTTGCATTGATAGGGTGTTTCAATGTTAGAATAATTGGAACTGCAATGTATATTTCATTTAATTTTTAGCCTTTCTTTTACTTTGTTATTAATTTTGGTTTCTTCTCTAACAAGTTGATTCACTTAGATATCTGATCTTTTGTCTAATAAATTGATGGCACATAGGTGGCTGATTCAGAAATGACTCCCACATCCATAACCTACCTGCTAAGTTGGAAACTATTTTTTTGTGGTGTTAATCATTGCTTGCTATGCCCACAACTTCCCACTCTCTGCTTAAAGTAGTCATGGTATAAAAGAATGAGACTGCTGAATAGTTTACAAACCTGCTACCACCATCCTACCAGTTGCCTAGTTTTGCAACTTGAGAATCATCCTCCATTCTTCTCTCTCTCTCCCTCTCTCTCTCTCTCGCTCTCTCTCTGTCTCTCTGTCTCTCTCTCTCTCTCCCACACACATCCATCCATATATATCTTGTTAATCCTAGTTCCATAACATTTCTTATAATTTCTCTCCTCTCACACAGCCACCACCCTACTTCAGGCTCATTACTTCTTATCTGCACTACTACATTGTTTTCCTTGTATCAAAACTCTCTAACACATCATCCATACAGTGACCAAAATGACATTCTAAAACATACATCTTATGCCACTGCCCTGCTCAAAAAGCTTCAATAGCTCCCTATTGCTATTGGTTTTAAATATATAATTTTTCAATTAGCATTTTAAACACTTGGAGACCTCCAACCTATTATGCCAAACTTCTGTTGTGCTTTTTCTTGCATTCATATTCTGTTTTCTAGCCAAACTACCCAAATTACTGTTCCCTGGTCCATGCTATTTCATGTTTTGTGTCTGTGCCTTTGAACATTATGACCCCTAAGTTTGGAATGCTTCCCCTTCCTTTTGCAGTTCTTCAGTGATTCTAAAGTTCAGGTCAGTGTTGACTTCCTACTAAAGGGCTTTTCTGATTCTTCAAGCTCTTGGTGCCTGCCCTTGAAATTATTTTGAAATTACTTTGAATACATGTTGTATTTACTGATATCTGTGAATGTTTTCTCTTTTTCCTTACACTAGTAGAAGGTAAGCTTTTGAAGAATGGGATTTTCTTCCTTGAATTAATTCAAATGAGAGAGAAATTCAGGTGCTGCCTTCCCCTACCTCATTATACCCTCCACTGTAAATCCTTTTGCATACCTTTTTATGTGAGATGATTTTCTCCATTCTTCCTCTCCTTTACCCCTTTTCCCAATGAATCTGTTTTTCATCCATCTTTTATTTTAGCTCATCCAAATTTTATTCCTGTACCCTCTGTGTATGTAGAAGCCTTCTATTCTTATAATGATAAAGTTCCTAGGAGTTACATGTATCTTCTTTCCATTTAAGAATATATATAAAAATTATTTTAATTTTATTGAATCCATTAGGATTTCTTTTCATGTTCATGATTTTATATTTTTCTTGAGTCTTATATTGGAAAGTCAAATTTTCTATTTTTCTCTGGTCTTTTATCAGGAATGCCTGGAAGTTTTCTGCTTCATTAAATATCCATTTCTACTTGAAATATTATACTCAGTTTTTCTGGTTAAATTAATTTTGGTTTCAATGCAAGTACTTTTGACTTCTGAAATATCATATTCCAACCCCCTTCGTCCTTAGATGTGGTAGCTGTTAAATCTTGTGTAATTATGCTGATTGTGACTCCATGCTATTAGACTATTTTCTTTCTGGTTGCTTGTAATATTTTCTCCTTTATCTTGGAGCTCTGAAATTTGGTTATAACATTCCTGGGAGTTTGCATTTTGGGATCTCTTTAAGGAAGTCATCAGTGGATTATTTCAATATCTTAATTTTTTAAAATATCATTACCTCCAATTCACCTTAAACTCATATCCTCTTTCTGTATATTCCTTTTATTTGTACAGTTGGTTATATAATTTTTAGGAGTTACAAATTTGAGGTAGAGCCAAGATGGCAGAGTAGAAGCAGGGACCTGCTTGAGCTTTCTTCAAAAATCCTCAAAAAATCTGTAAAAATGACTCTATACAAACTTTAGAGAAGCCACAAAATGACAGACTGAAGCAAATTTCCAACCCAATACAATCTGGAAGGTGAACAGGAAGTGTGTAACACCAGGCTGGGAGCAAAGCACAGTCCCACATGGGATCCAGATGAGTCTTGAGCAGGCCTCAGGGGACTGAATCACTGGCAGCTGTGGGAGTTTCCAGGCTTCTGAACCCAAGAATGTCAAAGACAGCTTCAAATGTCAGTGGATAAGAGGGGAGTGTGATTCAGTCCCAGCCCCAACTCAAGCCCCATAGTGGCAACAGCAACAACTTCTTCTGGAGCCCTCCATTCAACAAAGAGCTCAAAAGTTAAGTAATTGCCTGGGAAAATAAGCAATTGGGGGGAAAAATCACACTATAGAATCTTATTTTCTTGGTAAAAAGTATTTTCTTACATCTTTGGTGAGGATGATGATCAAAATATACAACAACAAGAAGACAACAAAGTTAAAAAAGCTCCTGCATCCAAAGCCTCCAAGAAAAATATAAATTGGTCTCAAACAATGGAAGAGATTAAAAAGGATTTTGAAAATCAAGTAAGAGAAGTAGAGGAAAAATTGGGAAGAGTTATGAGAGTGATGCAAGAAAATCATGAAAAATGAATGAACAAAAATTCTAAAGGAAACCCCAAAGCTTCTGAAGAAAATAAGTTTTTAAATTAATTTAAATTGACACTTAAAATAAATTTTAAGTAAACGTTAAATGAGAAACATTCCCACAAATGGGAAAAAAAGTTCAAAAATGCAATGAGGAGAATGCCTTAAAAAGCAGAATTGGCCAAATGGAAAAGGAGGTCCAAAAACTGATGAAAATAATTCTTTCAAAATTAGAATGGAGCAAATGGAAGCTAATGGCTTTATGAGAAATTAAGAAATTATAAAACAAAACCAAAAAAATGAACAAAAAGAAGACAATGTGAAATATCTCAGTGGAAAAACAACTGACCTGAAAAATAGATCCAGGAGAGATAATTTAAAAATTTTTGCACTACGTGAAAGCCATAATAAAAAAAAGAAGAGTCTAGGCATCATCTTTTAAGAAATTATCAAAGAAAACTACCCTGATATTCTACAACCAGAGGGTAAAATAGAAATGAAAAGAATCCCCCAACCACCTCCTGAGAGAGCTCCCAAAACAAAATCTCCTAGGAATATTGTAGTCAAATTTCAGAGTTCCCAGGTGCCAGAAAGAAATATGGAAATAGAAAATTTAGCTTTCAAATACAAAAATCAAGAGAAACATGAAAAGGTAAATAGGAAAGAGAAACAATAAGGGACTTATTAATGTTGTTTGCATTCCTACATGGAAAGATGATATTTGTAACTCATGAGAACTTTCTCAGTATTACAGTAATTGGAGGGAACACACACACACAGCACAGGGTGAGCTGATTATGAAGGGATGACATCTAAAAACTAAAATTGATTTTTGAAAGGAATATACTGGGAGAAAGAGAAAGGTTGAGATAGGATATAGTAAATTATCTCACATAAAAGAGACAAGAAAGAGCTTTTTAACAATGGACAGGAAGAGGGGGAGGTAAGGGAATAAGTGAGCCTTAATTTCATTGGATTTGGCTTCAGCAGTGAATAATGTGTACACTCAATTGGGTATGGATACCTATCTTCCCCTACAGGAAAGCAGGTGGGAAGGGGTTAAGAGACAGGAGGTATTAGAAGGGACAGCAGATTGGGGAAAGAGGTAAATTGAAAGCAAAACACTTTTATGGAGCAACAGGTCAAAGGAGAGAATGGAATAAATGGAGAGGGGCTGCATAGAGGTAAATATCATTAGGGTTTCGCAGCATGATTGTTATGGAATTGTTTTGTCTGACTACACATGTATAACTCATATTGAATTGCTTGCATTCTCAATGAGGGTGGGTGGGGAGGGGGGAAGAGAGAAAACGTGTAACTCAAAGCTTTAAAAATGAACATTATAATTGGTTTTACATGCAACTGGGAAATACGTTATATAGGCAATGGGGTATAGAAATCTATCTTGCCCCACATAAAAATAGAAGGGAAGGGGATGTTGGAGTCATAAAAGGGAGGGCAGACTGGAGAAATGGGTAATCAGAATATATTCTGTCCTTGGGTGGGGGAGGGGAGAGATAGGGGAAAATTTGACATTCAAAATTTATGGAAATGAATGTTGAAAACTGAAAATAAATTTAATTAAGACTCCTTGTAAAACAAAAATAAAAGCTACAAGTATCGTTCTTCTGAGCAGGGATGTAAATAGTTTAGCTTTATTACATCCCTTATCTTTTCTGTTTTTGTCTGGTTATATTTCTCTTTGGTTTTGATACTGGAGGTCAAATTATTGATTTAATTCTGATCTTACAAAGGCTTGAAATCCTTCTATTTCATTGAATGATCATTTTTTTTATGTATTATGCTTAATTTTTGAAGGGCAAATGATTCTTCATTGTAGTCCTAGCTTCTTTGACCTCCAGAATATCATGTTCCATGACCTCTGATTCTTGAATGTTTTAGGTGCCAGGTCCCATGTGATCCTGATTGTGACTCCCTGATATTTGAATGGTTTCTTATTTTGTTTATTAAAATTTATTGATGTTTAATTTTCAACATTCACTTCCACAAAATTTTGAGTTCCAAATTTTCTCCCAATTTTTCCCCTCCCCTAACCCCAAGATGGCAAGCTTTCTGATTACTTTTCTCCAATCTGCCCTCTCTTCTATCACCTCAGCTGCCTTCTCTTATTCCCTTCCCCTTCTAATGTCCTGTAGACAGATAGGTTCTATACTCCATTGCCTGTGTATCTTATTTTTCAGTGGCAAGTAAAAGCAATTTTTAACATCCATTTTTAAAATTTCGAGTTCCAAACTCTCTACCTTCCTTCCTCACCACCTACCCTCTTTGAGAAGGCAAGCAATTTGATATAGGTTATATATGTGTAGTCATGCAAAACACTCCCATAATAGTCATGTTTTTTATGGTTTTCTATTTATTTTTAGTTTTCAATATTCATTTCCACAGAATTTTGAGTTCCAAATTTTCTCCCCATCTCTTCACTCCCCCCTCCTCAAAACACCTTGCATTCTGATTACCCCTTCTCCCAATCTGCCCTCCCTTCTATCACATCCCTCCCTTCCCTTATCCCCATCTTTTTCTTTTTTCTTGTAGGGCAAGATGGATTTCTATACCCCATTACCTGTATTTCTTATTTCCCAATTGTATGCAAAAACAATTCTCAACATTCATTCTTAAGACTTTGAGTTCCAACTTCTCTCCCTTCCTCCCTCCCCATCCATCCCCACTGAGAAAGTAAGCAATTTGATATAGGCTATATTTTGTAGTTTTGCAAAAGACTTCCATAATAGTTATGTTTTAAAAGACTATATTTCCCTCCATCCTATCTGAACCCCTGTTTATTCTAGTTTCTCTTTTGAGCTTATCCTTCCTCTGAAGTGTTTGCTTCTGATTACCCTCTCCCCCAATCCATGCTCCCTTCTATCATACACCTCTTCTATCCCCCTTCCCTGCTACTTTCCTGTAGGGTAAATTAGATTAGCATGCCCAATTGAATGTGTATGTTATTCCCTCCTTAAGCCAAATCTGATGAGAGTAAAGTTCAATCATTCCCTCTCACCTTCCCACTATTCCCCTTCATTGTAAAAGCCTTTTCTTGCCTCTTTTATGTGAGACAATTTAACCCATTCTCCCTTTCCCTTTATCCTTCTCCCAATACATTCCTCTCTCACCCCTTAATTTTATTGTTTAGGTATCATACTTTCATCTTCAACTCACCCTTTGCCCCCATGTGTTTGTGTGTGTGTGTATGTATGTGTGTTCACATGTATCTTTAAAGACACATATATATACATACATACATACACACATTTATATCTTATTATCTATATCTATATCTGAATCTATATCTATGTGTATATATCCCCTCCAACTACCCAAATACTACAAAAGGTCTTGTGAGTTAAAAATATCATCTTCCCATGTAGGAAGATAAAACAGTTCAACTTTAACAAGTCTCTTATGATTTCTCTTTTTTGTTTGTGTTTTCATGCTTCTCTTGAGTCTTATATTTGAAAGTCAAGTTTTTCTATTCAGCTCTGGTCTTTTCATTAAGAATACTTGAAAGCCCTCTATTTCACTGAATTTCTATTTTTTTCCCCTGAAGGATTATACTCAGTTTTGCTGGGTAGGTGATTCTTGGTTTTAAATTCTTAGTTTGACCTCCAGAATGCATATTCCAAACCATCTGATCCCTTAATGCAGAAGCTGTTAAATCTTGTGTTATCCTGATTGTGTTCTAGCATACTTGATTGTGTTCTAGCATACTTGAATTGTTTCTTTCTGGCTATTTGCAATATTTTCTCCTTGATCTAGGAACTCTGAAATTTGGCTACAATATTCCTAGGAGTTTTCCTTTTGGGATTGGTGGATTCTTTCCCTTTCTATTTTACCCCTTGGTTCTAGTACATCAGGACAGTTTTCCTTCATAACTTCTTGAAAGGCAATGTCTAGGTTCTTTTTTTTTTTATCATGGCTTTCAGGTAACACAATAATTTTGAAACTATCTCTCCTGCATCTGTTTTCCAGGTCAGTTGTTTTTCCAATGAGATATTTCACATTGTCTTCTATTCTTTTTTTTCATTCTTTTGATTTTGTTTTATAATTTCTTGATTTCTCATAGAGTCATTAGCTTCCATTCACTGCATTTTAATTTTTAATGACTTATTTTTGTCAGTGAGCTTTTGAACCTCCTTTTCCATTTGTCCAGTTCTGCTTTTTAAGACATTCTTCTCCTCATTGACTTTTTGGATCTCTTTTATGATTTGGGTTAGTCTATTTTTTAAAGTTATATTTTCTTCAGCATTTTTGAGGGACTCCTTTAGCAAGCTGTTGACTCATTTTTCATGATGTTCTTGCATCACTCTCATTTCTCTTTCCAATTATTCCTCTACTTCTCTTACTTGATTTTTTCTGTCTCTCTTAAACGATGTTCAAGTTCCTTTTTGAGCTCTTCTATGAGATCTTTCTGACTTCAGATCACTTCTCATTTTAATTTTGGGTTTTGCCCATAGGTGTTTGGACATTATTGTCTTCTTCCCAGTTTGAAACTTGGTCTTACCTGTCACCATAGTAACTTTTTAGTGGTCAGGTTCTTTGTTGTTGTTATTGTTATTTGCTCATCTTTTTTTGGCCTTTTTTCCTGTGTAAATTTGAGCTCTGTTCCCAGGATGGAAAGGTCACTGTCTCAGGCCTCCTTTGCCAGGGACTGAAGGCCTTGGCTGTTTACCTAGTGCTGCACTGATGTTGCCCAGAGGTTCAGGGGAGACTCTCCTTTCTGGTGCTGTGTTTCAAGGGTGGGGTGAGGTTTGGCTGGTGCTGCTGAAGGCTATTTGGTTCTAGTCTTAACTGGTTATGAGCTGAGGTCCTAGTGGTGGTTTCTGGAGTGTACTGAGGTCTGGTGGGGTGTTTCTGCATTTCCTAGCCACGAAATTGAAGTATGTGTGATCAGGCCTTTGGAGGCTTCCTGTTTGCCCAGGGCTACTCTGAAGCATTCTGGGGGCCTGTCCTGGATGTTGCCTGCTTATTTTCTCAGGTACCCTTTTGATTGGCATCTATCTCTATGGCCCTGGCTGTGCTAAAGCATGTGGAGGCCTGGTTATTGGTGGATGACATTTACCTGGGGCTACAATGAAACATATGGTGGTTCTCAGAACTAAAGTATATTGGTTCCCCCGGCTATGCTAAGGCACTTAGGGGATCCTGGTGCTTGCCTGCTGTACCATACTGGGGCTCAGGGTCTCTTGCTGGTTTGCTCAACTGGGACTTGCTGCTGCTTTGCTGGAATGCTTCCTATCCTTGGTTATGCTCTCCTTTCACCCAAGTGATGTGGACCTTTCTTACCTATCCTCTAAGTTTCTTGGACTAAAAGATTGTTTCACCCCATCTCTTTGCTGATGCTACTGTTCAAGGATTTGTTTGGGGGCTCTATTTTATGGTTGTATAGAGGTGATTGTGTGAGAATTGCAGCAATTTATTGCTTAGTCTATCTACCATCTTGGCTCCCACCCAATTTTCATTTCTAAGTAATGATTTTTTTTTTTTCGGTGAGCGTTGGTACTTCTTTTTCCATTTGGTCAATTCTGAAAATAATTATTTTCATCAATGAAGTTTTCCTCCCCCCCCCCCATTTGGCTAATTCTATTTTTTAAGCTTATTTTAAAATCATAATTTCACAACATTCCAATCAAAAGTGGACCTAATCTTCTAATGATGCAATTACATCACCTTCTAGATGTTTTTCAAATTAATAGCATTCCTTATATCATGGTTTCCCAAAAATAACAATCCAAAAAACAATAGGCATACTACCAATATAAAATCCAATATTATGAATTTTAAACATAGATATATCAGTTGTTTTGGTCAAATGATAACTACCTAGTTGAAGGCATTTCTGAATTATTTTATTTTATTATTATTTTTTAATTATTCATTTATTTTTAATTATTTTATTTGTTTTCTGTTTTCTACAATCACTTCCATATATCTTTAGATTTTTCCCCTCCCTCCCCATTGCCTCCCCAAGATGGTGTGCAATCTTATATAGGTTCTACACATACATTCCTATTAAATATATTTTCACCTTAGTCATATTGCATAGAATAATTAAAATGAATGGGACAAACCATAAAATGAAACAAAACATAACACAAGAGAAAATGGTCTGCTTCATTCTGCAATCCAATTCCATAGTTCTTTTTCTGGATATGGATGCATTTTGCTTCAAAAGTCCATTGGGAATCTCTTAGGCCCTTGCATTGCTGTGAAGGACCAGGTCTACCAGGAAAATTCCTCACAAATTGTGATTGTTGCCATGTACAAAGTTCTCCTGGTTCTGCTCCCTTCACTCAGCATCAGTTCATATAAGTCTTTCTAGGCCTCTCTGAAGTCTTCCTATTCATCATTTCTTATAGCAAAATAGTATTCCATTACATTCACATACCACAGTTTATTCAGCCATTCCCCAATTGATGGGTATCCCCTTGATTTCCAGTTCTTGGCCACCATAGAAAGAGCTGTTATAAATATTTTTGTACATGTGGGACCCTTTCCTATTTTTATGATCTCTTTTGGATATAGTCCTAGAAGCAGTATTACTGGATCAAATGGTATACACAGTTTTGTAGCCCTTTGGGCATAGTTCCAAATTGTTTTCCAGAATGGTTGAATCAGCTCACAGCTGCACCAACAATGAATTAGTGTTCCAACTCTGCCATAACTCTTCAGTATTTTGTTTAAGGCACTTTTCCAAGCTGCTAATTATCTTTTCATAATTTTATTGTTTCACTCTCTTTTATTCTCCTCATTTTTCCTTCAACCTGATTTTTAAAACCATTTTTTAACTCTTCAGATAACTGTTATTGATCTTATATCAAGTTCAGATTTTTCTTTGAGGCTTTGCTAGTAGCTGGTTTGACATCATTATCTTTTGAATCTGTCTTGATCTTTCCTCTCATTATTGTATTTTTTTTATTTTTAGGGTTTTTATCGCTTTCTAATTTTTTCATCATTTTTCTTGCCTTTGAGAGTTATGTTAAAGTTGAACTCTGTTCGTTGGTAGGGATGGGAAGCATCATCCCAAGCCTTCGGGTTTTTGCACTGCTATTTTTAGAGCTAATTCTAGGACGTTGGAAATTTTTGATGGTAGCAAGATAGCATGTTATAGGGTGAGATGTGGTCATTATTCTTCTAGTTTGTTCTTTGGTCCTTATTCAGGAAGGATAATCTGATCCCTTGAAGTAGCAATGAATACTAATCCTCAGGGTCCCTGATTCCTTGAGACTGAAAGTGATACTGCTCCACAGTGTCATTATTCCTTTGGCACAAATATCATATCTCTCTAATCTTAAACCTTGACCTGGAAGCAGGCACAAGCAATGGAGTTGTCAAACAGTGCTCTTTCTTATGCTCATTAATAGCACAGAGGTTTCCTGTAGTCTCCTTCTGACTTGTTTCCAGTTTTCCTTACCACCTATGGCAGGAGAACTTTGAAAGCTACTGTCCCTTTGTCCAAGACCCATAGCTATTGTTGCCTCCATGTAGATTCTAGACCAGTCCTAATCCCTGTATCACAGACAATCTCTGGCAATCTCCAACTTGTCTTGGGCTGGAAACATGTCTCAGCCTGAATTTTTGTTGGCTGTTCCAGAATTCAATTTTAGGCATTATTTTACAATTGTTTTGAAGGGGAACCTTGGGAGAGCTCAGCTATTTCCTCTATCCTGCCATCTTGGCTCCACCCCTAGAAATCTGATAACTTGTATTTCTATTAATCAATTGACTGATTAACAAAAAAATCATTAATCAACCACTGCATACCAGGCATTGGGAGATATAAATAGAAATATAAAACAGTTCTCAAGTTCAAGGTGCTTATATTCCAATGAAAAAACTGAGACTATAGACTCAATCTGAGATTTAGCTTGGTTGAACCTCTCAGAGCTTTACTTCACTGGCATAGAACTTGAGAAAAGATGGTTAACTCTACGTTGTAAAAAAAACATACAAGGGAATATTTTTCTATTAAAAATTCATAGACACATATGCAGATATATAACATATATATATATGTTTATATATACAAAATAGATACAGGCTGATCTTAGGTGGGGAGGCACAATTAGCTGTACAGGTGGCCAGAAAAAGCCTCAGATCAATCCTTTTCTTCACATTATTTCCCTTTTAAGCATGAGGAAATTAAGATTTGGGGACATTAAATGACTTCAGATGAAGGGAGGGAAAGAGTTCAGAGAAAATCACTATATATACTACTCAACTTTGTTTCTTATGCTAGGGTTCTAGGAAAAAGGTGAGAAGAAAAGCAATTGGACCATAATAATTGGCTTTATTGAAGTTTTGGTAACAACTGGATTTGAAGGCAAGTGTAGACTCTATTAGGCCTAATATTACATTTTCTCAGTGTTCAGTCCTTCAGATCTTTTGATGAGCAAGAATGGACTTACTGTTATAATGACAGAATGGAAAAAATACAGAAAAATGGGGAAAAATAGCCTTTCAACCCTATGAAGATGTTGTATCTAATAGGAAAAATGAATATCCTTCCCAGTGATTGACAAATACACTTACATGGAGTACGATGTTTACACCTATGGTCTAGCTTCGAGCCAAGTAGAATTTTCCACTGATATACTGTTAGTTGGAAATATAGAATAATCCTTCTCCAGTGCATCATGATAGTGTGCAGGTGATGCTAGGTTATCAAAGGTTCAGCCGGTGAAGCAAATCATCTGGTATATGTCATACCAAGCTAGAAACACTTCAAATGCAGACATACCAGCACACCCTGGGGCAAACATTCCCTTCAGGGCCAAAATTAAAGTCCCCCAGAGGACACAGGTATGCCTGAGCTTTTGTCTATTTATGCCTATGTCTTCAAATTTGGTCTAATGACAGGCTCTGTTGTCTGTTGCCTAAAAATTCAGTCCAGTTGAGCCTGGAGAAGCACATTGTCAGGTTGGTTTCAGGGTAATGAATCTGAGTCCACAGCAGCTCTGAAGCTCATCCACAAAGCTATATGTTGATGGGAACACATATTTCAGTCAAATTACAGATTATAGGTTCTGCATGTGATGAAGTAAGCTTAATCTTAGTTTACAGCTCCCTATGCCTATCCCTTTAACTTTTTATTTATTTATTTATTTTTTACGCAAGAGCTCCCTGTCTCTGAGACATAAATTGGAATTGCAAGGGCCATTCATGGACCCAATCCCCTCACTGAATGGTAGCTTTGACCTGCACTGTTTCTGATGCAGGCTATTTTGCCCATCCTTAGGCAGTCTGGTGACTCCTCATTCCTTGGTGTTCACCATGTTAGTGCTGAGCTTAATGAAGATAGCTGTTTGGTTTAGTGCTCAAAACTCTGGAATGCAAATGATTCACCAGCTTCAATCACTCCAGTAGCAGGGATGATAGTATATGTGCTATAGTGCCTGTCCTCTGCCCCACTTTGTAGCAACATCATGAATTTCGCTAGGATTAAGGAAGAACAAGACACTATCTTATTGGTACAAATACAGTAATCCTCTCCCTGTCTTGGCCACGTTTATAAAATAAGTTGTCTATTAGTGGGGAAAATGTATATACATATATATGTATGTATGCATGTATATAATGATAATAAAGCTAGTTATGGACTGTAGTCTGGTTTTATATAATCCAGATTTTGGGGAGAGTGTGGATCAGTACAGTACTAATTATTGATACAGCTGTCATTGACCTGAACATCAGGAGGTAAACTAGGTCTCAACCCACTACAGACTGGTTTTTTTAGCTGCTTCTTTGAATTCAAGATAAGAAACCTTCATAGGAAAAAAAAAAGGGGGAGGTGAGGAAACACTTTGGGAAAATCTGAGCTTTGGTCTCCTGGCGAACATTATGTTCAGTGAATTGTTTCCCCAACAAGAACTCTTCCTAACAGCAAAGCTGGAGGTGGGAATACAGATCGTCATAAAATCCCAAATAAGATGCCCATCTGTTCAGTAACAGGGGTGGAAAATAATGGGGAAAAGTTAACTTCTGCAAAAAACAAAATTTAAAAAAAAAGAGAAAGAAAGGAAGGAATGATTAAGAAAGATTAAAAGAATAAATCCACTAAGTAGAAAGTCTAATATTTACCAGAAGAAAGAAACTTAGCTGGTCCTAAGTATCTACTAGAGGCAGCTAGATGACTCAGGGGATAGAACATTGGCCTGAAGTCAGAAAGTGCTGAGTTCTTTGCCCTCAAACACTTAAAACTTGTGGGACCCTGGTTAAGTCATTTAATTTATGTTTGCCTTAGAGGCAGTTAAGTGGCAAAGTGGAGAGAGCACTGGGCTTGGAGTCAGGAAGACTTGAGTTCAAATTTGACTTCAAACACTTATTAGCTATGTGACCTTGGGCAAGTCACTTGAGTTGTTTGTCTTATGGACAGTAGTGGTACACTGTGGTTCACAAGGTCATGAACGGTTGGCCACAACAGAACAATAAAAAAGTATTTACTACCCTAGAAGCCTTTTGGTAACTCCCCTTGCCCTATTATGTACTCATTTCAGAAAAGTCACAGGCACTCAAAAGATAGAAGAAGTCTGGACCTTTTTCCAGAACTGGGAGCCATATATAGGCTTCCCTTCCCCTTGCCCAATGACCTACTGCCAGGGAGATGTTGATAACTGGTCTTGGAGTTGGCACTCCCTTCTTAGTGACTTTTTGGTAACCCTGTCGTGCAATTTCAGGACAGTCTGAGAAATAAGGATGAGAGGCCATTCCTGGATTTCATGAGAAATCAATCTACCCATAAGAATTTATTAAGTACCTACCATGTGCCAAGGGTTGTATTAGGCACTGAAAACGAAAAGACAAAAATGCAACATCCCTTGCCTTCTTGGAGCTTATATTCTGTTGGAGACAATACATGCATACAATACATCCAGACATATACAAAATAACTAAAAGGATTTGTTTGGGTGGGAGAAGTGTACTAGTAGATGGGAGCATCAGTCAATAAGCATTGATTAAGTATTTACTATGTGCTAGGCACTGTGCTAAGTAAATGCTATTGAGATATGCAAACAACTATGCATGTGGATGATTTATACAAAGTAGATGAAGGGAACTAGAGGTAAGCAGAGGGAACTAGCAGCTGGAAAGGTTGATTGATTGAGGTCAAATGTTAATGAGATTAGAGATTCCAAATGGCCTACAGGAGGAGGAAGAGCATTCCAGACTTGACAGATGTGCAGTGTTATGTTTGGGGAGACTCAAGAAGACCCATTTATATGTAAAAGTCACTAATGCAGAGTGAGATAAAGAAATTAGGTCTTACCCAAGGTCACAGAGACTGTGAGAAACAATATTTGAACAAAGGTGTTCAGGATGTGCCAGAAACAACCTTCATCTGGGAGAACTCAGCAACTCAAGGTTGTGTGACATCAGACTACTACTTCTATGGAGGTTCTATAGAACATAAAATCATAGAAATTCAGAGGTTAAAGGGCTTCAGAGTTCTATTCTGACTCACACTGAAGGAGGAATTGTTTTTGTATATTCTGTACAAAAGGTCATTCTCTTCCAACTCCAGACGGCTAGAAACAAGGAGCTCACTATTTCCCAAGGTAGTTCCGATCACTTTGGGGCCTCTCTAATTGCTAGAAAGTATTTTCATCTTATTGAGTCAAAAAATCTGAATCTTTGTAAAAGGGCAACATGAGGCCTCTAATAGTCCAGGTTTGAGCAGCACAATTCAATAGGGTTTAGAACAACCTGTTATCTTAAAATGGGAAAAAAATAGCCCAAAAGTGAGGAAGTAGACAAGAGATACAAGAAGCAACAAAGTTGGAGCTGAATTGTTCCTATATTAAATGTTTATCATGAGGCATCAGATGCTCTTTAAAGGTCACATATTACTATTGTTTATTTCCTCATCAGTTAGTTAATCAAGTATTGTACATTCTTTTAAGGTCAAAAATGTTAGTAAGTGATGTTATGAAAAAAATATCTATTTGATTTTTTTTTTTAAAGGGAGAAATGATTTGAGCATACACTTGTAAATACATTTCAACATCAAGGCAAACCTGTTCTGAAACTACTGGAATATAAAAAAAAATGAAATTATTTAAGGGGGAAAAAAGAATCTGAAGTTCCTCTGTTACAATCTCCAGCTTCCATATACAGCTTAATCTAAAAATCTATTTAAAAAAAGCAATGCAAACTGCTTATTGGCTAAGTGACATATGAATGTAAACATTGCTAAATGTTTAGTAATTATTTAGAAAAGGCATTAAAGATAGAAGATAAGGGTGGGGAATGTCTATCATCCCAGTTACCCATTATGGAAACCTCAGAGTGTGTGGGTTAGATCTGACTGAGGTCAACTCACTTGTTCAATTTCAGCATTGGAATAAAACGAGACCTCATAGACCATCTAACAAAGAATAGAGAAGTTTATTTAGCAATTTCACGGAAAGAATATTCCTCAAGCATATAGCATTGATTCATTTGGGCAGTTTCCTTGCCTCTTGTGTAGCCATGGTGCTAGACTGGTCAGTCCCATGCTTTAGCCTGATTACTGATTCCTTGTGCCCTTAAATAACTAGGAAGCTGTTTCAGTATTTCAAGTGTTCATCCCCTGGATCAGTTAAGCCTTTTTGACAGTTTAATTGACTTTTTGGGAAAAGGGAAACAGCAACAAAATACAAAACCTTGCCTTGCCCAAGAGGGGATATTCTTATACCGCCAAGGCATCTTTGGATATACAGATTGGGAGAAAGGGAAGAGTCTGTCACCCACATTTTGTAGATTCCATCTTTGCAACAACTCCCTCTCCCATTCCTAATGTCATTACCTTGGTTCAGGCCCTTCTTAACTCTGCCTTAACTATCATAATGCTTCTGAATAAAACTCCCTGCCTTCAGTCTCTCCCTTTGCCTCATCATCTTGCCCAGAACTGGCAGGGTAATCTTACATATTTTGCATTATGAAGCACATAATCCCCTTCAAAAACAAACTACCAAAATGAACAATTCAGTTATTCCCCATTATATGCAGTGATGTATAAACTATCTACCTTAATAGTTAAGACTCTTCACAGTCTGACTATAAGACATATTTTCAATATGTAACATATTAATCCCTTAATAAATTTTTATTTCCCTGCAACCTTCCTTCAGGGAATTTTTCAATAGATTGAATAATATGCAGTCATCTTCTACAACTGGTGAACTTTAGGCATTAGGTGTAACCTCTGGCTTTGCCCATTCCTTTTTCTCCACCTCTATGCATAGAAGATTCCTATCCATTCTTTCAAATAGTCTCAAAATAATGTCTACACAATATTACAGCACGTAGAATTTACTTATCATAGAAAGGATATTGTTTGGTTTACTTAACCCACTTTGCCTTCAGTATTTAGAACCTTTTGTCAAAGCACCTCCACAACCAGCAGGGAACCCAGTACTTAGTGAGTCAATCCACTATCCAGACTCTTGTGCTCTATATAAATGGCTATAGTGGTTTATATAAGGAGGACTTGTCTCTGAAGGCTACCTCTTTGTACTTGCTTCCACTCAGGGAATTTCCATTTTCCCACTCAGATAAACTCAATTTCTTTTTTCTTTCTGTTTGTTCATCCTTGAGCTAGAAACTTGTGAGAGATGCAGCATGGCATAATGGAAAAAAAAATAACTAGATTCATGTTCTAGTCCAGTGCTGGGCTTTAAAGGGGATGCTGTATAAGAATAAAATACATGTTAAAGCAGAGTTAAAGGCTTTTAGTATAGGTGCCTTTCAAATCACAAAGGAAGTTGGAGTTCAACATGAGAAAACCAGCAGCAGGAGGAGTGGGAGGGAAAGCAGGGACAAAAATATATCCAGGTGATGAAGTGAATAGAGGACTGGACTGAAGAAGACCTGAGTTCAAGGTTATGTTGGTAAAATTTTAATAACAGCAATCTGGAAAAGAATTAGATATATGACACCCTTCTAAGATTAATGTGCATTATTAACATTTTCTCCATCACTTTTTTTAAGTCTAGAAAATCAACAAAACAATAAATCAAACTCTGATTTATATATAGCCTTTGTTGATTTCTGAGGTGCAAATGCTCACACTGAATATTTAACAACTGGTCTCTGGAGAGCCAGTTCCAGCTGGCTCCAGCACACTCCTCTGCCTGAGTGGGGAATCCTGCTTTAAATATTTACTAGCTGTGTGACCCTGGCCACATACTTAACACCTCAGCCTCAGTTTCTTCCTCTAGGAAGGTATTTATAATAGCACCTACTTCAGAGGGTTGTTGTGAAGGTCAAGCAAGTTAACATATAATGAAGTGCTGTGCCAATCTTAAAGCAGTCTAGCTTTGGTTTTTATTATCATTGCCACAAGCAAGAAAAAGATATAGCCGGAATTCCAGAGTGAGAGGGGCACATGAAGTGCAAGCCTTGGGTATGATCATCTTCAGGCTGTAGCAGGAAGAGGAAGATATTGAATGATCCAATGAGAAGTAGCCACCCAAAATGATACGCAAGTTGTTCAAGACTTTTGCTCATCCTTCTCAATTTGTTGAGTCTACCAAAGTCAGTTCTAGAGGGTTACTCAGTGATATCAAAATGAACTCAGTTTGTTTTGTGTTATTCAAAGGTATCTGATCAGTTTCCCACCTCTGATATCACAGAAAGGAAGGTAACAATTGAGGCTAGAAGTTTTTATTAATGATTTTGAGAAACTCTAGAGAGAGAGGCATACAAAAGGAGAGACTATGGTGCATGGATTACAAGCTCTTTAGTACTCCTCTCCCATTTTCCAGACCAGGAAACAAAGGTCACAAGAGATTAAATGACTTGCCAAAGGTTACAAATCTTGTCTAAATAAATCAACCATAGAAAACCAGAGATTTTTCTGGACTGCCATAATTTGGGACTTAGGGACCTGAAATCGAATTTTGGTACTGCTGCCTGGTTGACCTTGGGTGATCTCTCTGAGTTCCATTTTCCTTATCTTTGTCTTTATTAAAGTATTGAACTAAGATCCAATCTAGCTAAGGCCCCTTTCAGATTTAAATTCTATAGTCTTCTCCTACAAAGATCTTTCCTTTCACTGAATCTCTTAAGTAAGGCCTTGTCTAAATAACTTAGTATTTCTGACGCTGCTTTATATGGTTTTAAAATATCACATTTAATGAAAACACTGCTTGGACACAGAAGTTATGTCCCTACAAATACTCACAGAAACCTCACCTCTGCTCCCATACACAAAGTACATTTCTGGTGGAAAAAAAAAAAAAGCTAAGCAAAACCACCTAATAGAAAGTCCTCTTCCATTAAGAAACATGTCTTTTGTACTTGTATGCATGTCATATACAGTGATATCATACTGATTCGTACTGATGTCTGTTCATGTATCTATGGCTATTGCAGTCAGCAACAGTGTATAGAGTACTGGCTTTGCGATCAGGAAGATTCATCTTCCTAGTTTCAAATCTGGACCCAAATCACACATCTGGTGATTTTGGGCAAGTTACTTAACCTTGCTGGCCTCAGTTTCCTCATCTGTAGAATGAACTGGAGAAGCAATTGACGGATTACTCCAGTATCTTTGCCAAATAAAACCCAAATGGGATCATGGAGAGTCAGAAATAGTTAAACTCAACAGCAGCGGCCGTATATGCCAAGCACTGTATTAAATGTTCAGGATACAAAGAAAGGCAAAAATATTACCATTGTCATCAAGGAGTTTGTAATCTAAAGTGAGAGACGATATACCAATAATTATGTACACGTAAGACATATACAGAGTAAATGGAGCATAACCTGAAAAAGAAGTCACAGAAATGTAAGGATTCTAATTTGAGGACAAATGTCAGAAGAATGTTGAGTTTAATGAGCCAATAATGTTCAATTGGAATCTCAGAAATATGACAAGAATCATTCTTCAAATCTGACTCCACCCAATTCCTTACACTACTACTGGTGCCATAATGCCAGCCCAATTTGAGTATCATGCCTTTTAATGACTGGTTGGCGCATCAAATGCCCTGAACTGCCTCTGGGTCATTGCCTGAAAATGTCTGGCTGTTGTCTACTGATAATGATTATTTCTCTGAGATAATTAGTTGCTTTCCTTCAATGAAGATGGGAAAAGACACAGAGCAGAGCATTTGTCTCGGTTAACATCTAGTGAAACATGGCTTTTGAACAAAAACTACTCCCCAAAGGTGGGGTTGCTGATTTATAGTTGTCTTTGACACATCACTTCGGATTCAGTTGATTCTCTTAAAACCTGTGTAGTTCTATTCTCGCTTTCAATGAGCTAATGTTGATATATGGCTAGGACAGGTCATGCTGGCTTCACACATACTGGAAGTGTTTGTGTATGTATGTGGTGGAGGGAGGGGCAGAGGGTATAGTTTTCCTAAAGATTTCCCTATGACCTATGACTCCAGAACAATCTATTGTCCTTCGGTCCTTTTTCATCATATTCCCCATTTGGGTTTTTCTTGACAAAGATACTGGAGTGGTTTGCCGTTTCCTTGCTCATTTTACAGATGAGGAACTGAAGCATATATGTGCCCAGGGTCACATAGCTAGTAAGTGTCCGAGGCCAGATTTGAATTTAGGATGGTGAGTCTCCCTGACTGCAGCCTGATGCTCTATCTACTGTACCACCTCAGCTGGACATTCTATATTTCAGAACTTGATGTCTTCAATGACCAAAACTGATTAGCTTGATGCCTAAACATCCCCCAACCTATAACTCATTATTCAGACAGATGTTTTTGTTTATTTTGGCTTCTTATTCCAATGAGATTTCAGCTTTTCTTTGTACCAGATAAAAAATCCAGTTTGGTTCACTGAAAATGGAAACCCCTGGTGCATAATGCTTGAGTGGGAAAAGTAGTAAGTAAGGGAAAGACATCAATGGGGGAGGAAGAATTCTCTTCAATAGAAACCTAGTACCTTATTCCACAGTGTAGTTCCACAGGTAGAAAGAGTGCTGGATTTGATATCAGGGAACTTGATTTAAATCCTCGTTCTACCATTTTATAATAATAATACCAAATATTTAAATTGTACTTTAAACTTTTCAAAGCACTGCACGTGTTATCTCTTTGATCATTCCTACCATAGGGAAGTGAGTATTATAATTAGACCCATTTTACAGATGAGGAAACTAAGGCATACAGAAATTAAATAACTTATCCAGGATTACAAAACTAGGAAGTGTCTGAAGTAGGATATTTATTCAGGTCTTCCTGACTTCATGTCTAGCGCTCTTATTATTATACTACTTAGTTATCTACTACTTGTGATATTTTAGGCAAATAACCTAGCTTCTCCAGGCCATAGTTTACTCATCTGTAAAATGACAGTACCACGACCTCTAAATTTATGATCCTATAGCAGGCTCCTTTTAGGCATGTATCTGGTTCAATGGTTAGAGTATAGGGCTTGGAGTTAGGAGGATCTGAGTTCAAATTTGACCTCAAGCACTTTCTAGCTACGTGACCTTGGACAAGTCACTTAATTTCTATCTGTCTCAGTTTCCTCATCTGCAAAATGCAGATAATAATAGCATCTACATTCCAGGATAATTATGAAGATCAAATGAGATATCTATAAAGTGCTCAGGACTATTCCTGGAATATGGTAAGTACTTAATAAATTATTTTTCCGTTCTTCCTCTCAGACCTTCCCATCTCTCATGAAAACATATACCCAAGCCCATTAGAACACTTCTTAGCATCATAACACTATATAACTCTTTAAAGAAAAAAGCAGCCTTTGTGACCCCCTAAATTGATCTCAATTATGCAGCATTCTATGGTTCATTCTTTAAATGCTCAGACAACCCTGGCCACAGTACCGGGCACACAAAGGAAAAATCCTCCTCTTTGAGGAGCTTATTCTAGGATATATTCAGTGGCAGAAAAATTTATTTACAGTCCCATTATCATCTTGTCCCACAAAAGTGGATTTCATAATAGCACTGGAAAAGACTTTTGTAGCATTGTCAGGCAGCTATATTCCCATGGGTCAGCATGCTCCTGTGATTACTGAAGATCCCAGATTAATCCCCTTGGATATGTGAGGCTGTCAGCTGCTATCTAATTTACACTTTTCCTTCCCATCAATATCAATCATGTATCCAGCTATTTGCTGGAAGAACACTAGGGCTGAGCAGCCTGCCGGTATGTGTGTAGGGAGATTAATAGAGCTGCCTCCACGATGCTCCCCTTTGTCCAGCTTCCAATCACTGCGGCCAGTACCAAAGCTGTACATTGCTTTGGACTGTACCGCTCAATCAACAAGTATTTATCAGGTACCTCCTAAGGGGTATCATGCTACCTGTCTTGAAACATTTCCAGGACAGTCATGGAAATGAGGAAATGGACTTGCTATCTGATGCTTCAGAAGGCTGGGCAGAAATCAAAGATGGGTAGATTTTTGAATCAATAAAAGGAAGAATTTTCAATAAGAATCTTCTGTGAGGGGTTCTGGTTGACGATTGGCTAGATAGAGGCTGCTCCCTTGGGGTCCTTTGGTTCTCTTTCATTGGAATCTTTCCCTTTTGTCATCCTGCACACTCCTAGGACTGAGATGGAAGATGAAGCAAGTCAGAAGACGCCATTTGGTCACATTTATTCATGGAAGGTTTTTGTTTATATTTTTACTTTTGTTCTAGACATGATTTCACTGATATACAGAACACCTGGTTGAGAGACTCCCTTCCTTAATGCAAAGCAATAATTTATGGTCGGTGTATATTCTCAGAGAGCTTCCTGGGGATAGGGAGATGTTATGATAATTGCCTATGGTCATATAGAAAGAGTCAGAATCAAGATTTAAATCCTGTTCTTCCTGTCCAGTTCTCCAGGGCTAGCCTCTTTCCCTCTATGCCATGTTGCCTCTCACCTGTAAGGTTAAGGACTAAACTTAATTTGGGGCAGAGAATCCTGAGAATGACAAAGTTTGGTCATGCATGTTGTTTTCTACTTTAAGATGCCTAAAAGGCATTTTTTACATTAAAATACTTTGTAGCTTTCTTGTTGGTGATATATAACTCCATTTACTGCTGTAATCTGAGTAACAAAATGAATACTCAATCATTGTACTATGAATAGTAAATTAACCCAGATAAAAGTGTTCTACATCCAATCAAAACCATTAAGTAACTAGGAGACTAAGATTGGTGAGGACATATTGGAAGCAATTATAACTAATGAATACATTAAGTCGAAGAAGTAGAGTTTCAGTGGCATGTCAGGCTCTCCAAATAATGCTGGGGGTAGGGCAAGGAAGAGGTTTGAAATAAATTCATGAAATTAAATATGAATTGATGTACTCAGGATTATTTGGAAGATAAAATTATTTCCTAGCAGAAAGAATTAGACTGATAGAGCAAAATTATTATGACAAAAGGGAGGGAAAACCCTTTGTCACAGTGTTTAAATGCAGACTAGATCAAATAGCTGAAAGAAACAAGGCCTTGGGAGGCATCTGCCAATTTACATATTATGATATCAATAAAGAGGCTTTAAAATAACAAGTAATTCTTAGAAACCTCTGCAGCCCAACAGATTCATCAGAAACCACGTCCTAATGAGAGAAGTTAGATTCTCTCTCTTTTTTTTTTTTTTATTGTATTTGACTAGCTAAGGAGAGGAAACAGGACCTTGAGAAAGAGATCCTCCTTCCTGGTTGACTCTATTGGGTCTAAGAATTTTACTTGTGAAGATTTAAAGAGAATTACTCTTCTTTTTTTTATCCCCCTACACTCCTCAAAATATCTTTTCTCTGTTTTATAAAAATCTAGCTAGATCCTAAGGAGATCTTACACATTTAGGTTGAGGTTACCTTAAACACATTGAGAAAAGATTGATTTTGCTCACTTATAATAAACTGAAAACCCCTTCTTTCTTACTGGTTAGCTGTCAGCTTCTAATGAGTTTTGTAATTACTCATTTTATCTTAAGGCAAACACAAGTAACCAAATTTTGAGTGATAAAAAAGTGCTCCTCCAGAGCTATTATTTTTCCTGGTGGGCATGATATTCAAGTAATTAAGCCATAAAGTGGAGAAACAACGTGATACATTGGCTTATTTTGGTCTTGACAATATGATTAAAATTACTAGGTTTTCCCTAACAATTTACTGCAACAAATGTTGACATACTGTTTAATATCCTTTGGAATCTGAAGTTTGGTAGGAGAGGGAGAAAATCAATTTTCAACGTGCAAAGAAAATATTTTCAAGCACCATTCTTCCAGTATCTGCTCTTTGATTTCAATTCATGAAGAACATTAACTCATTCATTCCATAAGATCATTGCCTAGAGTTCAGTTCCCTGAATATTAAGCTTCCAGAAGGCATATGGCCACTCTTGGTTCATATTGTGTGGAAGACAATGTGAATGATGGTTCTCCTCTGTACTTTATAAGACTTTCTCACATGTAGCTATCATTGTGGAAGAGCCATGTTTCATTAGCTTTGTGAACTTTTGGTGAGGGTCGGCCCTCCATGAAGATATGGAGCTGCCTAAGGCAGTCAGAGCTTAAGCACCTCACTTAGAGTCAAAATTGAACCCAGTTCTTGACTCCAAGTCCTACCCTCTAATTATTATACCAAAGGTGTCAAGTTCGAGGCTCATGCAATCTCCATAAACTCCCAGGTATATTCAAATTATATTAAAATATAATTTGGAATTGTTTAATAAAATAAATAAAAATGCGACATGACATAGCTGATATTAATTTGTGTTTTCTAAGTCAATATGGAGCCCATAGGAATCTGTTTCTTTTTGCAGTTGATGCCATAGCACCCTAAAGTTTTAAGTAGATCTGGACCTGTGATTTCATAGATATTAAAAACAAACAAACAAAAAAACCCTCCTGATGGGGAAACTGCCATCACTGATGAAGGATAGCGATTTGTCTGTATCTAACAATCACAGAGTAATGCTTGAACCTCTAAGAGCTTAAGACAAATTCAGTATATGTCTGCATCAGAACTTGAACTCAGGTCTTAGAGACCCCAATTCCATTACTGTAGCCACTTACTATTAAAGTGTAAGACCATACTCAGACTTTTGGGACACCCTGCGTTAAAATGCTGAAAACAAACAAACATATTTTTGACTCTCAGGGAGGTAGCCTAGTGAAATAAATTGAGTAGTGGACTTAAGAGTCAGGAAGACCTAGATTCAAGTCTTACTAGCTATATAACCCTGGGGAAAGTCACTAAGCCTTAGTTACTACATATGTGGACTGGGACTAACAATAACACATGCTTGCTCTGTATACTAGTAGGTCAGACTAGTAATTTAATACTGGACTTTGCAAACCTTAAAGCAATCTCTAATTTTTCAACTAGGGAAATAAATAAATTATAACAAATTAATTAGCTCCTGATTTGTCATCTGTGGTACCACCTTTGTTCCCCAGTTTGTTGAAAACAAGCATTTTAGAGCTCTGATTTTGGAGTTTTCAGGTCATTTAACTGAAATGTGGAAAGAGTAATCAAGCCACATACTGATGGTAAACATAATAATATAGTCTCTTCTTACCCGGAAACATCTGATTCTCTGCCCTGTCAGATTGGGCATCTAAGTTACAGCATGTTATTTGGGGGATTACAGATAAAATCAGTGCCTGGTCCTGTAAATACCCAGGAAAAGGACAGTCATGATAAGAAAAAAAATCAAGGAAAATTCTGTTCACCCTTATGTGCTGTTATCCAAAATACCAGCAAAATTCTGACCCTTGAATCTTCATTCTAACCTAAAATGCAACTGGATTTTTCATTACGATTGAGTTAGCAGGGCTGTTGCCAGAAGCTTGTTTTGTCTTGTAAACAGTTCAAATTTGATATGGAACTTACTGATAAGGAAGCCACTTTTGCAGACCCTCTTTTGATCACAATCTCACTTTAAAATCAGCAAGCCATTGTTTTTTAATTCTCAGATTTTGCTGGTCTTTTGTCATCATTTATAGTCTCTCAGGCTCTCCTTTCGAAACTACTTGTGTTGACTAGATTTGAGTCTTGGCAAGAACCATTTTTGAAAATCCTGACCATGAGACAAACTCCGTCTTTTTAAGTTTCTATTTTACAAGTCCTTTCAGCGGTGTCTTCTTTGAGGTAAAGAGCAAAATACTCCACAGGATCACTCACTACATAAAAAATGATCGCATGATACTTCATTTAGAGACCACATTGTTCTCATCAAGCACTTGTTGGTTCTAGCTACTGTTAGTTATTCAGCTCTTGTATGCTGAGCCTGCATAGCTGAAATCTTCCATTTGGAATCTCTGTTATTTTCAATTGACATACATGTGAAGTTTTCCCATATAAATATGGTTGCTCTCTCTACCAGAGAGACAGCCTAATTCAGAAGAAAGTATAAATTGTACTATGGGAAGAACACCAATCTTTCAGTCAGCAGACCAGAGTTCAAATTCAGATTCTGCCACTTGTGTGACCTTGACTAAGGCCCTTTATTGCTTGAGGGCTTTGTTGTATACTGAGGGGGTTGGACTACATGGCCATTAAGATTATTTTTGTCTCTAAACAAATGAATGTATAACAGATTTTACTAATCTGAACCTGAAGGGGGAAATGATACTATTTCTGTCTTCATTTTTAGTGATTAAGAGTTTAGAATTTCAATGTTGGAAGTATCTGTTGTTGCTGTGAAGGATTTTGCTATGTAATACATCAGAGCATCATTCAAATTTTCCTTTAGCATTTCTAAATTTGATCTTCATTCACTTTCCACCCACAAACTTTTCAAAGACAAACAAATCTCTATTGGATAAAGTCCTATTGATAAGAGGAAAACCAGTTCATTCTCTTGCAGTCAAATTGACTTCAGTTCGATCCATGATAATTCATGGGGATGGAGATGCTGGTGGCAGGTTCACAAAGTGCTGAGTTTCACAAATGCATAAAATGTGTTCTTAGTGAATATAGTGGCTACTTAACTTTCTGCTGCGAAATCAGCAGAATCACAACTGTATACACATTGAGTACAACCATATTTTAAAGAAAAAGAGGAAGAAAAAAGATGGAAGAAAAATGAGTCCAAATATAGCACAACTTCTATCAGGTGGGGAAAAGGGCATAGAACAATAGAAAAAACAAACAAAAAGAATTTTCTTCAATTTCCTGTTCTGAGCGGATAATAGGATTTTAAAAATTTTGTTTTTAACTTGATACAAGTACCAAAAATCAAGCTCAGGACAAGTAACACTAAGTTCAACTTTAGTTGGAGTTGGAGGGGGGAATAAATCTCTCTAATATGGATTCATTTAGGGTCCTAGGTGACTTTTCAGACCTATTTCAATGTCAAATCTACTGAAGATGTCAGCATAAGGATGCTGCTGGGAAGGGGTAGTACCAGCAGATTATAGAAGGAGCTTGACTCAGTTAGTCCTTTACTGGCTTCCTATTTTAACTAAATGCCCTTCATTCCTGAAATTTCTGAAGGACTGCATTGCTGCAGGTAACCTCTAAATTCAGCACACCGTGGTCAACCCCAGTTACCTCACTAGGGTGATAACTCTTCCTGTTATTTATTAATTTTGGGGGGAATTTTTGGAGTATGATTTTGATTCTTTTGCATTTTTATTGGGACAACTGCTTTTGTTGACAGTAACTAAAATAGTTTAAAACTTCCTATTGCTTTTATTTCATATTATTTTCCTTGCTGTCTCTCTTTCCCTTTCCTTTTTCTTGTCCTCTTTCCCCTTCCCCATTTCATGCTTGTGTTGGCATTAAGTCTATCTTAAAGTTATTTTGGAAGATGAGTCACTGGAATCACAGAAAATCAAAAATTGGCAAATTCCATGCCCAAAGGATATTGCTTAGTGATCTAATCATAAGCTTCCTAATACCGATTTTATGAGTGGTTTAAATCATGTTCAAATATGTGTCATAAAATTACTGAGACACTATTCCTATGCTGTTCCAGGATAGCACACTAAGATACCAACTCTCATTGGAAGACAGAAGTTATTAAAGAAATAGTATTTCAAAGTGAGTTTCAGATGTATAGTTGAGCCTTAAGTTGAGTGTATAGATTCTACTGGCCTTTTAATAGAGTTATCCATGAATCCGTGGGTTCTCGGCCAGAATGATTCAGGATGCTGTCTTCACTGGCTACGTTAGCTTGATAAGTGATCAAAGTGTGGAGGATAGAAATAGGAAGACTGATCACAATTTCCCCCCATTACCTCAGAATCCAAATAATTCAACCTGACAAAGAGGTAACCTCCAAAGATCACAAAGAATAAGCCCTTTCCTCCTAGCAGCAGAAATAACTTTCTGGGAGCATCTATTCCATCTTGCTCACACTGAATGAAACTGAAATATCCTATGCCTGAACTCCCCCTTAATCCCATTTACTCCACAAATAGCCCTTTTTAAGGTTTTGCCTATTTTTCCTTGAGGGCAGGGCTTTTATGAACAATTGGGAAAAACAATAAATTTATAGTCAGAGACTCTGGGTTGATTCCTGGCCTTTGCTTCTTGCTGCCTGTGTGATCTTGGGCTAGAAATACAACTGCTTCAAACCTAGTTTCCTCATCCATAAATTGGAAATAATAATCCTTCAAATACTTAACCTCACAAAGTCATTGTAAACTTTAAAATATCAGATAAATGCTTAATTATTATTCTACTGTATTTTCCTTGTGACTTCCCTGAGTTCTTATATGGCCACACAAACACTTTCAGTCAGTAAGTCCCAAAGTAAAACCTCACCCTCAGAGTATTTATACCTTTTTTAGAGCCAGAGGGCATCGCAGCCCTTGAGAACCAGTGCCTCATTAACAAAAGTTGTGGGCCTTCCTACAAATCTTCCCCAATCAAACTCCTCTCAATGGGCAGGCCCATTAATGAGTGGGGAAGATCTTTAATCATATTAACAATACAAATATACACTGTTTCTAGTTAAAGAAACTCTTGATGGATAAAGGCCAGATTCAATCAGAGGAATTTGATTATACAAAAAGAAAGACAACAAAAAAATCCCACTTTGCTTGCCATCCCAGATCCCACAAAAATAATCACCATATTAATGATGATTGCTTTTAGTGAGCATGCTTCTGTTGGACATTAACAAGAAATAAATACCCATGACATGACCAACAAATTGGCAGAGTAGTGTCTTTTACAAAGTAGTTGTGTACCAGATATAAAACAAATAAAGAAAATCCACAAGAAAGAAACACTGTACAAGATAGAAAAAGAAAATCATTTCAGGAGGTAAAATAATAGAACCTCCATATTTAGGATACCCAGCTGGTATCCCACCCTCTGACTCACCACACACATGAGAAGCAGTGAGAAAAAGCAAATTCTCAGGTATGTGAATCAAGGTCTGTTTAATATAGATCCTCCACCTGAATGGTCGCTTACACCCCATGTCTGTGATAGCCTGAAATTACTTGATGTCTTAACAAATGAGATTTTATTTTATTTTGATAGAAATTAGACCTTTGTACTGACTAGCCATCTTCTCATTATGCTATCTACACTTTATTTATTATCTTCATCTCTTCTTCCCTAAGTGTAAACTTGGAATATACCTCTGGGTCACCTGACCCTTTGCAGATTGGCTTCCATATCCACTTCCTGGATATGTCCACAGCATGCTCTCCAGTGTCCCTGCTTTCTAGCTACCTTTTATCTATTGTGGTCATCTTCTAGAAACTAAGCTCTTTGAGGACAAAGATTATCTTGCTTATATTTGAATCACCACATAGTAAATTCTTAATAAATTGTCTATTATTTATCTCTTTCATCTACCTGCCTGCCTATCTATCTTGTTATCTATCTATCTATCTATCTATCTATCTATCTGTCTGTCTGTCTGTCTGTCTGTCTGTCTGTCTGTCTATCTAATTCAAATTCTAAAACCAGATGACCACCATAGCTTAGACACATCAGTCATTTTTTTCCCTCTGTTGCTGTCCTCTATGACTTCTAAAAAATTAATCCCTTGGTTACTATATCACCTAGATATAAGTGATGTTACTTATATAAGTGATATAAATATATGTATATGTACATATATACATATGTATGCATATATATACATATGTATATATATATACATATATATGTATATATCTATATGAATGATATCATCTAGAAGGATGTCTCTAATAGAGAGCCACAGTATTCTGTTTTTGACTTGGTTCTATTTTTTTTTTTTTATCACATTAAATCTCCAGACCGTGTCTGTATATCCCAAAGGGCTAGGTATGATCTGAAGACGTGTAGAAAGTTCTATCCCATTGTAAAATTATTGAACAAAGAACTCTTAGACTTTCAAAAGTAAATCCTTAATTGTTTTTATTATAATTGTGCTAAAGAATACTAGATCTTATGTAACTTTGAAAGTTGAGTTATATGGTCATAGTGGTTAGTGAATTTTTTGTAATACCATCCCATAGGCATCACTAATAACTCTCCATACTCAAAGCACTGTTATGTTCCCTAAGGATACAAAGACAAAATGAAACACTCTCTGTCCACAAGGAGTTTACATTCTGGTGAAAGAATACAACATGTAAATATGTATGAAAGGTAATTAGATGAGGAAGAGAAAAAATTAAAGCACTCTGTTTTTAGAAGAGGGCATCAGAGATGGCAGGAAATTACATTCTACGAGGTTGAGATGGTCCTTTCTAGGCATAAGGGGGTATCCTGTAAAGGCAAACAGTGATAGGGATTAGACTACTGAGTTTGGAGAAGAGAAAGTAGTCCAATTTTCCTGGCATGTACAGTAAATAAAGGGAACTATTGCAAAATTATTTGTGGAGAGGCAGGAAGGTACCCAACTGTGATTAGTTTTAAATGCCTGAAGTCTACCCTCATAAGGAACTCAGTTGACATCACCACGTTGCCACCCAACCTGAAGATGACAATACAATTCAGGAGCTAACTGGGGTCTCTCAATCCTTTTGAGGTTCTTTGATGACAATCTGAATTAGGCTGTCAGGTATGATGAGGATTTGAACCATCTCCTGTATGATGAGGGCACAGCATCTCATTATTACTGCTTTGATTAAAAGAGGAAGAACAATTCAAGTGCCTCCTTCAACTCCCTAATTACTAGGAGCAGCCTTCATTTGAGACTCAAATTAACCTCTGTCTTGCTAAAACACAATATTATTCTGTTTGTGTTATTGTTAATTATTTACTGACTTATCAGAATTTCTGAATTATGAAACCAGGTTTTAATCATTGTTATTTTTACCAAAGAAATGAATCTCAGCACAGTTTCAGCTGCTTGCTTTGCCATTTATCTTGTCTCCCCTGCCCCTCCTCTCCTGGATATTTGCCCTTATGTTAATATCCCACATTAATTTTGTCAAAGTAGTAGCAGAAAGTCAGACTGAGATAGTTTGGTTCATGGGAAGCCTGGTGAATTTCTAATCCCTGAACAGCTCTCCTCAATTATCTTGATGTACAACAGGTAGAGTCTTCAAGATGTTTGTCTGTTGTATATACCCTATTAATATGAAAAGCATGGAGAGCAAAGAGTTATTGCAAGCCCAACAAAAGTATGCTATAAATGACTAGGGGTTACTTTGGTGATGCCAGAGATTTCATCTACAAATATTTCCCCCCACTACACACACATGCACACATGTACATGAGTAGAAAGCACACACACTTCTTCCCAGAATGGACTATTACATCCACACCTGAAAACTCACTCATACAGTTACTTCAAGAGGTGTATTGACAGACCCAGCACACACACACCTATCTGAATCCTATCCATTCTCCATGGCTTACTTCAAATCCCTTCTCCTCTACAAAACCTTTCAAAGTTATTCACAGCACTTATTAACGTATCTAATTTTCATCTTATAATCATAGGCTACCTTGTGAAATCCCTTATATTGAATTTTCACTTGATGTACGTGTATATGTACAATCACTAATCCCTCCTTGAGGGTGAGAATTTTTGCCATATACCTCTCTGTATTTTTTCTAAGTATTTAGCACAGATGCTTTGTTTTATTTAGTAGGTGTTCAAAATCTATATCTGGATCTGGTCATGTAGCTATCTGTTTCGTGCTCTGTTAAACTGACATTGATTTTATCATATACCATCATCTATCTATCTATCCATCTATCTATCCATTCATCCATATTTTCTTCCTTCCTTCCTTCCTTCCTTCCTTCCTTCCTTCCTTCCTTCCTTCCTTCCTTCCTTCCTTCCTTCCTTCCTTCCTTCCTTCCTTCCTTCCTTCCTTCCTTCCTTCCTTCCTTCCATATATCTATCATTGAATCAATATATCCGGACCTATGGTCAGAGCACCTGGATTTGAATATGAGTTCAGCCATTTACTGCTTGTGTCGCTCTGGCCCCTTCCACTGATTGCTCAATTCCTTCTGAAACCTCTATTTTAAGGAAAGTGCCCAAGCTAGTCATGTTCACTCCTTCATTCCAATCCATGCTTCATTTCTAATTCTTTGAACTCCTTTCTCCATTATTCCCCACTGTGAGTACTTTCTCTTTTTAGCTTCCTTTTTATGTTGCCTTCCCTGTTACAACGTAAGTTCCTCAAAAACAAGGTTTGTCTTTCTTTTTGCCTATATTTGCATTCCCAGATCTTAGCACAGTGGCTGGCATATAGTGAACACTTAATAAATATTGATTAACTTGTTGTTGAGCTTGGGCAAAGTTAATTTACTTCTCTGGGCTTCTGTTTCCTCACCTGTAAAATGAAAGATTTACACTAGATGACCCTTTAGGTCACTTCTTGCTCTAAGTCTATAATCCTCTGCTCTACATATGAATATTTAAAGTTTAAGTCAGTGGGAAGTAGTAGAAGTAGAGGAAATTGATTTAAGGATATCCTCTGTCACGTCATGGCTGTGTGAGTAATGGCAAGTTCCTTTGCTTCTCACTGCCAGGTCACTTTCTAAGCCTAAGATGAAAAGGTGATGTCAACGTGCATTGGCCAAAGTTCTTCCCAGGGATCTTGTTTCTCTGATGAAATCTCAAGTCAGAGGTGAACCAAACAAGCTGCCTCTGCCACTTTTTTAGCTGTCCAATTCTTCTAGTTACTTGATTATTCTAAGTCTTAGTTCATTCAACTAAATTATTACAGATTATACTCCAGCCAGGGTTATTGAGAAGAACAAATAGTAATGCATATTAGTTCTCTGTGAACCTTAAACCTTGTGGACAATTTTTAAAGATGCCAACTGGATGATGATAAAATTAAATGGGCTCCAAATTGGCTGACCAACTAGACCCAAAGGGGTGTTGATTAATGAACTGATAGGATGATAATGAATTTCTAGATAGACTATGTTAAGACTTAAGTAATTTCAAGTTATCTAAATTTATCTACATAAATATGAATTATTGTTATGATGTTACCTACTAAATGTCATCATTTCTATGGGGTTAGGGTGGTAGTTGGAGATGAAGAGGTTCCATGTTGACATAATTACAGATATCTCAAGTAGTCAATGTTGATAATATTAATTTATATTTGCCCTGGTACTAATACAATGTAATATAGGTGAAAATCCTTTTAAGTCTGAATGAATATAGTAAAAAAAATTTATAGTATGGCAGAAGCTCATTTATTTGTCTTTGTGAATCATGAAACACCATGGTTTCTAAAGAATAAAATTGAAAGTGAGTGACCCAAAGGGTCATACTAAAATACATGGTGGACATTACTGGATGTCAGTCTATTGTTGTCAAGGATTGTCAAGTAAGAAATGCTACAATGAATGAGCAAAAAAAAGGAAGTAGAACAGATAGTGCATTAAAGGTAAAGGATGACATATGGACAGTTTGAAAGTGGCATTGATATTCAATAAATATTAAAATGACTCTAGAAGAAGGTTTCCAGTGCTTTAAATGGATTTCTCTATGAGAGCTGGGAGGAAAGGATGTAAAAACCTGGAAAACAATTCAACAGGAAGAGGTCCAGAGGAGTTGCATTTTTTATCAGTAGAGGGAATACAGATAAAATCATAGATTCATTGACTATTGAAGTAAATGTCATACAAAATAATTTTGTTCTTATACCAAATCTTTGAGTTTTGTTGATCAGACATAATGATTATCATTCTTATTTTATGAAACTATAAACCGAGACAGAATATAATTTGCTCAGTGTTACATAACTAGTGTGATAGGGTTACTGAGAAGCACTCTGCTATCATGAATAAAGTGCTGGATTTGGAGTCAGGAAGACCAGATAGTACTTCTGATACACAATCACTTAACCTCCTTGAATGCTCTTTCCTTATTTGTAAAATTGTGAATTATAATTCCTGTACTACTATGAAGATGAAAGAAAATAATGTATATAAATCACCTTCTTAATTTTGTATCACACTATAAATATTACTCTTCATGTTTCTTGAGGAAAGTACATTTGATTAAAGTCAGTCAGCTTTCATTGAGTGCCTGCTAAGTATGAGACACTGTCCTGGGTGCTGCGATACAATAAAAGGAAACAGTTCCTGACTTCGAGGAGCTTGCATTCTACTGAGGTAGACGTACCCAATTAAGTAAATACAAAATATATACCAAGTACCATGCAGTAATTTCCAGTGAGAAAGTACTAACCACCAATTCTTAGGAAAAAAAAGCCTGCATAGGAGGTGGTCCTGAAGATGTGTATTAAAAAAAAGCTAGGGCTTCTAGGAGGCAGAGGGGAAGAGGTAGGGTTTCAAACTTGTAGTACTATTTGTGGATACAAGGAGATGGAATAGTGTGTGTGTGTGTGTGTGTGTGTGTGTGGTGGCATCCAAGAGGATTAGAGTATGTGAAAGGGAATTAGACTAGGAAAGCAAGGCAAGAGGGAATAAGATTCTAGAGAGATTTGAATGCCAAATTAATGATTTTGTATTTTGACTGAGAAGCAAGAGAAGTCACTGAATATTTTTGAGTTGAAATCTTGTGTGTTGTGGTCAGAATCTTATGTGTTGTGCCAAAGGACAAAACTAGAAAAACAAGTTGTAATTACAGAGAAGAATATTTTATGTTGAAATAAAGAATATTTTTCTTATAATGAAACTATTAAAAGTGGAATGGTATATTTCAGAGGGAAGTGAGTTTCTTGTAATTGAATATTTCTATCACTATTATCTATCTAGAGAGCCAAAAGCTTCATGATTATTTTAGAAAAATGGTTTAGAGGGGATTTGTGCTTCATCTAGGGATTTGACTGGATGACCTCTAAGATATTTCTAAATTCTAAGATGTTACACATTTGTGATAAAAACAATATCTTCTAGAGTCAATGCCATATAGTCTATAATAACTTTCCCTTAGATATCTGAGAAGTTGTCCCTGAAACTTTGTACAAGAGTCTAGGACTCAAACTTTTCATGCTTCCTATTTACCTAAGCCAAACCAAACAAAAAGAAAAGCAAAACAGGTCACAAGAAATTGGTGACCTTTGGACTATCTCTCTACTGTGTGAGTTAATACACCTTTTAATTCAACCCATCCTTCCAACCAAATTCATTTTTTATGGCAAAAAGATGGTAGAGTGATGGCATCATTGTAGAACATTTTGAAACAGGGCAATATCCTTTCTTAAAATCCTTTCTATGTTATTATTTTTTTAAATCTTATCTAACATTTATTCTTCCTAATTACATGTAAAACAATTTTAACATTCTTTTTTTTATCCAAATTTTGAATTCCAAATTCTCTCCCTCTGTTCTACCCACATTGAGAAGAAGGCAGGCAATTTGGTATGTTATACATATGTAGTCATACAAAACACATTTCCATGTAAGTCATGCATAAAAGTGTGACAAAAAAATCCAAGAAAAATAAAGAAAGTAAAGAAAAAGTATCTTTGATCTGCATTGCGGCTCTAGTAGTTCTTTCCTCTGGCAATGGATAACACTTTTCATCATAAGTCCTGTAGAGTTGCATTGAATCATCATATTGCTGAGAATAACTGTTATTTATAGTTGATCATTATACCTTATTACTGTTACAGTGTACAATGTTCTCTTGATTATACGAATTTAACTTTGCATCAGTTCATGGAAATCTTGCCATGTGTTTTTGAGAGTATCCATTATTTGCTACCACTGTAAGAGCTGCTATAAATATTTTTTGTACACATTTACATTTTTTAAAAATCTTTTTTGGGATGCAGAACTAGTAGTGCATTTCTTGGTCAAAAGGTATGTATGTATTGTTTTGTAGCCCTTTGAAAATTGCTCCCTAGAATGGTTGAATCAGTATACAACTTCATAAATGGTACATTAGTGTTTTAATTATCACACATCCCCTCCAACACTTGTCATTTTCCTTTTCTGTCATGTTAGCCTATATGACAGATGTGAGGTAATAGCTCAGAATTGTTTTAATTCACATTTCCCTCATTAATAATGAGTCAGAATATTTTTTTATGTGACTTGAGATAGGTTGGATAACTTTGTCCGAAAAATGCCTCTTCACATTCTTTGGCCATTTATCAATTGAGGAATGTCTCTTACTTCTATAAATTTGACTCAGTTTTTTATATGTTGAGAAATGAAGTCATTTTTATTTTTTATTTTTGTTAATTCATTTTTAGTTTTCTACATTCACTTACACAAGATTTTGAGTGCCAAATTTTCTCCCAATCTCTTCCCTTCCCCATTCCAAGATGGCATGCATTCTGATTACTCTTTCTCAAAATCTGCCCTCCATTCTATCTCCATCCACCCTTCTCTTATAGCCTTCCCTTCTGTTTCCCTCTAGGGCAAGATAAATTTCTATACCCCATTGCCTGTATGTCTTATTTCCCAGTTGCATGCAAAAACACTTTTTAACTTTTGTTTTTAAAACCTTGATTTCCACATTTTCTCCCTTTCTCCCTCTCAGTACACATCAAGACAGGTGGTTTGATATAGGTTATACATGTGTAGTCATGCAAAACATTTCCAATAACAATCATGCTATGAAAGACTAACTATATTTCCCTCCATCCTATCCTGCTCTACATTTATTTTATTCTCTTCTTTGACCCTGTTTGCTCAAAAGTGTCTGCATCTGATTACCTCCTCTTCCCCTTTGCCCTCTCTTCTATCATTCCCCCCCCATTCCCTTTCCCCCTATTTTCTTGTAGGGTAAGATAGATTTTCATACCCAATTGAGTGTGTATGTTATTCCTTCCTTAAGCCAAATCTGATGAGAATAAGATTCACTCATTCCCTCTTACCTTCCTTCTCTTCCCCTCCACTGTAAAAGCTTTTTCTTGCCTCTTTTATTTGATATAATTTAATCCATTCAAACTCTCCCTTTATTCTTCTCCCAGTACATTGCTTAATCTTATTTTTTAGATAACATTTTGTCACATTCAACTCACTCTGTGCCATCTCTCCCTCCCTCCCTCCCTCCCTCCCTCTTTCTCTCTCTCTCCACACACACACACACACACACACACACACACACACACACACACACACACGTACATATATATCCTTTAACTATCCTACTACTGAGAAAAGTTTCAAGAATTACAAACATTATCTTTCCATGTAAGAATATAAACAGTTAAATTTTAGTAAGTGTCTTATGATTTATCTTTTCTGTTTACCTTTTCATGCTTCTCTTGATTCTTGTATGTGAAAGCCAAATTTTCTATTCAGCTCTAGTCTTTTCATTAAGGATGCTTGGAAGTCCTCTATTTGATTGAATTTCCATTTTCCCCCCTGAAGGATTATACTCTGTTTTGCTGGGTAAGTGATTCTTGGTTGTAATCCTAGCTCTTTTGCTCTTCAGAATACCATATTCCAACATCTTAGATCCTTAAAGGTAGAAGTTGCTAATTCTTGTGTTATCTTGACTGTGGTTCCACATTACTCGAATGGTTTCTTTCTGACTGCTTGCAATATTGTCTCCTTGATTGGGAGATCTAGAATTTGGCTACAATATTCCTGGGAGTTTTCATTTTGGAATCTGCTTCAGAAGGTGATAAGTAGATTCTTCTAATTTCTATTTTGCCCTCTGGTTCTAGAATATCAGGGCGGTTTTCCTTGACAATTTCTTGAAAGATAATATCTAGGCTCTTTTTCTATCATGACTTTCAAATAGTCCAATCATTCTTAAAATTTCTTTCCTGGATCTATTTTTGAGGCCAGTTGTTTTTCCAATGAGATATTTCAAATTTTCTTCCTTTCTTTCATTCTTTTCATTTTATTTGATTGTTTCCTTACATTGTGTAAAGTCATTAGCTTCCACTTGCCCAGTTCTAACTTTTAAGAATTATTTTCTTCAGTGAATTTCTTTTATATCTTTCTTTTCATTTGGCCAATTCCACTTTTTTAAGGCCTTCTTCTCTTTATGGGATTTTTGTGTCTCTTCATTTGGCCTATTTTTTTCTTCAGCATTTTTTGTTCCTCCTTTACCAAGCTGTTGACTTTTTCTTCATGTTTTCCTTGTATCACTTTCCTTTCTCTTCCCAATTTTTTAGAATCTTTCTTGATTCCTTCCCTGGCCTTTGACAAATCATATTTTCTTTGAGACTTTGGGTGTAGTTGTTTTTTTTTTTTCCTGAGTTTGTTTTGATCTTCCTTGTCACTATAGTAACTTCCATGGTCAGAAATTTTTCCTGTTGTTTACTTATTTTCTAGTCTATTTATTGCTAAAGTGGGGCTCAGCTTCCCAAGTGGTGGGGGCATTGTTCCAAGTTTCAGGACTTTTTGTGCAGCTGTTTTCAGAGATAATTCTGGGGACCTATGAGGTTTTGGCTCTTCCAAGATGGTATGCTCCAGGGAAAGGTGCATTTACCATTCTTCTGTACTGCACACTAGTTTATGAGCAACCATAAGCACACTTTTCACCCCTGAAACTGTGACCATGGGAGCCACAAGTTCTGCTTTGCTACAGCTCCTTCTCATATTGGGACTAAGACTCAGGCCTATAACCCAGAACCAATTATAGAAAATGCAACAGAATCCTGCCCCTGGTGCTAGGAAAGGGATCCCTGTAAATATTCTGATTTGTGTTCTAATTCCCTTACTGTTTGCTGGCTGAGAGGTTGGAAACTATCACTGTGACAATGATTCCGTTGCACAGAGGCCTGCTCCTGGTTTGCTGGAGTGTAGTCTGCGATGGTACAGCCTGCACTAGACTATGTTCCTCTCTCACCCTGGACAAACCCGCGTTTCCTCTCAGCCTTCTAACTTGCCCTGCCTGGAAAATTGTTTCACTCCATTTTTTAATAGGTCCTATAGCTCTAGAATTTGTTTAAATTCAATGAAAAGCATTCAAAGTGATTTGGGGGAGAGCTCAGGAGAGTCCCTGTCTTTACGGTGCCATCTTGTCTCCACTCTTCCTCCATGTTATTATTAAGGAAACTTTGTTTTCTATTAGTAACTAATACTATCTGGCATTTATATAATGCTTTAAGGATTACAAACACTTTTCAACTATTGTCTCATTTTATCCTCATAAAACTCCCAGAAGTAGGTGTTAAATTGGCTTCAAGTCTCCCATTTCTTTCCAGCAACACGTCTCAACTACCAGATTTGACTGAGTCATGCCTGATCCCATAGCATCATTCTAGTAAGTTCATGTAAATAATAAAATAATTGAACCAGGTGGGAGCATTACTAAAAAAAAGTAACTTTAGAACTGGATTATAATGGATGAAAATGTCAGGAATAAGCATAGAAAGAGATGAACAAAAACAACAAAAAAAATCTTTCCAGATTGGAAAAAAATACATGAACAGAGAATAGAGAGAAGGAATAAGTAAATTTCTGAAGAAGCTAATTTGTTGATGTATGTGTGCATGTATGTATATACTTGTCAGAGGTATTAAGGATCTTCTGTTCAGGTGTGGGATGTACTCAATAATCTCTGAGGTCCTTTCTGAGTCTTGAGACTTTGTTATACTATAATTTTTTAAAACTTGTACATATGGTATCATTAAGTCAATTTTCCTGTATGGAGAGAGGTTAATTCAGTAATGGATAGAGATCCTGTCTTTGATGCATTTTGGCTATTTGACCCTTCTTGGGCAAGTCATTTAACCTCTCATGCTCGTGGCAACTCTAAGATTTTAAGTTTCAGAAAAGACATTAATATGTATTGGTAGAGCTCCTCACAGGGAGTACCCCAAAACTGATGAAATTGTATATTGGATCAAAAACAATAACAACATAGTCCATCTCCAACATAAGCTAGACCTATGATTCTGTGCAAGTTCTTAATTTCTTGAGTTTCAGTTTCCTATATCTTTCTTAACACTGCACAATTCCATCATCTGCTTGATAGGCCCTTGAAATTTATCTATCAATAAGTATATCTATCTATCCAACTAGCTATCAACTCTATCATCTATCATATCTATCCATCCATTTAACATCTATGTGCCTACTTATGTCTCTATGTGTCAATCTATTGTAAGAGGGCTGGACTTTGAATGACAGCACCTGGATATATCAACTTGGCCATTTACATGTATGGCCTAGGGAAGTCACTTCATCTCTCTGAGCCCCAGTTTCCTTAGTTATAAAATGAAAGGGTTAGACTTGACCCCTTAGGTCTCTTTCATTTCTAACCTGATGATCCTCTCATCTACATAAGTCTAGTCAAAATTGTAAGAATCAATATAGAGTAATAATAGATAGAGAATTTGGGATCAAGAAAACTTGGATTCAGGTACTGAGTTGTACACGTTCTAATCATGTGTGAACCAAGGTAAGATATGTAACTTCTCAGGGCTTTAAACAATTCTCTAAGACTCTAAATTGAAGAGAAGGTACTGATCTGCATTGGTAGAAGGAGTTGATTCACCAAGGATTTCCCTCTATGAATGAAATCACACTTCTAGTTGCTATCCTGAAGAGAAATCACAGTTCACATGTACTTCACTCATTAATAATTCAAGTAAAACCATTTTAAAGTAAAATATTAAATTTCCTTCCTTTTTATATCCATAAACACCTTGGTCATCTTCTTCCACACACTTCCATATTCATTCAATGAAACTAGCTTTAACTGCATTTTGTGCTAAAATTTAATTCTTCATTCCTTCCAGCTTGGGTCTATTTGTGAAAGTAGGTTTTACAAACAACAGCAACATTGTAATCTACATATGTATTCTGTTTGCTTCAAGTTTTCTAACCTTATTACTAACCTGGTTTTAGGCTAAACACTTCAGAGCCAAGTTGCCTCTTACATATCTCATAACTTGCAGTTGACTTTGTATCATCAGCAAACAGAGAGGTGGAATCTGTTTTTTAAAAAAAGGAATTATAAGGCTATGGGCAAAAATTCATCCTTGAAAGTGATAATGTACAAGGATAAAGTTGCATTGATGAGCTCTGTGTAACACTGTAAACAGCTGCATGAATATTTAATTTGCAAAATGGATAAATGACTAGATTCTTCTATGCTAATCAACATTTCCCTCCTGAAGAAGGTCAGAAAGATGTATCTTGGTTGTGTCCTCCTCTCTTGCTGACTGACTCTTGGGGACTATTGAATGGAAATAACTGGCACAACTGAACTGCAGCAATGAATGAATGCCAGGGAGGTAGAATTGCATTCAGTTTGACAAAAGAGTTTCTATGAATGAATACAATAGGTCAGAAGATTAATGCTCATTGGTTACCATGGAACATGGAAAGTACTTTGATTTTACAAGTCCAAAGAATCACATACATATAAATAATTTGCATCGACCTTACTCACTTTTGTCTTTTTCTATGTTATGAAATTTTAAAGTCTGGCTGTGTTGACTGAATGACCTAAACAGCTCCCTTGTTAAAAAGATTTATTCATTCTTTCCATTTAGTCCTGTGCCACATTTGTAAATCTGGCATGGGTACAAATTTCAGGGGAAAAGCAAGGGTTCCCTTACTGCTACATCTATTTCTTCTCTTGCTCTATCTTCTCTGTCTCCTTCTCTCCTTCCTCCCATTGGTTCCTTAACAATTGATGCCATTTGTCCCCTTGTGAACTGTTAGAGGTGCATATATTTGGCAAACCTAGTGATGCTGCCTTGGTGACCCTCAGCAAAGAATCACCAAATACCACTACTTATCTTGTCTTCCTCTGTTCATTAGTAGTTGCAACGACAATCATGGTAACACACCTGAGGACTGTTGCTGTGAATGATTTTAGGGGTCTAGTTGTATAATATAATGAACTCTCTATTTATTCAGCAATAAACTAAACATTGTTCAATAAAGCATGATATTCATAGCAATATCCTTAAGCAAAACATATTATCTAATACATTTATTATGTATTTGTATTATACATATATGTATATATGTATAATGCATATATGTATTTTGTTATATTATATCTCATAACATTTAGTATGTCATATGGTGCTTAGCATATATCATTGCATCCCCAAAGTCAGGGGGTCCCGGGCTAGGGTCTTACCTAGCATCCTTAAGGTATAGCAGAAAATACCATGCCATCCACCCCTAGATCACTGTAAGAACAATATCCTTAATCAGTACACAGTGTCTAAGTCCTTTCTCATCTCAACTCAAGGCTGACTTCCAAATCCCATGGCTCCTCTTCAGTGGGCTGACTGCTTCCGGTTCTTGCCTGGGTTCACACACAGGAAGCTCTCTGCTTCTGCTTCTTGTCTCAGTTCACAGGGACTATTCCACTCCTAACTCCTCCTGATTCTGCCTGATAGCAGGATCTAGCAGCTCCTGCCTGCAGTTTCTGTTTTTAGAAAAACAAAGCATAACAGGAATATAACAATATTTATACACATTACCAGTGCCATCGTCTCAATTCCCTCATAAAGACCAACAGACAGGGCAGCTGTCTGAGAAATCAACAAAGACCGACAGGACTTCGGTCTGAGGAATTAACATAGATCAACAGAGTGCTGACATCACAAACATTCTTTCTGTTAGACCTCCCCATAAGCAAGTTACCCTAGGGAACATGGGGTTACAAAGAACAATTATTATTACAAAAAATGTTTATAGACCCCGGATTAAGAACCTCCAAAATAGGTTTCTTAAGAATAAGAGCCATCATAGACTTGGTGTGTTCCTTCTACACCTCATTCTCACCCCACCTCTTTTGACAGACTTTCTTGACTAATCCTCCACCAAAGTCTTCCTTTTTTCAGCATAAAGGGGAGCCTAGGATACTCAAAGGTTATACCAATGACAAACTAAGGTAAGTCTTAGCAAGCAGATTAAGATTTTGAGTATGGAACTGGCAATGAATTCAAGTAAGAATACTAATCACTAACCATGGGGAGGAAAGAAACTGTGTAGGAGATGGTCCTGAAGTTATACCTAGAAATAAGAAATATACCTAGAAATGCAAAGGTAAGGAATTTAAAACTTGACATACCATTTGTATAAAGGTATAAATTTAGGAGATATCATATAGTGTGTGTGTGTGTGTGTGTGTGTGTGTGTGTGTGTATGAGTATGTGAGAACCAGAGTATGTGAAAGAGATTTATATGAAATAAGACTAGGAAGATATATGTGGTGGCAAGACTTGTCAGCTTTCATTATCATCAAAGAGAGAGAGCTTTAATTGCCCCCACCAACAACCTTTTAAACATTTCTTGATATTTTTTAAAAGCTCTGATGACTTCTTCTCCTCAGATATGTGTGAATGCACATGTATAAACACATGTGAAAGTACGTGTATAGAGAAGCCACTCAAACTCTATCAACCTCAGTTTCCTTAGTCAAAAATCATCCTAAATTGAAGTTTTTCATCCAGTAGACTGAAGATAGAAGAATTTTTAAGTCACTTCAACTCTTGAAAATTGCCTACCTACCTGTTGTCTGTATCAGTAAAAGGCATACCCACTTGAGGCAACCTCACAAAGCTTTGATATACTGGAATATTTGAGCAATGTTTGGGAGAATGCAATGAACATAGACTATCTTGATTTTAATAAGTAATTTTAGAAAGCCTTTCAATAATGACATCATAAGAGTTTGCAATAATTTAGCATTTTAAGATTTGCAAAACTTATGAAAGAAATCCCCTCTGGCTTCCTCAAATATATGCTTTACATTTATTATCTTCATTTGATCCTTGCAACATCCTTGTGAGATATGTGTTTTTATTATCCCTATTTTATAGATAAAGAAACTAAGCCTGAGTAGTTGAGTGGTTTGCTCAAGGTCGCAAAGAATAAATGCCTGAGGCAACATTTGAACTCATTTTCCTGATTCTAAATATAGCTCTCTATCTACTATGCCACTTAACTGCTATCATTGAAAGTGAAATGTGGACTGGATAATAGTACATGTGGTTGACTTTGAAATGTTCTGACTCAACCAAATCCAGAGAATAAAGATTTACAAATCAGTAGCAACTTGGGGTTAGTTCTGTGATGGACATATTCCCTTTATATAAATGACTTGAATGAGACATAAGTTTGTGGTTACTGAATCTTTTTAAGTCTTGTCTCACTCCTCATGACTCTATTTTGAATTTTCTTAGTAAAGATATTGGAGTGGTTTGCTATTTCCTTCTCTAGCTTATTTTATAGATAAGGGACTGAGACAAGCAGGGTTAAGCGACTTGCGCAGGGTCACACAGTTAGTAAGTGTCTGAGGCTGGATTTGAACTCTGGAATGTGAGTCTTCCTGGTTTCACACACAGTGCTCTATCCACTGCACTCTCTAGTTGCCCAATGACACGTAGATGGTGCATTAATTAGGATACAGATGACATAAAACTAGGAAAGAGATTTCATATGGTGAGTGACAGCACTGGGATGCAAAGGTTGCTACACTAGGCTGACGCTGGCATGAGAAAATGTAGCGATCAATGCCAGAGTTAAAGAAAAATAGTTGCCTAAGTAGCATTCAGGAAGACCTAATGAGAAAGCAAATATCTAAAAATTTTAATGATTGGTAATATCATTAAAAGGATGATAGTGCATCCAACAATCTAATGAGAAGTTGGAGCTATGTCAATAGAAATTCAGCCCTTTGACTGAATCCAAATTTTTCAGAACAAATGCCATTAATCAAAGAATTTGTTCTGGAAAAACTGGACTTAGTCAAAAGGTCACACCAAAAGACCTAGAGGGCCCCAGGAAGCTTCAAGGCCACAGATTCCGCACCCCTGGTCTGGAGTATTGTGTCCATTTCTGGGCAATGCATTTTAGGAATGGCATTGACAAGACAGAATGTATTCTAAATACGCTAACCAGTATGGTGACACATGTGTGTCACAAGAATCTTTTGTGGAAACTGACAATATTTAGTTAAGAAAAAAAGAAAACTAATGAAGATATATATGGGGAACTTGATCATTTACATTAAATGTTCTCAAGTGCAGCAAAAGTAAGACTTGATCTTTTGGGGCCTGGTATATAGAACTTACATCAGTCAATGAAAGATACAGAGACTGACTTTGGCTCATTATAAGCTTTATAATAATCAAGTCTTTCCAAAAGCAAAAGAGTCTGTCTGCCCTATGGTGTAGAAATTTTTTTCTTTCTGGAGGTGTTCTAGCATAAGGTAGGTAATCACTTGGGACTATAGGATTCATCTTTTGGTTTGGAATTAGATTAGGTGGGACATAGAGAGAGAGGTGGGAGGGAATTTAGAAGTCATCTAACCCAACTCCCTTATTTACTAGATGAGGAAAATGGGACCCAGAGAGGTTATTCACCCAAAGGACCACCTTGATAGAACTAGGAATCAAACCTACATGAACTGACTCTTAATTTAATGGGTTTTCCCCCATATTGTACAGCAGTAAATAATCCTCAAATTAACTCTCAGTTCTGAAATTCTGTGATAGTAGTAAGCAAAAAGAATAGCCCCAAACCCAGAAAAATTAGAAGATTTGCTAATTATTTTGAGCTTTTAATTGATTACTGGCCAAGTACTTATCACAACAGGTAGAGAGGCAAACATTTATTGCTAAGCAGCAGTTGAACATTACACCCTCATGTATTTCTGCTACTTCACCATATCATTTTAGAACACTGTGCTCAACTAGATGGCCACTATTAGATGAAGATGTCAGTTAAAGGGCTGATAAATCTAAAAGTTTAAAAATGTACAAGTTGTTAAGATAACTTATGCTGACCATGTATAAAGTCAGGCAGCCAAAGTTTTTGGAGAGCAAGAGGTGAAACAAAACAATTTTATTAGAAAAATTGATGTATCATTTATTGGAGTATTCCATGAAAGAACTAAACTCTTTAACATGGTTTTCATGGTCTTTTAGTCTCTGATGTGACTCCTTTTCCAACCTTATGTTATAGTAATTCTTTTTATATATTCTATCTTCTGGTCAAACAGGACTTCCTGCCATCTCTCAACTGCATTTCCCTTATCTTTTTGCCTCTTTGCATGCTGTTCACTCTTCCTGGAATTTTCTTTCCTGTTGAATTCCTGCTCATAATTTAACTGGCACTTCTTCCCTGAAAAAGGCTCCATTTCAAAGCAAAAGATGAATCCCAAAGACACCTCCTCCTTTCCAATTTGGTAGTTGCCATTACTTGCTTTGACCTCAAAGAACATATGCACTTTACTTTTCTATTATACTTATTCCTGCCTTTACCTAGTATCTTCTCCAATGACTCATAATGACCTTGGATTCTTTAATAGGTATAGAGTTAAGATCTTGTAAGATGCTATCATCAGTCTAGAAAGTCTTTGAGTACTGAAATGGTGACAAATTGCCTGCTATCCAATAATCTGTGCAGTGAAGTTCAGAGAAACTTATTAACACCAGCCCAGTCTGGTGCCTGGCACATAAATGCTTGCTGACTGGTATGATTATATAGCAGACGATGGGTTGTAGAGGAAGGAGGGAGAGATAGAGCAACTTATGAATAAAGAGATATAGAGGAAATGAATCAGTGGCTCCACCAATGGAATTATGGATTCTTCAAAAGGATGCCTATAGTATTTATCTGGTCTGGTGGATAGAATGCAGGATATAAAGTCAGGAAAAATGTGAGTTCTAGTCCAATGTCAAGATAGTCACTTTCTGTGTGACACTTAGGTCAGCTCCTTAAAGTATTTCAGTCTCAGTTTCCTCATTCGCAAAACAATTCATCACAACCTTCCTCACAAGGTTGTTATGAGAATCAAATGAGATAGCATATGTAAAGCATTTTATAATCCTTAAAACATAGTATAATAGCTAGTTATGATGATGACGGTGTTTACATTCCTCTTTACTAGATTAAGTTCTATGAAGGTACATTGTATTAGCTATTATTATTATTATTAATTGCATTAGATAAATCTTGTACTTTCCTCAGCATAGGGCAATTGCTTCTGCATAAAACTGATGCTTAATGAATGTTCATTGAAGTTATTTATGTTGATATTATGGAAGAATTAACTAACTTGGGCTCTAGGCATGAATTTTGAATTAAATAAAACCATAGACACCATGTGGACCATGTCTTACTTATTTTTGTATTTCCACTCAGTGTCTGCTGCAGTATTATGAAGGTAGCATACATCTTTTAAAATGGTAACAATTAAGGCTAATATTTCATTCTTTTTTTCATAGAATAATAACTTGCACATCTATATGCTTATTAAATATTTGTTGGATTGGATATCAAAAGGTGTAATAGTTATCGTTTTAATGAATAGACTCCTATAGTTGAGTCAAGCCATTTCATCTTTGACCATACTTCTTTGGTTCATTATTTCCACCTTCAATTCAATGCCACCATCCAAGACCTGGACTTAAATTGAATTCAAAAATATTCTTCAGTGTTTATTATGGTAGACACTTTTAGCAATGTGAAATATAAGAAAGGTACTAGACCTGTGATTTCATTGGGATAAGAAACTCTTGGATGAGAAAACTGTCTCTCAATGCAACTCATCATCTTTTCTCCAATTTAGAGTTTAGAGCACTGAGAGATTGAATGATGTGTACAGGGTCATACCACAGTCAGAGAGAGAATTATATCTTTCTAGCTCCAAGGGTGACTCTCTTCCAACTAAGACACATTGCCTTCCTGCTGCTAGGGATAGAAATTAAAAATAAAGTTATCTCCAACTTCAAGGGGCTTACATTCTAACAGGGAGACAAACAATGTATATAGATAAGCAAACACATGGTACAGGAGGTGGCTTTGAAGAGAAATTAAGTGAACCATGGACATTATCTCCACAATCAAGAAACATTTAAAATTAAGTTCTCTCTGATCTTGAGATGAAAAGTAGGTGCCCTTCCAACTCAATGCCTTCTGGGTCCATTTGTAACACTTAAATTAATTGTCATTCATCCAGAGTTAGGACTGCAGTCCACATCAAAGTAGCTAAAATGCAGCCTTGACACTTTAATAGTAAGTGGCAGTATAATGGCAGGTGGTTCCAACCACCATCATTATTCGAAACAAGCTGCAATCTTGGTTAAAGATATTTGCCTCTAGCTTTCTTTGAAGCATAATTCCTTGCCTGAACTGGGAAATGTAGTAGTAACCAGAGCAACAATACATTTGAAAGCCTTTATCTCTATTGGAATAGGGATCCTTAAAGCAGCTTTATTATTCAACACTGGCTAGCATGCTGTTTGCTCTGCTCGTCCATTTGATTTTAGTTAAGATGAAAGAAAGCCATCCATTAATAAAAGGGTGACACACCAATGAGGCATCAGCAAGCAAATGTAAGCATTTCATAAATTTGGCAAGTCTGACCGAAATGGACTCCTTGGTCATACTAATACCCTCCAGAAATAATTAAAAAAACAAAGGAAGGAAGGAAAGGTATCCTTGACTGGAAATATGTTAGGGATTTGACATGTATTTTTTTCAGTATAGGAACCTTTAGATAATAATTGGAACTCCTTTTGCAAACGCAGGTTGTCTCCTTCTCTGGACATCACAGTCTTAGAGTGTGACCCAGAGCCTTGAGAGATAAAGTGACTCACCTAAGGCCACAGAGGAAGTGTATGTTAAAGGTGAGACTTGAATCCAGCTTCCCTGCTTAGCTCGCATGTTAAGTTTCTCCTGTTGATGATGTTGATTATGTATAAAAGCATTAGGACAGCTTCTCTTGAGCATTTTGGACATGTTTGAAAAGGGTGAGATTTAACAATCCAGGGATTTGTAATTGCACAACAGAAAGGAAAGAAAGAACCATGTTGAACAAGAGAGAAAATTGAATGCCAAAATTATTTGCCAAATAACAAAGCTTTTGTCACCTTCTTATTTTTGGGTCACACTCTGAAGGGAACACCTTTCTTGCATTCATTTTCTAAGGGCGTTGTTGCTAACCTTTCTGGAATACTATGAACTGTCTGTCTAAAGAAATCCTGCTGGGTGTTTCTTCAGGACATGCAAATGCCTCATCCAGTTTTGGAATAGGCTGTTTTATAGGAAAAGGATAATTTTACTCAAAGTCAATTAATATGGGGGTAGCAGTAGCTTATCTAGTTGAAGGTACTGAACTTATTTGGAGGACTTTATATTTAAGAAGCAGCTTTTTATAATGGATAGAATATTGGCCTTAGAGTCAGGATAATCTAGGTTTCAATCCTGCTTCAGACAAGTGACCTGTGAAAGTAAATTAATCTATCCTGGCCTCAGGGCTCCTGGAAAGGAGAGAGCTGGGTTCAATGGTAGCTAAAGAGCTTGAATCTCACTAACCGTATGATTTCCTTATAGAAAGTATAGATTAACCCATTGGCAAGTCCTGGAAAGATTTGGGGACATCTCATAGCCTAAAGTACCTCTTCCATTCATGTCTTATAGGATTATAGCTTTAGCATTGGAAGGGAAAAGAATGAGAGGGGAGAAAGTGGAAGTATCTTTTGTAGTTGGCCTTTTCAAAGAGTTAGCTACAAAAATGGAAGAGATACAGGATTATAATTGGGGATGGAAGGATCAAGTGGGAGTCTTTTATCAATAGGGGAATCATGATCATGTTTGTGGGTAATAGAAAATGGGTCAGTTGAAAGGGCGAGATTGAAAAATAAGTGAAAAAAGTAGGGATATGGAGGTGGTACAGATTTTGGGTGATGACAAGATCAGGAATATAGTTATCCTTGTGTATGTCTGAGTTAAGATGAAGGAGTTGCTTATAAGCACTGAATAGGTCAAGAAACTGAGTGGTTAAGGTATTTGAGGGAGAATCAATAATTATATTGAAATACCTAGTATGAGGGTAGAAATTAGGGAAGAGAGAAAAATTGTAAGCCAAGTAATGAGGAAGGAAAGTGGATTGTATATTGTAGATGATCGCTATCAGGATTTTTACTAGGTGGTAGATGTGAATAGTATGAATCTCAAAGGAATGGAGGTTACTGAGTGCTAGAGGAAGGAGGAAAAGCTGGAAATGGCAGTGGGGAACAAGGAATATTCCAATTCCAATTCCATCATCCTGACCAGTGTGATCTGAGAGAAATGAGTAAAAGTGCAGTTGGTACCGGAATGATTGGCAAGACAGGTTGTGTTATTGGGGGAAACCAAATTACAGTAAGACCTAGTAGTTAGAAGAGTGAGAAAATAATATATTTAAGCTTAAAGGAAGTTTGTTATCTATGGAACAAACATTCTAAAATGTACAATGTAAGGACTACATAGAATTAGGATGAGAGTTTTTGGGGTAAGGATTTAGAGGGATAGAAATGAGGAATTAGGTGACAGGGGGTAGAGAATATGGTTTGGATGATCATTTTCAGGAGTTCAGAATCACATACAACCTGGGGTCCTATTTGACCACATTTGTGGAATCTTAAACATGATTTATATTCAGAGACATCTGGAGGAAATTTTATGTGGGATCTAAAATGAGCAAAAGGAAATGATCTCTGGAGTATCCTCCTAAGATTAAACCTGGCCCCTGGAAGCACAGATCTTAGAGGGATGAGACATAGATTACAAATGTATTTGTTTGATTGTAAATAGAGAAGAGGATTAGCATATGTAAGCCTAAATCTAATTTTCCACATCCAAAGGATTCTTTGGATGTTTCACTGTGATATGGAGGTGACCTGGGATGTTCAAAGGTTACTTCAGCATAAAATGTATTCTAACAGTTGCTCTAAGATGGTAAGGGCTTGAGTTTGGACCTACTGATGAACAATTTATCAGTTTTCTAGGGACTAATGTAATATTAGTCAACTACTTGAGGAGAAAGTCATCATCAGAAGATTGGCTACCAGAATCTTTGTCAACAAATCAAGTCATTAAACATTTTGTTAAGTACCAGATATGTGCCAGGTACTGGGATAGAAAGAAACACGATCCCTACCCAAAAGAAAGTTATGATATAATGAAGGGAGCTGGTTCAGGGTGGGTCCAAATGGGGGAATACAGAGAGCACAATAAGAAAAAAGCCAAAGCTAAAAAATCTAACATAGGAAAATGATTTTGTAAAATCAAAGTTCAGGTTACAAGCTCTCATGATGCCAATGGCCAGTTGAAGCACTGTCCCAATATCTCCAAATCTGTGTTAGCCCTGAGGCTAGAATTAATCACTAAGGAAACAAGAAATGTGTTAGGCAAAGCAGATGTTTTTTTTCATTTATCTCCAAATTTTATTAATTTTCTTTATGTCAACTTTCTTTTTATAATTCTTTGTCATCCCCCACCCAGGGGTCCATTCCCTTATAACAACAACAACAAAAACAGAAAAAAAAGAGAGCAAAAGAACCCAATTAATTTATCATAACCAATCAATACAGAAAACAACTTCAGAATTATATGTATATAATATACTATATTTCCCCTCCTCTTCAAAGAAGAGAGAGATTTATGCACACTTATATTTCTTCTTAAAGACAATCTTGGTGTTAACAATTGTTCAGCTTAAGATTTTCATTTTTTAGCTCTTTTTCTATCCAATTATAGAAAACCATCTATTTGATTTGATGAGATATTCTGCCTGGACTACTCAAAGGCCTAGTGCCTGAGGTTTACATCTAGTTTGAATGGCAAAAAGATGAAGATCTCAGATAACAAGCCTGATACTGAGCTGATTACATGCTCTATATGAGGGATTATCTTTTGATTCTACCTTGCCTCCATCATCTTGATATATGATTACTCAAATGGTGTCATGTGTGAATTCATTTCGGTCCCTCAGAAAACAGACATTCAGTCTGAATTGTCAATACCACCCAGGCCCCATGATATTTAGAGTAAGAACATGGCATCAGTGTTGGTCTCCATAGTAGGGTCCTGAAAGCACAACCGACTCATGTGAATGACTAATGCATTCGTACCACCTGCTTTTCCTAATCCCTGAGATCCCCCCATCACCAGAATGAAAATACCTTTTCCCTATAATCTCATCCCCATGTAGCTCAGTCTTGCTGTTTCCTCAATCTGACTTGTTATTCTTCCATCACTTTCACTTGTACCCTTAGGAATCCCTGTTCTACTATTACTTTTTTTCCTTTCATCAATTATATTGTACAACTTTTTCTGCTCACTGAAATATATCTCTATCCAGAAGACATATCTCTGACTCATTCAACTATGCTAGTTATTCTTTCTCCTTCATTTTCCCATACCCTGGACCAGCACAAGGACTTGTCATATCCTTTGCTACCCATTAGCGCTCCAGATCTTCTCCTCTACCATTGACATTTAGTAATCATTATCACTCTTTGGACATTAACTCTAATTCATCTAGTGCAGGTTCTTGTTGCTGATTTCCACCAGCCTCAGGTCACTCTTTTTCCTTTTTTAAAGAGTTCAGAACTTACATCATAATCTTCATCTCCACTTCTGCCTCTGATTTCATATTTTAAGACCAGTATAAACAATCATGTCCATCAACTCTCCACACTTTCCTTACGCATAGATTCAGTCTGCTTCAGCCATCTACCCTGCTAGCACACACTCCATTCTCCAACAAATCTGGTCTGATTCCTACTCATTGGTGTAGGACTAGGTCACTAATCAGAATCAATTTTTATGCCTTATGTTGATGAGGCATTCAATTATATGATTGCAGATTAAATTTTCCTTAAAAGTAAGATGGTTCAAAACATTCAATTGAAAGGTTACATTCATTTTTGTTATTTTTTGAATACCTCTCCCTCTTCAGTGAATTTAAAACACAATTATGAATATAGATTACATGAACTCTCCCATATTTAAGTTTCTATTAATGTTTCAATTGGGAATAGAATAATGAAAAAAGGGCTGGGGATTCCTTCAGTTAAAGTAACCACATTTAAAATCCATTTTGGTTTTTGAGGCCAAAATTGCTTCTAACAAATCAGTCGACAATAGCTGCCTTCATGGCATCAGTCAATTTGTTTTTTTTTTAATACATTATAATTCATTGTTTATTAACATGGTATAGTGTTTAAAATGTCAGTAAAGTAGCAAAAGTATAAATGTTACTAGGGCTCTAAAATCTATGCTATACATAGGTAACTATCTTTTGCAATTATTCCAATTATTCAGAAATAAGCCACATATGAACAAAAATAATATCTTGAACTAGGAAATATAATTCCAGGAGCAGAGGCAACTTTCCAGAAAAAGTGAAAATATTACACAAGAAGTTTCTCATGTAAATAACCTAGGTGAAGGTACTAGCCAGTTATGTCCAGTAATAACATAGTTTCTCAGTTTGAAGCTAGTACAGTTTACCTGCCATTTTAAACCCACAGAATAAATGAGCCTGAGGAGGTCAGCTCATTTATCTGCCAGAAGCAACTAGAATAGTGGTTCTTGGTTTTTACTGAAAATACATGTTAAAACTATACTCCAAAATAATGTGCTTAGTGTTCTAGAGACTCTCTGATTTCCCACCGAAGATTACCAAAAATAATGAACATTAGTGAGCATGCTCCTTATTGGTCATGTGACCTGGAGCAAGTTGTTGAATCTTTCTGAGACTCAGTTTCCTTGTTTATAATTTGGGAATAGTAACAAGTGTATTACCTATTGGAAGTGTTGTTGTAGTATCATGGAAAACAGGATAGACATAGAGTCTGATGGATTTCAGGTCTAAACCTTAGACCTTTTATTTACTATTAGTGTGACCTTAAACAAATTATTACATCTCTTTGGAGTTCAGTTTTTCATCTATAAAATGATGATCTTTGGCTTGATGATTCATGAAGTCCCTCCCAGATTTAATATTCTTAGATCATATGAAATGAGAAAGTATGTTATATATCGTAAAATACTATTAAAAATCTCCCAGACTGTAAGATCCTTGAACTCATTCTTCTCCTTGGCCCCAACGCACATGCATCCAATCAGATACCAACTCTACCTCCAAATCCTAACAGCATCTTGAATGTCTGGTCCTTTCTTTTCATGAATACTGCCTCTAGTATAATTCTGTCCCATATTATTTCTCATTTAATTTATGGCAAATACCTCCACTCCTTCGCCTTTGTAGTCCATCCTCCATATAGGTATCAAACATTCATATCCCTAAAGAACAGATGTGACCATATGACTCCTCTCCTCAAGAAGCATCACTGTTCTCTGTTACCTCTTGGATAAAATGTATTCTCTCATTAAAACTCTTCACAATTTTTCCCAACTTTGTAGACGTATCACAAACTCTCCTCATGTTCTCTGTATTCAAGCAAAACAGGCCCAGTTGCTGTATCCCATGCAAAGCATCCCAACTCATGCTTTCATGCCTTTTTTTCATGGGCTGTCCCCTGTGCTTGGAATGTTATCTTTCTTCACCTCTTCTTCAAAGAATCCTTATCTTTCTTCAAAGCCTGGCTTAGGTCTCATCTTTTACTTTGCTGATCCACTTCCCCCTTCCCAGTTGCTGGTGCTGTACATTTACTGTGTGCAATTTATTTGTATGTGTCTATGTTGTTCTCATCAGAGGAATGTAAGTGCTTTGAGGGCAGGAATCATTTCATGTTGTCTTTGTTGTATTCCTAGCACCTAGTATATGCCTGTCACATAGTAGGTATTCAATAAGTGCTGAACAAATGTTGAATTTCTGTGTCTTCTCTTGACTTTATATTTCACCTTGCATAGAACTTTTTACAGAGTAGGTACATAAGGTTTATATTTTACTGAGTGTCTAGCACCATAGGCACTTAATACATAATTGTTGAATTGAATCAATGAATTACTGTTTGAATCAGGAGGTAGGTAAAGTTTTTATTTCAGATAGAATCTCAGAGGTGTAAAGGGACTTCTAACCTGTATTTGAGCCTGGATCTTTTCTAAAAGTTTTTAAGAAGTGATTTTCTAGTCTCTACTCAGTGAAATCCAGTGATGAACAACCAACTGCCAAATGAGACAGACTTCTATTTTTAGACATCACTAGTTACTGGATTGTGGTTTACTTTCCATTGAGCTGAAATCTGCTTCTTGGAAATCTTGACACATTGGTCTCAGTCATGCCCACATGATACCACTAAAAATACTCATAGCTACCATATTTTCCCTGAGTCATCTCTTTTCCAGGCCAAATGGGACCAGTTTTAAAATTTAATTTTCATATACTGATGTCTCTGGTGCCATCTTCATTTTGGCTGGCCTCCTCTAGCTATTTTCCTTTTAAAAATTTTAATTTTATTTTTAATCGGAATAAAAAAGCATCTCTACAACAGTATAATAAAAAAAAATAATTGTACATGAAATTGTAAATCTACTATGTACAACTTTCTGTTCCTTTTAAATATACAACAAAATTATCAGGTAAATTTCTTTTTTCTTTTTTTCCCTTCCCCAGAAATGGCTATCAGCTGAAAATAAGTATATGTATATGTAAAATTATTCTGCACACACTTATGTTTATCAGTTCTTTCTCTGGATGCAGATAACATCTTTCTTCATATGTCTTTTATAGTTAATTTGGGTGTTTTAATAGACAAAATCACATTCACTCAAAGTCATTCTTAAAAAAAATTGCTGTTACTGTTTGTGATGTTCTCTTAGCTCTCATTTTTCTCTTCATTATTTCATGCGTCTTTCCAAGTTTTTTTCTAAAATCATTGAGCTCATCGTTATTTCTTATATCTCATTAGTATTCCACTACAATCATTTGCCACAACTTGCTCAGCCATTCCCCAATTGATGGACATTCCTGCAACATCCAATTCTTTGTCACTACAAAGGAAGCGGCTGTAAACATTTTAGAACATAAAGGTTCTTTTCCTTTTTTCCCAATCATATTTGGAAACAGACCAAGTAGTGGTATTGCTGGATCAAAGGGTTTGGGCACAATTCCAGATTGCTCTTTAAAGTGTTTGGATCAATTTACAATTCCACCAGCAAAGAATTAGCATCCTGATTTTCCTACATCCTCTCCAGAATTTGTCATTTTCCTCCGGATAATTTTCTAAAATTTTATTCAAAGAGTTCCTAAACTGTGATACCAGAAAGGAACATGATGTTCAAGATGTGGTCTGACCACAACACAGATGAAGTCTGGCAGAGGATAGTAGGATTATTTCCTTTCTCATTCTGAACATTGAAACCTTTCTTTGTTCACCCCAAAGAGTTCATTACCTTTTTCGGTTGCCATGCCATGCTACTGACTCACATTGAGCTTATAGCATACTATAAACCTCAGAGCTTTCCAAGAGGCATTGTGGTATATAGTGAAAAAGATTATGTTCAGTAGAAACCTCTCATTGAACTCTGCCTTTGGAACTTCCTAACATCTAAATCCTCAGTGTTTAAATATCCTCATTTTAACACAGGAATAGTAATCCTTGTAACCTCACAGGTTAGTTATTGTAAGGAAGGCATGAACAAAACAGTGACTGAAACAGCAATTATTAAGACTTACTATGTGACTTATCATGATAAACATTAGCAATAAAAATAGAGAAGCAAGCAGTTTTGCTCTCATGTAGCTCACATTCTAATGGGGGAGATTTAAAGAGATTTCACAGGAGACTTCAGTATAAAAGCAATAGAAAAGACCTGTGGTCTTTACGGTCCAGCAGCAAAGCAGATGGTATGCCTCTTCTTTCATAGCATTTCCACTGATAAAACCATATCTGTTTCTGATGCTGAATTATTTGACAGTGTTGATGTGATAATATTTATGAATTTTCTTGTAACCTTTAGGTGTTACACAAAATGTCACCAATTACTTTATTTATCACATGAACTGACTGTATTTCCATTCTATACTTGGGTAGTTCAGTTTTGAACTCAAATATACACATTTGTATTCATCCTATTATATTTTACCTTAGATTTGTCCCATTCTTCTAGCCTATCAAGATCATTTTGTATCCAAACTGTGATACAACATATTAGTTATTCTTTTCAGCTCTAGATCCTTCTGTTTAAGGATATTCAGGTTGCATTAAGCTGGGAATCACTATAAAAGTCTCCTGAAAGAGATCTGTAATCATCCAAATGAATTTAGTCTGATCATCTACAAAGGAAAATACACACACCTAAATAAATGGAGATAGAATGTCAAAATGTGATATGCAGTTGAAGGAATTACCTATAGAGATTATCAGTATATATATCTGAGACAACTGTTACAAATGGTTAAGGAGTTGGACCCAGAATTATATAGGAAGGATTTGAAAATTGCTAAGCTCCTTAAATGATGCCAGTCTTATCTCAAAATTGACACTAAAACATTAATAGTAATATTAAACACATTGACTCATTTAAACCTCATAAGAAGACTTTAGCATTTTATTGTTAAGGAGATGAAGGCTCAGAGAGGTTGAATGAGTGATATTCACATTGGAAGGCCATTTTAAACAATATTTTCTCCCTCCCCTTACATGTAAAAATTTTAAACACTCCCATTTTTTAAAGTTTTTTCTTTTCTTTTAATTTAACTTTTAATATTTATTTTGACAAAATTTTGGGTTCCAAATTTTCTCCGCTTTTCTCCCCTCTCCCCACCCTAAAATGCCAAGCATTCAACTTGCCCCTATCAACGATCTGCCCTCTCTTCTATCCTCCCTCCCTTCCCTTGTCCCCATCTTCTCTTTTGTCCTGTAGGGCCAGATGACTTTCTATTCCCCATTAATTGTATTTCTTATTTCCTAGCAGCAAGAACAATACTCAACAGTTGTTCCTAAAACTTTGACTTCCACTTCTCTTCATCCCTCCCTCCCCACCCATTCCCTTTGGGAAGCAAGCAATTCAACATAGGCCATATCTGTGTAGTTTTGCAACTCACTTCCATAATAGTCATGTTATGTAAGACCAACTATATTTCCCTCCATCCTATCCTGCCCCCCATTACTTCTGTTCTCTCTTTCGATCCTGTCCCTCCCCAAGAGTGTTGACTTCAAATTGCTCCCTCCTCCCACTGCCCTCTCTTCCATCATCCTCCCTACCCTGCTTATCTCCTTCTCCCCCACTTTCCTGTATTGTAAGATAGGTTTCCATACCAAAATGAGTGTGGATTTTATTCCTTCCTTTAGTCGAATATGATAAGAGTAAGCTTCATATTTTTCTCTCACCTCCCGTCTTTTTCCCTCCACTGAAAATTCTTTTGCTTGCCTCTTTTATGAGAGATAATTTGTCCCATTCCATTGCTCCCTCTCTCCTCCCAATATATTTCTCTCTCACCACTTAATTTCATTTCTTTTAAGATATGATCCCATCCTATTCAATTCACTCTGTGCTCTGTGTGTGTGTGTGTGAATGTAATCCCACCAACTACCCAGATAATGAAAAGTTTCAAGAGTTACAAATTATTGTCTTTCCATATAGGAATGTGAACAGTTCAACTTTAGTAAGTCCCTTATGACTTCTCATTGCTGTTTACCTTTTCATGCTTCTTCTCATTCTTGTGTTTGAAAGTCAAATTTTCTTTTCAGCTCTGGTCTTTTCATCAAGAATGCTTGAAAGTCCTCTGTTTCATTGAAAGACCACTTTTTTTTTTCCATTTTATACTCAGTTTAGCTGGGTAGGTGATTCTTGGTTTGAGTCCTAGTTCCTTTGACTTCTGGAATATCCTATTCCACGCCCTTCGATCCCTTAATGTAGAAGCTGCTAGATCTTGTGTTATCCTGATTGTATTTCCACAATACTGGAATTGGTTCTTTCTAGTTGCTTGCAATATTTTCTCCTTGACCTGGAACTCTGGATTTTGGCCACAATGTTCCTGGGAGTTTATCTTTTTGGATCTCTTTCAGGCGGTGATTGATGGATTCTTTGAATACTTATTTTTCCCTCTGGTTCTAGAATATCAGGGCAGTTTTCCTCGATAATTTCATGAAAGATGATGTCTAGGCTCTTTTTTTGATCATGGCTTTCAGGTAGTCCTATAATTTTTAAATTGTGTCTCCTGGATCTATTTTCCAGGTCAGTTGTTTTTTCAATGAGATATTTCACTTTCTCTTCCATTTTTTCATTCTTTTGGTTTTGTTTGGTGATTTCTTGGTTTCTCAGAAAGTTGTTAGCCTCCATCTCTTCCATTGTAATTTTGAGAGAACTATTTTCTTCAGTGAGGTTTTGAACCTCTTTTTCCATTTGGCTGATTCTGCTTTTTAAAGCATTCTTCTCCTCATTGGTTTTTTGAATCTCTTTTGCCAATTGAGTTAGCCTATTTTTCTTTTTTTTTCATATAAATTTATTTATTTAACTTTTTACATTCATTTTCACAAAATTTTGGGTTCCACATTTTCTCCCCTTTTATACCCTCCCCACATCCCAATACACCAAGCATTCTAATTTTCCCTGTCACCAATCTGCCCTCTCCTCTATCATCCCTCCCTTCCCTTGTCCCCATCTTCTCTTTTGTCCTGTAGGGCCAGATGACTTTCTATTCCCCATTAACTGTATTTCTTATTTCCTAGTAGCAACAACAATACTCAACAGTTGTTCCTAAAACTTTGAGTTCCAAATTTTCCCCATCCCTCCCTCTCCACCCATTCCCTTTGGGAAGGCAGGCCATTCAATATAGGCCCTATCTGTGTAGTTTTGCAAATGACTTCCATAATAGTCGTGTTGTGTAAGACTAACTATATTTCCCTCCATCCTATCCTGCCCCCCATTGATTCTATTCTGTCTTCTGATCCTGTCCCTCCCCGAGTGTTGACTTCAGATTGCTCTCTCCTCCCATTGCCCTCCCTTCCATCATCCCCCCCTCCCTGCTTATCTCCTTCTCCCCCACTTTCCTGTATTGTAAGATAGGTTTTCATACCAAAATGAGCGTGCATTTTACTCCTTCCTTAAGTCGAATGTGATGAGGGTAAACTTCATGTTTTTTTCTCAGCTGCCTCTGCTGCTGTCACTGCCTCCCTAGGGGAGACATCCCGCTCCCCTCTTGGCCAGCCCAGAGGTCTCTCTCACTGACCTGTAGCATCTGTGGGTGGAGGGACCTTCCCGGCTGCCAGAGATTCTGCCCCTGAAGCCTGCTTTGGTCTCCTCCTCTGGGGCTGCTCAGCCAGGGCAGCACAGGAGTGGGCTCCACTGTCCAGAGCGCGACGGACCCCTGGAGATGACTCTCTGGCGCTCTCTGGAACGGAAATCTTTTCCACTGTGTTTCTGTGCGCCTTGCATTGCTCCAGAATGTGTGGGGAGTTCTTTTTGCAGGAAATATATGGGCTGTGGGTTTGGAGCTAGCATACGTGAGTCTTTCTACTCCACCATCTTGGCTCCTCCCCGAGTTAGCCTATTTTTCAAGGTGTTATTTTCTTCAGCATTTTTTTGGGTCTCCTTTAGCAAGGAGTATTTTTCATACTTTTTCAAAAGTATTTTTCATACTTTTCTTGCATCTCTCTCATTTCTCTTCCCAGTTTTTCCTCCACCAGTCTAACTTGATTTTCAAAATCCTTTTTGAGCTCTTCCATGGCCTGAGGCCATTGCATATCTATTTCAGATGCTTGGGGTACAGAGGCCTTGACTTCTATGTCTTTCCCTGATGGGAAGCATTGTACTTCCTTATCAGAAAGGAAAGGTGGAAACATCTGTTCCCCAAGAAAGTAACCTTCTATGGTCTTATTTTTTTCCCTTTTCTGGGCATTTTCCCAGCCAGTTACTTGACTTGTGAGATTCCTCTCCACCCCTGTCTCACTAGTGCTTGGGATCTGAGATTCAAATGCTGCTTCCCAGACTCAGGACTTTCAGTGGCAGGCAGGGCTGCTATTCAGTGGGATTAAGTTCAGGTGCTCAGGTTGGAGCAGGGTTGCCTCACAGGGCTCAGTTCCCTCAGGGTGTTTATGCAGAGACCTTCCACAATGGATCTGAGCTCCTGTTTGTTTTGGGAGCCTTGGTCTGCTGCTGCCTCTGCCACTGCCTCCCAAGGGGGCCTGATTTATGGAGACACCCCGATCCCCTCCCGGCCAGATCTGCTCCTCTCCGTACCGCAGGTCCATGGCAGGGCTGGGCTCTGCTCCGGGTCCGGTGTGTGACAGACCTTTGGTGTCAGTTTTTCAGGGCTCTCTGGAACAGAAATCTCCTCTACTCTGTTGCTGTGTGGCTTCCACTGCTCCAGAATTTGTTGGGAGGTTCTTTTTACAGGTAATTTATAGGCTGTGGGTTCGGAGCTAGCATTTGTGAATCTTTCTATTCCACCATCTTGGCTCCTCCCCCCATCAATCATTATTTACTACATGCCAAGCACTGTGATTAGAACTGAGGATAAGAAGAAAAGAAAAAAGAAAACAATAGTTCTTGCTGTCAAGAAACTACCATTTTAAGGGAGGGGACTACATGTAAATGCACAGGTAGATGTAAGATACATAGAAAGCATTTGCAGGTAATCTCAATAGCTGTGAAAATTAGCAAAGGCTTCCTGTAGAAAGTGAAGTCAGAGCAGCAGAAGGACCTTAGTGAGAGAGTAGGAGTGGCTGGGCTGCAAATGTCACAGGCTGTGAAGAACTTGTGAAGTGGGAAGTAACTCTCTTTAAAATTTCAGTGCCATGAGGCAATGTCTAAAACACCCCATCCTAGGAAAGGCTCTGGCCCCAGATGTTCCTCATAGCCCAGGACGATTTCATGCTATGCTCCCCAGGGTACACCTATGTGTTTGTCTGGCTCATTGAAAACATCCTCTTTTCAAGGGAAATTCACAACTTTTCTTACTTGACCAAAGAACTCTCATTAGATAAAGATCATGCCCATTGAGTCCTTTTCTTGGATTTCCTTGAGAGAAATGTATTTGCCAAGTATTTCAATTTGAATTCACTTTGATTTCCTAGAAGTCTTTCATTACTCACTGGCCAGTTTGATCCCACTGAAACTTAATTTATGTGTTGAAGCGAATCCTTTCCCCTCCTCTGGATAAACAGAACAGAGAATATATAGGCCTAGTTGCTAATGGCCTGCAAAGAGGTTTCTAGATATATAACCTGCTCCTTTGGCTATGGCCTCATTAAAAAGAGATGCTGCTATTTGATTAATATGGCAATAATGTATTTGCCCTTCCCAACACTACCTTGTGGGGGTGAAATATTTTGACTGTTTTCAATTCACTTGGCTTCTTCAGGGAAAGCCACAGAGCAGAACAGATTAAGAAGCATTTTCATGCATTTCAGGTGTAGCAAGCACCAGACGATCAGAATTCAGGCAGCATTCAGAAAGATGACGAAAAGCTTGCAAAGATTAATTGGCAGAGACAAGATATGCTGTTAATAAAAGTCCTATAAATGAAAATTATCAGAGTATCTATTTTCTACTCTGTTTTAGGACTCAGCCCAAGGACACTAGCAGACTTCAAAAAATGAGTTTTAATGACTTTTCTGTTTTGCTTGTGTTTCTCTGGTAGGCTGTAGGCAAATGTTGTAGGTTTAATAATCACCTCCAACAGTAATAAGTTCTTTCAGTGTTTATACCTCCCTAACAATACATGGCTATAATTACTGTAGCAGAAAATTTAATAAGTCACAAAAATGGAATAAATTTTTCTGAAAAAAAATCAAATCCTTCTTTCATGTTATTAAATGAGTAGCTTGTTCAGCTAGATTTTTTACGGTTCCTTAGTCCCTCCTTAGTAAGGAATATATCGAGAGATGCAATGATTCCTTTTGGCCACTAGGGCCCCATTTGGCATTTTAGCCCCCTTTATTTCTCCACTCAAGGGTTCACCATAAAAGTCCCTGGTGAACCCCTAGTGGCTTTGAAGAGTTAATGCACAACTCAGCAATGGGACAGACATTGTAGCCCATTGAATGAGACAGCTGGTGGAATCGTAAACCATAATAGACTTGGCAAGCAGCTGCTGCAGCTGCAAATTTTCATTTGGGTTTGGTGTTGGACAGGGCTGGCCATATCCACAACCACACACAGATGCACAGATCAATCAGTGTTAGTGTCATCTCTGAATTGTAACATGTTGGTATAACAAGGAAGACAAAGGAGTAGGGGTAAGAGAAGAGAGAGTTCAAGTGGGACTATGCCCCAGCAACTGTTTGCACATCACCAGGATGGGAACAAGTTCCTAGAGCAAAGCATTTATTCTAATTCACATCTGGCAATGGTACTGGTGTACCTCCGACTGATCAATTTGTCATTTCTATGACAGACAGTGCTCAGAAGAGAGTAGTCATGCGGTGATGTTCTTGCAGTTGTCTGGGAGTCTTGGACATTATCATTTCCTGCTGCTTCTCTGTGTGTAGTTGGTTATCATTCTTCTGGCAAGGGGGGCACCAGCATTAGTCATGTGCCTGTCTCTAGGGCAGTCTGTGTGATGCCATGATTGTATTTTGGAGATGTTTTTGAGTCTGGACACATATTGGGAGAGTTTGATGATGATGAGTTTGCCTCCCAGATTTAGCTCAGAACTGCATATCTACCTGGCATATAAAACACACTCCCCCATCCTTGAGATCTTTGACTAATTGGAGCCACTAGAATGTAATAGAAAGCATTATTGGTATAATTCAGTCATAATAGAGAATGGGAGCATCTATCTTTCCTAAGCTATATGACCGACTCCTAGTCTAAAACCCCATCATGGTCCTCATGGAGACTTCCTCTAAGGAAGTAACAGCAAATGACATTATTTTCTCAATTTCATGCATAGTCCTTTGTCTGTTTGTCCATACCAGTGATTTCACTAGTGTAGGCAATGTCTGGTGAAGAAGCTTCTTTTACTGGTGCAAATCAGCCGTTGTTTTTCAGTTTACTCTCTGAGAGAGTTGCCTGGGACACAGAGAAGTCAAATGACTTCTGGTCACACAGTCAGTACCTGACAGAGTCAGACCTTGAACTAAATTCTTACTAACTCCAAAACCAGCTCTTTCTACATTAGACCATATTACCTCTCAATGGTACATAGTAATGTATTTTAAAATGCTTAAAAACATGTTTCTTTTTAAATTCCTCTTTCTCAAAATTTAGGAAAAAAAATTCTTTGAGGAACTATAGCCCAAGAGAGTACTAGACTTAGCATCAGGAAAACCTGAGTTTTAATTCTGTCTGAGACACTTTTGGTTGAGTGACCTTGCACAAATCACTTAACTAAGCCTTTATTTCCTTACATGTAAAATAAAGGGGTTAGAGTTGATAACCTTTGAGGGGCCTTCTAGCTCTGAATCTATGATTCTATGATCCTACAGATAAAGGAGCAGTTGATAAGCTTGCCAATTTCACCCCTTGGTTAGACATGAGAATTTATCAGAAGCACTAGCAAAAAAAAATATTAAATGTATGATAATCTTTTATTCTGTTTTATGTAAAAAGTAAAAGCTAAAGCCATCTTTTCTGAGTGCTGTGAAACTTGTGGTTCAGCTCAAGAAAAATCATTGCAGGAGACAGGAACCTTTGATATTGTGCCAGGATACTGATAGTCAACATCCAGATTGTGATTTCTGAATGGATTCTTCAACTTCTTCCCCCCTCAGTTTGCTGGTGTGTCACAAGAAATTATATAGGAGAATCTCTTTTCATTTGTAATGGCATCTGGGAAGTGAGAACACAGAGTGGGAATGGTGAATATATATATCTGTGACCATTCCCTCAAGTTTAGCATTTGTAATGCTCTCTGGAGAGGATAAGTGATTTGGTATATTTCTGATTCTATGGATTAGTCACCTTAGGATGTAAATTATTGCATGTTAAAGGAGATTATTTTGCTGAATAGCTGAAGAATATTATTGTTTTTTTTAAGAATCAAGCCAGCCTACATCTGAAATGCAAATTTAGTGAATTACAATATGAAAAAATATTTAGTGAATTAAACTAAAAATAAATTCCTTTTGTGTGAGTCTTGTTGGAGAACGTAGCACTTGACTAAGAATTATTGAGTTTAACTTATTAAGTGCCTACTATATGCAAGCAGCCTGTGTTAGGTGTTGTGCATTTTCCTGATTCTTGGGAGGAATAACATAACTTGACCATATACTGAAGCTTCTTATTTTTCAAATGAAAACATGAACATTCTGTCTTTTAAGTTCCCTTCCAAATCTACAGTTAGTTAATTTGATGATAAGTTATTCCGATACTTTCTAGATTACTCTCCAGCTTCCAGTCTTTCCCTCTTCCAATCTTGCCTCCACACAGTTGCCAAAAATACTCTTCCTACAGCTCAGGTTGGGCTATGCCACTCCCTTCCTCAAAAACCTTTGATGGTTCCCTGTTGTCTCTAGGAAAAACTACAGACTCTTCCTCCAGTCTACCTTCCCACGTCTTACCATATATTCTGTGTTCTAGCAAAACAAACTTATTTGGTTTTCTTCAGACTCTCACTCTGAGCTTTGACTGCTTTGTACAAGCTGTCCCCAAGACTGGATGGAATTCATTCCATTTTCCACCCCTGCTTCTGAGAATCCCTACTTTCTTTTAAGCTCAGTATATGCATCTTTTTCTGTGAGAAATCTTTTCAGATTCCCTAAATTGTTAATATTCTCTCCCTGCTACTCAAATTATCATATAGACGTCATTAGTTATTTACATGCTATATCTCCCCAGTTGAAATACTCCTTGAGGGAAGGAACTATTTTTTGCCTATCTTTATATGCCTATCACCTAACATAGTTCTTTGCACATATTATGTGCTCAGTAAGTTACTTGCTAGATGTAATTAAGCAGGATTATGAAATACCTTAATCCTGTGATTCATGGACTCTAAGGGGGGGGCCTCCATCAAACTGGATTATTTCTAAGGGGAAGCTAGGAATCTAAATTAGAACAATCTGTTTCTTCCTTCTCCATTTAAATGGCAGGTATTTCATGCAAGTTGTCACCAGCAGAAGAGAAAATACTACTTTCACACCAGTTCTGTGTTCTTCATTTAATTTTCATGAGCATTTAGCAGGTTACCCTTTGTTTTGATTTCTCTTCTTGAAGTCTAATTATTCCATATGTCCTTTTATATTTTGTCTAATCTGCAATTGTATTTCTCATTATCATTTTGTGAAGATGTGGTGCTATTTCCTCTAGTTTCATTCCCTCTCCTTTATGTTTCTCTTGTACAAAATTAATTACATTGTACCTTCAAGCATAATTTTAACAGTGTCTCCATTGCACTGTGTCTGCCTTTAATTAATGCTCTTCTAATGTAGATTTTAGAGCCAAATGGTGCAATATTCTGAGCATCAAAGAAACAAAAGATCTAACAAAGCTGGAATGAAAGAGCAAGACAAAACAGCCCACAATGTGTATTCTCATTCGAAAATGTCACTTTGACTGTACTGGGGTGATGCAAGAGAAGATTGTTATTATTATTTTTAAGAAGCTGTTGGTTAATCTGATTCTAGGTCACCTCCTGGGGCTGGTATCCTGAAGGAGGCACTGATTTCCCATGGTCAGATGCCTTAAGTCCAAAGAACTGAGGATAAATCTGTCCCACACTGGAAGGAAATAGTGCACATGCTAACGGTACCTTTTGTAGGATGGTCAATGACTGGTTCCTGAATGAAAGTCATCTCCATATAGGTTGGCCACATTTGGAACTAGGAAATCTTTTTCCCAAGTATCATTTATTTTTCATTTTTCAATGCTCCATGTTTTCCCCCTTTCTTTTGCCTTTCTTTGTATCTCCGGTGCTTAACACAGTACCTAGCAGATAGCAAATGATTAATAAATGCTAATTGACTGAATGTTAAAGGCTGAAACTCTCATTGGTATCCCTCACAGCTCCTTTTTTAGAAGACATAAGGATAATAACCAATAAATGTAAAACATACAAAATTACATAATATAGACACACACATATGCACACATATATGTGTATATGCATATGTCTGTATGTGTATGTATATATACACATTTATCTCAAGATAAGTTCATATCTTTTAATTTCATCACCATGATGCTAACTCACCTCTCTTAGCCCCTTATCCCCTCTGATTGGAGGGATGGAGGGTTATGTACCAAAATCTTCTCAATGCTTTCCTTAATAAAGGGCAGGAACTGCTCACTCTTCCACTCTGCAACTGCTTGTCTTTTGGTTTCAGCGTCACAGAACAAGATGCCTCTGTGCCAGTTGTTTTTCTGTCTCCTTTTGTGTGTTGTCTCCTTGAATTTAGATCTTAAGCTCTTTGGTGGCAGGGACTGTCTTTCTTTTATTAATTGTATCCCCAGCACTTAGCATAGTGCCTGGGATATAGTAGGTGCTCAATAAACGTTCACTGGATATGGGTTATACAAATACATGCACAAATATCATACACACACACACACACCACACACACACACACACACATATATATATGCATATGGAACGCAAACACATAAAGACTATATACTGAGTTCGGATTGAGGAATGTTTTACTTTTTTTTGCTTTTTTGCAACATGGCTAGTGTAGAAATATGTTTTACATGAACTCACATGTACAATAGGTCTAATAGTGTTTATTGCCTTCTCAGTGGATGGGAGAAGGGCTGGAGGAAATGAGAAAATTTTGATTTCAAAATGTAAAAAGGGAACATTTAAATAAAATAACTACATGTATGTATATATATATATACATACTATATATATGAATATGTATATATATCAATATACTCATATTTCTATCTCTGTCCATAAATGGATGTGTATGTTCATCCATTCATCCATCCATCTATCACTTTTTATCCTTTAAAATATGTTTCCTCATGACAACTTTGTGACGTAGGAAGTAAACCATTACAGTATTAGATCAGTTTTTAGATGAGCAAACAAGTTCAGAGACATTAATTTACTTTTCCAAAGTCACACAGCTAAGAAGCCCAGGACTAGGACTGAGATCTTCACTCATTTTTACCACTCCAGGATGAGGCTCTGTAGGAGCTGGGAGGGAACAGACGGAAAGTAAAAACAATTGAAGACATACAGTTTCTCAGAGAGTTAATTGTAGAATTAGAACCAATAATAGTCCAAGTTCAGAAATTCTGACTAAATGATTAATAAAAAGCCCAAATTATGTTATTTTAAAGAAATGCAATTTTATTACTTTCAAATGCACATAATAATTCAAACTAAGTGCTAGCAAATTGCTTCTAATGAGAGGTCCTGCTCAACCTGCTTTAATGAGTAAATGACTCATTTGTAATTATCATTATTCATATCCATACAGCTAATTTATACCTCAATATTGTAGTAGATCTATGATTTCATCAATGTAAATATCCCTTCCAATACTACAGTTTTCAGTATTATTTTGAAATGTCTGTCAGAGAAAATAAGTGATGTGAACCATCCATGCCTTATCATCCTAAATTGTTCCTGTCAATTTTTTCTATACGGGACAATCATTCATTCAACTAATATTTACTGAGTGCCTACCATGTGTCAGGGTGAGCACTGTGCTGAGTACTCGGAATATAAAGAAAGACAAAAAGACTGTCCCCACTCTTAAGAAATATTCAGTAATTGAGGACAATAATATGCAAACAGCTATGTACAAACAAACTATATACAGGATGAATTGGAGATAATCAACAGAGGGAAGGCACTAGCATTAGGAGGGACTGCAGAAGTTGGGACTTCAGTTGACACTTTAAGGAAACCAAGGCAGACAGGAGAAAAAAATGAAGAATGAGAGAGTTCTAGGAATGGAGCACAACCATTGAAAACGCTCAGAATTGGGAGTGAACTGTCTTCTAGAAAGAACAGCAAAGCCAGGGTCACTAGGTTGCAAAGTACATTGGCTATGTGTGCATGTAGGCATTAGGGTATGGGTTTAAGGTTTAAAAATATTGGAAAGATAAGAAGAAGTCAAGTATAAAAGACTGTACAAATCAAAAGGAGGATATTGTATTTTATCCTGGATGCAACAGGAATCCGCTGGATTAGATTGAATCGGCAGGAAGTGACATGGCCAACCTTGGGCTTTAGGAAAATTAGTTTGATGGCTTAGTGGATGATGGATTGGACTGAGGAGAGATAAAAAAAGGGTAGTGTTGTCCTAAATTCCTTTTTTACTCAGTGTGTTCTCTTTATTGGCCCCTGAAACTTTATTTACACTAATACATTTCCTAGCAAAATCTTCATATATATATATATATATATATATATATATATATATATATATATATATATATATCTCAAAGCCAAACTTTAGGGTTAATTATCACCTTTTATTTTAAGAACCATAATTTTTAGTTCCAAAGTCACTTTTGCTATGAATTAAGCATGTGCTTGATGTGAAACAGCGGAAGAAAAGACACTATCGCTCACTATTTTGGCCCTTATAGAGTACATATTCCAGTAGAGGAGAACGTTCCAAACAGATCCTTAAAATAAACAATATTGCGTAATAAGTTCATTAGAAAAACAAAGTGGATCTTAGGTCTGAGAGGGATGGGTGAAATTGCCTGAGATGACCAGGAAAGGCTTCAGGAAGAATGTTGTATTTCAATTGGGTTTTAAAGAATAGGAAGGGAGAAGATTCTGGGAAGATAGTTGAGTAGGTCAGAAAATTCCAAGCTCTCCAGGTTTCCCCCACAAACAAGACAAAATATTATGTCAGGGCAAACATAGAATGGTCAAAATAAATGAGTTGGTATAGAACAGTGGCCCTTCTGGGACAACCTGGAGGAGATCCAAAGAAAAATCCCAGGACCAAGGTTTAGTCCCGGTGAAGTGTAAACACCTTTAGGCTAGTTCCATTGAAAGAGCAGGTGGTGAATCCTGAGGCTAGTTGGGTTAGGAGGTAGCCTTAGCCCAAACCAAGGGAATTTTCACCTCCTGGATAGTGTGGGGAGTCCAGTAGAAGTAAAGTAGAGGAGTCAGAAGGTATAGGAAGTAAGAGATACAGAAAAATACAAAATAAAGATCAAGAGTAGAATTTATTAGGGAAAAAAGCAAGGGTAGTAATCATGATCTCAGAATAAGTTAAAGCTAAAATAGACTTTAAAAAAAGAGAAAGATAGAGAAACTATATTATATGTCAGCCAAATTAATCAATACTGTTTTAGATGACCTAAAATAATCGGACAGCAAAGGTTGGAATATTGCTATGGTGTAGGAAATGATGAATTAGACAGAAAAACATGGAAAGACTTGGACTTATGAAAGAAGATGTCATCTACTCTTAGAGAAACAGAGTACAAACAAGTGAAGTACAGTCTTACACAGATGCATATGAATACATAGGTTTTAGACACCTAAGTATATGTATATGCATATGTATATGTATGCATTTGTTTCCATGTATAGGTATATATGTACATACATATATATGTATGTGCTTATAGTTAGATACATATACATTCATCCATACATATATCCGTGTTTAATTGTAGCATCCTTGGAGGAGAAGGGAGTGGGGAGAAAAAGGGAAAAAAGAACACAGTAAAATGTGCACAGCAGACAATAAAACTTACAAGGAAACAAAGATGGACAGCTCTCAGCACAGTGTGTAGTATTTGTTATATAGGCTTTCATGAAATGGAAATTTATTGCTGTATATTTTGAATCTTCTCTCATCTTCTGCTGTACACATAGCAGTGTGTTTTTTTATTATTATGTATTTAAATTTTAGTATTTAAGTTTATAATATGCTTCTTTTTCTTTTCTTATTGCATATTCAAGTTTTAGCATTTGTTTAAAATAAATAACTTTTAAAAAAGAATAGGAAGGAATTTGACAGGTAAAGGTGAAGACAAACACTCCAGGCATGTAAAAATTGCAGGAGTCAGGAAGTGAAGGTGGGACAACAGTGAAAGTGATAGGGAGGGAGAGAGCAGACCTATCTGTCTCATGAGCCCGCATGGAATGGCAAGAACACTGGTCCTGCTTCCTGGTCCTCCCTCTCGCCTCTTAGTTGTGTAACCTTTAGCAACCAAGCCCCACTCCCTCTGCCTCCTGAGTGCCTTATAGACAAGGATATTTGTATAATAAAGGACACAAGCAAGATAATCTCTAAGTTCCTGGCCATGATCAAGCATTTGTCAATCAATGAGGCAGTGAGGTAGCTCAGTGTATAGAGTTCTAGACCTAGAGTCTAGAAGATCTGAATTCAAATCAGGTCTCAGGCTATGAGCCCTTGGGCAAGTCACTTAAACTCTATTTGCCCTAATTTTCCCATCTGTAAAATCGGGATAGTAATAACTTCTACCTCCCAGGGTAGTTTTGAAAACCAAATGAGGTAATAATTATGAAGTACACAGTGCCTGGCGCATAGCAAGCACTAATTAATAAGCTATTGATAGTAAACTACAATAATAAGCTGTTGATACTATAGTATCATTATTAATACATTTTCAAATTTTCAGATTTCTCTGTCATTTACACAGAGATAGTAGGTTAGCCCTCATCATCTCTCACATGGATTATTATAAAGTTTCTGAATTTGTCTCTCTACTTACATCTTTCCCTTGTCCAAACAGCCCTTCAAACAATTGTCAGAATGATTATTTTAGTTTCCTTGTTCAAAACCTTTGAGCTACTCTCTATAGTCTATAGAACAAAACAGACACTGCTTAGATTGGCATTGAAGGCTTTCCAGCCTCTCCCCTGCCATGATATCCTTAGGCACAGTCTACATTAACCTGCTTTCTCATGCTTTTATGTGTTCATATAGCCCATCTCTCATACCTATAATGTATTCTTTTCCTCAGAGAATCCTTTTCTTTCCAAGTTCAGCTTCCTTTGACATACTACGTCCTCTGTGAAGGGCAGCTAGGTGGTGAAGTGCAGGAGTCAGGAGGACTTGAGTTCAAATCTCACCTCAGACACTTGACACTCACTAGCTGTGTGACTTTGGGCAAGTTACTTAACCCCAATTGCCTCATCCTGGGTCATCTCCAGTCATCCTGATGAATATCTGGTCACTGGATTCAGATGGCTCTGGGGGAAAAGTGAGTCTGGTGACCTGCACAGCCCTCCCTCACTCAAAACAAAGTCAAGTGCAAGTCATGTCATTATTTCTCTGATGGCATGATTTTCTTTGGCAATGAAGGATAAACACATACCTTCTCTGTGAGGCTTTCTCAGCTTCCTTCGGATGAAGGTATTTCATTTCTCCTTAAATTTTCTGGATGCAGATTTTTCTAGATTTCTCCTTTGCCTCATCACAGACTTCCTTTCTCTTGAAAGCAGAGGCTGAACTTTTTTTTCCCCTTCATATCCATATAACAGCTAACAAAGTTACTTGATAAAGGCTTCCACCTCTTCCTAGTTTTGCCCTTTGAAACTAAGCAGAGCAAATTTAATTCTTCTTACATGTCAACCCGTCAAATTTCTAAAGACAGCAGTCATTATGCAACCTTTCCACCCCCAATCTTCTCTTTTCTGAACACCCACAGTTGCCTCAGATAGCATGCCTACACTCCAGTATTCTCACTGTCTTGGTCATCTTACCTTTGACTTGCTTTGTCAGAGTCCTTCCTAAATGATGGTGCCCAGAACTTAAAACAATATTCCAGGGTTGCTCTGATCAAGACAAAATATGGCAGGACTATAACATTCCTTACTGTGCACACCATTTTTTTCCTACTGTAGCCCAAGACAACATAGGTAGTTTTTTTTTGGGGGGGGCGGTGGGTGGGAGTTGGGTTGCCATATTATTCAGTTGTCTGTTATTGAGTCTGAAGTCTGCTAAAGCCTTGAAATTTTTTATACTTCAAATATCTACCCATATCTCCCCAAGTCTATATTTTATAAGTGAAATTTTTAACTTGATTATTGAGTTTTATATTTATTCCTATTAATCTTTTGGCCCATTTTCTAGTCTATTGACATTTGTTTTTATCTTGATTCTATCATCTTGCATATAATGATCCTTCCTTGGTTTGTGCTATCTTCAATTTTGATTAACATGACATCAGTGACTTAACTTAAGTCACTGATGTAAATGATGAACAAAAAATTATGATGGAAAGAATCCCCGGCACATTCCACTAAAGACCTCCCTCTAAGTTTATTTCATTATTTTGGTCTGGTCATTTAGCTTGTTGTAATTCTACCTAACTATATAATTTGTCATTCCTAATTCTCCATTTTATCTACCACATGACTACCATTAAGTACTTTTGTTACTCTAAGTCGCACTTTATTTGTAACTTCTCAATTGATCAAGAACCATAGTCAGTTGTTTCTTGTCCATTTGAGAAATTACAAATAGAGTAAGTCATCTTATAGTAACAAAAGTACTTTATGCTTCTTTCATACACACACATTATATATAAACCTATAGCTATATCATCTATATTTATCTATATATGGTATAATTGGCACAGTTCTGAAGAGGAAGATAATTAACAACTTTCTTCACCTTCTTCCCTTCTGCCCTCTTCCAGCAGTGACACGATCACATCTAAGATGCCTCTCTGGACCCCAAATTCATTCTGTTACTTGATAGAAAAGTACTATCTTTGATAGCATGATTTATTACATTTTTAAAACTGAATGTATCACCTCTTATTCAGTTTTAAGTGAGTTTCTTTTCTGAATTAAGCCCCCAAAGTGACTTGCAAATCAGACATAAAAATACATTTTTTCAGCGAATCTTTCTCTTTCGTTGGTGTCACAACAGACAACCTTGAACTAATGTATCCAAAATGTGTGAATATTGTCTTCACTGGAGAAATGGTATTATAAAATGTTTGGCATTATTTACTCTGCTTTGGTAATATGCTTTCTTATCCCTGCATATGTTTTCTTTTTAATTTTTCAAGAGGAGGAGATGTGTGAGACTCTTTGCTTCTTTGTTTTTGGGAAAAAAGATCACCTTAAACTATGCGCATAAAAATCTTACAAGGAGCATAACAAATGCTTTCCAAAGAGGCCTTGGAGATTTTTATTTTTATATTTTTAAAGAAAAGGTTGGCCAACTTCCGAGCTCATAAACCTTGATGGAAGTTAAAGTAGCAGCTGAGCGGTTAAAATTCTATGTTTCAAATTCTCCTTGATTCTCAGAAGAGTTGTATTTCAAAAGCTCAGCACTATGGCTACTCAGTCTTCTGAGGAACACACCAAACTTTGACTGTAGAAAGAAAAGAAGGGAACATCTAAAACAAAGATTCCTCTGCAGGTATGTTTTGAATTCCATATATAACAACTAAAGAAAAATATGTCTGTATTTCTAAATGTCAAAGAAATAGAGATTTTTGTCATGTTGTCCCTGGAGAGGATAAATATAAGTGATCAATTCAAGGGTTCTATCCAAATACCTACCTCCATTTTCACAAATTAGATTTAAATATCAACAACTCACATTTCTGTAATGACAATAACAGCAAAACAATAAAAATAAGTAATAAAATAATATAAAACATTATTATTAATCATAATAATAGCTAATTGTGCGCTTTAAAATTTGTAAAGCACTTTCCAATTATTATTTTCTTCAGTCCTCTCAATAATCCAATGAGGCAGGTACTACTAATAGTCCCATTTTAGAGATGGGAAGCTGACACTGACAGGCCAGATGACTTGCCCAGGATCACGTAGCTGGAAAATGTATGAGGTAGAATTGGGGCCCAGGGCTTTCTTACTCAGAGTAAGCATTCTATCTATTCCCTCTATTCCTTTTCCCTAATTACCACCTCCTCCCCCTACAGAATTTAAAGTTATACAAAGTACTTTTTTATAATACTTATGAGTTAGGTGGATTTATTCTTCTTATGAATGAAGAAATAAAGCTTAAGAAAAGTAAAATGATTTGCCCATGATAAATGCCTAAATTAGGTGTGAAATCCACATTTATGGACTCTAGGGCCAGAACATGTTTACTGAACTATACTACCTCTCAGATTTTTCGGAAGGTCATTCCTTTGGTTACCATGTGAGCTATGTGAGCTCCAAATGACAATTTTTCTGGTTATAAATTGTGGGAATTCATTTTCTTCCCCGCATTTGAAAATAAAAAGGGTCTAGAGAAAATGATTCCTTTTAAATAATCTCCACATCTTGTGGCTTTGCATGTGACTTAAGCTTTTTTCCCTGTTTCTGTTTGTTCTTGTGAGAAAGAATACTTTCTTATGACCTGCAATACTATATCACTCAAATGCCAACGCACTTCCCTTCCTTTAATGTGTTAATAATGAGCATGTACTCATAAATGAATTTCATGCATCAGTAGCCTTTATTGTTTATAGGTCCATCATTAATAAACTCAACAATTCATAGAAAAATCCTCGCTATTTGAATAGAATATCATGTCCTGGCATATTTATAGAAGATACTTTTAAAATGATAGCCTGTTAAAAGTGCTTATATTTATATAATCTTCTTCTTGAATTCTGGAGAAACTTGTGTATTCTATTTCTTTTTTGAAACTATAAGAAACATGGAATGAATACTTAATTGGTGTCAGAAGACATGGGTTCAAATCCCAACTCTTATTTTGTTAGCTCTAGGACTGTGGACAAACCTCACACCCTTCTCTTATCCTAGATGTGTAAGGTGTGTAAAAGAGGGACAATGGCCAGGAAGTGGCCTAGTTCTGTGTAGAGTCAGATAATAAGGCTCATTTCTCAGTGTCCAGGCATTACGTAGTCCAGTTTATAGGTGTGAGCAGATGAGGAAGATGACTAGAGTTGTAACTGTTTATTTCAGTTGTGTCTAACTTTTCATGACCCCATTCAGGGTTTTCTTGGCAGAGATACTGCAGTGGTTTGCCGTTTCCTTCTTCAGCTCATGTTATAGATGAGGAAACTAAGGCAAACAGAGTTAAGTGACTTGCCCTGGGTCACCTAACTAGTAAATGTCTGAGGCCAGATTTGAACTCAGAACGAGGAGTCATCCTGACTCTAGGCCTGGCATTCTGTCCATTGCGCCACCTAGCTATCCCTGATGGCTGGAGTACCAGCTTTGAAACAGCCCAGAAGGATGATCTTGTAGAAGGAAGAATAAATAGTGGAAGCCTCTCTTCTCCTTTTCACTAAGTGAAGATGATGATCTGATGAGAATGGTGCATGTGTGAGTATGCACATGTATGTGCATGGGTCATGTAACATGAAGGCATATCCTACTTGAAGGAATTCTCATTCTTCAAAGAAATAGAAAGTGTATACCCTTATAAAATCTGGCTTTCCAAGACAGATAAATTAATCCTTTATAAATCACTTCATGAAATAATTCTTCACTTCAGGAATGAATTCACTATAGGTTTCCTTAAGTATTGAGTTCCCCTAAGTGTATTTAAAATGTGATTTGACTTACAAAAATGTGATTTATACAAAGTTTTTTTTGAAACACATTTACTGCCTAAAGTGAAGTCCATGTGTGTGTGTCATATTGAATCAGTGTTTTAAAACTGACATTCTGTAGGCCAAATCATATTTTAAATGCTCTTAGGGGAGCTCATGATATAAGAAGTGGAGCTGCCTGCTCATTGCCCATATGTACAGGTTCACTAAGGGTATGCTCTTGATGGAAACAATAGCTATAGATTTCAACTAAATGTAGCATTTTGCTGAATTACTCCTCCCCCTGCATTTGCTCTTCTTTGCATATACTTCAGCTCTGTCAGCACAAGTATTTGTGTTCTTTGTAGACTTTGATGGTTAGCCATCAGGGGAACCAGAAAAAGCTAGGAGGAAATGTTTGCCAAAAAGACTGCCTCAGAATTAAATTCAATAAGCATTGATTAGGCACTTACTATGTGAAAGACATTACATTAGGTACTGAAGATTCAAAGGCAAGATGTAAATCACCTCCTGTTCTCAAGGAGTATACATTCTACTAAGTGCTATAGCCTATGAAGGGGAGAAATAGAGCTAGGAATTCTATAAGTGGGGGAAATTTAGTGAGCAGTAGAGATTTGGGGAAAGGGATATGTTATGACTATTATACATGCATAAGAAAAATGGAAACAGAGGTTCTGAGAGATAAGAAGGCTGAGTTACTCATAGGTCAAGTTGTTGGAAAGGTATAGAGGCTGGTGACCTGTATACCCTAGATATAACAGAAACAAGATAAGGACATGTATATCACTGTTAAAGCCTGGTATATTTGCATAGGATTATCCTCATTGGTCAACAAAATTATTACTCAAAGATTCATTCCTGTGTAAGGGGAAGAGTTGGCAAGAGCTTGGGAGAGGAGAGAGCTTCTTGTTTTCAACCTTGAAAGAGCAAACATGTGGTTCCAGAATCTCCTGTAGCACCAATGCAATATTCATGGCACCTATTGAAGCTATGAATATGCCAGCACAGTTCTGAATCACAAGGTGTAACAGACTGTCCACATGGAAGACAGAACCAAAACATTTATTCACATACCAGAAAACTCAATCCCAACACCAGAAAACCAAATCCATCATAGCAACAAAGAAATCCACACATTATAATAATGCAGGGACACTAGCATCCCCAAGACTTCCCTCTGTTAGGCTTCCCACAAACTAGCTCCCTTAAAAGTATCACAAACAAACTCTTCCTCTCACACTAGTTGCTGCCTTCCCAGCACTGAATGCTCTCTGACTAACTTCCTCTCAGCTCTGCTCTAGCCCCACTTCTTCCTGTTCCACCTTTCTTGCTCTACTCCTTCTTGTTCCATGAGACTTGACTCATGTAACTCAGGCTTCCATGTGATTTAAGCAGGTCACATGGACCTATTAATGAGTGGGAAAAATCTTCCCATTAAGAAGCAAAATTATATTAACAATAAGAAAAAAAATGCATTATCAATATACCTCCTCAGGGAAGAACCTGGAGAGAGAGATAGAGACAGAGATACAGAGAGAGACAGAGAGAAAGAGAGAGACACAGACTCGGAAAGGCAAGTAGGGAGAATGGCCACTTTGTATGTTCTTAATTTCCAACTTTCTTTCCTAGACACTTTTGGGATTTTCCTCTTGGAGGAGATTGAGGACTCTTGGTTTAAGTAATATATCTCACTCCAAGAAGAAGAGCTTATTCATTTATTGAATTGCTTAGTGTGTCCTAATCAGTTTAACTTCTCTAATTTCTCTTTGCTTGGATGGGTTTATTCATTATATTGTGATAGTGATTCATGATCACAGTATTGACTACTTGTGATAGTTTTTTGTACAACTAACATTTGCTGGGGAGGGAGTCAAGCCTTCAAATAAAATTCTAATCATGCAGTCTCCTTTTTGAATCTCTATGAAACTTCCCAATTCAGAAAGCCTCTGATGAATGGGTCATTTACTTGAATTCCCCTAGTCTGAACCTCTCTGCAGCTTGACTCTTAATTTCTAGGATGACTTCTCTTGTTAACCTCCTTGTTGGATGTGGTACATACTAATGATCAAGTAGCTCAATTTTAAAAGAACATGGTCATGGGGCATTAGGAGGAGAGTGAAATCCCTACTTCCCCCACTTTCCAAAGAACAATTCCTCCTGTCACAGGGTTGTAGTCTTCCTAACAGCTGGCATCTGTTAGAGCTACCTCAACCTCTTGAGATGGTTGCCTCAAAGTCTCTGCACAACCATTTTAGGATTGATATTTTTTCCCCTGTATTCAGGGAAGGAAACATAAAATGTAAAAATAGCCAGGGGTTGCAAAGGGTGGGTTCAACCTATTTATTAAATCTTGGCTTTAAGTGTCATGTGAGAGTGGTTGCCATGCTACTCCCCCATGATATGTCCTAGACTTACAAAATGCCCCATTAACTGAAGGAACATATTGAAATGGGAAGTTTTCTCCCCTTTTTAACTAATATAGAACCATTCTCACCCCACCCTGTCACATGGTATGGGCAAGAGCAGTGAACCACCCCAGAACTGCTCCCATCATGCTAAAGACCAAGACTCTGTATCTATATATGTATCTATCTATCAATCTATCCATCTATAATATGTGTGTATACATATATTTGTGTATATATATATACACACACACATATATAGATATATAGAGGTAGATATACACTGGGATATATATCATTTATCTACATCTACATCTATATCCCAGAAAATTACCTGAGTAGTTCAGGCATTTTATATTATGACATGGTACCTGAAGGCCTGTACCTAAACATACTCCTTGTGGTTCGATTCCTATGCTACCTACAGCAAGGAAAAAGGTTAAGAAATGAAAATAGTAAGTGGGTCTGTTTCATTTCTGATTCTGAAACAATAGAACTTTTCACTGCAACAAATAAAAGAGGATTCTAGCATATGTAGAGGAAATGAATAGGGCTGAATATTCTATGGGGACAGAACAAGAGGCAACCAGCCCATGTGATCCTTGTGGTTTTACTAGAGGCAGAGAAGTCTACTACATCCTGGTAAGAGGTGACTCAAGATAGGGCTCTTACAGTCATGGATTAAGGTCTAGTGATGGCACAGAGGAAAGCATAGACTGCATACACAGGGAGACTATGCCCCTGGGGTGAGGGTAGGGTCAGGAATTCATTTTGTACCCTTCTACTTTCATATAAAAGAAGAGACTTAAGTATCTTGTACTAGTTCCAGTTATGTTCATCAAATACATAAAAGCCAGATAATTTATGGAATGTGGAAATGCTAGTAAGCAAATAGACCAGGAAAATGGGAAATTTCCTTGTAGAAAAGCTGTGAAATTGGAACAATGTCAATTCCTCAACAAGCACTTTGGAAAGGGGAAGAGAACAGGCACTGCATTCACTAGGGAGGAAAGAGTGACCTGAAGTCCACACATGACAGCAAAACATATTTGGGCAGAGTGGAGAGAATATTTGTAAAACTTAAGATCTTTTGATATGTAACTAAGTGGTAGGTCTTCAGGGAAGGCCAAATGGTGATCATTGGAGCACTAAACTTCAACATGGAAAGAGGAAACAGGGTTGATGATTCAAAGAATTCCAAAATGAATATGAGAAATTACAGAATGGAGTCGATTACATGTCAGCCAGGCTGTTTGAATGTAGGGGAGACGGAGGAAGCATATAATATTCTTATGAAGAGGGAAACAACAATACCAATGGTGGGAAAAAAGTCAAATTGGAAAGCTGAAAACTGAGGAAGTGAGGTCTAAAGGAAAATGTCAATTTGTGGAAATGGCTTATCTTTAGAAGGAGAATGTAGACTAATGTATACACTAAAATGCATAACTACCTTCTTTATTTATTTTAAAGGAAAAAATCAATACATTTTCCAAGTTTTTTTCCTTTTCCCTCTTAGAATATCCATATAACTTGGTAATCAGTGAGAACCTTCTAAATCCAGCCTTGAAATGTGACTTTACCTCTCATAAATAATTAGGAAAGACTATAAATGCTTTTAAGTAATAATAGAAATTTCATACTTGAATGTGCTTTTCTTTTTTTTTCTAAAGCTTTAGTCTAAATGAAGTCTAAAGCTTTATTCAGGGGAATGAAAATATGGTCAAAAAGATAGGTCAATATCTTGTCTAAGTCACTTCCTCTCTCTAGGCCCCAGTTTTTTCTTCTGTACAGTAACTGGATTGACTGAGACAATTTTCATGGTCTTCTCTAGTATGTCCCTTATGATCTAAGGATCTCATCTTCAAATGATGAACATTTTTAGAGAATTGTGGCCATTCCAGGCCTAACCAAAATAAAAAATTAGAGGAAGAAAAAACCTTAGGCTTGCCTAGATGTGCTTGTACTTACTAGAGGAAACCCTGCATCAATATGGTACCTTTAGTGACAGGCAAGCAAGGAAGAACATTCAACAGGGACAATATATCTCACATATCAATAATGGTCCCATGGTGCTCTAGCTTTCTCCTCATGGCAGTTTTTTGCCCTCACTTCTGAGCACAGTATAACAACTACAAATATTGAAAAAAAACATACATTGATTCTGCCAGGAGAAAAAAACAAATCCCTCACTTCTACCGCCTTATAAGTATCTATTGAATCCAAGCCCAAACAATCAAAACAGCCCATGTATGTATGGATATAAGCATCAAGACAGTTTTCACAAGGAAAATTATCTGTTGAAGCTGAACTCTCTTTTACAAGCAAATGTTCAATCCCATCCAGATGTTCAATCCAATGTTCTTCTTCTGAAAAATTCAGCATAGCTAAAGCTGGATACTGTTTGCAAGGTTAGAAAAGGTGCCATTTGAGGAGTGGGAGATTGTGTTCCTCTATAATACAATGCAATAACAGTTTGAGTTTCCTGGATTTCACAGGCTAAAGAAGATATGAGAAACAGAAGATCTCAAATGGTTGAAACAATAGGTGAAATCTATATAAATGTAGTGTTCTGCTGGATTAAAAAATAATCATTGGCACAAGTAGAGAATGAGAGATGTGTTGTTAGGTAATAATTATTTTGCAAAAGATTTTTAAAGCCAAATGTTGTGGTACTAGGGATGCTCTCAGAAATGTTTAATAGCTGGCTGGGGGAGGAATGTATATAGGTTCTTTTAAGTTTAATCTGCATTTTTAACAGTTTCTCCACCACTTTCTTAAATCTAGACAATCCATAAAACAATAAATTGAGTCGTGATTTGTAGCATTTGCTAATTTACAAAGTGTACTATTTCACTGAAAATTTAAAATTCAGTTCTTCTGAGACAGTTGGTTGTACATTCCTGGGTGGCATATATCTATACACCCTGATACTGGGGAGACTTAGGCTGATGGATCACTTCAGCTTGGGAGTTCTGAGCTTTAGTGGGGTTAAGTTGGTCAAATGGCTGCACTAATTTTGCACTGAGAGAGTGAGTAATGGAAGCCACTAGGTCATCTAAACAGGGACAATGTGACCTAGATAAGAAATAGGGTGAACAATGATTTTGTGCTCATCAGTAGTGGGATCAGGTCCATGAATGGCTGATGAACTTCCAGTTTTAAAAAAAAGATGAGGGGAAGAGAAGGAGGAGGAGGAGGAGGAAAGGAGGAGGAGAACAGATATTGTATAAATAGTGATGTTTTCAAAAGAAAAAGGGAAATTTAGAAGTGAATTAAAGGGAAAGAAAATGAATTCAATTTTGGACATGTTCAATTTGAAGTGTCGAGTACATCCATTTTGAAATGTCCAACAGGCAATTGATGAAATGAGACTGAAGCTCAGGGAAGAAAATAACCCAAATTCCTACATGAAGGTATAGATCAAGGGGTCATCTGCACAGAGATGAAAATTAAATCCATGGGAACTGATGAGATTAACAAAAAAGAGTGACAAAATAGAGTAGAGGGATTATCACCAAATCTTGGGAAATCCTTCCCAGCTAGAGAGTGGGATGATGAGCAAGCAAAAGAGACTGAGATGCAGTAGGAAGATAAGTAGGAGGTAAATCAGGAGAAAATTGTCACAAAAATCTCAAGGAAAGTGACTTCTTCAGGAGATGGTAGTCAACAATGTCAAATGCATCAGATAAGTCAAGAAGCGTTAGGACTGAAAAAAGTCTATTTCATCAGATTTGACAATTAAGAGGTCATTGGTAAATTTGGAGAGAATAATTATAGCTCAGTAATGAGGTTGGAAGTCAGATTGTGAAATCTGAGAAATAAGTAAGAGAGATGAAGGACGAGGATCTGCCTTAGACTACATTTGAAGGAGTTTGAGAAAGGGGCAAAGAAATAAGATGATACCTTAAAGGAATGGCATAGTCCAGGGAAGGAGTTTTGCTTGCTTGCTTATTTTATTCTGTTTTGTTTTGGATGGAGGAGAGAGGCATATCTGAATGCAGTAGTGAAGGAAGCATTTGAGAGATGTTGAAGATTTGTGCAAGGGTGGGAGCATTAAAGGTGCAATTTTGCAGAGAAGATAGAAAAAGATAGAATCTAGTATACATATTAAGGATGTTGCCATTAGCAAAGAGAAGGACTCCTTTTTTATCAGCTAATGAAGGAAAGGAGAATAGAGGGGAAGATGGTGCCAAGGACTTTTGAGATGAAGAGAATAGGAGAAGAGGGAATTTATTTCAATGATCTCAGTTCTCTCAAGAAGTCAAAGTTCAAGCTCCTCAGTTGAGAGCAAAGAGAAAGAGGGCAAAGTGAAAATGGAAGAGAAGATTTGGAATAGAATCAGTGTGAAAGGAGATGAGAAGTCAATTAGCGAGGAATACTTTTTTTTTTTTTGCTGAAGCGAGGATCCAGTTGAAGTTGAATAAAATAAATTTGTAAGGTATACAGTTACTTTTGACTATTATGAATACACAAATTAGAAATTTAGAAAAAAGAAGCTACCTGCATCCAGAGAAAGAATTAATAAATAGAAGTATGTATAGAATAATTTTGCATATACATGCATACACATATAATACACATATAAATACACATACAAATGTATACATATATACACATACATGCACATATACGTACACACACATATATAATATATACCTATTTGTGTCTAATGGTAGCCATTTTAGAATGGGGCAGGGGGAGAGAAGAAATGAAAACTTTATTAGATATTTAAAAGGAAGAGCAAATTGTACATAAGAGATTTACAGCTTCATTTTTTGTTATACTGTGTTATGGAAATGCTTGTTTTATTCCATAAATTGAAAGTAAAAGAATATTTTTTTTGAAAAAGCATAATTGTAAGACTTGCCCAAGTTTTATTCATCTACTTGTGAGTAGGAATGAAAAAGGCAGATGGCTGAAGTAAACCAAGGCAGAGGCTTGGAAAGACAAGAGCAATAGGAAAAAAAGGGGGCAAGGAATTCAGGAGCAGAAGACAACCGAAAAAGGAAATGACTAGTTATTGGATTGATTTGAAGAGGGAAGAAAATGAAGTTAGAGTCAGGGTCATAATGGCCTGAGAAAGCCCTGAGAGGTAGAGGTAATGAAGGTCTTAATGAGGGCACTTGCAGGAAGAAAAGAACATAGAGATAAGAGGTGAGATAGGTTATGATCATTTAAGAGAAAATCAGCCTTTTTAATTAGGGAAGTGGAATACTTTGAATAATGGTATGAGGTAGTATGTGACCATCTCTATATATGACTGAAATGGAATAAAGCACTAGATTGGGAAACTTAAAGAATTGAAGAAACAAGAGGTTAGAGAGACTGAGAGAGCATCTTCATGGTTATGAAAGCCTTCTGGTATGCAGTCACGTGTTGAGAAAGGGAAAAAGGTGGTGAGTCAGGTACTGAACTTCATGATAAAAGAAGGCGAATGATATGGGGGGTTGGCGTGCTCTAGCTAACATCATTTTGATTGTGCAGGATTCATGCTTTGCATGGGTAAGACTACGTGATCTCAAAGATTTCTTCCACTTTAAGATTCTATTGTTGTAGCAGGTATCAAGGAAAGCACGTGCTGTACCAGATTTCCATGTGAGAGTGAAAAAAGAGATGCTGTGGATTGCTAAGCAACCAGGGGCCATGTTAGACTCACAGTCTATCAAAACTGAAGAATAGGGAAGTGCACTAGAACTTGTTTTTGCCCTTTTCTCTTTTTCCCTCCCAACTGTGGCTCACATCAGGATGCCAGTGTAATTGAGTTAACGGCTGCTGCTAATAACATCTTATATTTGTAAGATGCTTCCTTGATACTTTTCAAAGCTCTTTCATACAAGTTTGCTCATTTGCTCCTCAAAGTGATCCTATCCAGTGGGTAGGAAAGTATCAATTTGTAGATGAAAAAAAGCAGAAACAGAGTGATTATGTGGCTTTTAAAAAACTACTTCCTTTATGATTCACCTCAAATGCTCTGCTAGAATCAGACTTACTTTACTGTCTGTCCTCACACACCATGTTTACTCCTGCCACCATGATTCTTTCCACATTGCCCTTTCCTTTATTTACTTCTCTTTCCTCTATGCCTCTGAGTACTATGGGTCCCATCTCCTATGCACAATTTTTTTTCATTGACTCTGCCAGCTTGTACTGTCTTCTATAACATCACAGGTTTAGAGCTCTAAATGTTCATAGGAGCATAGATGTAGAGTTGGGGAAGATATTAAGGGCCATGCGGTCCAACTTTATATTTTACACATGTATACACTGAGTCTCAGAGAGAATAAATGATTTGTCTTGGGTCACATATCTACTAAGTGTCCAAGGGAGGATTTAAACTAAGGTTCTTCTATACTCCAAGTCTAGGCAGCTAAGAAATACAAAGAGCACTGGGCTTGGGATCAGGAAGATGTGAGTTCAAATCCAGCCTCATTCACAGATGTTGGACCCTGAGTGAAACATTTCACATATTTCTACCTCAGTTTCTTTACCTGTAAAATGGGGATAATAATAACACCTACCTCCAAGGTTGTTTTGTAGATCAAATGTGGTATTTGTAACATGGTTAGCACTGTGCCTGGCATATTGTAGGTGCTTAGTAAATTTATGTTTCCTTCCCTATACATTATTCTATGATGCCTACATTCCATATCTAGAGCCTTTTCCACTATGGAAGAGAGCACTTTGGGAAGGGACCATTTGATTGGGGGATGTTAAGCACATTCCTGTTCTTCTACTTGTTGACTGGATCTCACATGTTGCACTTTTTCAAATTCTGCCCTATTACCTAATTACTTTTACTTGCAAAGTAGTACTTTGTAATAATGATGCCTTTCATTTATATGAAATTCCCTCCTCACTCTATTCTAATGGGACTATGGAGAAAGATGGAACAGACCAGAAGTACGTGTCTTTGGACCATCGCTGTCCTTAAGATTTCTCAGGTCAGGTGTATCCAATCAAGAACAAGCTACTGAGGGAGGCCATTGTATCAGCAAGGATCTCAGCATACACAAGAGGGCCTGATGTACAAGTTCTTAGATCTGCTTTTCTAAAATGAAAGGCAACTTTTGAGGAGTCAACAATCACTTTAATCAAACACATATAGCATTCACTTAGTTCAGGGAAAAAAGTCAACCTCCCTCAACTTCAGAGAAAATGCAAACAGAGAAACAAAGATCAACCAACAGATAGGACTTTCAACTGTCTGACCATAATCAATACATATGTCACAGAACAACAGACAGATCCAACTGTCTGACCATACATACATAGTTACCACAGAGAGAGGCATCAACATCTGGGTTTTCAAAGCTGGAGATTTCCTTTGTGGCTGCCCAGAGTCTCATCTGACCAAACAAACACTTCCAATAAATGTTTGGAATATAAATAAGATATTTATAATAAGACCCCCAAGTAAAATCTCATCTCAGAGTATTTATACACTTTTCAGAGCCAGAGAGTGTTACAACCCTTAAGAACCAGTACCTCATTAGAAAATTAACAAAAGGTGTGGGCCTCCCCTAATCATGCTTCCCTTAATGGGCAGGCCCATTAATGGGTGGAGAAGACCTTCAACTCTGATCAGCATTACACACATGGAAAGAGCCAAAGGACCAGCCAGCCTGGAGATGGCATACAGAAGAATGTGACCAGCACAAATTTTGCAAGTTAAGAAAGAAAGACAAAAGCAGGACTACACAGGATAAATGCCTTAGAAATTACATAGGGCTTTAATGTTTGGAAAGTGCTTTATATATGTTAGCCTATTTGATCTCCACAGTAATCCGATGAGACAGGTGGTATTATTAGCCCCATTTTACCCATGAAGAAACTGAGCCTGAGAGAGGTAAAGTGACTTGCTCAAGATCGTACAACTAGTAAGAGTCTGAGGTAGAATTTGAATTCAGTCTTTCTAACTCCAAGAACAACAGTGACCTATTATTAAACATACCAGGGTATTTCTATAAGTTTCTCCCAGCTAATGGACAGGATTAGGAGACCTGATTCTGTCATATCCTACAGAAAGCTATATTTACCACCTTTGTAGAAAACTGAGCAAAGGAATAATGGCATTGATTGTTGAAAGGACCTAGAGGTCTCCGCAGTTAGGACTCTGTGAATGGTTTACACTTCTTTGCAGCAAAGGAAGGAGAAACTTGAGCAAAAGAATCTGAAGTATGGTTCTTAAATTCTGGGATTAGGGTATGCCTATAATCAACTCATAAGCCAATAAGCAACAAGAATTTATATCAAATTCCTGTGTATGGGTAGTGACTAAGTGTTAGGGATACATAATCAAAAGCACATTCATCCCTGATTTCATGGAACTCACATTCTAAAGAAGATAATTTATACACATGTAGGTACATAGAAGATACACGTAAAGTATCTAGAAGGTAACCTTGGAGTTGAAGGCACCAGTATCTAGGGAAGGCCTCCCAAAAAAGGGTGACACTTGAGTTGAGTCTCAAAGGAGACAAGGGATTCACCAAGGCAGAAGAAAGCAGAGAGAGGATTCCAGTCATGGAGATAGCCAGTGCAAAGGTACAGAAACAGAAGAGAGTATGTAATGAGTTCAGCAGCAAACACAGCAAGCAGACTGGCTGATTTTAGTTTGCATGAAGAATAATGGGTAATAAGAGTCTAAGGTAAGAAGGAGTCAGATTATGAATAGCTTTGAATGTCTAACAGAGATGATTATATTGGGTCCCAAAGATATTAGAGAGCCATAAGAATTTATTGTGCAGTGCAATTACATGGCTAAACCTATGTTTTAGGGAAACTATTATGGCAAGTATGGAGGATAGATTGGAGAAGAGAGAAACTTGAGGTAAGTAGAGAAAATAGGAGGCTGTTTCATAGTACAGGAGAGAAGGGAGTCAGACTTGAATTAGGACTGTGGCTATGGGAGTAGAATGAAGGGGATGTGCTAAAGATGAGGAAATTGGGACAATATTTGGCAAATGACTGGATTTGTAGTGTGAATGAGTATGAGGATGTGGGGATGGCACTGAGATTTTGGGCCTGGGTTCCTGAAAGGATAGAGGTGTTCTTGATGGCAACAGTGGGGATTAGAAGAGGGCAGAGTTTTTGGATAAAGATAAAAAGTTCTCTTTGGCAGCTTGGGCTTGGGAAGAGCTGATAGTTTATTGCTGTTATGGTAGACATCTAACGTTCTGGATTTTGTTCCTTTTATTTTGTTACTCATGAGTAAATAACTGTTTACAATAAAACAATGATTGTGATTCTGTAGTCATCATCACTGTGTCATAGCAGCATTGCCCAACTTGAACTGGCAGGTTGGGTCTCCACAGGGCAGATAATACTACTCATAGATTATTGTTTACTCTTCATTCTCAAAGAGGACCAATGACATCCCAAGGATGATGTCTTGATTTGTGAGTGAATTGAATTTCAATGAGGTAGAGCTGCACAAAGTCATCTGCCTCATTCTATGCTCTACAGGCATTGGAGACCAGCAGCAGGACAAAAGCCAAGACAACTGGTGATGGCCCCTCAAAGGAGGAAGAATGAGGGTAGAGATTGTTTTTTATTTTGTTGTTATATCTCCATAACCCAATATACTGTGCTTTGAGAGTACTAGGTGCTTAATGAATGCTTATTACATTGAAGAGTAACAAGCATTTCTGCCTTGGAACACAGAATTAGGAGACAGTTATTGATCCTCTCTCTGTTCTAATTTGGGTTATGGGGAAGTAGTGTGACCAGGCTCTGTGAATTCAGAAGTTGAGAGTTCCAATCACTCTCATAATGTCATTGATCCTCTTCAAGAACTAAGGACAAACAACCACAACTACTACTACTACCACTACTACCACTACCACTACTACTACTACTACTACTACTACTACTACTACTACTACTACTACTACTGCTACTCCTACTCTTACTACTACAACTATGACATGCTCATAGAGTTAAGATCTGCAGAAGTACAGCAGAAGTACAGCAGAAAAAAACAAAAGGGAGGAGGTCTTCCCTCCCATGACTAAGAGACCAGAAAAATTCATAGAGATCACATTCCTATCTTTACTAATAAGAACAGCATTGCCATGTGTAATGGTAAGGGAATTTGAAGATCTTTCTTTTCCCTTAATAGGACCATGTCACCTGCTTTGAGCTTTGGCCCAGCCCACAGCCTGAGTCACATAGCATGGTGGGAAGAGGTTGCTGAATGGGTGGAGCAGGAAGGGCAGAGCTGAGAGAGAGAAGGCAGAGCTGAGGCAAAGCACTACTGTGAGTGAGAGAGGGTGGAATTTTGCATAGGGGAGCTTATTGGTGATCCCTGATAGAAGGGAGGCTTGGGGATGTTGGTGCTCCCTACATTGTTAATGTGTATACATTTCTTTGTTACTATAATGGATTTGGCTTTCTGGTGTTTGAATAAATTTCTTGGTTTCATTTTTGAGGAAGATAGTTTATATTTTGTGAATTTACCTTGGAAATATGCATGCATATCCATAGTGGCTGCTGTGGGTATCACATTGGTGCTACAAATAGTGATGAGGATGGGATCCTGAAATATAAAACCTCTACTTGGAAACAGGAAGGCTCCAGGGAAGGAAATGGGTATCCTGGCATGGGAAGATTCACCTTATACCTCTCTGGTGGGAGAATGACCTAAAATTACAGAACTTTGTGAAAACTGGGAACTGAGGCTACAAAAGGGAGAGCCCAGAGATTTAGAGAGATATTTGTAAGAAATGCCAATAGAGCCAGGGGAAAAAATGGCAGGGGTATGTAGAAGAGGATAGTCATTTTTAATAAGTTATCATATTGTAAGTAAAAGTAGAGACAAATTGCTGGAAGAAAAGGTTCAGCTGAAAAAGAAGGTAGCTGATTTGCATGAGAAGCTTTCTATGTTACAGTATTCAAACTTTCCTTTAGAAGAGCAAACTAGAAAGTAGCAGGTGGTAGAAGAAAAGGTAGCTGTGGGTTTAGCTCAGAAAAAAAGAGAAAAATTAACAAGAGGAAAGTGAATGCAACCCTTGCATCTGCAGGGCCTGATTGAGGCCCAGACACCTAGGAGAAAAATGAAACAAATTCAGATGAGGAAGCTTCTAGGAATGTGGGTGCACATCCAATACTATGAAGGAAACAGGAGAGTGGCAGGGCAGGGAGGGCACACAATGTTTAAGACAGTATCTGAGGATTTTACTCAGCAGGAGATCACTGATATTTTAAGTCAATTCACCCCCAAAATGACAGAATCATTAGTTTCTTGGATGGTGGAAATCAGTGATGAAGAGGCTGAAGGAGTATGGATATGTAACATAGATGATTTGAAATTCATAGTTATTAGAATTCTTTTGTACAACAAACTTCTAGGGATTACCATATTCAAGGAGGTAACAATGGAACTAATATGTTAGTTTAAACTGCCAAGGGATGCAGTAAGCAGTATCCCACTGACTCTATGTGGCCAAGTAGAGATAGACCCTCATATGTGTTTAGAGACAATATGAAAAAGTTAAAGGAAGAGGTAATGAAAACTGCCATAATAGTCAGAGATGCTGACACTTATCACAGAACTCCCTTAACAGTTTCTCATAGAAATACAATAGTGAAATCTGATCCTCCTACTTACAAACACCTAATTCTGATTGTACTAGTTGGATTAGTAGGGCACCCTGTTTTGGATGTTCTGGACAAGATTTCACAGTTACATTTCCTCAAGAGAGAAGAGCAAATAGCCAGTGAATTCAAAGTCAGATTAACTAGGAAAGAATTGTTTAGTGCTTTATTAAGAGGAGGAATAAATTTTGGGAGAATAGATGGTATTCCAACTAATGAACTATATAAGGTACACTGAGAAAAAGGGACTTAATATTAGATGGAATAGGGAGGTAAGAACTGCCCCTAGAGATCCTCCTGAATCATTGTATCCAAGTTCATTACACATGCAGGGAAAATAGGAAATTGGCCAAGACCCAGCTCAGATTAAAGAAATAAATAGACAAGATTACAGACCTCATATCAGTTTTAAACATATACTAGAAAAATGGATCAACTACTGCGACTATGGCATTAATAGATACTGGGGCAGAGGCCTCTGTTATAAAGTGAAACCCTGCAGTAAGGAAGATAGGAATTATTGTTAGTTCCAGTGGGTTCATGAACTCTAGAAGCACATTTGATCCTATATTTTGCCTGCTTCAGGTTATTGTCTCCTTATTTTTTTTGGCTTTTGTTTGTTTAACTCGTATGCTAGATTTGTCTCCTATAGGCTTAATGTCCTCCACTTATAGATGCCTGACTGCTTAAGCTTGATATCACCCTCTGTCCAAGACTGTAATGTATCACCTCTGGACCTGGTATTGAACAAGTTCCAGACACTGGCTAAAGAACTGATCCCTCAAATGGGACCTCTCAAGGCAGGGACAGCTCTATAAACAACCTCAGGAGGAAGCAGTTATAGAGGAAGAGACCTTTGCCCCTTGCCTCAAGAGATTTTGAATTCTATTCATTTGAAGGAGGGATGATGGGGTGCTAGTGTTCAAGCCCTCCCCAAGATATTGTTTTATGTGTTTATTTTGTTGAAATATATTATATTATATTGTTGTAAGGTTGTTTTGACACTAGTTACCCTTCAACTGCCATTGACCTATTAATGGACAAAAAAGAACTTGGGGCAGAATGTAATGGTAAGGGAATTTGAACATTTTCCCTGCTCCTTAATCGGCCCATGTGACCTATATATTTTGTGAAGTTACCCTGGAAATACACATGCTTATCCATAGCAGCTACTGTGGGTATTGCATTAGCACTATGCCATGCCAAAAGATGGAACAAGGAGAGAGAAATAGCTAGATAGCCAGCTTCCTGAGAACATAGGCTACTTGTTGTTTTTCTCTAAGCATTCTCTCTTGTTATATGGAATACATTATTGCTGGGCTGAGCATTGAACTACCAGTTCTTGACCATCATTCATGAGCAGGGTCAGGTGCTTGGCCAAAATAGTGGATCAACATATAATGCTTTTCAGTTTTCATGTACTTGTATATATTGTGGTAGACTAGATAAACATTTGTGCTCACAGCCAGAACAACCTGGGTTCCAGTCCTTCCTCTGACACAGACTGATTATTGTAAACCTAGGCAAGTCACATAACCTCCCAGTGGTCTACAGTCCAGTGCTTCTTAAACAGTGGGTCATGACCCCATGTGCGATTGCACCTCACAGTTCAAGAAATACTGAAGGGATCACAAGTGGAAAAAAGTTTAAGAAACTCTGGTTTAGACAACTTTAAAACTTTCAGGTTCAAAGAAGGTGCTGATCTGCACTGGGAGAGACCAGAGAGTTCATTATAGAAATGAAGTCATACACTCTATCCCAATCTTATTCATATATAATATACTACATTATGTCCCTTCCTCCATCTCCATCTGTTATCTTTTTCTATCATCTATCTATCTATCTATCTATCTATCTATCTATCTATCTATCTATCTATCTATCTATCTATCTATCTATCTCTATTTATATATCCATCTGTAATAAAAGCAGGAATGAGACATAGGTAGATGGAGAATGATTCAAGGAATTCATCACTCTTTTATTATTTCCCATATAGCCTTTACTACAATACCTAGCATATAGGAAGTGCTCAATAAGGACTTTTTTTTTTACTGATTCAATTCATTGCAATTCAATGAATATTTATTAAGCACCTACTATGTGAAAGACAAAAATGAAAAGAAATGATCCTTTCTCTTAAGAGCTTCTTTTCTTTTTGGGATGCAATGTGTAAACAAATAAGTACATAGAAGATGATTTGAATGAAGTGAGAGCCCTATTACCAAGGGAAAGTAGAAAAATCAGCACCTGAGATGAGCACTGAAGGAAGGTATGATATAGATGAATTGAAGAACATGAATTTGAAAGGAGATTGAAAAGCAGTGGTCCTATAGGAAAGGAGAGGAACCATAGGGTAGGGCATTTTGTGCCCAAGGGGTAGTCCATGCAAAGATGGAAAAGAGAGAAGGAATGTTGAGTTTGGGAATAGCAAGAAGGACAGTTTGGTGGAAGCAGGTATATGAAGTATGGAAAGGCAGGCTGGAGTCACATTGTGAAGGATTTTAGATACCAAACTGATTCATTTGTCAAATGCTACACAGTGATCAAGCTGCTGACACAAGACTAGAATAATGGTCTTGAGACTCCTAGCTGAGTGTTATTCCAACTCTATTGTGTTGTTGCCCTTGTTGGTGAGTAACTATCAATACCTTCTAAGTTCTTTGTAAATATCCATTCATCAAGATGAACCTGTTTTAATCATAAATCACTTGATTATTGCTATTAAATATTTTATTATGAAAGTATTTCTCTGAGTACAGTGAAGCCTTTTTTTTCAAAAAGAATCATAAACTCATAAAAAACATATATTCAGAGCTGGGGGGCACCATGGAGGTCATCTGGTTCAACATTCCTATTTTACAGATGGTAGAATGAGTCCCAGAAAGATTACATGATCTTCCCAAGGTCATTCAAACATATTTAGTAAGCACTGGAGCTGGAAATCTGACCCTTGTCCTTTTATTCCAAGTCCAACGTTCTTTAGTACCTCACCAAGCTCAGACATAGTGACTAGGCACAATGACCAAGTATACTGACCAGGCTTAGTGACAAGGCATGGTGAGTGTAACATATTTTATTCTCAGGCACACTTTGTCAGACTACCCCCTGGGCACAAAATGCCCTACCCTATGGTTCTCTTTTCCTATAGGACCATTGCTTTTCAATCTCCTTTCAAATTCATGTTCTTCATTTCACATTTTGCTATTTTTTTTTTACTCCTATAACTTCATTTTGAATGCAATTCTTAGAGGGAGAACATAAAAGGAAGCAAAAAAAAAGTAGGGAAAGTGAGCTAATGTAGGCAGTTAATAGTTGGAAAGAGAAGATTAAAAGCTATTAATGTGTGGAACACATATGCCAGTGCACTATAACCTCACTTATTTCAGTAAACAAAATCCAATGTGGAGCCTGACTAATGAATGAGATAAACTCATCTTGTGCCCCAGGAGACATGTAGATGACAGAAGTAGATATGTCCTTGTACATTTGGAGATGTTTATTAGCAGACTCATGCTGAGCTATCCATTCTATCAGCTCTATCTGCTTACTCATTTATTGAGTCATCAGTTTCAGCCTGATGACCCCTAAAAGCCTGCCTGGGGCTATCATGAAAGAAAATGACTTTGAATACCATTCCTGAAACAGCCCCAATTTTCTTTTTGATAAATACAGAAGACAAGTCATGTCAATTATTCTGTCCGAGAATGCAAAGACTACCATATGCTAGTTCTGAGAATTTTATGTCACAGTCCTAAAAATACAGCTTGTAAAGCATGGCCCCCACCTAGTCTTCCACTGGGATAAGGCTTTTTACTGATATTCTTCCAATATACCTTCAGTCCTTTAATTTTAAGTCCAGAAATCTGAGAGAAGCACATTCTGGCCATTTTTATTTTTTAATCACTTTTCCATGGGATACTTCCATTTTTCTGTTTTTGTTTTTTGTCTCTATGCATTTGCACAACTAATTTTAAAAAATACCTGGCTCATTCATCATCTCTGCCTTTCTGATTTCTTGTCTTCCTGCAAAGCTCAACTTAATAAGTCTTCTCTGCAAAGTCTTGCTAATTTCTTTCTTGTAGTATACTTATTCATTATTTGCATGTCACAATTCTAATACTGCAGTAGAAGTCAGGGACTGCTTCACTTTTGTCTTTGTCCACAGTACCTAGCACAGTGTCTCTCATATGCATCTATGTAGATATGTTTTTGAGTTGTTAATTAGCTGTGTCCAACTCTTTGTTATGCTTCTTGGGGTCTTCTTGGGAAAGGTAATGGAGAGGTTTGCCATTTCCTTCTCCAGCTTCTTTTACAGAGGAAGAAAATGAAGCCAACAGGGTTAAGTGACTTGCCCAGGGTCACACAGCTAGTAAGTGTCTGAGGCTAGATTTGAACTCAGGAAGAAGAGTCTTACTGACTCCAGATCTGGCACTCTTATCTATTGTACATAAGTGTATATACACATGTGCCTATTAAATATATGCATATATATGTATATTTTATATATACACATGCATATACAATGTATACATTACATATTTTTGTATTTATATGTATATATGTGTGTATACATATGCATTTATATTCAAGATGATGTTTTTCAAGTTGTTTGAAATAATATAGCTTTGTGGCTATCATCTAGCTAGATAGCTTTCATTTATCCATCTATCTTATCTATCCATTTATCTAGATATAAATAGATCTATCACTTTCCATCTTTCTCCATCTCTATTTCTTTTTCTTTTTTCTATCATCTATGCATCTGTCTGTCTGTCTATCTATCTGTAATAAAATCAGAAATGATGTAAGTGGGTGGAAAATGATGCACTATATCTTCAGATTAACTTTTGATCTAATTCATTTTCATGCTAAGCCAGAAATGATCTTGAAAATAGCTAGCCTTAAATTGTATAGTTTTCTATAACAAAGTACTTTGATTTCTGGCCAGACAAAAATATGGAAAATAGTTTACTTTAGCTTGAGGACACTCTGTCAGCTTTTTGTTAGCTAGATGTGGTAGCTATATGTAGAGATGTCATCCTGAGCTCATCAGGAAAAGGGTCTAGCTATTAACCTAGAAGGCTGAAGCTGAGTTGAATTAATTGGCCTGAAGAGATGGGCCCAGAAACCAAGCAAAGAGCAATGTAAAGAAGAGATGATGTAACTAGCAGCCACTAGAAAAAAAAATCCAGCAAAAACTACATGCTCAGCAGTAGTCATCAGAACAGCAGGTCCAGGGAACCTAAGCGCCCCTTTCAAAGCAATGTGATAAGAGGATTCTACTTGTTTGAACATACATCCCATGAAAACTTAGGGGCCTTCAGCCACATTTCAACATCTAAAGAAGTAGAGAAAATATCAGTAGGACTGACTTATCCATTGCAGTAGCACAAAAAAAAAACCCTGACTTTGGTGACTCTGCAGTGCCTAAAAAAAGGAAAGATAATTTGTGTAAGATCAGACAAGTGATGTAGGGCAGAAGTGAAATTTGGAGAAGAGAAATTTGAGATAAATTAAGGGAAATGTGAAGGAAAACAATCAGACAGTAGTAGATTCTTATTCTAGGTTCAAAGAGGAGCAGGACGGGTAGATAACAAAATAGATGCATAGGGATTAAAGATAATTAAATAAGGCCAAGAAAGTTTAGAGAGTAGAATCTGAAAAAGTAGAATCATGAAAGATGAGAAAAATCACCAAATAGTTATAAGGGTAAAGCAGGGGAGGAAGTAAAAGAAAGGAAATAATTAGAGGGTAAAGCAAATTCGAAGAGTAGATCTATGGGTAGATGAAATTGGTGACCTGCATAGGAGATTTGTTTAGAACTGAAAGTTTGATGTTGTGGAGTTAGGATTAAGTTAATGAAGTTAGCGGATGGTAATTAACTACAAATGTTTTATTCGGATTCTCACTAGAATTAATAATGATCTTCTCATTCCATTATTAACTTTTTGCAGCATGGTTTTTGACCTCATCATTTGACTGAAATTTCTCCAAAGTAACCAGTGGTCTCTTAATTTCCAAATCTAATGGCCTTTTGTCAATTTTCTCTTCCTCACCTTACTGCAGCTTTTAAAATGTTTGTTTTCTTTCTCCTTTTTCTCTAGTTTTTTATGATGTTGCCCTTTCCTAGTTCTTCATCTACCTGTCTGACTGCTTCATTGTAGCCTCATTTGATATATATTCATCCAGGTCATAGCTCCTGACTATAAGTGTCCCCCAAAGCTCAGTTTTGGGTCCTCTCTTCTCTCTATATATAATATCAACTATCTTCTCAGACCAAGTGATTCTCAGATCTATTGATCCATCCCTAACTTCTCTTCTGAGACCTCCATACTTGCATCTCCAAATGCCTCTTGCATATCTACAATTGGGTATTATATGATATCTCAAACTGGACACATCCCAAACTGAACTCATTAAATTTCTGCTAGCACTTTCCCTTCTCCCTGTTTTATTACTATGGAGGGTACCATTATCCTCCTAGTCAGCCAAGTTTGCAACCTAGGTCTTATCTTTGACTCCTTTATTCTCTCTTATCTCCCATATTCAATCTGTTGCCTGGTTCTGTCAATTGTACCTTTGTAAGATTCCTCACATTATCCCTTCTTTTTTCTGACACTGCCATGTAGATAAGATTGGTCCTTATCACCTTATACCTGGATTATTTCAATAGCCTACTGGTTGGTTTCCCTGTTTTAAACCTCTCTCCATTTTGGTTCACACTCCACTAATCTATCAGCGATTTTCTTTAAGTGAAGGTCTGACCACATCACCCCATTCAATCAACTAAAGCGATTCCTTCCTATTACTTTCAGGATCAACTATAAAGTCCTTTATTTGGCATTTAATGTCCTATGTAATTTACCCCCTTCCTACTATCTGGTCTTATTATACCTTATTCCTTCACATAATACATGTTCCAGAGATAACCACTTCTTCAACTTTTCTCACAGAAGCCACATCTCAAAACTTCATGAATTTTTATTAGCTGTGCCTGGTGTCTGGAATTTTCTTTCTGCTTGCCTTCCCTTCTTTGTTTCCTTGACTTCATTAAAGTCTCAGAAATAATCCCATATTCTTGAAGACTTTTCTTGTACCTCTTCCTTTCCATGCCTTCCCTCTCAGATTATGTCCAATGAATATTGCATATTTTGCTTGCACATCATGGTTTGCACATTATTTCCCCCATTAGATCATGAGCCTCTTGAAGCTAGGGATTGTCTTTGTATCTGTAGCCCTTAGTGCAAAACTTGAGAAATAGCAGATACTTAAAAATTCATGTTCTTTTGAGTTGAATATACATAGAAATTGACTCATGGATGATTCACTTTACATAGAAAACAGATTCAAGGAAGATGAAAATAGAAAAAGAATCATTAGATATATTTTGGAGGCCTATTTTCACGTTTTTAGTTTTTTGTTACTTTTTAGTAGAATGATGTGGCTAATATTTTATATTCAATCAGTATTATGGAGTTAAAATTTTGCAAGTCAAATTATATTTTAAGGATATGTAAAAAATCCAACCATTAGAAACACATATACAGGCTATTGGCCACACACACACACACACACACACACACACACGTTTATGTGTGTGTGTGTGTTCATTAAAGGTATATTTATTTTTGCTAAACAATAACAACCTTCAGCAATAAGTTGAAGAAATGGAGGCATTGGGGACTTCCAAGATGACGGAGGAAACTGTAAGTCACTATCACCCTCCTTTTTGACCTCTTTAAAACTCCAAAAATAGTGCCCCAAGAAAAATCCTGGAAAAGCAAGAGTGTAATGGCAATTTAAATGGGAAGACCTTTCCAGTTCATTAATAGGCCCATGTGATCACATAGAAGCCTGAGTCACATGACTCTGTGGAGGGAGGAGTTTGCTTAAGTGGTGGAGTAGGAAAAGTAGAACAGGAAGAGGTGGAGCTAGAGCAGAACCGAGAGGAAAGTTAGTCATGAGAGCAGTCAGGACTAGGAAGGATGCAGACAATCAGGAAGCTGGCTAGCATGAGTGAAAGGGTTTGTTTGTGATTTTGTTGGGGGAAACTGCTTGTGGTTTCTTTGATGTAGGTCATTTGTGGGAAGCCTGGCAGGGGGAAGGATTGGTAATGATGTTGTCCTCTGTGTTGGTATTGTGTATAGATTACGATGGATCTGGCTTTCTGATGCCTGAATAAGTGTTTTGGTTCTGTCTTCCATATGGAGAGTCTATTGCATTTTGCAATTCAAAATTGCATCGGGATATATGGGAACTGTGAATATTGTGTTGGCTCTATATAGAGCCCACAGAAAGACAAGACAAGGGGCAGTCCGTTAACCCTGGAAAATTTGCAGAACCAGCAAGAAGGGTCTGTTTCATTAAAGTAAAAGAGGAATGTATTCCAGGAAAGGAAGTGTTCCTGCAAGCCTGCATTAAGCCCCACATCAGCAAACCAGCAGGAGATCCTGAGCTCCAGGGTGGTGGAGCAGGCAAATGTAAACCCCAGCATCCCCCATGAACCTTATAACAGCAAGGGAAACTGGCATATTCCAACTCAGAGAACCAACACATGTACTGGCACAATCCCAGGAAATAATTGTCCCCCAGTAGCAGACCTTGATGCAATTCAGATGTGTAAGCAACCTCCAGCAGTGAACCTCCTTGTGCTTCTGCAAATCTCCAGGGAAATGCAGAAAAATCCCACCTGGTCTCAGCAAACACCAGATACCAACCCTAGGATCCCAACCCAGGGTCAGGTAAGCTGCCAGTTGCTAGCTGCCAACATCTGAGACCTCAGCACATAAAGCCAATGACCAGATCCCTGGCTCCCAGGAGAAGAAGTTTGGGACAGTAGCCCCTACGTTTCATCAGGAGAACTCAACTTAAAAAGCCAGAAAATAGGCAAACATCATGAGAAAAAGGCAGAAAAGAACACTGACCATAGAGAATCATTTTGGTGACAGGGAAGATGAAAACATAAACTCAGCAGAGGACAATATTGTCATTATACCTATATCTGAAACCTCAAAGGGAAATCTGAATTGGTCCCAAGTTCAAAAAGCCTTCTTGGAAGAGCTCAAGAAGGTTTTTATAAGTCAAATAAGAGAAATAGAAGAAAAATTGGGAAAAGAAATGAGAAGTAATCAAGATAGGGTCAACAACTTGGAAAAAGAAAGACAAAAATTGACTGAAGAAAACAATTCCTTAAAAAATATAATTGGTTCAAAGGAAAAGGAGTTACAAAAAATCCATTGAGGAGAAGAACTCCTTAGAGAGTAGAATTGACCAAATGGAAAAGGCGGTATAAAAACTACCTGAAGAAAACAATTAAAAATTAAAATTAAAATTAGGCAGGATGATGACTCTATGAGACATGAAGAATCAGTCAAGCAAAATCAAATGAATGAAAAAATAGAAGAAAATATAAAATACCTCATTGGAGAAACAACTGACCTGGAGAATAGATCCAGGAAAGATAATTTAAGAATTATTAGTTTAATGGAAAGCCAAAGGACAACATCTTTCAAGAACTTATCAAGGAAACCTACCCTGTGGTTATAGAACCAGAAAGTAAAATAATCCTTGAAAGAATCCACCAATTACCTCTTGAAAGAGATTCCAAAATGAAAACAAGGAACATTGTAGCCAAATATCAGAATCAACAGGTCAAGGAGAAAATAATGTAAGCAGTCAAAAAGAAACAATTTAAATATCATAGAACCACAGTCAGGATTATGCCAGACCTAGCATCATCTACATTAAAAGATCAGAGCCTCGGAATATAATATTCTGAAAGGTAGAGGACCTTGGATTACAACTGAGGATCAATTGCCAGCAAAATTGAGCATAATCTTTCAGGGAAATTGATGGACATTGAAAGAATAAGGGACTTTCAAACCTTCCTTATAAAAGGACCGGAGCTCAACAGAAAATTTGGTCTTCAAATATAAGAGTTAGGAGAGGCATAAAAAGGTAAACAGTAAAGAAAGCAATCTTACTCTTTAAGAGTAAACTTTTTGCATCCCTACATGGGAAGATGAAACTGTATTTTATTATGACATTTAGAAGGGGTGTACATAGACAGATGGTGTGGGTATAAGTTAAGTTTGATGTGATGATAAAAAATGTAATTAAGAGGTGAAAAGAGAATTGTACTGAGAGATAAAGAAAGGAGACAGAAAATGGTAAATTACATTACATGAAGAAGCATAAAGACCTCTTACAGTAGTGGCAAATATGGGAGGAAGGTGAACACTTTGAACAAAGTTTAAACCTTACTTTGCTCAGATTTGACTCAAAGAGGGAATAACGTAGATACTTGGGTAGAGAAATTTACCTTACTTTATAGGAAGTAGGAGGGAAAAAGGGAAAGGAAAGGGAGGATATGGATAAAAAGGATGGCAGAAGGAAGGTAAGAAGTAGCAAGGGAAAGGGGAAAGAAAAGGAAGTGGGGTTGATAGAAGGGAGGGCAGATTGAAGAAGGCAGTGGTCAGAAGCAAAGCACTTGTGAAGAGAAAAAAAGAGGAGAGAGAAAAGCATAAATGGGGTGGGGAGGAGGAGGAGAGAAAAACACGGTAATCATAATTGTGAATGTGAATGGGATTAACTTTTCTATAAAACAGAAGTGGGTGGCAGAATGGTTTAAAAATCATAAACCTACAATATGTTGCTTACAAGAAACACATTTGAAGAACAAATACACACAGAGTAAAGGTAAAGGCCTGGAGCAAAATGTATGATGCTTCAGCTAAATTAGAAAAGAAAAAGTGGGGTTAGCAATCCTGATCTCAGACAAAACAAAAGCAAAAATAGATCTAATTAAAAGAGAAAAGGAAGGAAATGATCATTTCCAAAATAGATGGAGAACTGAGGCAAATTTATTAGAATACAAGTTATTCCCTAATTGATAAATGGTCAAAGGATATGAACACACAGTTTTCAGATGAAGAAATTAAAGTTATCTATAGTCACATTAAAAAAGTGCTCTAAATCATTCTTGATTACAAAAATGCAAATTAAAACAACCATCAGATACATCACACCTATTGGCTAATGTGACAAAATAGGAAAATGATGACTTTTGTGGAAGATATGGGATAATTGGAATGCTAATTGTGGAGTCGTGTACTGATGCAACCATTCTGGAGGACAATTTGGAACTATGCCCAAAGAGTGATAAAACTGTGCATACCCTTTGACCCAATAATACCACTTCTAGGTCTATATCCCAAAGAGAACATAAAAAAGTGAAAAAAAGATCCACAAGTACAAAAAATATTTTCAGCAGCTATTTTTGTAGTGGTCAGGCATTGAAAATTGAGGGGATGCCCATCAATTGGGGAATGACTGAACAAGTTGTATTATATGAATGGAATGGAATGCTATTGTTGCATAAGAAATGATGAGCAAGCAGACTTCAATAAAACCTGGAAAGACTTCTATGAACTGATGCTCAGTGAAGTGAGCAGAACCATGAAAACATTGTACACAGTAATAACAACATTGTGGGATGACCACTTTGATAGACTTTACTCTTCTCAGCACTTCAAGGATCTAAGAGAATTTCAAAAGACTCATGATGGAAAATTGCATCCTTGTCCAGAGAAAGAACAATGGAGTCTCAATGCAGATCCAAGCATGCAATTTTTCTTCTTTCTCTCTTTTATTTGTTTCTACTTTCTTATGTTTTTCCCCTTTTGCTGCTTCTTAGACACAACATGACTGATTTGAAAAATATGTTTAATATTAATGTATAGGTATAGCCTGTATCAGATTCTACACCATCTTGGGGAAAGGGAAATGGAGGGAGGGGGAGAAAATTTAGAACTCAAAATCTTATAGAGGTGAATATTGAAAACTAAAAAGAAAGAAAGAAATGGAGTCATCACTCATGCATATTTTTTTTTCAAGTATAGCCATGAAAGGAAGCAGAGAGACAGGTAGAGGACTAGTCCTAGAGTAACAAATAGCTAGCTTCCACCCTATTACTAGTTTTGTGACCTTGGACAATTAGCTTAACTTCCTGCTGCCCCAGGCAGTTATCTAGGATGGTAATTTACAGATACGTTTTCGATCTATATTGGTCAAAAGAAAATTCTTACAACATGAAACCACAGAATCATACTACCTCCCCACCCAATTGTAAAAAAAAAAAATAAGGAAAACAAATCAAAGAAAAAACAAAGTATTTTCCCCCAATGAAATGTTAATTGGAAGACTGTTAGCCTGAGGAAGTTTCTTTCAATCACCAGGAAGCTTCTAAATTGAATTATTAAATGAAATTTATGTGAATATTTAGAAAGAGAAGGCATAATCACAAAGACCCAGCATGATTTCATAATAGGTCATTTTGAAGTGCCTCATTTTCTTATTTGATAACATTACTAGACAGCTAGAATTTAGATCATATTACTTATACCACACCTTTACAGTCACACAATTGACTAAAAGATGTGACAAATATGATCTTATTATGCTTTTTTCTTGTTCAAAAACAAAAGCATATGATTTAGTAGGATAAAATGCCACTTTAAAATCTCTCTTTGAACAAGACATTTTCCGTGTATACCTTAAAATCACCCGAAATTCCCTGAAATTTTAATGAAAAAGACAACATTCAGATTGTTAATATTAAGCAGCATATTAAAACAAACAAACCAAAAAACCTAATTCTGCTTTCCAAAGTTATTTTCCACTATAATGGAGAGTATCTTGTGCATTCTATTGGTATTCCATCTCCTTGAAGGGTGGAAATGATTCTTGTTTGCATTTCTTTCCCACATCGCTTGGCATACATCTCAGCTCATAGTAAGTACTAATGAATGCCCACTCATTCATTCTTTCAGCAGGAAAATAGAAAGTCCCTATAGAAGGTAAGACCCTCTAGATGTTCTTATTTGCAGATGACTAATTGCACTAATTCTATGTACAATAGCACAAAACCACCTAAATGAGTTCTAGGATAACTTTAACAACTTTGGACTAATTATTCACAAAGAAAAATACTGAATGCATAAAGAATATCTGTTGCTTCTATTATAATATGTAGTTAGGTGAATAATCCATAAATTTGATCCATCAATAGGTGTATAAATGTATATGTAAATATATATTACACAAGCATACACAATGATAGTGATTGAGTAAACTCTCACATACTATACATAGGCACACATAATCTTTATGTGCGAATTTGATGTATCTATGTATGTGAATGTATATGTTATATTTAATATATGTATAGATATATGTCTAAAGGATTGATCCTTTCTCTGAAGTATAAATGCTTCTGAGAAAAGCTGCTATTGAGTTGTTGGTTTTAACTGTTCAATTATCTGGGGAATGGGTCTGATTTAGAGATTAAAAAAATAATTCTTTTCATTTTCAAACATTTGCTTTTTTTTCTCCTTCCCATTTTTATTTGTTTATACAAAGGAAAGAAATAAAAACAAATCCTTGTAACAGATATACATAGTGAAGCAAAACAAAGCCCCATATTGGTCTCCCAAAATATTATGCCAGTCACCTGTTTTTGAAGAGGGCAACAGCAGATAGCAGTTTTTATCAATTTGAATCAAAGCTGATCATTAAGTAGGTCAGCATTATTATATCTTTCAAAACTATTAGATACACAATACATAGTAATAAATAACCAGGCTCATGAGATATTAACTCATAATTTGACAAAAATGGTTGGGAAACCTAGAATACAGGCAATATCTTAGTATAGAGCAGACCAAGATGTCACACTGTATACCAAGAAAGTCAAAATGATCCATAATTTAGACTAAAAAGTCATAATATTAGCAAATTAAGAGAGCATGGAAAACTTTTGCCTGTCACATCTATGGATAAAGGAAAAATTTATGAACAAACAAGTGATTGAGAGAATCATGGGAAGTAAAAATGTTGATTTAGATTAAATGAAATTAAACAATACCAGTGTAGCCAAGATTAGAAGGAAAGTTGCAAACTGAGGGAAAATTACAGTAATTTTTCCTGTTAAAGGTCTTATTTCTAAAATATAAATAGGGAAATGAGTCACATTTATGAAAATATCAGTCTTTTCCCACTTGGTAAAAGGCTAAAGGATATGAACAGGCAATTTTCAGACAAAGAAATCAAAGCTAATTATAGTCATATGAAAAAATGTTTTAAATAGCTATTGATATGAGAATTCCAAATAAAAGGTACCACCTCACACCTGTTAGCATGGTTAATATGACAGGAAAGGAGAAGACAAATAGGAGAGGGCTTGTGAAAAATTGGGACCTTTATGTATTCTTGGTGGAATTTTTAGCTGATCTAGCCATTGTGGAAAATAATTTGAACTATGCCCAGAGGGTTATAAAACTGTGCATACCCTTTGACCCAGAGATACTGATAGTAAGTCTGTATCCCAAAGAGATCACAGAAAAAAAGAAAAAAATCTATGTGTATACATATATTTTTAGCAGGTCTTTCTGCAGTGAAAAATAATTGGAAGTTGAGATGATGCCCATCAATTGGGAAATGGCTGAAAAAACTGTAGTGTATGTGGCATATGATTGTCATGGAATGCTATTGTGTTCTAAGAAATGATGAGCAGAATGGCTTCAGAAGTACTTTGGGAAGATTTATATGAACTGAGGCCAATTGAATTGAGCAGAACCAGGAGGGCACAGTAACAGCAATATTTTATGATGATAACTGTAAATTGCTGTCTCTTCTCAAAAAAAAAAATGATACAAGACCATCCCAAAGTACCCATGATAAAACTTGGTATCCGCATCCAGGGAAAGAAATGACAGAATCTGAGTATAGATGGAAGCATATTTTTTTTTCACATTCTTAATTTCTCTTGATTTTTTTTAAATGAATAATATGGAAGTATTTTGCATGATTCCACATGTTTGATTATCAGATTTCTTGCCTTCTCAGTGGGTATGTAATGGGCAGAAGTGAAAGAGAGTATTGAAATTCAAGTTTTTAAAGTTAGTTTTAAAAATAAATACAAAAGAATTTTTGAAACAATTATTGATTGCTTTTCTGATTTCGTCTCCAATTCACTCATTCTTTGAGATTAGATTGCTTAGTTTTCATATTCAAAAACACTTTATTGAATTTGATTTATATTACATAATACTCCAACAAGTGCCCATTTGATATTTCTGCCTTTCTTCATTAGTTTGTGAAGTTTTTATGCCCAAATGCTTCATCATTTTTGTGAAAGTGCCATGAACAGCTGAGAAATAGCTGTACTATTTTCTATTCCCATCCAATATTCTCCAGAGTCTATGAAATCTAACTTTTCCCATAATTCTTAACTCCTTTCTTGTTTCTTTTATGTTTAAATTGCTGTAGGCCTAAGAGGAGTAGATAGAGTTCTCCCACAAGTATACTTTTAGTGTCTCTTTCTTCCTATAACTCATTTAACATTTTTTTCAAGAATGTGAATACTATGCTATTTGGCACATATATGTTAAATATTAGTATTGATTAATTATCTATACTACTTTTTAGCAAAATAATGTTTCCCTGATAAACCCTTTTAATTTGTTTTTGCTTTTGCTTTCTCTGAGCTCTTTTTCTTATAATTTCTACCCGTCTTTTATTTACTTCAAGTAACGTATATTAGATTCTGCTCCACCCCCACATTTAAATTTTGTGAGTATCTTTATTTTACCAAAGACGTGTCTTTTGTAAAGACAAATAATTAGATTCTAGTTTCTTGTCTGTGCTACTAGTCTTTTCCATTTTTTAAAATTCTTTAAAATATATTTGAATTTATTTAGTTTTTCCCTCAGTTGCAGGTAAAAGCAAATTTTAATATTTGTTTTTAAAACTTTTGATTCTAAATTCTCTCCCTTTCTCCCTCCCTCAATCCTTTTGGGAAAGCAAGCAATTTGATATAAGTTATACATGTATATCCATGCAAAATATTTCCATAATAGTCATACTGTGAAAGAAAATATAGATCCCCCCAGAGCCTCCCACCTCCCCCAAAAACTTTGAGGAAAATGAGGTAGAAAAAAGCATGCTTCTATCTGTATTCAGACATCATCAGTTCTTTTTCTGTGCATGAATAGTATTTTTCATCATAAGTCTTTCAAAGTACATTGGATCATTTTATTGCTAAGAATAGGAAGTTATTCGCAGCTGATCATCTTATAATATTGCCATTATTTTGTACAGAGTATATTTTACTTTGCATGAGCTCTTGTAAGTCTTTACAGGTTATTCTGAGAACATCTTGCCCATCATTTCTTATTACACAATGGTATTCCATCATAATCACATACCACAACTTGTTTAGCCATTCCTCAAATTATAGGAATTTGCTCAATTTTCACATCTTTGACACCAGAGAAGAGTTGCTATAAATATTTTTATACGCAAAGGTCCTGTTCCTTGTTTTTAAAAATCTCTTTTAGAATATAGATCAAGTAGTGGTATTGCTAAGTCAGAGGATATGAATGGTTTTAGAGTCCTTTGGGTGTAGTTCCAAATTCCTCTACAGAGTTGTTGAATCAATTCATAGCGCTACCACCAGTGCATTAATGTCCCATTTTTCCAGCATCCCCTCCAGCATTTATCATTTTCCTTTTCTGTTTTATTAGCCAGTCTAATAGACAGTAGACAGGTAGTACCTCAGAATTCAGAATTGTTTTAATTTGTATTTCTCCAATCAGTAATATATTAGAGTATTTTTATATGGCTATAGATAGCTTTAATTACTTCATCTCACAGGTGTTCATATCTTTTGTTCATTTATCAGTTGGGGAATTGCTCTTATTTTTATAAACTTGACTATATGAATTTGAAAAATGAGTCCTTTATCAGAGAAGCTTGATTTGTTTCTTTTTCATAGTTACTATTGCTAACTGTCCCTCTTTCACATTTTCCACTGCTTATTATATTTTCTTTCTCCTTTCACCCTGATGCTTCTCAAAAATATTTTGCTTTTGACTAACCCATCCCCCAGTCTTCCCTCCCCTCTATCACCACCTTCCCCACCTCCTACTTTCTTGCAGGGTAAGATAGATGTCTGTGTCCAACTGAGTGTGTATGTTATTCCCTCTTTGACTTAATTCTGATAAGAATAATGTTCTCTCACTTCTCCCCTCCTCCCTTCCACTGTAAAAACTTTTTCTTCTTTTATGTAATATAATTGACCCCATTCTACCTCTCCCTTTCCCTTTCTCCCAATTATTTCTGTCACCCCTTAATTTTATGTGTATTTATGCACATATACATATATATACATATATGTATACAAGCACACACACATACACATGTATATATATATATATATAATTTCATCCTTTTATATTCAGCTTATACCTGTGCCCCTGTCTATGTATACTCCTTTTAACTGCCCTAATAATGAGAAAGTTCTTTTGAGTTACAAGTATCATCTTTCAATGTAGCAATGTAAGCAGTTTAACCTTATTAATTCTCATGATTTCCATTTCCTATTTACCATTTTATGCTTCTCTTGAGTCAGATTTTCTGTTCAGCTCTGATCTTTTCATCAAGAATGCTTGAAAATCCTTTATTTCATTGAATTCCATCTTTTCCTCTGAAAGATTGTGCTCAGTTTTGATGAGCAGGTGATTCTTGGTTGTAATCTTAGCTCCTTTGCCCTCTGGAATATCATATCACAAGCCCTCAGAATCTTTAATGTAGAAACTGCTAAATCTTGTGTTATCCTGTCTGTGATTCCATAATACCTAGATTGTTTCTTATAGTATTCTCTCCTTGACCTGGGAGGTCTGGAATTTGGCTATAATATTCCTAGTACTTTCACTTTGGCATTTGTTTCAGGAGGTGATCAGTTGATTCTTTCAATTTCTATTTTACTCTATGGTTCTAGAATATAAGTTTTCCTTTATGATTTCTTGAAAGGTGATGTCTAGGTTCTTTTTTGATCATGGCTTTCAGATAGTCCACATGTTTTAAAATTATCTCCTTTTGGATCTGTTTTTCATGTCATTTATTTTTACCAATGAGATATTTGACATTGTCATGTATTTTGTTTCATTCTTTTGGTTTGTTTGATTGGTTCTTGATCTCATAAAGTCATTAGCTTCCATTTTCTCCATTGTAATTTCTGGGGAATTATTTTCTTCAGTGAAATTTTGTGCTTCCTTTTGAATCTGGCCTAGTTTTCTTTTCATGTGTTATTTTCTTCAGTATTTTTTCATGTATCCTTTACCAAGTTCTTGACACTTTTTTTCATGATTTTCTTGCATCATTCAAATTTCTCTTTCCAATTTTTCTTCTACCTCTCTTAGTTGGTTTTCAAAATTTCTTTTGAATTCTGCTTATGTTTTTTTTATTTTTTTAAATTTTATTTTATTATTATTATTTTTTTAATGTTCTACAATCACTTCCTTAAAATTAAGATTTTATTCCCCCCCCACCTTTTCCCTACTACCCCCCCCCCCCCCGCGACAGCATACTATTCTGTATAGGTTCTACATATACTTTCCTATTGAGTACATTTTCACTATAGTCATGCTATGTAGTCGAACTAAAATAAATGGAAGAAATCATATAACAAATCAAAACATAATACACTAAAACCCACATACATACAAACATGATCTGCTACATTCTGTGAATGACTTCCATATTTCTTTCTGAGTGTGGAAGGCATTTTGCCTTAGAAAACCACCACTGGGATTTTTTTTTTTAGTAAGTTCTTGCGTTATTATGAAGTTCCAAGTCTACCAGAAAAACCTCTCGCACACTGTGGTCATTGCTGTGCACAAAGTTCTCCTGGTTCTGCTCCTTTCACTCAGCATGAAATCATATAAGCCCTTCCAGGCTTCCCTGAAGTCTTCTTGTTCATCATTTCTTGTGGTGCAATAGTACTCCATTACATTCATATACCATAATTTATTAAGCCATTCCCCAATTGATGGGCATCCCCTTGATTTCCAGTTCTTGGCTACTACAAAGAGTGCTGCTATAAATATTTTTGTACCCGTGGGACCCTTTCCCATTTTTATGATCTCTTGGGGATACAGTTCTTGTAGCAATATTGCTGGGTCAAAGGGTATGCACATTTTTGTAGCCCTTTGGGCATAGTTCCAAACCGTTCTCCAGAATGGTTGGATGAGCTCACAGCTCCACCAACAATGAATTAGTATTCCACCTCTCCCACATCCTCTCCAGCATTTTCTCGTTCTGTTATGTTTGCCAATCTTTTAGGTGTGATGTGGTACCTCAGAGTTGTTTTGATTTGCATCTCTCTAATCAGTAGTGATTTAGAGCACTTTTTCATATGATTATAGATATCCTTAATTTCTTCCCATGAAAATTGCCTGTTCATATCCTTTGACCATTTATCAATTGGGGATAAATACTGTAGTGGTTTGCCATTCCCAATTCATTTAACAGATGAGGAAACTGAGGCAAACAGGGTTAAGTGACTCATCCAGGATCACACAGCTAGTGTCCGAGGCCAGATTTGAACTCAGGTGCTCCTGATTCCAGGGCCACCACTCTATCCACTGAGCTAAACTACCTGCCTGTTTTGAATTCTCCCATGCCCTGGGACCAATTTGTATTTTTCTTGGAGTCTTTGGAGGTAGGAGCTTTGAATTTATTATCTTCTGAGTGTGTGTTTGGATCTTCCTTGTCACCATAGTGACTTTCTGTGGTCAGAATTATTTTTCTGTTGTTGGCTTATTTTCCAGTGTATTTCTTGACTCTCAGCTCTATGCTAAAATGGGACTCTGCTTCCAGGGTGGAAGGCACACTGTCCCAAGCTTCAGAGATACTTCTAGTAACCTGTAAGTTTTCAATTCTTCCAAGTTGGTATGATCTAAGGAGAGTTGTTTTTACTAATGTCCTGGCCTGTGCTCTGGTCTGTGAGTGACCGCAAGCACTCTTTTCTGCTCCGAAACTGTGATAAGTGTCCATGCTTCAAGTGTCCATGCTCAGTCTCTGGTGTGCTAATGCTCCTCTTCACCTTACAACAGACATCTATGACTGGAAGCTGGAACTGAGTAAGTGCCAAATAACAGAGTTCTGCCTCAGTTTTAGCAAAAACATTATTTAAAATTATTTGGGGAGTGCAGTTTGTGGAGAGTACAGGCAAGCTGAAGATGATATTGTTTAATTACAAAATGCTAGAGAGTTAACTGAAATAATCAACTTCAATAAAATTACAGGATGTAAAATAAATACATATAAAACATCATCTTTTCTCTGTATTACCAACAAAACCCATCAGGAAAAGAAAGAAAGAGAAATTCCATTTAGAATGCCTTTAGAATGTATGAATACTTAGGAGTGAATTGGCAAGATACAAATGGAAATTTATGAATATAACTATAGAACATTCTTTTAACAATTTAAAAATATTAGTTGCTCATAGGTATTCAAATCAACATTGTAAAAATATATAATACTACATCAATTAGACCTTAAAAAGTAATAATGAAATTCATCTGGAAGAATAAATGTTTAAGAATCTCAAGTAAAATCACAAAAATTGGAAAGAAATGTAATCTCACATTACCACCGATAAAATTATACTATAATTCAATAACCATATAAATGATTTAGTACTAGTTAAGAAATAGGTATGTCAGGGAAATACACACAAAAAAGCAGAAGCAAATGAACAAAACAGTTTTTGATAGGATTGATAAACTCTAATATCCCAAGTATTGGGTTAAGAACTTAGTATTTGTTAAAGCAACTGAGAAAACTGGAAGGCAATAAGGCAAAAACTCTGTGTAGAGCTCAACATCTCACAACATGTACCAAGATAAACTCTAAAAGAATATATAAGGGACATAAAGAATTGTATTATAAACCAATTAGAGAAGCAAGAAAGTGTTTCCCAAATCTACAAAAAAAAAATAATGTATGACCAAGCAAAGGTAAAAGTGGATTAAAAGATAATGTTGACAATTTTTCCTACATAAAATTTTAAAGTTTTTGAACAAACAATACCAATATAGTAAAAATTAGGAAAGGAGCAGGAAATTGGGAAAATATTTGTACCATTACTCTGATTAATATCTACTTTCCAAAATATGAATTGAACTTATTTAAATTGACAAAAATAAGTGTTATTCCTCAATTCATAAATGTTCAGTGATTATGAGCACACAAGAAATACAAGCTATTAGTAGTCATATGAAATAAATTATTCCAAGGTACTAATTAGAGAAATTCAAATGAAAATAACTGTGCGATTTACCTTACACCCTCAGATTGGCAAAGTTGAAAACAGCAAAAAACAAAACAAAACAATAGCAACAAAAAATGCAAATGTTTGAAGTGTTGTGGAATCACTGCAGGCACATTAATGCCCAACTGGTGTTAACTGTGAACTATTTCATTCATTATGGAAAGCAATTTAGAATTATGTTCCACCAAATGGGAAATGACTGAACAAATTACGGTGTCTGGGTAATGGAATACTACTGTAGTATACAAAATAATGATGGGAAAGGTTTTGAAGAAACCTATGAAGACTTGAATAAAATGATGCATAGTGAACTGAGGACCAGGAGAACAATTTATAACAAAAGCATCATAAAAACAAAAATAATTTAGAAGGAGTTAAGAGCTCTGGTCAGCAAAATTATAAGCTATGATATTAAAAGGAGAGACAATGGTGATACAACCCACCTCCTGACTTAATCAAAAACTTACCATGAAGAAAAGGGATTGTTTTAATGGTCTCCAAAGTTATAGAGGTAAGTTACTATTAGCTGAGGGAAATACTCCTAATAATCAGAGCTGTCCAACAATGAGGACATCATTAGTATGTAATGAATTCCCAGTAACTGGAAGCCTTCAAGATGATGTCAGATGATCACTTGCCAACAATCTTGTAAGAAGTACTGTGACTCAGGTACAAGTTGAACTAAATTATGTCAAAGATTTCTTCCAAATATGGCAGCCTGTGATTTGGCCAGACAGCTTTGTGCTGCAGTAGTTAGAGTGCTGAACCTAGAGAGAAAATGACCTGAGTGCAAATCTGACCACACACACTTTCTAGCTGTGCTCTCTAGTGGTTTTGTTTTTTTATAGGAATGAGGGTTTTATTTCACCAAAAATAATTTTTAATTTATTGAGAAAATTATTAGAATTTTACCCTGCAAAATACTACCTGGTCATAGTGTATAGTCTTTGTGATATATTGCTGCAATCTTTTTACTAGAATTTTGTTTACAATTTTAGCATCATTATTCATTAGAGAAGTTGGTCTATAGTTTCTCTCCTTTTGCTCTTTCTGCTTTAGGTATCAGCACCACATTTTTGTCACAAAATTCATTTGTTAATGTTCCTTTACCTATTTTTTCCAAATAGTTTTTTTTTAGTATTGGAATTAATTGTTCTTTGAACATTTGGTAAAATTTACTTGTGAATCCATCTTGTCCTGCGGAATTTTTCTTAAAGAATTCATTGATGACTTCTTGGATTACTTTTTTTCTAAGATAGGGTTATGTAAGTATTCTATTTCTTTTTCTGTTAATTTGGTCAGTATACTTCTGTAAATATTCATCAATTTCACTTAAACTATCAGTTTTAATTGCATATATTTGGGTAAAGCAGGAAGCCAGGCCTAACAGGGCTGACCAGAATTGATCCCAGATTGTGGCTGTGTTTGAGGAGGAGTGAGCATACATGTGGTAAGTGGTATATCTCAGGGAGTAAGTGTATATATATATATATATACACACATATATATATTTAAATTTGTTTATTTATTTTGAACTTCAATATAAAAATGCATAATAAGAAAAGCAAATACATCATAAGCTTAAGCATTAAAACTTGAATACAAAATGACAAAAGAAAAAACATTTCTATGTGCATAGCACAACTTAAGAGAAGACTCAAAATGTACAGCAATAGAGTTCCATTTCAAGAAAACCTATGTGATAAATACTATACATTGTCTTCTGAACTATCTTTTCTTTTTTCTTCCTTGTAAGTTTCCTTTTGTTCTCTACTGTGTTCTTCTTCCTTTATTTTTCCCACTTCCTCCTTGCCTCTCCCAAGAAGGAAAGATTAAGCACAAGTATGTCTGTATATGTGCATGTATGTATGTATATATGTGTATATATATACACATATATACATACATACATACATATATGCATATACATGAACATTTTTGGAACAGTATGACTGGGGTCCTTAACTTTAGCTTAAGGGGGAAGAGTCCCTGGATTGAGACCCCAGAAAGAATTCAGAAAATAACAGTAAGGAGGGCCTAAGGCCTAGGGCAATATTACCCATCACTCAGGATTAAAACTTGATTATAATAATAAGCTATTAAAATAAAACAAAACAAAATAAAAAATGAATAAGCAAAGGGAAAAAAACCTAGTTATATATGCTGCTTTGTAAAAGAAGACTGGGGTTCATATTCAGAGGAAGATAGTGAGAATTTAAAAAAAAAACAACACTCTTACCTCAAAGAATAATGTCAAATGGTCAGAAGCCCAAAGAGAGTTCTTAGAAGAACTTAAAAAGAAAGTGTAAAATCAAATAAGAGAAACTGAGCAAAAATTAGGAAAAAAGAAAGAAAATCAATCCAAAGAAATTATGAAAAGAAAGATAGCTAGTTGAAAAAAAAAGAGGGGCAACCTCTCAAGGAAGAAAATAACTACTTGAAAACTAGAATTGGACAAGAAGAATTTAATAACATTAAAGACACCAATAAATGATAAAACTAGAAAAATGGCAAAGAATCTGAAACATCTTAGTAGAACATTTTATTATAAAGAGCAAAAAACATGGGGTTATGTCCAAGAATAATTAACCCAACAAAGTTGTGTGTGATCCTGAATGAGGAAAAATATATACACACACACGTGTATATATACATGTGTGTTTGCGTGTGTGTGTATGTGCATATACATCTGATGAACTGAAAGATTTTCAGGCATTTGCAATGAAAAGACCAGAAGTGAATGGAAAATTTAATATCGAAGATCCAGAAGAAATATAAGGAAGACATTTAAGACTAGTTGTAAGGCACTCATTAAGGTAAACCTGTTTACTTACTATATATGTAAATGTTACCCATATTCTTAAAAGTGTCATCATTACTAAGGTAGTTTGAAAGAAAGGTTGGGGATGCATGATGGGGTGATTCAAAAAATAAAATTAAGTAGAAAAAGTTAGAAAGTTGCAATTATCTCATAAAATGAGGTGTGAAAGCAATAACTAATATAAAGGAAGCAGGTGGCAGTGGAAAGCTAATAATACTGGAATCTTATTCTCATCAGGATGAAGAGAAAACAATTTGCATGTCTGAAGAGATTTAGAAGTTTTAACTTCTAGAGACAAACAACATATACATCTGGAGTTTAGAAGTCTTCTGAACTTCTAGAGAGGCAACAAAACTGGGGGTCAGGGTGAAAGAGGAACTTTTAGAAGGGTTTATTGACTAAGATTGGGAGGGTGAGGGGAGAAAATAAGAAAGGGACTTTTGGGAAGGCATATAGATTGAGATTAGGAGCATAAGGGAGGAAGATAAGATACTAGGGATAGAATAAAAAGAAGCCAAGAAGGAAAAGAGTGAATAAAATAAGATGGAGGGAAATTCACAAGTAGTAATTACAACCTTGAATGTGAATGAGATGAACTTATATTTGACAGATGTAAACACATAAGATTCTGGGATGAGAAATTGTTTGGTAAAAACTGTTTGAAAAACTGGAAAATAGTATAGCAGAACCTGGGACTAGACCAATATTTTACACCATTTACCAAAGTAAGATCAAAATGGATACATGGTCTAGATATAAAGGGAGATATTACAAAAGAAATTAGAAGAACATCAAGACTTATGGACAGGCAATTTATGAGTAAATAAGAGATAGAGAGGAATGCTGGGTATAAAATTGAGTATTTTAAATTTTAGAAAAAAGTTTTTCTACAAATAAAACAAATGGAACCAAGATCAGAAGGAAAGTAGAAAATGGGGAAAATTTTTATTGTTTCTCAGATAAAGATTCATATCTCAGATTTATAAAGAGCTATGTCAAATCTATAAAAAATATGAATCATTCCCTAGTTGATAAATGATCAAATGATATGAACAGGTGAGGAAGAAATAAAAACAATTTGTAGTCATATAAAAATGTCTTAAATCATTATTGATTAGAGGAATATGAATCAAAACAACCTTAAGATTTCCTTTTATACATGCCAGATTAACTAAAATGATTGAAGGGGAAAGTGAGAAATGTTGGAGGGGATGTGGAAAAATTGGGACACCAGTTCATTGTTGGTGGAATTGTGAACTGATCCAACCATTTTGGAGAGCAATCTGGAATTATGCCTACAGTTATTCAAATGCTTATAGTCTTTGACCCAGCAATACCACTACTAAGACTTTCCAAAAGATGACCAAGGAAAACAATTTATGTGTTCCAAGATATTTATAGCAGTTCTCTTTGTGGTGGCAAAGAACTGGAATGTCCATCAATTGAGGAATGACTGAACAAGTTGTGGTATATGATTGTGATGGAATACTATTGTGCTATAAGAAATGATTTGCTCAATGATTTTATAAAAGTAAAAGACTTGCATAAAATAATGAAGAGCAAAAGGAGCAGAACCAAAAGAACCTTATATGTGGTAAGAGGAAGATTATTTTAAAAAGGAATTTGAGTAAATAAGTCATATTAACTCTTATAAATACTCAGATTAACTATAAAGGACATATGAAGAAGGACACTAGAGATATCCAGAGAAAGAACTGATAAATCGAGTCATGTATAGAATAATTTTATGTATATATACTCATTTGTGCCATCTCTAGGTCAAGGGGAAGGTAAAAAAAGAAAAAAAAAGAAATTTACATGATAATTTTGTTTTGTATTTGAAAGGAATAATAAATTGTGCGTAGTAGATTTGCAATTTCATGTATGATCACCTTTTTTTATGTACTATGTCATGGGAATGCTTGTTTTACTCCATACATTAAAAAAAATTGTTTTAATTTCTTCTTCATTGATGGTGTGTATTTTCCTTTTTTTAAAAAATAAAATTAGTCAAAGGATTAATCTATTTTTTTCCCCAAAAACACACCTCCAATTTTTATTTATTTCAATTTTTTTCTTTAAATTTTATTAATTTTTCCTTTTATTTTTAGGTTTTCCAATTTGGTATTCAATTAGGGATTTTAATTTTTTTTACATTTTCTACTTTTTGATCATATGCAGCATTTATTGATCTGCTCTTTCTCTATTTTATTGATTAAAGAATTTAGAAATATACATTTTCTCTAAGTGTACTTTGTCTGGATCCAGCAAATTTTAGAATTTTTTCTCACTATTGTCATTCTCTTTAATGAAATTATTATTTCTACTTTTTGTTCTTTAAATTATTCCTTCTTTGGGATTAAATTATTTAGTTTACTATTGAGTTTAATTGGTACCCATTACTGAACATGTTTTTTTTTGTTTGTTTTTGCTTTATGATCTGAAAAGGATACATTTAATATTCCTGCTTTTCTGTTTTTGTTTTAAGGATTTTCTTCCCTAATTCTTCATGATTTTTTTTTTGTATATTTATTATGGTACCATGTACAGCTGAAAATAATATATTCCTTTTCATTCCCATTAAATTTTCTCCACAAGTCTATCATATCTGCCCTCTAAAATCCCACTCATCTCTTTAATTTCTTTCTTATTTATATTATGATTAGATTTATCTAGTTTGAAAAAAGCAAAGTTGAGATTCTTCACTTGTATAGTTTTGTTGTCTATTTACTCCTGTAATTTACTTAACTTTTCCCTTAAGAATTTGGATACTATGCTATTTGGTGTATATAGGTTTAGTATATGCTACAATTGAGCAAAATGTAGTTTCCTGCTGATACATTTTAATTAGATCTATTTTTGCTCCTGCTTTTTCTGAGATCGTAAATACTATTTCTTTCTTTTTTAATCTTAGCTGAGACATATTATATTCTACTCCAGCCCCCTATTTTTATTCTGTGCTTGTCCTTCTGTTTCAAGAATGTTTGTTGTGAATAACATATTGCTATATTCTGATTCCTAATTTATTCTGTTATCTACCTCTTTTATATGAGTTCATCCAATTCACATGCCAGGTTATGGTTACTCATTGTGTATTTAAAAATCAAAATTTTCCTTGAGGATAATAGCAATAAACATACAATTATTGGTGGGATGAATTCAAAACAGTACTTACAGGGAAATTTATATCTCTAACCATTTATGTCAATAAAAGAAAGTACATATCAATGAATCTTGCATGAGATTAAAAAAAGCTAGAAAAACAACAATTTCAAATTAAATAATAAAGTAGTAATTGTGAAAATCAAAGTAGAAAGTAATAAGATAAAATAAAGAATCCATTGGGTTATTAAATAAAACTAGGAGTTGGTTTTATGAAAAGAAAAAATAAATTAGTGGCTAATTTGATTTAAAGAGAAAAACAGCTAAATTTCCATACATCAAAAATGAAAAGGGTGAATGAACAACTAAATAAAGATGAAATTAATCAATTATTAAGAACCATTTTGCCCAATGGTATGCCAATAATTCTTATAATCTAAATAATATTGAATAATATTTACCAAATATAAATTGCCCTAATATAAAAGGAAGTAGAAAAAGTAAATAACCTTACCTTAGAAAAATAAATTGGACAAGCCATAAATTAATGGATAAAAAAATACCAGGTATATTTTTAAGTGAAATCTACCAAGCATTTAAAGAACAATTAATATTATAGAAACGGCTTACAAAAAAAATAACAGGGTGTCATACCAAATTTTGTCTAGGACAAACAGAAAAAATTGATACCTATAACAGGAACAGCAAAAACAGAAAAAGAAAACTATAGACCAATTTCCCTAATGATTGTTGGTGCAAAAATTTTAAATATACTTCTAGCAAAAAGATTAGAGTAATATATGACAAAAGTCATATAATATTACCAGACTGGTGATTCACTAATTCAATAGCAGTAAAACCACAAGCACAACTGAAAAGAAAAATCAATATTATCTCAAAAGGTGCATTAAAATACTTTTGAAAGCACTAAATACCCATTCCTGATTAAAACGTTAGAAGGCATAGTAAAAGTGGAACTTTTCTGCAATGATAAGTTGTTATCCATCTAAAAAGCAAAAGATGCAATTATCTGTAATGGGGACAGGCTAGAAGCCTTCCCAATCTAAACAGGGGTGAAGCAAAGATTTCCATTATCACCATTATTTTTTTTCAGTGTTGTCCTGTAAAAGCTAACTATAACAATAAGAAAAGAAAAATAAATTGAAAGAATAAGCATGGGTGATGAGCAAACAGAACTGTCACTTATTGAAGATGATATGGTGGTTTACTAAGAGACCTACAGAAAATCAACTAAAAAAGTCACTGAAGCAATTAATACTATTAGCAATGTTATGGAATAAAAACACAAACTTATGCAAATTTTCAGATTTCTATATATTAGCAACAAAACCTAGAAGGAATAAATAGAAAAAAATATTCCATTTGAAATAATTCTAGACAGTGTAAAATACTTGGAAATCTAGTACAAAGTACTTTTCGCTCAAGTAAAGGCTGATATAAATAGAGAGAAATATTAATTACTTTAGGTATGTTAAGCCAATATAATAAGTATGAAAGTACTACCTAAACTAATTTAATTATTCATTAACATGCCAATCAAATGAGCAAAACATTACTTTGTAAATCTAAAAAAAACCAAAAAACTAACCATAATCCATATGGAGGAATGAAAGAAATTTCAAGAGAATCAATGGGAAAAAAAATGTAAAGGAAGGAGATCTAGCAGTATCAGATTTCAAAACCACTACAAAATTTTAATCCTCCAAACAGTTTGGAAGTGGATATGACATACATTCGTTGATCAGTAAAATAGATTAGATATACAATATATAAAAGCTAATGAGCCACAATAACTTAGCATCTTATAAACTGAAATATTCCAGTTAGTGGGACAAGAACTTATTATTTGATGAAAATTTCTGGGATGCTTGAAAAATAAACCGGAAGAAACTAATCATAACCCAACATCTCCAACTATATACCAAGATAAGCACAAAATGAATATGGAATTTTTACACACAGCTGATTCAATAAGCAAATTAGGGGAGAATGGAAAAATTACATGTTCAGAATAGGGATAGGGCAGAGTCCATGGATAGAAGAGTTCATGATAAAACAAAAGATCTAGTGATTCATGGGTGGTAAAGTGGTCAATTTTGGTTACATAAAAGTGAAATATTTTAGTTCAAAGCAGTCAAAATGAGAAGAAAAGCAGGAAATGGGGGAATATTTATAAGTTTTTTTTTTCTGATAAAGGTCTCTTCAAATATATAGAGAATTTAACTAAAATTTTGAAATGATCCATTCTTCAATTGTTGAATAATTAGATTATGTGAATAGGCAGTTTCTGAGGAAGTAATAAAAGTTATCAATAATCACATAAAAGCTCTCTAAATAAGTAATAACTAAATAAATGCAAAATGGAATAATTCTGATCAACCATATCATACCCATCAGATTGACTGGAATGATTAAAAAAAAGAAAATGACAAAAATTGAAGGTGATATGGGGAAATAGATACACTAATGTACTTTTGGTGGAACTGTGAACTACATCCATTCTGAAGAACAAATTAAAATTATGCCAAAAGGTCAATAAAAAGGTGCAAACACTTTTACCCAGAAATACTACTTCTGTGTTGAAAGCCCAGGGAGATTTAAAAAAAAAGTGAGGGAGGAATCATCTATGCAAAATATTGACAGCAATTCTTTTCATGGTGGCAAAGAATTGGAAAATCAGGGTCTGTTCATTAATTAGGGAATGAGTGAGAAAGTTTTGCTATATGGATGTGATAGAATAATATTATATTATAAGAAATGATAAAAGGGATAGTTTCAGAAAAAAAAAAGAAACAAACCCTGAAAACAGTTACATGAACTGATTTAAAATGATATGAGTAGAACCAGGAGAACAATGTACACAGAGGAAGTAGTATTGTAGGGACACAGAGCCAAGATGGCAGAGTAGAAAGATGCACTTACTCTAGCTCCTCCCCCACAACCCATAAAATGCCTGTAAAACATGACTCTCAACAAATTCTAGAGCAGCAGAAGCCACAGAACGACAAAGTGAAAGAGATTTCCAGCACAAGATAGCCTGAAAGGCTGACAGGAAAGGTCTATTACAGGGGGCACAGAGTGGAGTACAGCCCAGCCTTGACCTTATGGCACCAGGAGGGACAGGACTAGAAAGAGCCTAGGGGGCAGAATGCCCAACAACAGCAGAGTTGTCAGATCCCTCAACCCACAAATGCCAAAGGCAGCTTCAAAAGTCAGTACTTTTTACCTCTGTGACAAGGGAGCAGAGTCTGCCCCTATTCCCAGGCCCAGGTGGTGTGGCAGCACCAGTGGCAGCAGCAGCAGTAACCTCCATTTGTGCAGCTCTCAGCCTAAAGCCCTTGGGGAAATTGAGCAACTGATCTGAACCTCATCTCTGAGCATGGTGTGGTGTGCTAGAGGCAGTTGGGGAGAGGGAATTCTACCACTCCCAGATTCTGGGCAAAAGAGCTTTGGTAGCTCCCAGATCAGTGCTCAGGCCCTTGATTGTGCCACCTTGGAGGAACTGAGAACTTAGAGGTCCCTACAGTATACCCTCCTTTTGACAAAAGACTCAAAAATCAAATAACTGGCTGGGAAAATGCCCAAAAAGGGAAAAAAAAATAAGACCATGGAAGGTTACATTGTTGATGAACAGGTATTTTCTTCCACCCTTTCAGGAAGAGGAAGAACAATGCATAACTTCAGAGGAAGTCAAGGCTTCCATAACCTCCAAAGTAAATATGTAAGGGTCTCAGGCCATGGAAGAGCTCAAAAGGAATTTTGAAAATCAAGTATGAGAGGAAAAGTATGGAGGAAAAATTGGGAAGAGAAATGGGAACAATGCAAGAAAATCATGAAAAGTGAGTCAACAGCTTGATAATGGAGAATGGAGCAGATGGAAGATAATGACTTTATGAGAAATCAAGAAATTACAAAACAAAACTGAAGGAATGAAAAAAATAGAAGATAATGTGAAATATCTCACTGGAAAAACAACTGACCTGGAAAATAGATCCAGGAGAGACAGTTTTAAAATTATAGTACTACCTGAAAACTATGATGAAAAGAAGAACCTAGACATCATGTTTCTTGAAATTATCAAGGAAAACTGTCCTGATACTCTAGAACCAGAGAGCAAAATAAATATTGAAATAATCCACTAATCACCTCCTGAATGAGATTCAAAAATAGAAACTCCTAGGAATATTGTAGCCAAATACCAGAGTTCCCAGGTCAAGGAGAAAATATTTCAAGCAGCTAGAAAGAAATAATTCGAGTATTGTGGAAATACAATCATGATAACACAAATCTAGTAGCTTCAACATTAAGGGAGCAAAAGGCTTGGAATATTATATTCCAGATGTCAAAGGAACTTGAATTAAAACCAAGAACCACCTACCCAGCAAAACTGAGTATAATACTTCATGGGGAAAAATGGTCTTTCAGTGAAATAGAGGACTTTCAAGCATTCTTGATGAAAAGACCAGAGGTGAAAAGAAAATTTGACTTTAAAACACAAGAATCAGGAGAAACATGGAAAGGTAAACAGGGAAGAGACCATAAGGGACTTACTGAAGTCGAACTGTTTGCATTCCTTCATGGAAAGATAATATTTGTAACTCTTGAAACTTTTCTCAGTATTTGGGTAGTTTGAGGGATTACACACACACACACACATACACACACACACACACATGCACACACACACCACACACACACACACACAAATACAGAGAGCACAGGGTGAATTGAATAGGAAGGGATCATATCTAAAAAAATAAAATTAAGGGATGAGAGAGGAATATATTGGGAGGAGAAAGGGAATAAGGTAAATTATCTTTCATAAAAGTGGCAAGAAAAAGCTTTTTCAATGGAGGGAAAAAAGAGGGGAGGTGAGTGAAAAAGTGAAGTTTACATCACATTTGGCTCAAGGAAAGAATAACTTACACACTCAATTTGGTATGAAAACCTATCTTACACTACAGGAAAGTAGAGGAGAAGGTGATAAACAGGGTGGGGGGGATGATGGAAGGGAGGGCAAATGGGAGGATGGAGCATTCGAAGTAAACATTCTTGGTGAGGGACAAGGTCAGAAGAGAGCATAGAAGAAATGGGGGGCTGGATAGGAGGGAAATATAGTTAGTGTTATACAACGTGACTATCATGAAAGTCATTTGCAAAACTACGTATATATAGCCTATATTGAATTACTTGCCTTCTCAGTGGGGATGGGTGGGGAGGGAGGAAGGAAGAGAAGTTGGAACTCAAAGTTTTAGGAACTAATGTTGAGAATTGTTTTTGCATTTAATTGGGAAATAAGAAATACAGGTAGTGGGCATAGAAATTTATCTTGCCCTACAAGACAAGAAAGAAGATGGGGATAAGTGAAGGGAGCGGGGTTGGAAGTGAGGGTAGATTGGTGGAAGGGGTAATCAAAATGCTCAGTGTTTTGGGGTGGGGGGAGACGAGAGATGGGGAGAAAATTCAAAATTATGTGGAAATGAATGTTGAAAACTAAAAATAAATAAATAAATGTTAAAAAAGTAAAAAATAAAAAAAAAAGAAGTAATATCATAAAGACAAACAACCCTGAAAGTCTTGGTAACTCTAATCGATACAAGGATCTATTAGAACTTATGGACTAATGATACAGATTGAAGTATATTTTCTTCCCATCTCTCCCCCTGCCCCACACCAGGACAGCATGCACCCCATCCACCCCTTCCTCCAGTCAGTTCTCCCTTCTATTACCCCCCTTCTCCTCTATTTTCCTGTAGGGCAAAATAGATTTCTATACCCCCATTGCCTGTACATCTTATTTTCCAGTTGCATGCTAAGGCAATTTTTTAAACATTAATTATTAAAGCCTTGAGTTTCATATTCTCTCCCCTCTGCCCTTCCCACCCACACTCACTGAGAAAACAATGTAATATAGGTCATACATGTGTAACCATGCAAAACACTTCCATAATAGTGATGTGAAAGACTAAGCACATTTCCTTCTGTCCTATCCTGCCCTCCATTAATTCCTTTCTCTCCCTTGACCTGTTCTCCCACAATAATGTTTGCTTCTGATTATCTCTATCCCCAATTTGTCGTCCCTTCTATTATTTTCCCTCTTCTATCCTCTTCCCCCTTGCCTTTCTGCAGGGTAAGATAGATTTCTATATCTAATTGAGTATGTGTTATTCCTTCCTTAAACCAAATACCATGAGACTAATGCTGACTTATTTACTTTCATCTCCCCCCTCTACCCCTCCATTGTCAAATCTCTTTCTTTTATGTGAGATGATTTGCTGCATTTTATTTCTCCCTTTTCTCTTACTCCTAGTACATTGCATTCAGCAGTAAATTTTATTTTTTAGGTATTCTCTACTCACCCTGTGCCCTCTGTGTATATGTACACACACACACACACACACACACACACACACACACACACATATATATATAAATATATATATATATATACACACCTATACATACATACATATAGATAGAAAGATATAGATAGATATAGATACAGATATATTTGCTGTAACTATCCTTATACTGAAAAAAGTCTCATGAGTTACAAATGACATCTTTCCATGTAGGAATGTAAACAATTCAACGTTAATGTGTTCCTTAAGTCCTCTCTTTCCTGTTTATCTTTTCATGTTTCTCATGATTCTTGTATTTGAAAGTCAAATTTCCTACTCAGCTCTGGTCTTTTCAACAAGAATGCTTAGAATTCCTCTATTTCATTGAAATTCCATTTTTCCCCTGAAGTGTTTTACTCAGTTTTGCTGGGTAGGTGATTTTTAGTTGTCATCTTAGTTGTAATCCTATCTCCTTTGACCTCTGGAATGTAATATTCCAAGCCCTTTGATCCCTTAATGTAGAAACTGCTAAATCCTGCATTATCCTGGTAGTATTTTCACAATACTTGAGTTGCTTCTGGCTGCTTGTAATATTTTCTCCTTGACTTGAGAACTCTGGAATTTGGCTACACTATTCCTAAGAGTTTTCCTTTGGGGATCTATTTCAGGAGGTGATTGGTAAATTCTTTGCATTTCTATTTTACCCTCTAGTTCTAGAATATCAGGGAAGCTTTCCTTAATTTCTTGGAATATGATGTCCAGGCTCCTTTGTTGATCATAGTTTTCAGGTAGAGAAATAATTTTTAAATTATCTCTCCAGCATCTCTTTTCCAGGGCAGTTGCTTTTCCACTATGATATTTTACAATTTCTTTTTTTTTTATTTTTTTGGTTTTGTTTTATAATTTCTTGTTTTCTCATAAAGTCACTGGCATCCTTCTGCTCCATTCTAATTTTTGAAGAACTAGTTTCTTCAGTGAACTTTTGAACCTGCTTTTCCTTTTGGCTCATTCTGCTTTGTAGAGCATTTTTCTCCTCATTTACTTTTTGGACCTCTTTTGCCATGTGAATTAGTCTATTTTTAAAGGTGTTATTTTCTTCAGCATTTTTGGGGTCTCCTTTAGCAAACTGTTGACTTGCTTTTCATGATTTTCTTGCATTGCTCTCATTTCCCTTCCCAATTTTTCCTCCACCTCTCTTACTTGATTTTCTTTTTTTTCTTATGTATTTTTAACACAGTTTATAACAGATAAAACAATTAAAACTTTTGGACAGGTGATGCTTCTTTTTAAAGCATTTATGGTATGGACCACAAAAGAAATTTCATTTTAAACATTAACCAACTGAGATACAAATAATATTTATGTCACTAACTTCACAAGGTCTTGACCTAATTGTCTCTACAGTATTATTAAGAATTAAAGGATCCTAACTTATTGTTGTTGGTCTAAAGTCCTATGCCTAATAGCTTAATTTTACACAACCTCGGATGTTGCCCTACCCATATCTATAATTTAATAGATCTGGTATTAAGCTTACAAACCTTGCCACCAATAGTAAGGACATTGCAGGGGTACAATATCACCCTAATTTCATATCAATTCCAGGCAGGATTAGATTATCCACTTGCATTCAGTCAGGCTTAAAGTTGACCAGGTGCCAGTGGGGAAATTGAGTCAGGAGAATCCTACCTCAGCCCATGCTGAACAGCCACTCTCCCACCCTTCCCTTGAGATCACCTTACATAGTTCATACCAGCATCTCATCAGCTTACTGGCATCATGTATTGGAGGCTCAGATCGCCTTTCTTACTACCTATACCTGGAGTTAAACTCAGAAGAACAGTCACTTAATAGTCCCATAGCATCTAAAAATGGCAAGTTCCAATAACCAGGTTTCAAATATAATTATAGCTTCACTTTGGCTAAGGAACATCTTTTGAGGTAGGTCTTAAGTGGCTTACATTCTTTTCTATATATGTTCTAGTTCCTATTTAAATGGTAATCATAAAATCAAATTTACCATTAAAACCTTGACTTTTCCATCAATGCTAAATTTTACCTGAGGTTACCTTCCTCTAGGAGATTTAGACTGACATGCTTTTCTCCAAACTAAAGATGTTATTGATTTATTCTCAGTAATTAATTCAGTCTATTGTTTTAGTACTAATTGCTTTTACCTCACTTTGTAACATGTCCAATTTTTCTCCCCATCACTCCCCTCCCCCCACTTCCTAATACCTTGCATTCTGATTACTCCTTCCCTCAGTATGCCCTCCCCTCCATCACACCCCACCCCTCTCCTATCTGCATCTTCTCTCTTTTCTTGCAAGGCAATAAAAATTTCCATACCCCTCCCTGTAGTTCTTATTTCCCAATTATCTGCAATAAAATTCTCAACATTCATTTCTAATATTTTGAATTCCAACTTCTCTCCCTTCCCACCCTCCTCCCCAGTCCTACTGAGAAGGCAAGCAATTCAATACAGACTAAATATGTGTTGTTTTGCAAAAGACTTCCATAGTAAGCATGTTGTGTAATACTAATTACATTGCCCTCTGACCTACCCTATCCCCACTTATTTTCCCCCCTACAATTGACCTTGTCCCTTCTTGAAAGTGTTTATTTCTAGTGACTCCCTTCTCCCATATGCCCTCCTTTTTAGCATTCCCTTCATTCCACTTGTTGCCTCTTCTCCTACTTTCCTGTGATGTATATAAATTTTCATATCAGATTTAGTGAGCAAGTTATTCCCTTTTTTAGCCACATGTGGGGAGAGTAGCTTTATTTTCCCTCTCTCCCCTTCTCTCTTATCTCCTCCACTGAATAAGATTTTTCTTATCTCTTTTATGAGTTATAGCCTGCCCCATTCCAATACTTCCCGGAATTATCCTCCTTCACCCCTCAATTTTTATTTTATTTCATTTTTGTGTGTTTGTGTGTGGGTGTCACCTCTTCTGATATAACATACCCTTTACTCTATCTATCTATGTGTATGTGTGTGTGTGTGTGTGTGCATGTGCAATCTCTCCAACTACCCAAATACTGAGAAAAGATTCGAGTTAAAAATATTTTCTTTCCATGTAGTAATGTAAACAGTTCAGCTTTAGAGAGTCTTTTATGAGTTGTCTTTCCTGTTTACTTTTTCATGCTTCTCTTGGTTCTTGTTTTGGGAAGTCAAATTTTCAAATACTGATCTGGTCTTTTCCTCAACATGAAATCTTGAAATTCAACTATATCACTGAATGACCATTTCTTCTCTTGAAATAATATATTCAGACTTGCTGGTATGTGATTCTTGGCTTCAATCCCAGTTTCTTTGACTTCTGAAATACCTCATTCCAAGCCCTTAGATCCCTTAATGTTGAAGCTGCCAGATTCTGTGTTATCCTGATTGTATTTCCACTGTACTCAAATTGTTTCTTTCTAGATGCTTGCAGTATTTTCTCCTTGTTCTGGGAACTCTGAAATTAGGCCACAATATTCCTAGGAGTTTCTCTGTTCTAGTTTCTTTCAGGAGGTGATTTATGAATTCTTTCAATATCCATTTTGCCCTCTGATTTTACAATAGCCAGGCAGTTTTCCTTGATAATTTTATGGAAGATAATTTCTAGGCTCTTTTTTTAATCATGGTTTTCAGGTAATCCAATAATTTTTAAATTATTTCTCCTAGTTTTATTTTCCAGGTCAGTTGTTTTTCCAATGAGTTGTTGCACCTTATCTTCTATTTTTTCCAATTTTTGGTTTTGTTTACTAACTTCTTGGTTTAACTCATAGTCATTCATTTCCCTGAACTCAATTCTCTTTCAACGAATTATTTTGTTCAGTGAACTTTTGAACCTTCTCCTCCATTTGGCCAACTCTGCTTTGTAAAACCTCCTTCTTGTCATTGGCTTTTTGGACCTCTTTTTCCATTGAGTTAGCCTCTTTTTAAAGCTATTATTTTCCTCAGCATATTTTTGGTTCTCCTTTAGTAAGCTGTTAATTTGTTTTTTAAGGTCTTCTATTGGCTGAGTGAAGTTTAAGTCCCCTTTGGAGGGAAGGCCTTTGACTTTCTCTGACAGTATGCCTTGTTCTTCCTCATCTGAAAGGATGGGGGGAGACACCTGTTCCCCAAGAAAGTAAGTTTCTATGGTCTTATTTTTTCCCTTTTTTGGGCATTTTCCCAGCCAGTTACTTGACTTCTGAGTTTCCTCTCCAGGACCACCTCGCCTCCAGTTCTGCCCAGACAGTACTTGGGGACTGAGATTCAAATGCTACTCCCAAGCCTTCGAGGTTTTCAGTGGGGGTGGGGCTGCTATTCAGTGTGAGATTAAGTTCAGCTGCTCAGGTAAGGGCAAGGCCACCACACAAGATTTAGTTCCCTCAGGGAGTTTACAAGGAGACCTTCAACAGATGTGAGCCACTGCCTGCTTTGGGAACCCCAGTCCACTGCTGCCTCCCCTGCTGTCTCATGAGGGGGCCTGAGTTATGGGGACACCTTGCTCCCCTCTCAGCCAGCTGAAAAGATCCTCTCACTGACCTTTGGTGCCTGTGGGTTGAGGGATCTGCACTGATGCTGGAGATTCTGTCCCTGAAGACTGCTCAGCTCTGTTCCTCTCGGTGCCATGTGGTCAAGGCAGGGCTGGGCTCTGCTCCACATCGGGTGCTCACCGGACCTTTCCCCTTGGTTTTTCAGGTCACTCTGGAACAGAAATCTCCTCCACCCCGTTGTTCTGTGGCTTCTGCTGCTCTAGAATTTGTTGAAAGTTCTTCTTTACAGGTATTTTATGGGCTATGGGGTAAGAGCTAAGTGTATGTATATCTTTCTAATCTGCCATCTTGACTCCTCCCCCTCTTACTTGATTTTCAAAATCCTTTTTGAGTTCTTCCATGGTTTGGGACCATTGCATATTTATTTTGGAGGTTTTGGATGCAGAAGCCTTGACTTTTAGGTCTTCCTCTGATGGTATGCATTGTTCTTCCTCATCCAAAGGGATAGAAGAAAATGCCTGCTCACCAAGAAAGTGACCTTCTATTGTCTTATTGTTTTTTTCCTTTTGGGAGCATTTTCCCAGCCAGTTAATTGACTTTTGATTTCCTTGTTAAAAGGAGTGTATACTCTGGAAAGGTATAAGTTCTCAGTTTTTCCACAGTGGCACAATCAAGGGAGTGGAGTTTACTCTTCTCCTGACCTGCACTCTGTTCTGGGAGCAACTATAAGCACTATTTCCAGCCCAGGATCTGCCAGTAGAATTCCCTCTTCACAACCACCTCCAGTGCCACTATGCCAGCCAGCACTCCTCCTCACCCTAGGGCCACTTCTCCAGGCTGAGATCCAGATCAGTAGCTCAATTCTCCCAGTGTCTTTAGGCCAGGGCTCCAACAACGAAAGCTGCTGCTGCCTGGGGCCATGGCTAGACAGCTTTGTTGCCTTCTCATGCAGGTGAAAGAGCTTTCTCACTGACCTTTGCAGCTGCCTTTGGCATTTGTGGGTTGAGGAATCTGGGAATTGCAGCTGCTGCTGGTGGCACCATGAAGCCCACTTCCCTTCTGTCCCTTCTGTGCAGCCAAAGCTGGGTTTCACTCTGTTCTGCACCCGGTGCAATAGACCTTTCCTGTTGGCCTTCCAGGCTACCTGGGGTGGGAAATCTCTTTCACTGTGTTGTCTTGTGACTTCTGCTGCTCTAGAATTTGTTTTGATTCATTTTTTGCAGGTATTTTATGAGCTGTGAGTGGAGAGTTTCTAGTGGCATGTCCTTCTACTCCACCATCTTGGCTCCACTCCCTATTCCTTCTATTTTCACTTTGATCTATGTTTTAAAAAAGATCTGGACATGTGTGACCCTGTGTAAGTCACTTAAGTTCATTTGTCATCAAAAAAAAAATCAATCTGGATAGTTTTCTCTCAAGATTTCTTAAAGTATGTTGTCTAGGCTTGTATTTTTGGTCATGGATTTCATGTAGTACACTGAACATTTAATTATCTCTCCCTGACACATTTTCTAAGTCAGTTTTAATATATAAATAATACATTTTCTTTTAGTTTTTCATTAATTGTTTGATTTTGTTTAAATATTTCTTGCTGCCTCAGGGATTCCATTCTATTGGATACATTTTAATTTTCCAGCAATCTTTTGGTTGCATATGGTTTTGTACTCCTTTTGTAAAGATGTTACTTCAATTACCAAATATTTCCTTCATAGATCTCATTTCTTTGTTATATTTTCATTTCTCTCTCTCTCTCCCTCTCAGTATTCATTTTTGTTTTGTTTACTCATTTTTTTTAGGCTTTTTTCCAGAATTCAGACATTGTATTAGATAAAGACTTTGCAAATTTCTGAAGAGCATGTCTGGGACTTGCCTGGTCCTTTTTGCATCTTCTTGGATCTCCCTGCTGCTTTTCCTTGGTATTCAGTGCTGTGTTCTTTAAGGATCTCAGTAGCAGATTAAACTGAAGATCTGTAAACTTTCAGTGGATGCTAAGTAGTTAGATCCAGGGCAAAGTCTCATTGCTCCCAGATTAAATTCTGTCAGCTTTGAGTTTGAGTAGCACAAATGTATGCTTGTCCCTATTTGGAGCTTCAGTAGACTGCTTTTAGACTCAACCACTATTAGGTAGCTAGGAGCCTTACCCCTCCTGGCTCAGCGTATTAGAGCTATAGGGTTCCCCTAGACTTGATTTTTCTGACTTATTTTTCCCAAAAGTATATTTCAAACAGGATATGACATTCTACTTCATTCCTAGGAGTCAGAGATATCCTGTTACTGGTCTCATATCTCTTCCTTGTTCAGTACACATACTCAGTCTCAAAACAGTTCCTTATCCTGGTCTACCAGCCCTTAGCTATAGATACTCTCCTCAGTCTACACTGGATTTATGACTTAACTGTAGGATATAAGTAACAGAAGTACTAGTTTGTTCTTATTTCTGCTCCATGCACAGTATCAAGGCTCACTGTGCTAGATCTTGAAACTCTATTTTCCTCTACTACATAGCTCCAGGGTTCCAGTTCACACCCTGAACTGCAACATCTAATACTAAGTCCTTTTGTTTAGTCCCACATACAGGGTAAAAATATGTCTATACCTGGGCTGAAAAATGATACTATTTTTTTTTTCTGTAGATTTCCTCATGTATTTTCAGCATAGTTCTGATGGAGAGCTGGGTTATACTACTTCCTCCTAATCTATTATCTTGTCTCTTCTCTCTGGAATAGCAAGAAGTAAAGGATCGCCAGTTACAAACAAAAATGGTGTATCATGAAAACTTGAGGTCCATAATTAACAAATATATGGACTTTCAGCAAAAGAGGGAACTAAGTAATTGCTCCAAATAAATAAAATATAAAATTCCAGGGACTTGCCTACATTTCAAATAATAGAAGTACAAGAAAGTTAAATAAGTACAATTACAAAAAATTCATATAAACTATGAAATCAATTCTCTCCTATTTATATGCTATTTATCTTTTTCCCTAGAGATTCATTTGAATAAAGAAAAATCAACAAATGAAGATTACTTTTGAGGCTAAAAAATTAAGTGGAATTGAAAGAATCAAGAGAAAAAATGAGGAAAAGTTAAATTTCTACCTCATGGACAAAAGAGTTGAGCATTTTTAGAGTGAATTAATATATTTTGTGGGAAAGACTACAGAACTTGGACTTTTACAAAACAGGGTGAGGGAAAGGAGGTGAGCAAATGCATCCCTATCAAGTAAGTAGGTGAATATGTAAAGGACAAAAAAATATTCTTAAGTCTCTCAATGAGACTAGAGTCAAGAGAATAAGATAAAAGCAATATAGGGGAGAGGTGAAGAAAGGATAGGAGAAACCTATGAGATCAACTACTTTAGAGGAATAAAAGGAAAAATTACCACTAAAGAACCTTAGCAACTAGTTACTGGGGTGGCTAGAGTTTGGGGTTGAATTTAAGAAGAACTAAGTTAAGAAGATCTAGCTTCAGATACTTACTAGCTTTTTATCCCTGGGCAAGTCTCTTAACCTCTGTCTGCTGCAGTTTCCTAAACTATAAAGTGAGCATAATGATAAGCTTTTACCTTATCAGGTTATATAAGGAAAAACATGAGATATTTTAAGGCACTTAGTGCAGTATCTAGCACATCATAGGCACTTAACAAATTCTTCCTTCCTTCCTTCCTTCCTTCCTTCCTTCCTTCCTTCCTTCCTTCCTTCCTTCCTTCCTTCCTTCCTTCCTTCCTTCCTTCCTTCCTTCCTTCCTTCCTTCCTTCCTTCCTTCCTTCCTTCCTTCCTTCCTTCCTTCCTTCCATAGTACAATGAAACTGTGAGCTATGCAATGCAAGGTTACCCAAGGCAGACAGGTCATAGTGGAGAGTTTTATGTTCTAAAATATCTGTCATATAGCCTCTGCTATCTACTTAAGTCTTTCCTTCATGAATCAGGTATTAAAAAAAAGAGGGGCAGCTAGGTGGTGCAGTGGATAGAGCACTAGTGCAGAAGTCAGGAGGACCTGAGTTCAAATCTCACCTCAGACATGACACTTACTAGCTGTGTGACCTTGGGCAAATCACTTAACCCCAATTGTCTCATCCTGGGACATCCTCAGTCATCCTTATGAATATCTGATCTCTGGTTTCAGATGGCTCTGGAGGAGAAGTGAGGCTGGTGACCTGCACAGCGCTCCCTCACTTAAAAAACAAACAAACAAACAAAAAAAAGCAAAGTCAAGTGCAAGTCATGTCATTATTTCTCTGATGGCATGGTCTTCTTTGGTAATGAAGGACAAACACATACTTTGAAAAACAGAAAACAGAATAGATGGGAAGAAAAGAAAATAGTGAAGACAAAAAGAATAAGAAATAAAAAATACAGAATTGAATGCTATGTGCATAATGACAGAACTTAGTGCCAGTGATGAGTTGGGAATATGTGCTTACCCCACTTTTTTGCAAAGATGAAAGGTCTATGAATATAAAATATTTCATATACTAAGAGACAAGTTAATGTATTAGCTCGTTTTGCCAAACTGATTCTTTCCTATACTCTCTGTCCAGACTTTTTTATTCTTTGTTACATGGTTTCTCTTATAATAAAAGGAGAGAAAGGGAATAGGATGTGGTTTTAAATGATTACAGAGGGAAAAAAATCAAAATATATATTTTAAAATATATGTTACAATTTTGCCATTGATTGAAGTCAACCTCCCCAATTTTAAGGAATCCTCTCTCTCTCTCTCTCTCTCTCTCTCTCTCTCTCTCTCTCTCTCTCTCTCTGTCTCTCTCTCTCTCACACACACACACACGCACACACCTTCTCACTCTCACACTCTCTGTCAATATAATCTGGACTGGGCTACATTTTCCCTATCCCCTTTCATACACTGTCGCCCTTAGAATTTTGGTCTATTTCCTTCATCCTTTTTTAGTTCTAGATGCAGGCAGTGGAAGCCCCATACCCAAGAGTTTGATCTATGGCAACTTTGGAGACAAGATTTCAGAATGTTTATCTAGGCCATATCTATCCCACTAGGGAAACTCTGCATACCTAAAGTGTTAGAATAGGGGCTTAGGAGGGCTTTGGAATTAGAATTTGGTGAGACAAACCTATATGAGAACTGATGTAAACTATGAATTGAATCCTACTCCTTTATCCTCCCCAGAGATTAAAGTTGTTGGAATGAGATGTTGTATGTGTTCCCTGCTTTACCTTTGAGGTAAACATTCTTCTTTGAAAGCTAATTTTACTGTTAATTTGTTAAATGAAACCAATATGATGAGGACACAAGAAATGGGAAGTTAGAACCAATTACAGAGAGATTAGATACCCTCCAATTCCCTTAAGGCTACCTGAGAATCCTGGATGAGGAACGAAATAAAATGCAACTTGCCTCTAGTTAATAGGAGCTAGAGCTAGTATTGTTATATGAACAGCTGATTTTATCCCAACAACCCTGGGAGGTCGATATTATTGCTTTGATTTTATAGATGAGGAAATTGAGATTCACAGAGGTTAAGTGATTTGTCCAGAGTTAAACAGCTAGTAAGGTCTGAAGCAAGAATTGAACTTACATCTCTCCAACTCCTTAGATTACTCATCTGGAAAATGATTAGATAAAATTATATCCTATACTCAAGTAGGAAGGGACCCTAGCAATTAGCGAATGACCTCTACCTGCCTCTTTTTACTACTATGTCTTACTTACTTACTTCATGGACCTTAGTTTCCTCATCTGTAAAATAAAAGTTGAACCAGACTAAAATCAAGATGGTTAGGGGGAGAGAAATCCCATGGATAAGTAGTGAAAAGAGTCCAATATATTTTTTCAAGTATGAAACAAAACAGAACGGTTGCTTGGCTCATAAATTCTGCTCACTGCAAGATTGTATGATGATATTATTTCTAGCACCTGCCTATCTTTTGGTTCTAAAAGTTTTACTTTATGAATCCTCATTTTTAGAAAACTTGGAACATTACCTCATTACTACTGCTGACATTTACATAGTACTTTAAAGTTTGCAAAATGGTTTTTACATAAATTATCTCATTTAAAACACATGGCAAACATTCACAGGTGATAAAATTGAGCCAATAACTAAAAAGGTCAGAAATGGAGCAGATAGACTTACCAATATTATGGCTTACAAGCGTTTGTTCTGTCTGCTTCTGTCCATTCCCCTATTCCTTGGATTCACCCCTGCTCCTTCTTCCTCTACAGTATCTGAGCTTCTTATTTAACCTGAAAAAATAAAGACCAACTTCAGGCTTTGTACCCGAAGTCCGATTAGTGCCATGTCAAACTTCCTTAAATGATTTGCAGAGGAATTGTTGGTTTTCATTTTCCCAAGTGTCAAAAACAAAGAGGTAAGTGACTAGGATGGATTGTCGCTGCTAAAATTATAGACTAGAAATATCAGAAAACCACATGGTTCACAGATAGTCAGGACTAGTTGACAAATGGGAAGACGTAATCCAAATCAGACTGAACCCCATAAGTGAAGTGTGCTTCCACATTCATACATAAGTTGCTTATCAGAGCCCTGATCCTCTCCTTCCTTCCTCTACGATTGGAGCTCTCTCTTGTACCAGGCATCCTTCCTAAAGAGACTTCTAAATTATTATTCATGGAACTCTATAAGTTAAGCTCTAAAGACTCTCACATGCCAATACAAATGAGTGAAGACAACAAATGAACAACTTTAGTTCCCTGGCAGAGGACCTGACAAGGCAGTCCATTAACCACAGGGACACAGTGTTCTGAGGGCTAAGTGCAGATGTACTAGATTTATTAAAAGAAACTTCACAAAGAAAGGGGAGGAAGTATAAAGATCAGTAGCTCTGAAATTAAAAATGCTTCCTCTAACACTTAGCATTTCAATGACCATGGACACATCACTGAGATTATATGGATTTTAGTTTCCTCATCTGTAAAATAAGAATTGACCTAGACTAAGCTCTAAGGTCAATCTCAGGTCACAATCTATGATTCTTTGACCTCTTTATCTTAGTTTTCTCATTTAAAAATAGCTTTTGTAGAGGTTAGGGATCCCTATCTCAACTCAAACTTTCACTGCTAAGTAGGGTTCTTAAAGAGAGACTGCAATCTGTCTTCAGAGTGCTAGTAGTTGTTTCATCATTTTTCTGTTGTGTTCTACTCTTTGTGACCCCATGTGGCATTTTCTTCGCAAAGATACTGGAACGGTTTTCCATTTCTTTATCCAGCTCATTTTACAGATGAGAAAACTGAGGCAAAACAGGTTGAGCGACTTGCCCAGAGTCTCACCACTAGTAAATATCTAAGGCCATATTTGAACTCAAGTCTTCCTAACTCCAGGACTGGTATTTTATTCACTTCACTGCCTTGATGCCTTTTGGGGTTCTAGGAGTATCCCTGAAGGGTGAGAAATGTCATTCTATTTCTGCTACCTTGAGTTCCCATTATGATGCGTTGTTCTCAATTTTAGTTGCCATTTGCAGTTAGTAACCCCTTTATATCATTGATTAACCAAGGGATTGAATCCCCAGTATCAACTAACCAGGGCTATTTCCTAAGGCAGTAAGATAGGGAAATTTCTTGGGAAGTTATAGCAAGAATAGATATATACAATTATTTCCCCAATATCCCCAGGTCACATTCTCATACCACCTCTGTCATTGTGATCAAATTTAAAGCAGTTGTTATAGAACATTTCCTTATGAATGCAGTGTGACTGATGGACCAATCACTTCCTTTTGCACATCTTTGATCCACTGCTATGATGTGTTAATCAGTCACTTGGACCTTTGTTCCTCACCACGCTCCACTGTTCACAACTCTGGTACCTGGACCTCTGGTGGTTTATTTTTCTGAACTTCCCAAGCTCAGAGAATAGGAGACAGGAGAAGGGAGAGGAGAAGGAAGAGGAGGAGGAGGAGGGAGAAAAAAAAGAGAGGTATGGAGGAAAAACAGCTTAGATAGAGACAGAGATTCATTTTGACTTTTTGATTGTTTAGTGCCTATTGAATGTATAACCAGTTCTAGGTCATCAGCCAATCAAAATTTCTTCACTCCATTGTTAGGGTATTATAAAAAAAATCATCAAATATCTGCCTAGGATATAAAGGGAATAGTAGGGTTCTTCTAATTCATGTCATTAGCACCAGAAGCAGGATCACCAAACATTCATGGTCTTATGACAAGGCCCTCACTATTCAATCTGCCAGCAGGTATAAAATTAGAAATTTGAACTAGATCATCCATAATATTAGTTTCAGATCTATAATTTTTTTGTGAAAGGGGAAAAATATAACACTTGAAAATAAATACTTCTTAATAAATCCATCTAAAGAAGGTTATATGTTGTAGGGAATAGAATTCGTCTGAAAAACTTAAATGCTTCATTTAGGTTCTGATTCTCTTACTTTTTGAGTATTGGGTGAAGTCTGTTCAGTATCAGCCTGTTTCTTCAACTATAACATGGGGAAAAGAAATCCTTGTACTACCTACCTCACAGAGGTGTTGTGAGAAAAGTGGTTTGAAAACTACAAATCCCTATATAAATTCAAGTTCATGTTATCTGAGAACTCAGTTCTTCCTGGAAAAGTAACACAAAAATGTTTACTCTGGAAACAAATTTGATTTTGAGGGAGAAAGTTATTTGGTCTATGTCAAGCAAGACTGAATTCTTCCTGTGGAACCTAAAATTTTATCCTTAAAGAAATCAAACCAGGCTCAATTCGTCTTCAGCTTAATTCTAGATGTGTTAGGGGATATTTGATGAATTTTCTCTTAGACATGCCATATTGCCAAATGAGAAATGAAGTCTAAATAAAGTCCTTTATACTTGAATATTCAATGGAATTCAATAATTACCATTTGTATGACACCCTGTTTAATGTTCATAATTATAATGACCACTTCTTAAATTTTATTTGTCATATGACTGATATGACATATCATATGATATGGAGGAAGCTCATAAAATAGAACATAATTCAAGAAATAATATGATGATTCAAAATACACAGGCAATAATGCAAATATATAATACTGAGAACTATTCCTCAATGGATGTGGTAAAAAAGTATTAATAAAAATTTGTCATAAGAGAAATAACCTACTATTGACAACCATATGAAATATTGCTCCAAATAGTAACAACAGTAACAGTACTTTGAGGTTTCACCTCACATCTACTAAATTAACAGAGATAACAAAAATGATACTAATCAATATTGGAGGAGCTTTGTAAAGACTTATGCACTAATACGTGCTTGCTGGAGCCATGAATTGGTCCAGTTTTAGAAAGAAATTTGAAGTTGTGGTAAGAAAGTGATTAAAATGCCTCTACTGCTTAACCCAGAGATCTTCTTGATAGACATGTACTCCAAAGAGGTCAAAGAAATAAAAGAATGTGTCATACAAACCAAAATGCTCATGGTAGCATTTTTCCCTTTGGTAGCAAAGCATATTGAACAATGTATATGTCCATTGACTGGGGAATGACTGAACAAATTGTGGTGCTTGAACCTAATGGAATATTATTATGTATATGAAGATTATTAATGGAAGATTATTATGTATATGAATATGAAGAACCCAGAAGAAAAGCAAGATTTATGTGAAGTGCTGTGAATTAAAACAATCGGAATCAGGGTAGCAATGATAAAATGAGTAATAGCAACATAATTGGATAGTATAATTGTAACACTAATGGCATAATTCGAAAATAAAGAAGAGGAGAAGAAGAGGAAGAGGAAGAGGAAGAAGAAGAAGAAGAAAGAGGAAGAGGAGGAGCAGCAGCAGTAACAGCAGCAGCAACAGCAAGAACAAAAACAGCAACCAAAATTAGACTGAAAATTCTATAATCAGCATTACCAAGCAGGCCGCTAGGTGGTGCCATGGATAGTATGTTAGGCTTATAAAGTCAGGAAGACTCATCTTCCTAAGTTTAAATCTCGCCCCAGGCCCTTAGTAGCTATGTGACGCTGAGGAAGTCACTTAATGCCATTTGCTTCAGTTTCCTCATCTGTAAAATGAGCTGAAGAAAGAAGTGGCAGGCTGCTCCAGTGACTTTGCCAGGAAAACTCCAAGTGGGGTCACAAAGAGTTGGACATTATTGAAAGTGACTGAATAACAGAGCAGCTAGGAGGTATGGAGGACAAGAAGTCACCCTGAATTCGAGGAGTTCTGAGTTCAACTCTGGTCCCCAGTACTTTTAAGTTGTGTGACTATGGTGGACTGATGTAACCTCTTTCACCTTCAATTTCCTCATCTGTAAAATGTGGGTAAAAATGGCACCTACGTTTCAGAGTTTTTGAGAAGATAAAGCAACATAATTGGAGAAAGAAATGATCAACCACTCTACTATCTTGGCCAAGAAAACCACAAATGGGGTGAGGATGAGTTAGAAAGCACTGAATTACAACTACTCCAACAAAATGCCTTAATATCCTTAATGTGCTTTGCAAACTTTAATATATATATGAAAAAGTATATGAATATATTTTATATATTATGTGATATTAAAATTAACATGAATATAATATATAATCATATATAATATATGAATTTGATCATCATTATCATCCTTCTTGATATCATTGTCCTCTTCCTCCTCCTTCTCTTCATCTCCATCAACATTGTTACTACCAAGCTTGATGGGATGAGATGGTTTATTTCCTTCCCTTCTTTGCGGAGACAGGGAGCTATGACTGGGGAATACTGCATATACCATCAGGCTTAGTTGACATGTTGGTTCCTTTTAGTGAACTACTCTTTTTTTCTCTTTATTTTTTTTTTCTTCTTGCAAAGATATTTCAGGGTAGGGGAGTTGGGAGGAATATATTTGAAAATGTAAAAACTAAAATTATCAGTAAAATAAAAAATAGAAAAGAAAGAAATAATATGTTGACCCATTATTAAAATGGATGCATAGAGCTAGGGGAATTCATAATTCTTCTATTATATAGTCAATGAAAATAATGAAAGTCAGTAGAATCATTTTGAAATGTACTAGGAGGTTTAACTCAATGTTTCCATCCATTAAAGCATTAACTTAGGTTCTATCTGCTAGCTTTCTCCATGTGTTCTTTGAAGACACTAGCCTGGTTCTGCTCTATGGTAACCATATCAATCTACTCTTCCAAGAATATTCTCTGTGAACTTTGAATTTCTTTCTCATCGAGACGCAAAATGTACAGCCCTATTGAGAACTTAACCACTTAACAAAGATCAAAGACAATTTAGAATGAAACTTGATTTTATTTATTTTGGGCTAAGTGGGTCCTAATTGACCGTTAAGAGAATGTAGAGCAGGAAACTTTATTAGTCCCTAGGATTTATATCACAGGTTTGCATTTTCAATTACATGAAATATTTTCATTCAGCGTCAGTGTACATTTAACTAGCAGTTTCATTTCATCTCAGATCTAAAGGAAGTAACATATTTATTAAGGCATTTTGATCCTTAGGAGACAGATTAATAAGAAGCTTATGACAGTTCTGCATGATAAAATGAGTCAATAAACAGAAATGTGTGCTGATGTTAGACAGACTGATCCACAAATAATACAATACGTATTTGTCTTGTCACAGAGAAAAATAATTTGACAGAGCTATTGTTATAATTAAATACAGTCTACAATTCTTAGTTTAAGTTTTGGGGAGCTTAACTATTTTTTTTGCAATATTCTTAGATAATAAATAATATAGTATAATTTGATTTTATGTAATGAATATGAAAAGCAAAAAGGTTGGTGATGGTAGATTCTAAAAACCATGATAAAATACTGGTTTATATAGAGCAATGAATCATGTTTATGTAATAATAAATATTTAATAGCTTTAGTAAATTCATGGATGTATATGTATTACACATATATGTATACATGCATAGAGATGTATGTGTTATATAGTGAAAAATATGACCCCCTGAGGTATAACAAAGAGAATATATGAATGAGTGAGCAAATTAATGAATGAAAAAAAAAGAAAAAAATATTTGTAAAGTGTTTTTTCTTTCCATTTTCCTTCCTCCTTCTTTCCTTCTTTCCTTTTCATTTCAGCTGTAAATATTTCAAAGATAATGGTCATTGTTCATTTCTCCATTGTTACAGAATTCTAGAGACTCACTGTTGTAAGGAACCCTAGAAGTCAACTATTCCAAAACATACTGGTGATAGTGTCCTCTCTACACACGATCATCTGGATACTGCAGACAAGTCTAATTCCAGCTGTTCCCTGGAAAATATAGATCAGAAAGACTGAATTCTGGTATCATCTTCATCATATCCTAAGATTGAACTAGAACTGATAGTAATTCAGTAGATCAACTGTCTTTATTATTTGCCTGCTACATGCAGAGTACAGTATAGTGGATAAAGACCTGGTTTAGCAATTAGGAAGATGTACTTGAATCCTGCCTTTTACATTCTGGGAAAGTCACTTAACTTCTCAGTGTCTTCAGACAACTCTTTAAGACACTAAATTGTAGATTAGCTTCAGACCTACATTGGTAGACACAGTTTCCTTTCTAGGAGTTTCCTAAACCAATAAAATCATAGTTCTGGAACTTCCTGCAACCCTCCTCCTCCCCAAAAATATGCAAATCACTGTACTAGGGCTCATGAATACAAAGACATAAGTGACAAAATAGAAGGTTTTGCCATCCAGAAACTATTATTCAAGTTTATGTGTGTGTGTGTGTGTGTGTGTGTTCATAGTAGTGGTGGTAATGAAGGAAAATAAAATACATACAAAAATAAATATAAAATTTGAGGAAAGGATAGCATGAATAACTGGCAACACTAAGGAAGAATTCATGGGAGATATGGTAGCTGACTTGAGGCTTTAAGGAAGTTAGTAATTCTGAGTGGGGATGAGAAAGGAAGACATTCCACAATGGGAGACAGACTGAGTAAAGGAAAAGATTTAAGTGATGGAGCAGCAAGTTTGAGCACCTGAAAAAAACTATGATAGCACCACTCATTGGCTGAAATAGTTCAAAAAGGTATATAGTAGCATAGGATCAAGCTGAAAAGGTGGTTAGGGTCCATATTATTGAGAGCCTTAAATGCCAGATAGAGCAATTTATATTTTACCTTAATGTTAATAGGGAACTACTAAAGGCTTCTTATCAGTGAAGTGATATGGTCAGATATATGTCTTAAGAAGACTTTCATCAGGCATGTGAAGGATGGACTGAGAAGGGGGATCCTACTGAAAGTAGTACGACAAATTCAGCAGCTGATGAAGTAGCCTAAATAGAAAGCGAAGATTCTCCGAGTTCAGTGGCTACATCTGCGTGAGGAAAGCAGAAGAATGGAGGCGATGGATGACAGAAGTTGCAGTAGTGAGATAGACAGGGATTAGTTGCTCATTGGATACAAGGAAAGAGAGAAAGGAAGAATTCAAGAAAGTCTCTAAGGTTATGAACCCAAATGACTAATGTCCTTAGTAAAAAATATTAACATTTGGAGGAGCAAGAAATGGAGAGAAGATAAGAAATTTTGAAATCATATGTCCAGATAGAGCAAGATACAGTCCAAGAAACCAGCAGAACAAATTATATGCAAAGCTCAGGGACAAAGCTAGAGGCCTACAAGTCACTACCACTTTCAGTTGCATTTAGGTCATGGAGGGAGTCCTGGGCTAGAGCCAGTATGTTCAAATCTGATTTTAAATCTGGTCTCAGATGCTTACTATTTGTATGACCCTGGGCAAGTCACTTTTGTCTCTCTGGATCTGTCCTACTCTATAAGGATAAAGGTGACAATAATAGCATGTATCACCCAGGCTTGTTGCAATAATTAAATGAAATAATATTTCTAGGTGCTTGGTTAATGCTGGTTTCCTTCCTTCCTGTTCTTCACTCTGTATACTAGCAAACGGCTGAGAAGTCACCTGGAATTCAGGTGACTTTTGATTAGTTTGACTTCAAATCAGGATTTTGGAGAAATTTATATCTTTAGGAAATGAAGTTGATGTGAAAACAATATGGATTATATTCTATAACATACCTCTTCTGTCTTAGAGAATAGGCATTCACTTTTTAAGACTCTTCAGTTGTTGCAATCTTTTTTTTAATCTATTTAATTTAAAATATTTCAGGTAAAATGCATTACTTGGAAGTGGAGATTAACTTGGTGGTTTTATAGCATGGTGGTTAAATAGTATATAGAGGTATTTCATTATGTCTGGAAAATGGTAGGATATAAAAATGATAATGTTAATTAGGTAATTAAGACACTTGTATCTGTTTTTGTTCATCTATAAAGAGAAATGAGTTTGATTAGAACACTAGTATTTTTTAGCTTCTGAAAAGCACAACAGTAATGTTTAAAACTTAAAGAAAAAGTTTTGACCAACTGTTACTATAGGAACGCAAAGCTCTCTTTTATTTTGCTAATAGTGGATTATTATTTATTCCTTTAAACTGAAAATATTAACCTTTGAAACTATATGCAGAAAACAGAATTAACACAATGAAAATACATAGAAATCAGTTTGGCTGGTAGTGTCTATAGTTTTCTAAATATGAATGTTCTTTTATGTAGTTAAATCAGCTAATTCTTCTTTGGACCTCACAAAGAGTTGAATACAAGCTTGGTAAGACTTCTTAATGCCTTTCAGAAATCAAAGCTTGAGGTAGTCATTGATTCCTTGCCCTTGGTTATAAAATAACTGAAGAGTTCTGACCTTCCTGTTATAAAAATCTCCACCATCTATCATAGTGCTAGAACATCACAGACCCTTAATAAATATTGGTTGATTGAATAATAAGGAAATAATTGAAAATTCAAATAGTCTTTGACACCCACCAGGCATAGGCTTACAGGTATGCAATAACAAAGCTGTCAGATGCACTTATTTCTTTGCTTTACTCAATTAATAATTTCGTGGAAGTAAAATGGAAAAGGTGGGAACTTGACTAGTGGCCAATGGAAATTTGAAAATTTATGGAAACAAGCTTACTTCAGTGAAGGATCTTGCTTCATTGCCTTCTATTACTAAGCACAGTGGTGGTGATAATGGTGATGAGGAGGAGGAAGAGGAGAAAGGGAAGAAGAAAAGGAGGAGGAGGAATATGATCAGTAGATTGAATGTTCTCTAAAATAGAATCTGTAGACGCTATCATATTACTCGGAACATAGCAGGTACTTGAATGCAGGTCAATATTAATTAAATGATTATGAAGAAGAAACAATAAATTTGATCTTGACTGTAAAAAAAAAAAGCTACGTACTCCAGTGTGTTATGTCTTTCTTTTTCCTGATTAGATTTGTTTCTAGAAAAAAGGAACATTATGTGAGGGTAATTCGAATCTTAATTGATACCAACCTGCTCAGACTCTCTTCTCCCCTCTGATTGAAGGACTGGCAAGTGAAATACCAAAATCCTCCTGATGCTTCCCTTTATAGGGGGCAGAAATTGGCCCCTTACTCTCCTCTGCATTTTCTGCACTTACTAATTTCACCTCCACTGAACAAGATGCCTCCATGCTGGGCATCACCTAGCATGCCCCCATCAGCTTTCTGCCTCCTTTTGTGTCATTTCCCCTTTTATATTGTAAGCTCCTTGAGGGTAGGAGCTGTCTTTCATTTGAATCATGAATAATTTGAACTCTAGTAATATCTGTTAGTAGATAACTGCTATTAATAGCCTAACTTTTCCACTTTTAAAAATAACCTCATCTTTCAGGGCCTTTGTTTCCTCATCTGTGAAACAGAGATAATACCACCACCAGATTATGAGAATCAGATGAGGAAATGTATGTGAAGTAACTTTTGACTAAAAAATCTATATAAATATAATTATCATTATATTACTATTGCCACTGGTATCTTGTACATAACATATGTCTTGACAGACATCATCAGGGACATGTATGTCAAGGCTAATGATTTGGCAGGCACAAGGGACAACAGAGGGACAACAGGTGGACAGTGTATAGTGGTATAAAAATGAAGCAATAAAGACAGGGGAGGACCTCCAGCCTTGATCCTCTCTGGAGGATTTGTGGAAATGTTGTTGAAATGTTTCAGTTGTATCTGACATTTTGTGACCCAATTTAGGGTTTTCTTGGCAAAGATACTGGAATAGTTTGCCATATCCTTTTATCATTTTACATATGAAGAAATTGAGGCAAACATTTAAATGGCTTACTCAGGGTCACTTAGCTAGTAAGTGTCTGAGGTTAGATTTGAACTCAGGAAAATGAGTCTTCCTAACTTCAGACCCAGCACTCTATCCATTGTATCACCTAGCTGCATTTTTATGGAAACATTATTAGTTATGGAAATATTTGGATACACCTGGATGTATGGTTGCGTGTCATGCAATCGAAACTGGTCAAGATAAGTGAAATTGTCAAAATGAAATCAAAAGGAATTACCAAAAAGGTAATCTTGAAGACAAAAGAAGTGGAACAGGAGGAGGAGAGTAAAGTAGAAGAAAAGAATAAGAAGGGGAAAGGGAAGGAGGGAGAAGAGGAGGAAGAGGACAAAAAGAGGAAGGAGGAGGAGGAGAAGAAGAAGAAACAAAAGAACAAGAAAGGGAAGAGAAAAAAAGAAGGAAGAGGAGGAGGTGGAGAAAGGAAGGGGGGAGAAAAGGAAGAAAAAAGAAGAAGACAAGGAGATAGTGAGAGGGAGAAAGAGAAGGAGGAGGAAGGAGAAAGAGGAGAAGGAGAGTTGTAGTGCTCACTGGAATATGTATTAAAAATTTACACTATCCTGGACCTTGGGAATGAAAGAGTTAATGCAAACACACACACACACACACCCACACACACACACACACACACACACGCACGCACACACACACAAATAACAAAAATATATTAAGAACTTAAAACAATAGCCATTCAATATAGCCTTCCTAAGCAAGAAAACTTTCAAAAGATACAAGTGAAATCTCAGAATTTACTGAATGGTGTCAGACAAAGCTGTTCAAATTCTGTCACTGACTTAGAGTGTAATTATAGAAAATTTCATATTTCCTGAGCCTTGTCTCCTTGACCTAACCTTTCTGGTGTATTGTGTGCTTTCACCAATTATAATAACATATTTTTGTAGTATATTGAGATTTACAAAGCTTTTTTCTGTAAAATAATAGATTGATAAAACAAATATTATTATGTCGAGTTTATCTATGAAGAAATTGGGGCTCAGAAAGTTTAAGTAAGTAACTTGTTCCAAGTCACAAGAGCTGGGGCCCAAATTCACATCTTCTGACTCTAAAACATGTGTTTTTACCTTCCTTGAAGGACACTAAACTAAATGTATAAGCTTCTTGGTATTCCTGCTTTGAAAGGTGCTATAAAAATAGACATTTTAATACAATGTGCTATTATCTTCCATGGCCACATAGACATACATTAATTTTCTTTTAACCTTTCTTTTATAATTGTGATTATTGTTTAAGAAGAAACAAACATATAAGAGACTTGATACTAACCCATTATGAACAAGTTAATTATACTATATCCTATGTGTAATTAATGCCATTCTAAGGTAAATACAAATAAGTCTAAACCATCCATTAGTTTGTGATATGGAACCTTAAATGTTTCTGAGGGAAAAAAAAAAGTTTAGTTGGATAAGCTTGCAAAAGGTTAGGATTCGTTCCTGAGATCTTATGCAAACCTCTGAAATCTATAATATCGAACTAGAAATCTCCCAAAAATATGCTTTCTCGTAGGATTTCAGACATTGCAGATTCTGTTCAAAGATATGAGAAAATAGGTAGAAGTTGGTTTAATGTCAACCTCTATAGTCTATGAACTAGAAGCATAGAGGCAAACTTTTAAAAAGAAACAAAATCATCTTAAATATTTCTGAGAAGGGAATGATCTTTACTTAGTAATAATTCTAGGTATAGTACATCACTATCACTGTAAAGCCAAGTTAACAAGGGATCTCTAGTCAGAGGTTGGAAAAGACTTTAGAGGCTATTTAAGTTAAACCCCTCATTTTACACATAAGGAAACTGAGAGTCAGAGAGTTAAAGTGACTTGCTTATCATTACATAGGTAGTAAGGGAAAAAGATACTTTTTTAAACAGTTCTTCTTGACTTCAAACCAAGTAGGGAAATTGGTTCTTTCTACTGCTTTGTTTTGTTTTCAACATCAGTAATGTCTTTACAACAATAAAAACAGTAATCCCAAATTATCACCAGTACCATCATCGAAAATTCTTTAATAAGTGTTTCTTGCGATTCTTAGTACATGAAGATGCTGCTAATCCAGGAAGGCTTGTATTTCCTTTGAGTTGTAGAAACGGAGATTTTTTTTCTTTTCAGTGAACCATTCATATTCTTTTTTTTAAAATATAAATTAATTTATTTAACTTTTTACATTCATTTTCACAAAATTTTAGGTTCCAAATTTTCTCCCCATTTGTCCCCTACCCCAACCCCAATACACCGAGCATTCTAGTTTCCCCTATGACCAATCTGTCCTCTATTCTATTATCCCTCCCTTGTCCCCATCTTCTCTTTTGTCCTGTAGGGCCAGATAACTTTCTATTCCCCATTGCCTGTATTTCTTATTTCCTAGTAGCAACAACAATACTCAACAGTTGTTCCTAAAACTTTGAGTTCCAACTTCTCCCCATCCTTCCCTCTCCACCCATTCCCTTTGGGAAAGCAAGCAATTCAATATAGGCCCTATCTGTGTAGTATTGCAAATGACTTCGATAATAGTCGTGTTGTGTAAGACTAACTATATTTCCATCCATCCTATCCTGCCCCCCATTGTTTCTATTCTCTCTTTTGATCCTGTCCCTCCCCAAGACTGTTGATTTCAAATTACTCCTCCCATTACCCTCCCTTCCATCATCTCCCACCCCAGCTTATCTCCTTCTCCTCCACATTCCTGTATTGTAAGACAGGTTTTCATACCAAAAAGAGTGTGCATTTTATTCCTTCCTTTAGTTGAATGTGATGAGAGTAAACTTCATGTTTTTTTTCTCAGCTCTCCTCTTTTTCCCTCCACTAAAAAGTCTCCTGCTTGCCTCTTCTATGAGAGATAATTTACCCCATTCCATTTCACCCTCTCCTCCCAATACATTTCTCTTACACAATTACCTTCATTTTTTAAAGATATGATCCCATCCTATTCAACTCACTCTATGCTCTCTGTCTCTGTGTGTGCATGTGTGTATATGTGTGTGCATGCATGTACATGTGTGTGCGTGTGTGTGTGTGTATGTGTAATCCCACCAACTACCAGATACTGAAAAGTTTTAAGAGTTACAAATATTGTCTTTCCATGTAGGAGTGTAAACAGTTCAACTTTGGTAAGTCCCTTATGACTTCTCCTTGTTGTTTACTTTTTCATGCTTCTTCTCATTCTTGTGTTTGAAAGTCAAATTTTCTTTTCAGCTCTGGTCTTTTCATCAAGAATGCTTGAAAGTCCTCTATTTCATTGAAAGACCATTTTTTCCCCTGAAGTATTATACTCAGTTTTGCTGGGTAGGTGATTCTTGGTTTTAGAGCTAGTTCCTTTGACTTCTGGAATATCATGTTCCACACCCTTCTATCCCTTAATGTAGAAGCTGCTAGATCTTGAGTTATCCTGATTGTATTTCCACAATACTGGAATTGTTTTTTTTCTAGCTGCTTGCAATATTTTCTCCTTGACCTGGGAATTCTGGAATTTGGCCATAGTGTTCCTAGGAGTTTCTCTTTTCGGATCTCTTTCAGAAGGTGATTGGTGGATTCCTTGAATACTTATTTTGCCCTCTGGTTCTAGAATATCAGGGCAGTTTTCCTTGATAATTTCATGAAAGATGATGTCTAGGCTCTTTTTTTGATCATGGCTTTCAGGTAGTTCCATAATTTTTAAATTGTCTCTCCTGGATCTATTATCCAGGTCAGTTTTTTTTTCCAATGAAATATTTCACATTCTCTTCCATTTTTTCATTCTTTTGGTTTTGTTTTGTTATTTCTTGGTTTTTCAGAAAGTCATTAGACTCCATCTGTTCCATTCTAATTTTGAGAGAACTATTATCTTCACTGAGTGTTGAACCTCTTTTTCCATTTGGCTAATTCTGCTTTTGAAAGCATTCTTCTCCTCATTGGCTTTTTGAACCTCTTTTGCCAATTGAGTTAGGCTATTTTTCAAGGTGTTATTTTCTTCAGCATTTTTGGGGGCTCCTTTAGCAAGATATTGACCCGTTTTTCATGCTTTTCTTGCATCTCTCTCATTTCTCTTCCCAGTTTTTCCTCCACCTGTCTAACTTGATTTTCAAAATCCTTTTTGAGTTCTTCCATGGCCTGAGCCCATTGAATATCTATTTTGAAAGTTTGGGATACAGAGGCCTTGACTTCTATGCCTTTCCCTGATAGTAAGCATTGTTCTTCCTCATCAGAAAGAAAAGGAGGAAACATCTTTTCACCAAGAAAGTAATCTTCTATTGTCTTTTTTTTCCTTTTTCTGGGCATTTTCCCAGCCAGTTACTTGACTTCTCAGATTCCTCCCCACCCCTGCCTCACTAGTGCTTGGGGTCTGAGGTTCAAATGCTGCTCCCCAGCCTCAGGGCTTTCAGTGGCAGGTGGGGCTGCTATTCAGGGTAAGATTAAATTCAGGTTCTCAGGTAGGGGCAGGGTTGCCTCCCAGGCTCAGTTCCCTCAGGGGGTTTATGCAGAGACCTTCACTATAGATCCGAGCTCCTGCCTGCTTTGGGAGCTCCTGTCTGCTGGTTCCCCCCTCCTGCTGCCTCCCAAGGGTGCCTGAGTTGTGGAGACACCCCGCTCTCCTCTCAGCTGGCCCAGAAGTCTCTCTCACTGACCTGTAGCATCTGTGGGTGGAGGGACCTGCATGGCTGCTGGAGATTCCATCTCTGAAGCCTGCTCGGATCTGCTCCTCTAGGGGCCATGTGGCCAGGGCAGGGCTGGGCTTTGCTCCAGTTCTGGCGCATGATGGACATTTGGTGTTGGTTTTTCAGGGCTCTCTGGAACAGAAATCTCCTTCACTCCGTTGCTGTGTGACTTACACTGCTCTGGAATTTGTTGGGAGTTCCTTTTCACAGGTAATTATGGGTTGTGAGTTCAGAGCTAGCATATGTGAATCTTTCTACTCTGCCATCTTGGCTCCTCAAACCATCTATATTCTTGAAGATCTCTCCAATTACCACCATCTCTTACCTTTTTACCAATAGTACTGTATTTTCTATTTTTTAAATAACATTTTATTGACGTATTTTATTTCTACATTACAAGCTTTTACAGATTATATCTGTTCTATGAGATGCTTCGTGTAACAAAGTAAAACAATTAAAACTACTGTAACAATATGGTTGAGAAAAATGATTATTTCTCTCATATTAATAACTAATTATTAAAATTGGGGACACTTCAGCTTTTTTCCCCCTTGTCCTGTTTTGTTGTCCAATCTGTCAAAGAGAGGGCTGATGGAAAACAAGATTGACATACTCCTTATTTTGGGTAATGACATTCCCCCAAACTAGATCAGACTTCTAATCTAAACCAAAACTCCCTACGCATGGTCTCAAACTCAAACTTGGATGGGGGATACGGATTCTTCCTTTAGGTTGCTGGGGTAACTGGAAGTAAGTGACATCATCAAAGTTCATTAGAGTAGATTCCAGCCGCTCACTGTAATATCCATTCTCTCTTATTACTTGTTAATGAAGAAGAGTTGACTGCCATCTTCTGAAACACCCACTTTTCTAAGGCCATAAAAGCCTTGAGATTGCTGTCATGAGGGTTTTTGACTTTCTAGACTATCAATGATGTCTTTTATTAAAATGGTATCATTATTAATGAAATGAATAATTAACCAGAAATTAGGTCTTTTGAATGTTTTAAATGCCACAGATTAACTCACCTGAAAATACGTGCAACATCCCACATCTATGGCACCTAACTAGTTAAAACAACAAAGATCTTATTTAAATTGGCTCCTTATACATCTTAAAAATGAGAATTTTCTCAGGCAAACTTGTTGCAACACTTTTCCTCAGCTAATTGTTTCTCAAAGCTGACTGAATGGTTGTATTTTTAAATCTGTAGTCACAACATAAAGCAAAGTTACCTGATTCATGGGATAGAATCCATGAATTTTTTTCTATTTCTAACTGAATAATAAAATTGCATATAGTAAAATAATAATGTGTGTATAGATGGAGATATTGTTTTGGTCTAATGAGGATGTTTTCTGTCAATGGAAATGATAACAGAAATACTAAAGTAAAAGGAAACCATTTGTTACATGTTGAAGTTGGAAAGTATTTCTGGATATGTATTCTATAAATTCACAAAATAGCCACTACTACAAGAAATATATAATGTCTTAAATGATTTTATGCTTATCCTATCATGCAAGCTCCTGCTTGGTTGCCACTTTGGTCAAGAAGCTTTTCTGACTGCTAGCCATTAGGTTTCTTTCCCTCTTCTAATTATGTGTGACTTCTTTCTCTGGGTACTTGTTTTATCCCTCTTTAGAATTCAAGCTCTTTGAGAGCAGAGAACATTCTTCATTTTGTCTTTATAACCTCAACCACTAGCATAATTCCTTGCAAATATTAGGTGTTTAAGAAATTTCTGGTTACCTCCACTTTTTTTAGAAGTCAAGAATTAGAGGGGGGGGAGGAGCCAAGATGGCAGAGTAGAAAGACTCACTGTATACTAGCTCCGAACCCACAGCCCAGAAATTTCCTGTAAAAAGAACTACCCACAAATTCTGGAGTGGTGCAACCCATGCAGAAACACAGTGGAAGAGATTTCTGTTCCAGAGAGCCCTGGATAGCCATCCCCAGGGGTCCGTCACACTCTGAACAGCAGAGCCCATCCCTGTGCTGCACTGGCCAGGAGGCGCCAGAGGAGCAGATCCGAGTATGCTTCAGGGATGGAACCTCCAGTGGCCATGAAGTCCCTCCACCAACAGGCGCTAGTGAGACGTCTGGGCTGGCCAAGAGGGGAGCGGGGTGTCTCTGTGACTTGGGCCCCCTTGGGAGCCAGTGGCAGAGGGAGTGGCAGCCTGGGACTCCCGGAGCAGGCAGGAGCTCATGGCCATTACTGAGGATCTCCGCATAAACCCCCTGAGGGAACTGAGTCTGGAAGGTGGCCCTGCCCCTACCTGAGCACCAGAACTTAAGCTCACATTGAATAGCAGCCACTCCCGCCATGGAAAGCCCTGAAACTGGGAAGCAGTATTTGAATCTCAGACCCCAAGCACAGGCTGGGCAGATCTAGGCGGGGGTGGAGAGGAATCTCAGAAGTTAAGTAACTGGCTGGGAAAATGCCCAGAAAAGGGAAGAAAAATAAGACCATAGAAAGCTACTTTCTTGGGGAACAGATGTTCCTTCCTCCTTTCATTTCTGATGAGGAAGTACAATGCTTGCCATCAAGGAAAGATGTGGAGGTCGGGGCCTCTCTATCCCAGACATCCGAGGTGGATGTCCGGGGGGTTCAGGCTATGGAAGAACTCAAAAAGGATTTTGAAAATCAAGTTAGATAGCTGGAGTAAAACCTGGCAAGAGAAATGAGAGAGATGCAAGAAAAGCATGAAAAATGGGTCAATACCTTGGTAAAGGAGACCCAAAAAAATGCCAAAGAATGTAACACCTTGAAAAATAGGCTAACTCAATTGGCAAAAGGGGTTCAAAAAGCCAATGAGGAGAAGAATGCTTTCAAAAGCAGAATTAGCCAAATGGAAAAAGAGGTTCAAAAGCTCAGTGAAGATAATAGTTCTCTCAAAATTAGAATGGAACAGATGGAGTCTAATGACTTTCTGAGAAACCAAGATATCATAAAACAAAACCAAAAGAATGAAAAAATGGAAAAGAATGTGAAATATCTCATTGGAAAAACAACTGACCTGGAAAATAGATCCAGGAGACACAATTTAAAAATTATGAAACTACCTGAAAGCCATGATCAAAAAAAGAGCCTAGACTTCATGTTTCATGAAATGATCAAGGAAAACTGCCCTGATATTCTAGAACCAGAGGGCAAAATAAGTATTGAAGGAATCTCTCGATCACCACCTGAAAGAGATCCAAAAAGAGAAACTCCTAGGAACACTGTGGCCAAATTCCAGAATTCCCAGGTCAAGGAGAAAATATTGCAAGCAGCTGGAAAGAAAAAATTCCAGTATTGTGGAAATACAATCAGGATAACTCAAGATCTAGCAGCTTCTACATTAAGGGATAGAAGGGTGTGGAACATGATATTCCAGAAGTCAAAGGAACTAGCTCTAAAACCAAGAATCACCTACCCAGCAAAACTGAGTATAATACTTCAGGGGAAAAAATGGTCTTTCAATGAAACAGAGGACTTTCAAGCATTCTTGATGAAAAGACCAGAGCTGAATAGAAAATTTGACTTTCAAACACAAGAATGAGAAGAAGCATGAAAAGGTAAACAGCAAGGAGAAGTCTTAAGGGACCTACCAAAGGTGAACTGTTTACATTTCTACATGGAAAGATAATATTTGTAGCTCTTAAAACTTTTCAGTATCTGGGTAGTTGGTGGAACCACACAGACATACACACACACACGCGCACACACACACACACGTACACATGTGCGCGCACACACATACACACATGCATGCACATACAGAGAGCACAGAGTGAATTGAATAGGATGGCACCATATCTTAGAAGAAATTAAGGTAAATGGTGAGAGAGAAATGTAGTGGGAGGAGAGAGGGTGAAATGGAATGGGGTAAATTATATCTCAAGAGGCAAGGAGGAGACTTTTTAGTGGAGGGGAAAAGAGGAGAGCTGAGAAAAAAACATGAAGTTTACTCTCATCACATTCGACTAAAGGAAGGAGTAAAATGCACACTCATTTTGGTATGAAAACCTATCTTACAATACAGGAAAGTAGGGGAGAAGGAGATAAGCAAGGTGGGGGGATGATGGAATGGAGGTCAATGGGAGAAGGGAACAATTTGAAGTCACCACTCTTGGGGAGGGACAGGATCAAAAGAGAGAATAGAAACAAGGGGGGCAGGATTGGATGGAGGGAAATACAGTTAGTCTTACACAACACGACTGTTATTGAAGTCATTTGCAAAACTACATAGATATGGCCTATATTGAATTGGCTGCCTTCCTAAAGGGAACTGGTGGGGAGGGAGGGATGGGGAGAATTTGGAACTCAAAGTTTTAGGAACAACTGTTGAGTATTGTTCTTGCTACTAGGAAATAGGAAATACAGTTAATGGGGAATAGAAAGTCATCTGGCCCTACAGGACAAAAGAGAAGATGGGGACAAGAGAAGAGAGGGATGATAGAAGAGAGGGCAGATTGGTGACAGGGAAAATTAGAATGCTTGGTGTATTGGGGTGGGGGTAGGGAATAAATGGGGAGAAAATTTGGAACCGAAAATTGTGTGAAAATGAATGTAAAAAGTTAAATAAATAAATTTATATTAAAAAAAAAAGTCAAGAATTAGAGGTGTAGTGGTAGCGGGGGACACTGCCTTTCTACCACCTAGTTTTGGAACTTCTTTCCTAGTCAGTCCTTTTTTTATTCTTACTTAGAAAAAGAAGAGAGGAGATGAATAAAATAACACTGAAAGGCTCTTGCAGTCCAAAGTCACCAAGCTATTTTTCCACCCACAAAAATGCTTAGAAATTCAAGGATGCATTCCCCTCCTTTATTTTCTGAAACTATCAATGAAGCCCAGGGTAGCTGTTCTCTTGAAAATGACCTATTTTGCATTTTGTAAGGCAATGGAAATGCTAATGAATGTTCATTTATCATTAGTTGCTTGTGAGCATGACAATAGTTTTACTAATATAGCAGGCAATTCAATCTATGAAAAATCCAAATAATCATTACATATAACTAAACTTGTTTTCTAACTCCTGTATCAAATTGCATCAATGCCATCAGTCATGGAGAAGATGGCATAAAAGTGATCTCATACTCATGCCCTTTATTACACTTCACTAATGTAATTGGTAGATTAAAAAGATGAGATAATCATATTAAGATCTATATCTATCCAATCCAGGACATATGAATCATCAACTTATAATGGCTGAAAAGAATTCTGATGTAATATGTTATTTTGAATATTCATATACACCAAAACCTTAACATTGCAATGTGGCAGTGCTCCATGACCCTTTTGCATTACTGGTTAAATGACATTTGTCACACTCAAGCAGAAACAATTATTAATAATTTTCATTTCATTAGGAGCACTATAATAAAATGTCAACAACCCTAAAAGTGCATCAGGAGTGTACAAATTAATTTTGATTTTCTGAAGTGTAATTACTTTTGTAAGTACTAGACTGTGTAATCACTTTTGGCGTTATTTCATGTGCAATCAATTATACTTAAATGAACTTATCTGTTTTCAAACATGATTTTCTAAGGTCACCTGTTGGTATTTTTATTTTTGCTATTGTGAAAAATAAATTATCGTAGACTTATGGTGAGCTAGAAATAGGAAGGTAATGATAAGATGAAATGAAGAAAGACAGTAGTGAAACCTCATTTAGAAGAGAAGTAAGGAAATCTAAACATACTCCTATTTGGTAGGGGAGGGGCATTGTTTTCAAGGATTACAGGACCTGAATTTCCATATGACCTACTTGGCAGGATTAGTAATTTCATAAATATGAAAATACTTTAAAACTGATACAATTATTCTTTTATTAAAAATTTATTTAATGTTATTTTCCCCCGGTTGCATGTAAAATCCATTTTTAACATTTGTTTTTAAAACTTTAAGTTCTAAATTCTCTCCCTTCTTCCTTCTCCCCCTTTCCCCATTGAGAAGGCAAGCAATTTGATATAGGTTATATATGTATAGTCATGCAAAGCATTTCCATAATAGTCATGTTATGAAATAAAGCATGAACAAAAAAAAAAAAACAAGAAAAATGAAGTTTAAGAAAAGTAAGCTTCAATCTATATTCAGACTATTAGTTCTGTCTCTGCGGATGGATAATATTTTTCATAAGTCCTTCACAGTTTTCTTGGGTCGCTGTATTACTGAGAAAAACTAAGTCATTCATAGCTAATCATCCTACAATATTACTATTACTTTGTACACAGTACATTTCACTTTACATCAGCTCCTGTAAGTCTTATCAGTTGTTTTTTAGAATATTCTGCAGATTATTTCTTATTGCACAATAGTATTCTATCATAATCTGATGCCACAATTTGTTCAGCCACTCCCCAGTTGATGATTTTCCCTTCAGTTTCTTATTCTTTGCCACCAGAAAAGAGCTGCTGTAAATATTTTTGTACATATAGATCCTTTTCCTTTCTGTTTTTTTTTTCATCTCTTTGGGTACCAATCAAATAGTGGTATTGCTAGGTCAAAAGGCATGCACCTTTTATAGGTCTCTGGGCATACTTCCTTCATTCCAAATTGCTTTGTAGAATGACTGAATCAGTACATAAGTCCTCCATCAGTATATTAATGTCTAATTTTTCCCACATTCCACACATTTGTCTTTTTTTCCTTTTCTGTCCTACTAAAATCTACTGTCAGTCTAAAAGGCATGCAACGGTATCACAGAATTATTTTAATTTTTATTTGTCCAATTAAAAGTGAGTTAGAACATGTTATTCATATGACTATAGATAACTGATTGCTTTATCTGAAAACTGTTCATATATTTTGATCTTTTATCTTTTCCAGAATGGCTCTTATTTTTAATAAATTTGACTCAGTTCTCTATATGTTTCTGAAATGAGGCCTTTATCAGAGAAACTTGCTTCATTTTTTTTCTCGGAGTTACTATCACTAATTGCATTTCCCTCCATCCTATCCCCACCCCCATTTATTCTATTTTCTCTTTTCTTTTACCTTGTTCCTCCTCAGAAGTATTTTACTTCTGATCTAGCCACTCCCCCAATTTGCCCTACTTTCTGTCACTACTCCCTCTCTGTTATCCCCTTCCCCTCCTACTTTCCTGTAGAGTAAGATAAATTTCTATTGAGTATGTCAGTTATTTCTTCTTTGAGCCAGTTCTGATGAGAGTAAGGTTCCCTCACTCTTCCTCACCTTCTGGTTTTCTTTATTCTCCGCCCCCCCACCTCGGTCTCTCTCTCTCAGTCTCTGTCTCTCTTTCTCTACCCTGTCTCTTTTCAAAGTGTTTTGCTTCTGACTATACCCTCCTCCAACCTGCCCTTTTTCTATCACCACCACCCCACTTCTCTTACAACTTTCCCCTCTTGTCTTCGTTGAGATTTCTATACCCATTTCAGGGTATAGGATATTACATCTTTGAGGTTCACTCATTCTTTCTCACTTTTCCCTTATTCCCTTCCATTGTAAAAGCTTTTTCCTGTCTTCTTTATGTGAGATAATTTACTCCATACTACCTGTTACTTTCCCTTTCTCCCAGTACATTCCTTTCTAAACCCTTAATTTTATTATTTTTAGAAATCATCCCTTCATAATCATCTCACATCTATGCTCTCTGTCTATATATTTTCCTTTTAACTGCCTTAATAATAAGAAAGTTCTTATGAATTACAAGTATTATCTTCCCATATGAGAATGTAAAATTTGACCTTATTAAGTTCCTTATGATTTCTCCTTCCTGTTTCCCTTTTTATGGTTCTCTTGAGTCTTACATTTCAATGTTAAATTTTCTATTCAGCTCTGGTCTTTTCTCCAGGAATGCTTGAAAGTTCTCTATTTCGTTAAATATTCATTTTCTCCCTTAAGGATTATATATTTAGTTTTGCTGGGTAGGTGATTCTTGGTTGTACTCCTAGAACCTCTCCTTTCTGGAATATTATGTTCCAGGCTCTAATCCTTTAGTATAGAAGATGCTAAGTCCTATGTTATTCTGACTGTGGCTCCATGATACTTAAATTATCTCTTTCTGGATGATTGCAACATTTTCTCCTTGATGTGGGAGGTCTGGAGTTTGACTATAATATTCCTTGGAATTTTCATCTAGGGATGTCTTTCAGGAGGTGATCTATGGGTTATTTCAATTTCTATTTTACCCTCTGTTTCTAGAATATCAGGGTAGTTTTCCTTGATAATTTCTTGAAAGATGATGTCTAGGCTCTTTTTTTAACCATGAATTTTAGATAGTCCAGTAATTTTAATTTACCTCTCCTGGACCTGTTTTCCAGGTCAGTTATTTTTTCCAATGAGACATTTCACATTGTCTTCCTTTTTTTCATTCTTTTAGTTTTGCTTTATTGTTTCTTGATTTCTCATAGAGCCATTAGCTTCCATTTCCTCTATTCTAATTCTTAGGGAAGTATTTTCTTCAGTGAACTTTTGAGCTTCCTTTTCCATTTGGCCAGTTCTACTTTTTTAAGGTTTTTGTTTTCCTTCAGCCAATTTTTGGGCCTCTTTTTCCAGTTGGTTTATTTTGCTTTTTAAGGCATTTTCCTCCTCGTTGACTTTTGGACCTTTTTCACTATTTGAACTAATTTGAACTTCCCCTAAGAACTGCTTTTACAGTATCCCATAAGATTTGGTAGGTTGTCTCATTATTGCCATTCCCTTGAATGAAGTTGTTGGTTGTTTCTGTGATTTATTGTTTAATCCACTCCTTTATGATTAGATTATTTAGTTTACAATTAATTTTTGCTTTATCTTTCTGTGGCCTTTTATTCCATATAATTTTTATTGCATTATGATCTGAGAAGAATACATTGACTATCTCTGCCTTTCTGGACCAAATTGTGAGGTTTTTATGCCCTAGAACATGGTCAGTGTTTGTATATGTGCCATGTACTGCTGAGAAAAAGGTATATTCCTTTCTATCCCTATTCACTCCAGAGATTTATCATAATTCCTTTATCCAGAGTTTTATTCACCTCCTTAACTTCTTTCTTATTTATTTTGAGTTTAGCTTTATCAAGTTCAGAGAAGGGGAGGGTGAAGTCCTGTACTAGCACAGTTTTGCTGTCTATTTCTCCTCGCAACTCCCCCAACTTCTCCTCTAAGAATTTGGATGTTATATCACTTGGAGCATATATGTTTAGTAATGATATTGTCTCATTGTCTATGGTGCCTTTTAAGCAGGATATAGTTTCCTTCCTTAGCTCTTTTGATTAGATCTACTTCTGCTTTTGCTTTGTCTGAGATTAGGATTGCTACCCCTTCTTTTCTTACATTAGCTGAAGCACAATATACACTGCTCAAACCTTTTACCTTTACCCTGTGTGTATCCCCCCCGTTTCAAATGTGTTTCTTGTAAACAACATATTGCTGGATTATGGCTTTTAATCCATTCTGCCATCTGTCTCTGTTTTATGGAAGAGTTCATTCCATTCACATTCACAATTATGAATACAATCTGTGTCTTTCTCTCCATCCTATTTCCCACTGTTTGTGCTTTTAGTTCTTCTGTCTCCCTTCCCTCCTCAATAGAGTTTTCATTTTTGACCACAACCTCCTGCAGTCTTCCCTTACTTCTTTCTGCCCCCCTCACTTTTACTCCCCTTTACCCTAACTACTTCTTCTCTCCCTTTTTTCTTACCATACATTTTCTTCTCCCTTCCTCTCCTATTGCCTATATAGCTAGTTATATTTATATGCTTAATTAAGTTTATCGTTTCCTCCTTGAACAAATCAGATGAGAGTACCTCTCAAAAAATGCTCATCTTCCTCCCCCCTTTCTCTCTACTGTAATATAATTTTGTACTTCTTCCTGATGTAATTAACCATTTTCTGCTTATTTCTTTTCACATCTCCTGTTATAATCCCTTCATATGTCTAAATCACATTTTTATCATCACATCATTTACTTTATACCTGTTCCCTATATCTACATATATCCCTTTTATATTTCATAATAGATGTATAATTCTCAAGATTAAAAAGTATCATCTTCCTTTATAAGGAGGTAAACAACTTGCCTAATTGAGTAACAAAATTTTCTTTTCCCCTGTTTATCTTTTCATGCCTCTCTTGAGACCTGCTTTTGAAAACTGAATTTTCTATTGAGTTCTGGTCTTTTTGTCAGGAAGGTCTGGAAATTGCTTATTTCACTGAATGTCCATCTCCTTGCCTGAAAGGTTTTGCTGAGCTTTACTGGGTAATTGATCCTTCGTTGTAGTCTCAACTCCTTTGCCTTACAGAATATCATATTCCAATTCCTTTGATGTTTTAATGTAGAAGCTGCAAGGTCCTATGTGATCCTGATTGTAGCTCCTTGATATTTGAATGGTATCTTTCTGGCTGCCTATAGTATTTTCTTCTTCACTTGATAGTTCTGGAATTGAACAACAATATTTCTTGGTGTTTTTAGTTTGGGATCCCTTTCGGGACATGAATGGTAGATTCTTTTGATGACTATTTTACCCTCTGGATCTAGCACTTCTAGGCAGTTTTCCTTGATGATTTCTTGAATAATTATTCAAGAAATCCAGGCTCTTTTTTTTATCATGTCTTTCTGGTAGTCCAATAATTCTTAAATTTTCTCTCCTGTATCTATTTTCTATGTCAGTTGTTTTACCAATTAGATATTTTACATTTTCTTCTATCTTTTCATTCTTTAGATTTTGTTTGACTGATTCTTGATGTCTCAAAGAGTCATTAGCTTCTACTTTCCCAATTCTAATTTTTATCAAATAGTTTTCTTCAGTTAACTTTTGCATCTCCTTTTCCATCTGTCTGATTATTCCTTTTAAGGAATTATTGTCTCCAGTTAGTTTTTGTACTTCCTTTTCCAGTTGACCAATTTTCCCAGTTAGGTTTTGTGCTTCCTTTTCCATTTGTTCAATTTTCCTTTTTAAAGAGCTGTTGTCTTTGTAGAATTCTTTTTTTCATACTTTCAAAATCATTGGCCAGTTCCTCTTCTATTTCCTTCTTCAGCTTTTCCAGGAGAACTCTTTGTGTCTGTGAGCAGTCCATAGACACTTCTGAAGTTTCCGATGGGAGTACAGTCTCAATACTGACCTCTTTGGTATTCCTGTTTTGGTCCTTGTCCCCATAGGAAGATTCTATGGTCTTTTCATTCTTGCTTTGCTTCTTCTTACTCATGATGATGATGCTTTGTGTATTGTGGCCTCTGGTTCTTTCAGCCAGAAGCTGGAGAACCTGGTTTGGAGCTGACTGTTATGAAAAAGTAAAGGGCAGGTGCTGTTTTTTTCTTTTTGTCTTGTGTTTCCCTGGATCAGTCCTGGGGCTAGCTTCTAAAGTGTGGGAGCGGAGTAGTCTGATCCTGCGAGATCTCCTCAGCTGAGCTGCAGCAAAGGCAAGCTCAGTTGTTAGTGATTCTGGCTGCCCTATTGTCTTCCCATTTCCCCTGGAGCACTTAGGCACTCCTGGGTCCTGGTGCAAGTTTCCACCCCCCTGGGGCTCCTCTTCTTCCTGTTTGCTTCAACCATGGTAAGAGGAATATTCTTTAATGATTTTCCTAGCCTCAGGTTCTATGAGACTGTTTGCCCCATCTGCTGATCCCACTGATCCAGAATTTTTCTGGGGAAATATTTTATGGTTCCTTTGAGGCCAACAAGGGGAGAGGGAGAGAGCATCTACCCATTACTCTGCTGTTTTGTTTCCCGGAAGTCGAGTAGGTGATTTACAGGTATTTAATCTGCAGGCTGATAGTCTCAGGAGCTGCAGCGGCTGATAACTGGGGCTCAGTGGCTGTCACTCACCCTGCTCCCACTGATCTCCTGCCCTGGCCTGACACTCTGCTGTTCTGCTGCTACCTCAGGCTTCCCCAGGGGTTTCCTGCTCAGCCTTGCTGTGGTGGGACGCACTGCACTGTGTGCTGTGGGCTCACCCCTGTGGAACAGATCCTTCCCATCGTCTTTCCAGTCTGCCCTGGTCTGTGAATCTGCCAGTCTGTCTCCTATTTGATTCTGCACCTCCAAAATTTGGTCAGATTCCCCTTTTAGATGTATCTAAAGGAGTTTGTTTAGGAGCTTAGGTGAGTAATTGCTCTCACTCCACCATCCTGGCTCTGCCCCCCTTTACTTAATTTTTATTGAAAAAAGTAGATTTGTTTATGTGTAACAGTATTGATAATACCTATCCTTTAATGAGATAATAATATATTGCTTAGTTCAGTGTTTGATACATAGTAGGTGTTATATAAATGTTAGCTATTATTTTTATTTATATATCACTTTAATGTTTGCAAAATTCTTTAGAAACATTGTTTCATTTGTTCTTTACAACAGTCCTGTGAAATGGGTGCTAATATTATCCTTATTTCACAAATGAGGAAATTGTACTTGAGAAATTAAGTTCCAAGTTTACATTAAGTCTTGACAACTCAGGTTGTCCTGTGTCAGAGGCCAGGATCATCCACTGTATAATTATTCCTCCAGATAGCCATAATTTTAAGCATTATATGAAGTCCCCCAAAGAGTTTCTATGCCTTATAGTTTGGAAAACTCTGGCCTAAATAGATGATCTTCATGATTATGGCCAGGATGTAATGATGATGATAACAACTTAAAAATAGTGTGTCACCAAACTATTTGAAATTTAACTGGGCTCATTCTTAGACAATAGGCATATTTTCTAGCACTATATGTGAAAATATTGTGGAAGTGTTTTCAATTTGGTAATACCAATTGGCACTTGGCTTCTGGCATCAATTTCTAGAACTTAGGGTAACCTCTATGCTATAATAGATATCAGAGAAGGAATTTAGAAGTTATAAAAATATCATATTACTAATAAAAGTATAATTAAACACATAAAATGATGAAACATGGAAGCAAAAACTTAAGGTTTATTTTTAAAATTAATCTCTTGATTTTAGGAAAAAATACTTGCAGTGACCTAAGAACTCAGTTAATTAGGGGTTTGCCAAATTGTTTAGTTTTTATGGCTTGCCAAGTGTGTAATTACTTTGCTTGGCAGTTTTTTATTATAACTGTTCTCCCAAAGAAAATTATGCAGCATAATTATTAACTCTAAAATTACGTACACATTTATCTGCTCATATTTGCTTTCATGCTTCAGCTGTCACTTAAACATCTCCTACTTGAATCCTGCACCTGTTTCCTAGTGATGTTTTCAATGTGTTTGTACTAATTTCCCATTATATAGCAGAAAGCCAAACACTAAGAGAGGAGGAACAAAAAGCAGAATTTAATAGAAAATCAGTTCCTATTAAAACAGAGCCCCCAATCGTATGCAGAAGGAAGAATACTGAGTCAGTTGGCCAGATTCATAATTTATTCAGTGCCTTTTTTTGGTATTCTCATTCCCTCTTCCCATTTTAAAAAGGTACCTTAAACTCAGGCACAAAGTGATAATAATTCCTTTGTCCAGTTTCTGACCCTCTGGGTCTTTTGGTGAGAGTAGAATAAATGGCTCTTGCTTGTCATGAAAAAGAAGGGAAGGATCCAGAAAAACAACAATAATTACAACCCATAATGAAAATAAAAATAGAAATTTCCTTTTAAATTGAGCCATTATTATGTGTTGAATAGATTCAGAATTCAAACCATAATTGCTTGTTTGATTGAAGATTTATGTATTGTAGCTGTCTTGCTTTAAAAAAAAAAAAGCTGAAATCAATCAGTCATGCAACAAGTAGGAAGGAAGCATTTTTTAAGCACTGACTATGTGCTAGAAACTGTGCTAAAGGCTTTATAAATATTATTGCATTTTTATCCTCATGAAAAACCTGCAAGGTAGGTCCAATCCTATCCTCATTATACAGTTGAAAACTGAGGCAGACAAAGGTTAAATCCATGACAAGGGTCTCATATCAAATATGTGTTGAGCTTAGATTTGAATCGGGTTTTCTTGACTCCAAGCCAAGCATTCTACCTACTACCATATCTATCTACCATTTACCCTACTATTTTTAAAACCTTCCAACAACTCTCACAGAATCCTCTGATTTTGACTATTTGGAAGTTTCTTGCCATGTGAAATAAACACAAGAGAAATGAGTTTTTTTGTGAGTCTTGACAATCATTCTTCTGCAATATTCCAAAGGGCTCAGCTCTGCCAAAATACACTAGGTACCTTGGTTCAATGTTGTCCATTTTACAAGGTTGTATTTGTAAAATAAAAATCTCACTTTTGAAAATTCATTAGTTCTGGCAAGGACTAATCAGAGAATTCTTTGCTGTTACCTGATCCCTTTCCAGAATATGAAGTTGCCAAAACTTCAGCTTAAATTTGAGTTGCCAATTGGTTGGTGTTTTATGGTCCATATGTTTGGGAGAATTCTAAAATGGCACAAATCTTGATTTGCCAGACTGGTGCTGGCAAACCACAAAGTGAGAAGGCCGATGCTAGAACCCTCTTCTCTTAGCAATAAATTCTAGTGCTAGTTGAACAATCTTTATGCATTCAGCTGATCTGGTTATTTAGGAATATAACAATGAAATGAAGTTTTTCTTTTAGGTAAAGAGAAATCTAAATATACATGGAAATGTCTTTTATTGAACCTTATATATTGAATTTCTATGTATATCCATCAGATTCAAAGGTACTGCTTTGAAAGTCCTGATGGGCTGGTATTGAGCTTTGTTATCATGATTGGACCTGCTCCTATTGACTTCACATAATTACTGTTCATTTCATTCTTTGATTTAACTATTAAGTTTTATTTTTTTTTCCCTAGGCAAGAACAAAAATGGTCAGGGAAACACCAATGACTTGTTCATTTCCTTAAAGTATACTTAGTGATTCTGTGATAGGAAAGTCTTTCTTCTGACTTGCGGTAGAAAATGCATGATTGAATTTCCTGTCCCATATTTTGGACTCTAATTTGTCATCTTCTTCAACAATCCTATGAGAAATTAGACTTTAATGACTCAATTCATTCTTGGAAAACAACTTTATGTTCCATTTTAAGGAAACTGCCTGACATATTTTTTGCTTTACACCTTCTGGCGCCAAATGCAAACATTGACTGAAAAGCCAGGCCTGTAAACAGCCTCCTGTCTAAACAATAAAAATAACATGGAAACTTCTCCTGTGGTTAGTGAATTAACCATAAACTATGCATTAGGAGAAAGAAGTAAGATTATATCACTATGTCATAGAATAATTGTAAATTTACCAAAGGCAACTGATGAGGCATATTAAATTGATATTGAAAACTCATACTGATCAGTGGTTGAGAAAACCATAACCATTTCCATCTGAATGTTCATTTAGCTATGATAGCAGAAAAAAGAAGCCAAAGGAGGAGGAGAGAATAGGAGACAGAAGTAGAAAGGAAGTAAGGAAGGAAAGAAAGAAGGAAGGAAGGGAGAAAGAAAGAAGAAAGGGAGGAAGGAAGACAGCTAAGAAGGGGGTGAAGGAAGGGAACAAGTGAGAGAACAAAGGAGAGAGAGAAAGGAGAAGAAGGAGAAAAGGAAGGAAAGAGCAAAGCAGGGAAGAAAGGAAGGAAATATTTAGGTACAGGTTCATGAGGCAAGTAGGCTATAATGGAATGAAACTTCCTGAAAGTAATTTTAAGGAGCTAACACAAAAGCACTTTTGGTTTATTTCTTAAGTGCAAATGAAATTTTTATTTTCTAAAAAAAAGAAGACATCCATCCAAGGGAAGTTAAAGGTTAATATCTGATGTATTAGTTTAGGTACAAAAGAGAACATTTAAAAAGTAGAATGTTAAGATTTTTAATTTTGAGAATTAAAAGAATATTGTGAACTTGATTCTATGTTTCACTTTTATGAAATATGTAATTTGCCCTTTACTTGGTGATTAATATGTGCCTGACTTCATTTCATACTTCTTTCTAGTTAATCTCCAAGTGTAAATAAAATGGTGTGAAATTAAAGTTGGCACACATTTCCTTTTCATTTCCACTTGGTAAGACAACACAACCTTAGACTTGTACCCCAGAGTTCTTCTTCTTCATATTATGTTTCAAATGTTTGCCATGTGAGGAATATATCATGCTGTTTATCAAATATAACCCCTCTAAAATCCCCTCTCTGGAAGTACCTTGGACCATTATTTAGCTGAATTCTTAAAAACAATTCAAATACAATTTCCCAGATCAAATAAAGATCAAATAGTTACACCTCTCTTTCATATGCTTTAAAAATAAGGTTTATTTTGCTTTTAAAATTTGTTTTGACTTGAAATTTCAAAAGAAATTTCCAGTATGGTAATTCCCTACACCAAAACAGATTAATAAATTTTCTGTAATGCAGAATCTTAGAGAATTGCCTAATCTGATCACCCCTGGTTACCTAACTAGCATGCTTCAGTGGAAGAACTTGAATCCAGGTCTTCCTGATTGTAAGATTTACAATCCAGTATCTCCTTACAATTTGACTTGAAACAATTTAACTTAAGATTATTTCTTTAAAAGTAGATCTTTTGAAAGATTATTATCTTTCATTTTTTTATATCACCTAGATCCCCCTTGTAGTCCATCCTAGAAATCAGTATTTATAAAAAGAATTCTTAAAAATTAAAAAAATGAATGAAATATGTTATATTATGCAATATTCTATACTTGTGGACACTCTACTTCTACAAAGATGACAGAGAGAAGTAGGGAGGGAGGGAGTAAGGGAAGGAAGGCAAGAGAGAGAGAAAGAGAGGGAGAGAGCAAAAGAGAGAAAGAGAGAGAGAAATCTCATATATCTATCGCAATCTATGTATATATCTATCTATAAATCTATTGGTCTGTCATCTATATATCTCTCTATATATCTATGTGCTTATGTATGTATGTATGTATGTATGTATCTATCTTTTATTTCTATACTGCCTAAAGTTTTCCTTGACTCCTTGGGAGTGATGCTCCCTTCTTGTCTCTCCACAACTGCAATATTTTCTTTAATAAAGTGTGTTTTGAAAAGAAAAAAGTATGAGAAAAAATAATAAAACCTACTGACACATTAAAAAAAGCTCATCCTTGTATATAATATTTCACATCTCTTCATGCCAACTTCTGCAAAGGTATGGAAAGAGATGTCTTCTCCTATCTTTCTTTTGGATCCAAGCATTTTCTTTGTTTTAAAAATGCATTTTTTTCTAAAAGATCTTAAAAAATGTTATATGGACTGTGAAAAGATAGGCATGCCAATCCATTGCTGATGGAGCTATGATGTTACATAATCAATTATCCTGTAAAACTGTCTGGAATTTTGCAGGCAAAGTTGTATTAGTTCTTTCATACATTTTCATTCAAAGATTCTACTACAGAGCCCTCCAAACAAATTACTGACAATAAGAAAAGTCCCATATGTGCAAAAATGTTCATACTAACTTTTTTATAATGAAAGCTGAAATAAAAAATATGAGTTCATTCATTTAGGCTGAACAAACTATGGCATATAATGAATATAATGGAATGTAACAAATCAAAAATATGAAGAATTTGGGGAAACATGGGAAGACTTGAAGGAAGTTACAGAGATTTTAGAAAAGCAAGAAAAGGAAAATGTATAGAATGATGGCAACCATGGAAATAAAGCCAAAATGGAGAGTTAACAATATTCTGGTCATGTATGTCATTGGTAGCTAGCACCATACTTCCAAAATTAAAAGATTCATTTCTCCTTTCTTAACAATTGATGCATTACTATGTCTAGGAATGTACTTTATTTGGATGTTTGATGGGCATAGCAGAGTATGTCTAAACAAAAATAATGCATCTGAAAAACAAGTTGTATTTACCAATAGAAGATATCTGAAGCTACTCCATTTTAGGTCAGGTAGGTTGTACAATGGATACACTACTGGGTCTGGAGTCAGAAAGACCTAAGTTCAAATCAGATCTCTGAGACTGAATATCTTTGTGACCCTAGGAAATCAGCCAACCTCTGTTTGCCACAGTTCTCTCCACTGTAAAAGGGAGATAATAACAGTATCTCTCTTACAGGGTTGTTGTGAGCATTAAATAAATTAATATTTATAAAACACTTACCATAATGCCTGGTACATAGTATTATATATAGGTGTGATACATATGTTTATTCCTTTCCCCCTTGATACAAAATCTAGTCTAAAGTCTTCTACGTGAACTTCCTCAGCATTTTTCATCACTAAAGTTTAGAGGCAGCTCCCTTATATATTTTTTTCATGTTTACTGGGAGATTATTTTCTTGCAGAATATTAATCTGTGGAATCTTTCAATTCTAATAAAAATACAAACTCCAAATTTAAATATTACAAATAGAGTTTATATGATATCTCAAATGATTATGGGGCTATGAGAGTACGTCACCAAGGTAAAGTGTCAGTTCCTAAGATGGAGAGAAGTACCTTATTCTGAAAATGGAAGAAACGGAAACAAAAAAAATTAAAATTATTTAATAGAATGGACACTGGAAAACTGCTCAATTTTAGCCCATAAAATATGCTACTGTACAAGAATATTACTGATGACATGAAGTGAAACAATGACGTCTCTACTTCAAATAAACTCTGAGGTATTTCTTAACTTTTCTTTTGATTGCCATTGACTTTTGAAACAGCTCCCTGGGGATGATGAATTCTTAATCTACTCTTATAAGATGCAGTCATTCACTTTACGTTTAATTGTGTTTTGGTCTGTCATATTGAAACTAAAACTAAGCTGATAAAATTTTTATAATGGTTTGTAATGATATTTGATATCCTGGTAGAAATTCCAATGGCAAATATATCTGAATGACTGAATGATTTCGCTGTCTGAAAAACAAAGTGTCATGCTATATATTTCATTTCCACTTAATACACATCACTCTTTTACTTAGTTTATACTTGAGTGTGACCTTACCGTAGAATGTAATTAGATTTCATAGGACCTCTAGTTTCAGGAAGATTTAACTTGTATCTTAGAAAAAAAATACGCCCTACTTCATGTATAATTAATGACACTGTTATGAAGACAGCATAATTAGAGGAAACTTTCACTCAGTATTAGACATATGGGAGCTTAGACACGTCCACATACTTTTTCTTGGCCTCAGTTTTGTTCTCTATAAAATAAAAGATTGAACTAGTTTCTTTCTAAAGTTCCTTCAAGCTCTAAAATTCTGTGATAGTACTTATGAAGCTATGTTCATGGGGAAAAAATGAGGCTAAATGCTCCACCTGGGGATTGAACCCTTAAATTTGTCCACAGTCTAGCCAAGTTAGCCACTCTATACTGAAGTATACAGTATTGTCTTCAAAGCAATGTGTTATCAAATGAATTTACATATGCAAAGCACTTTGCAAATGGTTAAGTCCTATATAAATACCAGATTTTATTACTAACATCATCACCATCATCATCAAAGACTTTACCTCTTTGGAAAGTTAAATGACAAAATGTTAACTTATAGAATCTTCTCAGGATTTATAGGAAAAATAGCTCTAGTGCCTATGAAAAGTGATTCTAACAAACGAGAGAGTCAGTAACACAGCACATCTAATTGTACGAGGTAAACTGGGGTGTTCCTGAAGGTATGAAAAATTCCAAGTCAAAGAATTTCCTTGGATTCATATTTATTGCCAGATTACAGAATATTAAGTCAAGCAATCTCAGTAAATCAAAATAGGGGCAAACATCATGTAGACCGTGTCAGCTACAATTACAGTTCCCAGAACCAGTATCTGAAAGATAATATATTTCAATTTCTCTGTTAGCATTCAGAATTGTTAATTCATGGGCAAGTAATTTAGATGAAGTCTAGATGAGAAATTGAATTTTAAGCAACTCATCAGGAAAATCAGTGCTTACCATTATTGAGTTGAAAATAGTTATCGATGGTTATTGGCCTTGGAACTGACACGCTGAGTTTTGTGTAGCATACAGCATGGGAAGAATTAACCAGCTCTCCATATACTTGAGACTTTTCATTGCATTAAAATCCAACTCTAAAAACAGTTAGCACTAAATGATTGATGAATACAGATAGATGAACTATTTCTTTGAATGATGACGATCATAAGAGGAATGTGATCTTGAAAGGGTTTATAATTGGGAGTAATTAAATGACTAAGGGAATGATGAAAATTTTTACTTGGAAGAAATATGTGGATGAATTATAAAAATCCTTTACATGTATTTATCTACATACACATAGATATAATTTAGATTTTTTTCTAGACTTCACAGGAACACATAATATCTACCAAGCACATTCATCATTGCTATGTCTACATGTGGAAATATGTGTATAAAAAAGTAAAACTTTCAATTCATAGTGTTTCACCTTGAGTACTCATCACATCCTCCACACTTCTATTTTTTTCTAGGTTCTTGAAGGGGATATATGGAGAAAAATCTCTGGTATACTAGTCTTCTAAGCTGAAAAATTTGCCAGTTTGAGCTGACTAACATATTTGTATGAGTGTGAATGTTTTATGTTTGTTTTGACTTGAAAGTCAGACTAGTTAGACATAGAAGGGATGAAGAAGGTTGATTACTAGATGATGAATTTAAAAATCTGGTAAAGGTAAACTACAATATGGACAAAACTACAGAAGAATTTGCCATGGTTCTCCAAACTAAGTAAACACGTACCTTGATATTCACTTTTTGTTACATTTCATTGTACCTACATTGATAGAGACTGGTCATTGTTTTAGAAAATTCAATTTATAATCAACAAATACAAGAGATCAGTGTTTTGTAGGTTCTTCAGAAACCTTTATATCATTCATTTGGTTTTGAGGAAGAAAGTTAAAAAAGCACTGGATATGGAAATCATTAGAGGACATAATAAAAAATTAAATTGACTCTAACTTAATGAGACAAAGTTGATTAGTTATATATTTAGTGGTTTTTTCAGAATCAACTCTGTGTGAATTTAGAGCTAAGGTTGATGTAAACAAATTAGGAAGGAAAGTATAGAGACAAGAAGATGACATGACATATGAAAAAGTAACTCCAATACGACCTTTTTAAAGGGAGCTGTCAACTCTGAGGAAAGGGATATGAATAAAGGAAAAATATTGACTCTGATTTGCACTCATATTGTTTCTCTAATAAACGATAATATAAAGCTGGACACACATGTCGTGAAGCAAGTCCACCCATATTTCTATCTTGGACAAGTCCTGCAGCTGTACAATGAATGGAGCCCAGAACTGAATAGGAAGAAGGTTTCAGGTTGGATCACATTTGATGAACTGTGCAGTGATCCCTAGTTGTTCATTATGATAACCCATCATCTTTAATATCAATATCCTCCTTGTGTTGTTTTTTTTAGGGGGTGGGGTGGGGCGAGTGGAATGAGGATATTAGTTATTTGTGAATATTTGAGGGTTTGGTACATGTATAACGGAAGCAGACCAATAGGAGTCCCATCCTTTGAGCAAGTTCAGGATGTTTCCTATTGAAATTACCCAATTGGAAACAGAAAGGTGGCTCACAGAAATCAATGCATGTGCAAGCATCCTTGATGTGTTTTTTTAATCTGCTTAATGTTTGAATGGCTGTTAATGCAGGACTGATAATGCATACAATAGGTACTAAATGAACAAATCAACCCTTTTCTCTATGGCAGTAATATAGTTAGGGAGATAAAAGGTGATAAACTTTCATGTAGGAAACGAACTTTAGAGCTAGCCCAGGAAAGACTGTAATACTCTGTTCTGCAGTATCACATGTGACTGTGATCCTCTGTTCTGCAGGTTGTTCCTTCGAGTTATGCTGGTGTCTCACCTGGCTTGGCTGCTGGCAAACTCTAGGGTAGAATCAAATTCTAGGACCTTTGGATTACATCTGACCTTTAGAATCTCATCAATGCACAGCCCAATCCAGTCTCTCTGTATCATTCTTTCATGTAAAAACATATAAAACATAACTGAAGAAGTAAAATGGCCATGACATATGCTCATAGCTTCATGGAAGGTGTGGAGGAGGGAAGACCTCAGGCCTCTCTACTCTTTAGAGGTCTCAACACTTCATCCTCCTCAGTCCAATGCATCCAGTAAGAGGGCACAATTTAGCCACAAAGTGCCTATTGTATGCAAACTCAGTGCTGCCTCAGCACCATTCAAAATGCTACTCTTCGAAATACAGTAAGTTGATATAAAACAGTTGCAGGAGAACTATGCATGATCTGACATGTAGAGTAGACCCTTTGCATACAAGCTCATAAGTAGGTTCACTGAACATCCACTTGGAGGTTTATAGGAGGAAGAATACATTGCCTGTGCTCTTGAGGAATGGGTGTCATTGACAAATCCTCTGTTATACAAGGTTGTGGAACTGAACATTTTCTGCTTGGTCATAGTGAAAAAGAATTAGGAACAATGCCCAGGAGCTGCAAAGAAGTGGTTCTAGGCTTGATGAGAAAAGAAAAAGTAAGACCAAAAGTTTTTTAGCTATTAGAATTATACCAAAATGTCAAATGAAGCCTGAGAAGGTAAACACCTCTCTCCTTGGAGGCACTGAAACTTGATAACTGTTTGCCAGGTATTATATGTAAATCATTCCACCTCAGACAGATTAGAGGAGATGGTCTCCTCTTTCCAACTTTCCAACCACAGTCTGCTCTGCTATTGTCATGAGGGTGTGACTGTTGAATCAACATTTCGGGTAGCTTGGGGGACAATGGAATGAGGACAGATGGGCATAAGCAGACTGCAATAGTTTACCAATAATATCTTGTATTTCAAAAGTAGTGAAAAAGTCATTACTAAAAATATGATAACTAACAAAGGAAGGGGACCAAAATAAGATGGAATAAATGGATCGATGTTCCAAGTGGGATGTTGGCATACTTGAGAAAGTAAAAGGACCATAGGACCACAGAAAAGCTTCATATGAGTTTAGGTAATTATTCTTCAGAGAATTTATATAAAAGCCTTGGGTGACTTTGGTACTTATTCTTCAGAGGATTTATATAAAGTCATGTAAAATAATTGTATAGTATGCGAAGGTATGGATGTGTGATATGCATCAGTGAAGATTGTAGAATCATCAAAGTATTTAAAATTATTGAGGACATTTTCAATTCAGTACAGTTCAACTTATTTCAAAAGGTATTTATTATTTACTTACTAGGTACCAGTCTCTATGTTAGGTGATAGAGATAGAAAGACAAAAAAAAAAATCCCTACTCACAAGGAATTTACATTTCAGTGATTAAGGGCACAAAATTCAATCAAAGCAGATTTATTAAGCACTACTATGTTCCAGGTACTATACAGGGTTGTGAGATCCAAATACAATGCACAGAAATATCCTTGCATGCAAGGAGCTTATGCCCTACCTAGGAAGATGACAAAGATGTGTAAAGATATATACAGCATAAACGTAAATTGAATAAGTATACACAAATTAAATACAAGGCAATTTGAGAGTGAAAGCCCTAGCCATTGCAAGAAAAAAGAAAAACTCCTACAGAAAATGATAGTTGAGACATATTTTAAAGGAAAAGAAGGATCTATGAAGTAGACATAAGGAGTGAATTCCAGTTACATGCAATAAGCAGTACAAAGACAGGTAGTGGGGAATAGAGCATCACAGAGGAGGATCAGAGAGAAGGCCAGTTCTGCTGGAAAGTTAGTTTAGAGACAGATTTGGTGGATCTTTGAAAGTTAAATTGGAGAATTTTATTTTATCCCAGAAGGAATAGGGAACCACTGGAATTGAATAAGGGAGATGCATGGTCATAGCTATTTTAAAGATAAGTTACTCGGAGCAGTTTGTAGGATAAACTAGAATGATGAGACAATTGAAGGAGGAGACTGCTGTAATAATCCACATGAGATGTGATGATGGATTGGATTAAACTGGCAGCAGAAATAGAGAGATACATATGGAGGTAGAAATGGCAAGATTTGGCAATTAATTAGTTATGTAGGGTGAGGGAAATGAAAGACAAAGAATAATGCTAAAATTATAAACCTCAGAGACTGGAAGGACATTTGCATCTCTTGCTACAAATAGGAAAGTTTAGAATAGAGGAAGGTCGAGGGGAGAAGAGAATTAATTAAGCTTTAGGCTTGTCGAGTTTAACATATTTCTAGGACATCCAATTTTGAATTTCTAATAAACAACTGGTGAAGTGGGAACAAAACTCAGAGAACTGGAGATAGATATAAAAATCTGTGAGTCATCTACATAGTATGATACGGAAACCCATGGAAGTAGATGAGGGAAGGTAAAGGGAAAGATTGGAGGAGAAAAAGAGAAAGTGGCAGAGTGGAGAGCCCAGGAAAGAACCTTAAGGAATTTGAGCAATTAGGCGACATAACATGTATCACAACTCCTTCCACCAATGTGCCCTCTCTTCTTACACCCCTCCCTTCCCTTATCCCCATCTTCTCTCTTGTCCTGTAGGGCAAGATAAATTTCCATACCCCATTACCTGTATTTCTTATTTCCCAGTTGTATGCAAAAACAATTCTCAACATTAGTTCCTAAAACTTTGAGTTCCAAATTTTCTATTCAGCTCTGGTCTTCTCCTCAAGAATGCTTGAAACTCCTCTATTCCATTGAATGACCTTTCCCCTGAAGTATTATATTCAGTTTTGCTGAGTAGGTGATATTTGGTTTTAATTCTAGTTCCTTTGACTTCTGGAATATCATATTCTAAGGTCTTTGATCCCTTAATGTAGAAGCTGCTAGATCTTGTCTAATCCTGATTGTATTTCCACAATACTTGAATTGTTTCTTTCTACCTGCTTGCAATATTTTCTCCCTGACCTGGTAATTCTGGAATTTGGCTACAATATTCCTAGAAGTTTCTCTTTTCAGATCTCTTTCAGGAGGTGATTGGTGGATTCTTTCAATTTTTATTTGCCCTCTGGTTCTAAAATATCAAGGCAGTTTTCCTTGATAATTTCATGCAAGATGGTGTCTAAGCTCTTTGTTTGATCATGGCTTTCAGATAGTCCTATAATTTTAAAACTGTCTCTCCTGGATCTATTTTCCAGGTCAGTTGTTTTTCCAATGCAGTATTTCACATTATCTTCCATTTTTCCATTCTTTTGGTTTTATTTTGTAATTTTTTGGTTTCTTATAAAGTCATTAGTTTCCATCTGTTCCATTTTCATTTAAAAACAAACAAACAAACTATTTTCTTCAGTGAGCTTTTGAACTTCCTTTTCCATTTGATTAATTCTGCTTTTTAAAGTATTCTTCTCCTCATTGACTTTTTGGATTTCTTTTTCCAATTGAGTTAGCTTATTTTTAAAAGTATTATTTTCTTCAGCATTTTTTTTGGGGGGGTCTCCTTTAGCAAGCTGTTGACTTGCTTTTCATTATTTTCTTGCATTGCTCTCATTTCTCTTCCGATTTTTTTCTCCACCTCTCTTACTTAATTTTCAAAGTCCTTCTTGAGCTCTTCCATGGCCTGGGACCATTTCGTTTATATTTTGGAGGTTTTGGATGCAGAAGTCTTGACTTTTATGTTCTCCTCTGATAGTAAACATTGTTCTTCCTCATATGAAAGGATGGGAGAGAATACCTGCTCACCAAGAAAATAACTTTCTATAGTCTTATTTTTCCCCCTTTTTTGGACATTTTCCCCACCAGTTACTTGACTTTTGGGTCCTTTGTCAAGAGTAGGGTATACACTAAGGACCTGTAAGATTTCAGTTCCTCCAAGGTGCAAAAATCAAGAAAGAGGAGTTTACTCCCTGGCCTACTCAGGGCTGAGATTCAGATCAGCTGCTAAATTCCTCCAGGGGCTTTAGGTAGAGGCAGGCCTGCCACTTAGGGCTGAGGTTCAGATCAACTGGTCAATTTGCCCAAAGGCTTTAAGCTGAGTGCTTCAACAATGAGACAATGGACACCAGCTACTGCCTGCCCTAGCTACTGCCATGCAGTAGTGATGCCCTGCTGCTGCTGCCTGGGGCCTGTTCTAGGGGAGGACCATACTCCATTGTCACCAAGGTGAAAAAGACCTCTCACTGACCTTTGAAGTGTCTTTGTTGGATGTGGGTTGAGGAATCTAGAACCTCCTGCTCCTCCTGCTGCCCTGCAGCCAAAGGGGGGCCATGCTCCACTGCATCTGATGCAACAGACTTTTCCTGTCTGCTTTCCAGGTCACACTGGGCTAGAAATCTCCTCCACTTTGTTGTTTTGTGACTTCTGCTGCTCTAGAATTTTTGAGAGTCTTTCTTTACAGGTATTTTATGGACTGTGGGGGAAGAGCTGGAATATGTGCATCTTTCTACTCCACAGTCTTGGCTCCACCCCCATGAATTTAGATTTTTAAGAATTTTGACTAAAAAAGAAGTGATATTTGCAGTGGATTGTCAGGCTCTAATAAAAAATTTTATTTCATTTACATTTTATTTTATTTTAATTTTAGGATAAAGGAGACATCAGGATATGCTTAAACAAAATGTAAAAAGCATACGTTTTTAGGAAGATACTGATGATTAGAGAGAGTAGGGATGATTGAAGATGCAATCTACTGGAAAAGACAGGAGGGCATGGGGACAGGTGTTTATATTTAGGGGTTGGTCTTAGCAAGCAAAAAGACCATCTCTTTGTCAGAGATTGAGGGAAAGGAGGTGAAAGTGAGAGTGGATATCAAAAGCTTTTGAGATGAAAAGAATGGAGGAGGAGGAAGCTGATTTTAAATAGTCCCAATTTTCTCAATAAAGTAAGCATCAAGATCCTCAGCTGAGTGAAAGGGAACAGGAAAGGAGATGTAAAAGGCTTGAGGGGGGGAAAGAAAAGCTTTGGAACAGCTTCTTTATGGAGTGAAACTAGAAGTAAATTAGGAGGGAATAAAAGAACTATGGTTGGTGCACAGTGAATATAAACTGATTTCAGGGTAGATGCTCTCAAATATGCAAAATAAAAAGAGAAAGTTTCAAAGGATAGCTGTGTGATACAATGTTAAAAAAAGTAAAAAGTGAACCTATAAATCTATATGCATTATACACATATGGGCAGAATTATACTCTTCTAATTTATGTTATCCCATAATTCAAAATAAGGAATTCTTATAGATGTATCAACTCCTTAAACCTACCAGGAGACTGAATATTAAGAAAATCACTGTTCAAACAGTACACAATATAGATGGCACACCAGGGGGATCTGACTACCGGATGATAAGAAAAATACTGCATGCATTAGTGAATCATCATGAGATCAGTGCTTGAAGTGGAACTAAGCATTGCTCAATGTTTACTTAGAGACATTTTGATGAAATAAGCCCACAGCATTTTGAAATGTTCACTAAAAGTCCCTGTCTTTAACTTTTTAAGTTGTCTTCATGCAAATGCCCCTGGATTTGGAATCAGAAGATCTGGGTATGCATTTTATATCTGCTACCTATATTTAAATGTGTGATCTCAGTCAAGTCAGTCACTCTATTGAGACCTCAGCTTCTTCATCCACAAAAAAATTGAATTTTACCTCCAATTCTTAGGTTCCTTGCAGTCATATATACTATGATCTTATCAGTTCTTCCAAGTCTGGTAAACTTAGCTTAAAATATACCTTTCAACCCTCAAAAAAAAATCTGCCATGCCATTTTTATGGGTCCTTCTTCTATGGAAAAAAATTGTAAATCTTTTATGACTCATTAGACATTTATGTGACTTGCTCAGGAAACAAAGAAAGGATAAAAGAAGTTGTCATTGGATGTATAATCTCAGAATGAGCCTCCCTGGTAGTAGCTGGTCTATAACCAACCAACCAATCAATCAGTATTTAATAATATTATGTTCCAGGCATATAAATTTGAGTTTGAGACCTTCTCAGTCTGGTAGGATGTTAGAACTTTAGTCATCTTCATGACCTGATAAGATATAGGAAGGCAAATTCAGTACAGGAAATATATTTATATATACATACACATATACATATATATACACACACACATATATATATATATATATATATATATATATATATATATAATTCCTTTAGAATATTGATATTTGCTCTCAGGGTTGCTTGAATGTAATATTTACTTCTATATGTAACCAGGTTATAAATAATTGGGTATCCTATAAATTTATTTTCCTCAGTAAAATACAGAATTTAGCTTAAATATCCAAAATATATGCTTGCTCTTGGAACATAAATATTCTCTCTGCCATGAAACAAGGTATGAATCATCAGCTACTAGTGAAAAATATGGCACAGTCTTAATGTAGAATCCAACAGGAGATAAATGACTGCTCATCACAATTTCTACCAAGAGTGTTAAGAATCAAATGATTCATCCACGATATTATAAGAATCAGAACAGTAGAGGAGCAGGCATGTTAAGCCAAGGAGCCAAAAGTCTTTCATCAAAAAGATTCTACAAACTTGTACATGTTTGTATTTGTTTTAATAGCACAGCTTCTGGCACCTAAAAAATGTTTAGTAAATGACTTTTGATGGATTTAATCCTGTGTTCTTCTTTCCCTCTATTAATGCAGATTTTTACTCCTCCACTCCAAGAAGATAATTCTGAATTGCTGTAGCTGACAAACTTCTTGCCTTGTGATCAAATAACTCTCCATAATTACCTAGTCTGGTTCTTGTTATGTAGTTTTGTAACCCATTAATGGACCTAAACTCAATCAAACAGTGAGCATTTATTTAGCATCTATTATTTGACTAGTACTGTTCTAGTCACTGAGTATGTAAAGAACAAAAGAACACCCCAGGCTTCAAGAAGCTTACATTCTATTGCGGGGGGGGGGGGGGTAGGGTGGTATGTACATAAATAAATATGTTGAAATAACTGCAACAAAAAAAAATAGTGGGAAAGGGCAATAATATCAAGCAAATTTTCATGTAAAGGGTGGTATTTAAACAGAAGTTTTGAAGGAAACAAAGGATTGTAACTGTGGAAGGTAAAAGGAGATTGAATTCTAATTATGAGGGAAATCCAATATGAAGGCAAGAAGATGGGAAATTGTTTTATTTGGCTTAAACAGCTTGGGTTAGACAAAATATCCAGGTTCCACGATTCACAGGAAATTGATACTTAGGAAAATAATACAAACATTAGATTTATTATCATGCAAATGGGTAGGGGAGCATATGCATACAGTATAGCAAGAGAGGTAGACAGATGTTTGGCCCCAAAGATGCAAAGAAACTCATTAAATTGGGAAGGGGGGAATATGTATAGTAGAAAAGATCTCAATAGGAGGTTATGCTTCAAGTTGAGGTCTAAGGAGGAAAATTTTATACCTTAAAAGTGGTCTTGGTTGAGAACAGGTAATTCATGTAAGATGTGGGAGGGAGTATATTTAATCAGAAATTCAGAGATCCAGAGATCTAGATGTGATAGGAAAATCCCCCCTCCCCTCTGCCTCTAACCCCCACCACTTATTGACACCGGGCTTAGGTGAGTGGAGTTTCCTTATTGGGTCTAGATATTGGGTGAGGATTTGAGAGAGCCCAAGGAATAGCTGTGGCTTGCAGCTCCAGAGTCCTCCAAGAGTCACTTCTAATCAAGAACTGTGATCATTTTAACACTTGACCCAGGGTCAGAATGAGTCAGGACATTGTGAGCAACAAGATGGTGGAATAGACATTTTCTCTGATTCCTACAACTTTTCAAACTTTCCCAAAGCATAATTATTTATCAACCATAAAGCAACGAGTAAAGTTGTTTACGTAGCCTAAGATACACAGAGTCCAAAAGAAGGTTACACTTTCTTCCCCAATCCCAACAACTGAAGCTCTTTGATCCTGAGCTATTCAGCATTCCTTCCTTGCTTCCTGTGCTATGGTTGTGTGGTTTTTCCTTCATTCTCGAAGAGAATCATGACATCAAGGAGATGATGCCATAATTTTCAATGAATTGGATTTAAGTGAGGGAGGGCTGTGCAAAGTCACAAGTCTGACTTTCTCCTCTAGAGTCCTCTGAGTTCAATGGCCAGATACAGATGAGTACAACTGGAGATAGCCCAGAATACAGTGTGAGACCCAGGTTTTTCCCTGAGGCAATACCCATTCAGTGAATAAGACTAGATAGGAAATGAGGAAAAAAATGGCCTCTTTTACCTAGTCAAAAAAAATCATTCTGGGAGGGAAATACCTTTAGCGTTTCTGACCAACCCAGAAACAATTGCTATTTACACTCACTCTGACACAAAGGGAATTATCATAAGTAAAATAAGGGAGTATAAAACATGAACCTGTCAGATCTATGGATAAATGAAGAGTTCATGATCTAACAAAAGATAGAGAGCATCATGGAAAGCAAAATGGATAATTTTTGGTGCATGAAATTTAAAAGGTTTTACAGAAACAAAACTAATACAACCAAAATTAGAAGAGAAACAGGAAACGGGAAAAATTTCCAACATATTTATTTTGTTAAGAACTCATTTCTTAAAGATACAGAACACTGGGCTGAATTTATTTAAAAGATACAGGCTATTCCCTAATTGATAAATGGTTAAACATATGAACAGATAATTTTTAGAAAAGGAAATTAAAGCTATCAATGGTCACATGAAAAAAAAACATCTAAATGATTATTGATTAGAGAAATGAAAATTAAAAAAAAAAAAAACTCTGAGATACCCACCTCCTTTTTTTTTTGATTGGCTAATGTTACAGAAAAAGAAAGTAACAAATGTGGGAGGGAATGAGGAAAAATTGCATATTAATGCTCTGTTGCTGGAGTAGTGAAGAGGTCCAGCCCTTCTCTAAAATGATTTGTTACTATACCCAAACAGCTATATAACAGTGCATGTCTTTTGACTCAGCAATACCACTACTCAGTCTGTATTCCAAACAGATCAAAGAAAAAAGACCCATTTGTACAAAAATATTTATAGTAACTCTTTTTGTGGTGGCAAAGTATGAGGGGATGCTCATCAATTACAAATGACTAAATAAATAATGATAAATGATTATGATGAAATACTATTTTGTTATAAGAAATTATAAGCAGGATGTTTTCAAATGCTTTTTTATATGAACTGATGCAAAGTGAAGTGAGCAGAACCAGGTGAGTTCTATACCTAGTAACAATCGTACTGTAAATATGATCAATTGTGAAAGATTTAGTTACCGTGATCAAAACAATGATCCACCGAGAACAGGTCCACTTTAAAAAAAAAGATGAAAATAAAGTAAATGAAGGTACATAATGTGATTACAGAAGAAGATGGAATATGGAACTGACAAGCTTCTGCATCAACAATATGAATGCATCTAGGAAAAGAAGAGAACTGGTCAAATGGGGGAAAAACATGATGCATTTTATGTTTTTAGCACTTCATGTTTTGCACATATGGTTTACATATAATTATGCTTTACATATTTTATCTCATTTCAACCAGTAAAATAAATGAACATTTGTTAAGTTCTTACTTTATGCCAGGCAGTGTGCTAAACACTGGAAAAACAAACAAACAAAACATAGGAAATGAAGTCCCTGACATCAGCGAATTTATACGCTGACTCTTCTAAGTTTAAGTATTACTATCCTCATTTTACAAATAAGGAGACTGAGACTTAGAGGTGGGTTAAGTACCTTGAGCAGAGTCCTCAAGTAGTAAACATATAAGGCAAGATTTGAAATTGGGTGTTACTGACTCCTACTTTTTCACTCCATGCAGTGTACCACTAGGATCATTTTGTGTGAGAAACAGCAATAAGTATAGGTGCAAGGAGTTATAAAGTATTGTAAGGGAGTACTGAAAGCCTTTTTGGCTGGGTAAGACTTGTCAAGGTGTGTGTTCTACTGGTATTTGGAAGGGGGAAGTAAAAAAATGTTTATATAGCACCTTCTATGCCAGTCACTTTGCTAAGAATTTTACAAATATTATCCTGTTTGACCTTACAACAATCCTGTAAGGTCAGTGCTGTTATTTTTCCTGTTTGAAGAAACTAAGGTAGACAGAGTTCAAGTAACTTGCCGAATGTTACACAATCAGAAAGTATCTGAAGTCATATTTGAACACCAGTCTTCTTGACTGCTAGCTTGGTGTTCTATTCATTGAACCACCAAGCTGCCTAAAGAGTGATTATCTCTGCACTATGATAAGGCATTGGAAGAAGACTTTAGTCAAGACCCACAGACTTATTTTAACTTAAATACAGCTTCCACTAAAAAATTACTTCTTTTACTTAGATATGAGCTTAATCAGTTATGCCATTGAGATCATAACTTTGACATCATCAAATAAAATAAGATTTTAAAAATATGTATGTATGTATGCATACATATATATGTATACACACATACACACACACACACACACACACATTAGAATCACAGCATGTAAAAATGGAAGAGGCCTTAGGAATTACCTTACTCAGCCCTTTCATATTACAGATATGTGTAAGTGAAGTTTACAGTGGTAACATGACTTGCTCAAGGCCTCATAAACAGTTTATAGCAAACCTTTGACTAGTTGAAAGTAGGGCCCCTGACTCTGACATGTCCTTTTTTTCCATTACATAAGACAAGTTTTCTTTCCCTGCTTAAAAAAAGGCTTACTACTCAATACTTGTATGTGTATAGTATTACTTAACTATCTTATAAATATTTTACAAATTTTGAGAGCTTCTAATTTAAAATACTGATTAGTCAAATTAACAGCCTGAGTAATTGAAGAATAGTGTAGTTAAATTACTGTGAATTTAATTTTATTTTCTGTAGGCACAAGATGTAAGCTTTCTTAAATTTAAGAAGCATTAAGTAAAAATGTTAATTTTGGGGTAGTAGAAAGAGATTGGTCTTTATAGAAGAGTATAATCCCTTCATGAAAGAGGTGAGAATTTTGTAGACTCAGAAAAGTCTGGGGTACCTAATTATCATGCATTTTCTTTTTTTTAAGTTAGAAATACAGGTTCCTACAACCATTTCATTTCCCCGAGACAGAGTGCGCTTCAGGAGGAGCTCAAGCTCAGTGAAATGTGCATTGTGATTTTTATTGTATGACCAAATTTGTCAGTGTCTTGTAACCATATTAATATTTTGTGCTATATTTAAGAGGGAATGTAACATAAGAAGAGGTCAGCTAAGTGGAAATAGCAGTTTTGCATTCCTCCTCACTACCTCCATTGGCAGCTAGGTGGCATAGTGGATAGACTTGGAATCATGAGTTCAAATCTAGCTTCAGACACTTACTAGCTGTGTGACCGTGGGCAAGTTGCTTAACCCTGTTTACTTCAGTTTCCTCATCTGCAAAATGAGCTGGAGAAAGAAATGGCAAACAACTGTAGTATTTTTGCCAAGAAATCTCACTTGGGGTCACAACGAGTCAGACATAACTGAAATGACTGAATATCCTCCTCCTCCTCCTCCTCCTCAACCACAAAAACAACAAAAATCACTACCTCCATTCTGTGGAAATAAATGGTTGTTTTCTACAATTTTGGACTTTAGCTATTGTCTTAACTATACCCGAGTAATGCCTTTTAGTGTGAAAACCTAAACACCCCAACATGAAATTTAGTTGTGAAAACTTTGTATGACAAATTTCTACTTCTAATGCTCCAACCTCCAACTTCCAGTCCTTAGAGAGCACTGAGGCATCTCAAAGATGGTGTTGCAATCCAAAGAGGGAGAAAGAAAAAAATAAGTTTCCACAATAGTGTTCAGCTTCAAAAACTAAGTCATTACGTGATGGTATTCAGCCCCAAACATATCAATTTTCACATGTTCAGCTTGCAAAATGGAGTTCTGACACCTTGCTGCACCCTACCCTATAGTGAACATTCTTTTCACTTGGTATTTGTAAGAAAACTCAAAGTGAGAAATAATGCTTTCTTTATTCATCTTGTTACCCTGAAAAATGCAATTTTCCTCTCCAAGCACATTCTTGTTCCTCCCCTCCCTCACCTGTCAAAACTTTTTCTCTCTCTTCACTTTTTCATGATAGTCAAACCTTTTAAAATTTCTGAATTAACCTTGGGACATATGTTTAACATAAAGTTAAGATAAACCCAATATAAAATGGCCACATTTAGAAAAATGTTATTATAGAATCTTCTAGTTTAAGGATTTTTCCATTTATAGATAAATTTGTCTATTTGAGGAAACCTAAAATTATGACTTTACTTTTCCATAAAACTCTATTTAATTCTGTTGCTACCAGGCTGACCTGTAAAGATAGTATCCTAACTCTTCCTCAAATTTCTTCAATTCTTGTTTAATTCTTCTTACTTTATTATTATTATTTGCAACCCAGCATTTACAGTCTTTCTCAGTAGTGAACTTGTGGAATTTCCAAATGCCAAGGCTTCCAAGAGAAGATTCCTGTTTCCATTCCTTCTTATTTTGTTTTCTATTGTTATGATTTTTTTCAGGTTTGATGCATGTAGTCCCATGTTAATTGATCTAGGTGTTAAAATAATACAATATAGGACTATAAGAAAAATAAATTCATCCTGACTATATTTTCTTAAGTTTCTTTGCTTTTAAATATGAAAGGGGTGAAAGAGAAAGCTGCAATTTGTAATTATGCTTTTGTACTGAAAATTCACAGTCCTTTGCTTTTGTCTTTCATATATACCCAGAAAAGAAAATTCAATTTAATTAAATAAACATTTTTAAACACCCACTATGTGCCAGGTACCATGCTAAGCACTGAGGATACAAAAAAGTTGCAAAAGACAAGTTTTGTCCTCAAGGAATTTACAATGTAATCCAGGAGACATTTAATCTGAAATATACAAGCAATCTACATAAAGGATAAATAGAAAACAAAAGAAGGAAAATACGGAATTAAGACTGATTAGAGAAGGTTTCATGTAGAAGGTAAGATTTTAGTTGGAATTTGAAGGGAGCCAAGGAGGTCAGCCTGAGAAAATACCAGAGCTCAGATGGAGTTCCTTGTTCCTGGAACAGTCAGGAGGCTGTGTTACTGGATCATAGAGAACATCTTAGACAGTAAGATGTAAGATTACTGGAAAGACAGGAAGGGTCTAGGTTATGAAGGGCTTTGAATTCCAAAGAGACCATTTTGTATTTGACCTTAGAGACAATAGGAAGTCATTGAAGTTGGTTTGTGAGTGCGTGCGTGTGCGTGTGTTTGTGTGTGTGTGTGAAATGATCAGACACATTTTGGGAAAATCACTTCAGTGACTCAATGGAAGTGGATTGGAGTGGGAAGATACTCAAGGCAGGAAGACCCATTAGTAGGCTATTGCAGTAGTGTGAGGTGTGAGGAAATGAGCTCCTCCACTAGAGTGGTGCCAGTGTCAGAGGAAAAAAGTGGGCATATGGAGAATATGGAAAGGAACTAACAAACAACTGGTTTTGCTTATTTCTTTCCCTAGTGTACAGCTTTAGAGTTTGACCTCCATTTTGTGCATGAGTAGGGATCCCTGCTCCAAAATCCTTAACAAATTTAAAGACTTTGCGTGAAGAGAAGTTGAGACACAATTCATTCCAGTTTTTAGACAACTATTGTTGTCATGAACTTTTTACTTTATACGAAGCTGAAATGTATCTTTTTCTAACTTCTGCCCATTTTTGTCCAATTGGCCTCTATAGCCCAAGGATAACAAATCACTTTTGTACAGAATAGCCCTCCAAATACTAAGCACAGAAGACATACACTCCACTTTCTTCTCCTTTCACAGTCATTATCTCCTAAATATTCCTTCAACCCACGTTAGGGATTATATATCCAATGCTAGAAGAGTCAGTAGAAGTCATGTCTTTAAATTCTCTCATTTAGAGTTGAGGAAAATGAAGCCCAGGTGAGTTAAAATGTTTGCTTAAGGTTATGCAGACAGAGGGTATTGGAGGCAGGACTGGGACTGAGAACCTCTGACGCTAAATATAATACTTTCTTCTACTTTACTAGAGAGCCTCCGCTCCTCATCTGTCCATCCTTGACAACATCTAGCTTGTCAATAATAATGGCTTGGCATGGTCCAAAAATACTAATTTTCATTCTGCTTGAGCTTAAATCTTTTCTTCTTTCCTTCCTTCAAACAGGAATTAGTCAGCAGGAGGCCTGGTTTCTGGTTTCCAAAAAACATCCCCCAGGAGTCAGAAATGAGTGTTCTTGAGACAACCTAACAGGTTCTCCCCTACTGTGGTTCTGACCCATTTTCCTTGCAGTTACTAAACTGATCATCCTAGTCCCAAGAGTGGGTGAGTTTCTCTGAACTAGAAGGAAGGTACAAACAGAGCAGCCCTGTTCTTTCCATTTGCATCATGGGCTTGGTGAAGAAATACATCATTCACTTACATTTTCAATAAAGGGGACACCTCTGGCTCTCCGAGTGATGGAGTTTATTCTTATACCAATGACATATTCTAAGATGAAACCAAATACAAACGGATTAAGTACTCCAATTAAACAGAAATTACAATTATCACTTTTTTTAAACAGAAGTGAACAGGTGATGCTTTAAATCTATCCAAGATTAACCATTCAATACTTTAAGCACTCAGACAATGTTTATTACAGGCAGCATAATTATGTATTCTTGGGAGATTGTGTAATGTTGGATTTTCAAATTACAATTTGGATCCAACTGCAGTTATCTAACACTGTGCAGTTTTAATATACTTTATACTTTGAGTCTCTACTTTATTAGACAATAAAAGTCACTTCATTTTTGAATCTAACTAGAGTGGCCCCTCAGAATGTAGTTCAAACATTTAAGAAGTGACCAATTAAAACTTGCTACTATTATCTTTGCATAAACTACTCTTTATAAAACGAACAATAACAACGACTAAAAGCAGAATTCTTATTATGCTGAGGCAAAGGAGGAGAAAGAAATGGAAATAACTGGATATTACCTCTAAGATTTACTTTCCTAGGATTTGGGTTATCAATAGTGCTCACTGAGTTTAGAAGAAATTATAACATTACCAGACAGCTCTGCTGAAAGAGTTATAGCTTTAAATTTCATTTCTCTGAGAAATATAAGACAATTGGCTGTGAACTCTCTAATTTCCCCCTGAAAATGACCGTTATTGGTGGGCCTTATGCACCATGTCATTTTCTTCTTTTCTTTAAAAAAAAATGTTGTTATCTTTTGTTTCTGCCTCACTTACATCTCTAATTATATAGTTCTCCCTTTTCTTACCTAAGAGCCAAACTTAGGAACACATATTAAAACAAAACAAAACAAAACAAAAACATTTAGGGAAAACTAATCAAAATGTCAACCAAGTCTGTCAGTCTATGCAGTGTTCTAAACCATCCTTCATCTTTTCAAAGAATAGAAGAAAGTGCATTTTGTCATCTTTTTTTCTCTAGGGCCAATCTTGGTTAATATAATTATACAACTTTCATTTTGTATTTGTTTATTCTTTTCCATTTCCCTTGCTGTAGTCATTATATTATTTTCTTCATTCATTTTACTTTATTCTGCCTCAGTTAATATGTCTTCCTATCCTATATTTTCTTTGTATTTATAATTTCTTATTATGTAGTAGTATGTCATTAATAAATATCTAATAATTTATTTAACGATTCTTTGATATAAATTATCTATTTTGTTTTTAGGTCTTTCCTACTACCCACAAACATACCTACTTATATGTACATAAATGATGGTATGAATATTTGTATTCATATCTATCTTTGATCTCCTTTCTTACAGGTGGAATCTAGGTAAAAGGGTATGGATGCTGTAGTTATTCTTCTAGAAAAATTCCCAGTTACTTTCTCTAATGGATGAACTAATTCTTGACTCCACCTAAACTATACAATGCACTGTTTATTAGAGATTCTTATATAAACATAAATTATTTTATTTATATATAATTTATAATACATAATATAATAATTTTATATAATTTTTATAGTCTTCCTCCAACATTGACTATTCCTATCTTTTGTCACCTTTTTGGTTTGTGGAATGTGAGTTGAAATTTCAGAGTTATTTTTATTTGCATTTCTCTTATTATTAGGGATTGGAAACAATTTTTCATATTGCTATTAGTACATTGTAATTATTCCTTTGACAAATATTTGTTCGTACTCTTTTAACACCTTAGTCATTGGCTGAATTTTGGTCTTGTGGAAGTAACACTTTATTTTCACACTCTCAAATGCATTTTCTGAGAGCTATTATTATTAATTATTGTTAAGCACAGTTGTGTGTTATTATCCCACTGGTCAATAAGCTCCAAAAGGGCAGAGACTATGTCACTTATACATTTTGTATCTACTTCAGTTCCTAGCCCTGTGTCCTGCATGCAGTGTTTAATATATATATTTAATGAATGAAATTCTTGCTTACTTGAAACGTAGATGATAATCATAACATACATGTTGAAAAAAAATCTTATTTTAATCTAGTTAATTATCCCAACTAATGAATGCCCTTTACATCTTCTGTGACATTTAGTCATCTAATATTTATTAGAGGATATTTTTTCATGGGCAATGATCTATAACAAGTGAGACACAAATATTCACATGCTTCCCAAAACCATCTTTGGATGGAATCAGTTGGAATCAACTTTGGACCTTTTCTAAATATTCTCACACAATATGCCTTTTTTCTGCTTAGGCATATAGTAAATCTTATTATAAATTTTCTCCCTATATCTATCATGATGTTGCACAGCATATCTCCTTTTCAATAACATGGGATGCTTAGAATAAGGAGGCTTGTTCTGTTTCTTGGATATCAAAAGTCTAGCAGAGATATACTAATAATTAATATTTAAGTACTATATTTGTAATTATTCAGTTTTGGAAGCCACATTTTAGTAAATCAATAAATCAGCCAACAAACCAGTGTTTGTTTGTAAAAATATTTTATTTTTTCCAATTACATGCAAAAAATAATTTTTCACTTTTGTTTTTTTTAATTTTGAGTTCCAAATTCTCTCCTTCCCTCTTTCCCCTCCCCCCTCACTGAGAGGGCTTGCAATTTGATATGCTATACATGTATAGTCATGCAAAACATATTTCCATATTGGTTATGTTGTGAAGGAAAACAAACCAAAAATTCAAGAAAAATAAAGACTTTTTTAGAAAAGTATGCTTCAATTTGTGTTCAGACTCCATCAGTTCTTTCTCTGGAGATGGACAAAATTTTTCATCATAAGACCTTCAGTATTGTCTTGGATTATTGTATTGCTGAGAAAAGCTAAGTAATTATCAGCTGATCATTATGTGATATTACTTTTATATTGTATAATGTACTCTTGGTTCTGCTCACTTCACCCCACCTGAGTTTATATAAGTATTTCCAGGTTTTTTCTGAAATCATTGATTTATGATTTCTAATAGCACAATAGTATTCCATCATAATCATATACCAAAACTTGTTCAGCCATTCCCAGTTGATAGGTGGCCCCTCATTTTCCAATTCTTTGTTACCACAAATAGAACTGCTATGACTGTTTTTGTATGTACATGTCCCTATTTTTCTTTATCTCTTTGATACATACTAGTGCTGCTAATATGTCAAAGGGTATGCTCATTTGATAAAACTTTGTGCATAGTTCCAAATTATTCTCCAGAATGGTTGGATCAGTTCACAACTCCACCAACAGTGCATTAGTATCTCAATTTTTTTCACATTCAATCCTACATCTGTCATTTACCTTTTCTGTCATATTAGTCAAAATGTGTGAGGTAGTACCTCAGAGCAGTTCTAATTTCATTTTTCTAATTAATAATGATTTGAAACACTTTTTCATGTGACTGTAGATACCTTTGATTTCTTTTTCTGAAAACTACCTGTTCATATCCTTTCACCATTTTCCAATTGAGGAATGACTTATATTCTTATAAATTTGATTCAGTTCTCTATATATTTGACAAATGATGCCTTTATCTGAGAAACTTGCTATAAAAGTTTTCCCAGTTTTCTGCTTTTATCCTAATCTCGTAAAAATATTTAATTTTATGTAATCAAAATTTTCCATTTGACATTCTATAATGCTCTCTATCTTTATTTTGGTCATAAATTCTTCCTCTGTCCATAGAAGTTACAAATAAACTATTACATGCTTCTCCAATTTGCTTATGATATGACCATTTCTGTATGAATTATGCATCCATTTTGACCTTATATTGCGCTCTCTCTCTCTCTCTCTCTATCTCTCCCCTCAAAAGTATTTTGCTTCTGACTACCACCTCCCCAATCTACCAATCTGCCATCCCTTCTGTGAGCCCCTCTTCTTTTATTAACTTTCCCTTCTACTTCTGCATAGAGTAAGAGAAATTTTTGAGCCAATTATGATGAGAGTAAGATTAAAGTGTTGCTCACCACCATCCCATCTTTTCCTCTACTGTAAAAGCTCTTTTGCACACCTTTTTGTGAAAGAATTTAAATCATTCTAATTCTACTTCTCCCTTTCAACTTCTCCCAATCCATCTCTCTTGTATTTTTGTATATCATCCCATCATATTAAACTAACTCTCTTGCCCTCTGATTATATGTATTCCTTCTAACTGCCTTAATAATGAAAAGTTTTTAAGAGTAACAAACATCATCTTTTCATGTAATAATGTAAATAGTTTAATCTTTTTGAATCCCATGCAGCTTCTCTTTCCATATTTACCTTTTCATGCTTCTTTTCTTGAATCTGGTATTTGGAAGTTAAATTTTCTATTCAGCTTTGATATTTTCTTCAAGAAAATTTGAAAGTCCTTGATACCATATACTAGAACAAGGTCCAAAAGGGAAAATGATAAAGGCTTATACTATAAACAAATTAGGAGAACAAGGATAGTTTATTGATCAGATTTATGGAGAATGAAGGAATTTATGACTGAACAAGAGACAGAGAACATATGAAATGCAAAATGGATAACTGAACACAACAAATTAAAAGTTTTTGCACAAAGTCAATGTAACCAAGATTAGGAGGGAAGTAGAAACCTGGGAAAGAATTTTCACAACTCATTTCTGTGACAAAAGTCTCATTTCAAAAATATAAGAGAACTAAGTCAAATTTACATTAATTCAAATCATTCCCCAATTGATAAATGGCCAAAGGATATAAACAGGTAGTTTTAAGAGGAAGAAATTAAAGTTATCTATAGTTACATCAAAAATTATCTAAATCATTATTGATGAGGCAGATGCAAATAAACAATTCTGAGATACCACATCACACCTACCAGATTGACTAACATGACAGAATAGGAAAATGATAAAAGTTGAAGAAGACGTGAGAGTTGAAAGACTAATTCGTTGTTGGTAGAGCTATAAGCTGATTCAATCATTCTGTGAGTGATTTGGAACTATGACCAAAGGGCTATAAAAAAGTACATACCTTTTGAACCATCAATACTGCTTCTAGTGCTGTATCCCAAAGAGAACATAAAAATAGAAAAAGGACCCACATGTACAAAAATGTTTGCAGCAGCTATTTTTCTGGTTGCCAAGAACTGGAAATTGAGGTGATGCCCATCAATTGAGCTGAACAAGTTGTGGTATATGAATGCAATGGAATACTATTGTAATGAACAGGCAGACTTTGGAAAAACTTGGAAAGACTTACATGAGCTGATACTGAGACAACTGATCAGAACCAGAAGAACATTGTATATAGTAATAGCCACAGTGTGTGAGGATTGTTTTTTTGATAGACTCAGCCCTTCAAAGCAATGCAAGGACCTAAAACATTTCCAAAGGACTAATGATGCAAATGTCATCTACATCCAGAGAACAAACTAAATTGGAATGCAGAATGAAGCAGACTATTTTCTCTTTTTTATGTTTTGTTTTATTTTTCTCATCGTTTCTCCCATTCATTTTAATTCTTCTATGCAACTTGACTAATGTGAAAATGTATTTGTTAGGAATGTATGTGTAGAGCCCATGTAAGAGTGTATGCTGTCTTGGGAAAGTGGAAGGATGAGAGTGGGAGAAAATTTGAAACTTATGGAAATGATTCTTAAAATTGAAAAATAAATTAATACATTTTGAAAAATAATTTAGAAGTCTTCTATTAAATGTCCATTTCCCCCCGAAGGATTATACTTAGTTTTGGTGGGTAGGCAATTCTTGGCTGTAATCCTAGCTCCTTTGCCCTCTGCAGTGTCATATTCTGAGTTATCCAATCCTTGAACTTTGAAGCTGTTAAATCTTGTGTTATCTTGACTGTGTCTCCACAATATGGGAATTGTCATTTTCTGGTTGCTTACAATATTTGCTTCTTGAACATGGAGGTCTGGAATTTTGCTATAATATTCCTGGGAGTTTTCATTTGGGAATCTCTGTCAGGAAGTCATTGGTGGATTCCTTCAATTTCTATATGACCTACATGTTCTAGGATATCAAGGCAGTTTTTCTTGATAATTTCTTGAAAAATTATGTCTAGTTTTTGTTTTTGAATCCTGGCTTTCAGGTAGTCAAATAATTCTTAGATTATCTTGCTTTGATCTATTTTCAAGGTTAGTTATTTTTCCAATGAGAAACAGCAAATTTTCTTCAATTTTTTTCATTCTTTTGATTTTGCTTGATTGCTTCTTGATGATGGAGTCATTAGCTTTCATTTGCATATATACATACATACATACATACACACACACCCATATATTAATTAATTTTTAGTTTTAAACATTCACTTTCAGAAGATTTTGAGTTCAAAATTTTCTCCCCACCTCTTTCCTCCTCCCACCTTAAGATAAATTGCATTTTGATTAGCTCTTCCCCCAATCTGCCCTCCCTTCTGTCATCCCCTCCACTGCTCTTATCCCCTTCCCCTTCTAGTTTCCTGTAGAACAAGATACAAGATAGATTTCTATACCCCATTGCACATTTTACAGGTACATGTAAAAATAATTTTTAAAATTCATTTTTCAAGCTTTGAGTTTCACATTCTCTCCCTTTCTCCCTCCCTACACACCCTTATTGAGGAGGCAAGCAATTCAATAGAGGTTATATTTGTATAATCATGCAAAACACTTCCATAACAGTCATGTTGTAAAAGACTGACCATATTTTCCTTTCTCCTGTTCCATCTCCCATTTATCCTATTCTCTCCTTTGACTCTGTCCCAACTCAAAAGTATTTGCTTCTGATTTTCCCCCTCCTCCCATTGCCCTCCCTTCCATCATCACCACCCTCTTATTCCCTTCCCCCCTACTTTCCTGTAGGGTACAATAGATTTCCATACCCAATCGGGTTTGCATGCTGTTCTCTCCATAAAGCGAATCTAATGAGAGTAAAGTTCAGTCCCTCTCATCTCCACCCTCTTCCCCTCTATTGTAAAAGCTTTTCCTTGACTCTTTAAAGCAAAACTTACCCCATTCTGCCTCTCCCCTTCTCCTTCTCCCAGGACATTTCTCTCTCAATCCATAATTTTTTAGATATCATCCCTTCATATTCAACTCACCCTGTGCCCTCTATCTGTACACACACCTATGTAAATATATACACACAAATACATAATTGTGTGCATATATACATATATGTATATGGACATTCATGTACATATATGCTTACAACATATACATACAAATACATATGCATATACGTATAAGTATATATGTATACACATATATACATATATGTACATATATGCGTATAGATACATACATACATATATGTTTCCCTCCAACAACCCTAATAATGAGTAAGGTCTTATGCATTGCAAATATCATCTTTCCATGTGGGAATGAAAACAATTCAACTTTACTAAGTCCATTATGATTTCTTTTTGCTGTTTGTCTTTTCATGCTTCACTTGAGTCTTGTATTTGAAAGTCAAATTTTCTTTTCAACTCTGGTCTTTACATTAAGAATACTTGAAAGTCCTCTATTTTATTGATTGTCCATTTTTTCTCCTTTACTAATAAAATCGATTTTGCTGAGTGAGGATTCTTGGTTTTAATCCTACCTCCTTTGACCTCTGGAATATCATATTTGAGGCCCTCTGATTCCTTAATGTAGAATCTGCTAAATCTTATGTTATCCTGAATGTGGTTCCATAATATTTGAGTTATTTCTGTCTGTCTACTAGCAATATTTTCTCTTTGAGCTGGGAACTTTGGAATTTGGCTACAATATTCCTAGGAAATTTCCTTTCAGGATCTCTTTTAGGAGATCATCAGTTTCTCATTTTTCTCATTCTCAAATCATCAATTTCTATTTTCTCCTCTGATTCTAGAATAACAGGGTGGTTTTCCTTGATGATTTCTTGAAAGATGATACCTAGGCTCTTTTTTTGCTTCATGGCTTTCAGGTAGTACAATAATTTTTAAATGATCTCTCCTGGATCTATTTTACAAGTCAGTTGTTTTTCTAATAAGATATTTCACATTGCCTTCTATTTTTTCAGTTTTTGGTTTTGCTTTATAATTTCTTGACATTTCATAAAGTCATTGGCTTCAAATTGCTCCATTCTAATTTTTAAGGAATTTTTTTTTTCAGTGAGCTTTTGGACCTCCATTTCCATTTCATCAACTATGCTTTTGAAGGTATTCTTCTCCTCATTGACTGTTTGGACCTCTTTTGCCATTTGGGTTAGTCTATTTTTAAGGTGTCATTTTCTTCAGTATATTTTGGGGTCTCCTTCAGCAAGCTGTTGACTCATTCATCACGATTTTCTTGCATCACTCTTATTTGTTTTCCCATTTATTACTCTACTTTTCTTACCTTGATTCTCAAAATCCTTTTTGACCACTTCCATGGCCAATGATCAGTATAGTAGATGGCATACTCACTTTTACTCCAAGGAGACAGACACTTATTGCTAACTTTGTAATTTGTCTTTGAGTATAAAATTGTTCCACAGCATCCTTCTGTTGGTTCTACCACTCCATACTTCATTGTGAGAAATTATTTTAAATTGGTTTGGTGAGAATTTTAGAATTTATATGAGGGTCTGCCTTTATTCTGCCATCTTAACTCTACCTAAAATCGACATATATATTAAGCACCTGCACTGTGTAATTAGATGTACTAAAGGCTTGAGATACAAAGATAAAAATGAGTTTCCTCTCAAAAGAAATTCAGAGCTGTAGAGACAATATGTACATAAAAACATACATACATATGCATGTATACACACATATATATGCACACTAATATACAAATGCAATATAATATAACATAATATAATGTAATGTAACATGTACTGTAACATAATTTAACAAAATATATTAGATGATGTAATGTGATATAACATAACATAACATAACATAACATAACATAACATAACATAACATATATATTTGGGGGAGCAATGCCAAAATAATGGAGTAGAAGGACAGAACAGTAAAAGCTCTCCCCTAACGGCTGTAAAAAACCTGTAAAAATGACTTTCAAAATATTCTAGAGCAACAGAAGCCACAAAATGATAGGGTGAAAGAGATTTCCAGCCCAAGACAGTCTGGAAGACTGACATGAAAGGTCTATTGCAACAGACATGGATGGAGCAACTGCCAGCAGAGCAGAACCTAGACTTGATCGAGCAACAGGGTGTGGGATCCCCAGCAGCAATTGCGGTTCTCAGTTTGTTCAACCCACAAGCTCCAAACATGGTGTCAAAGGTCAGTGAAAGAGAGTTCTTTAAACTGGGAGAGAAGGGAACACAGTCTGTCCCTGTTGGCAGCAGCCACTGCAAGGCAGTGTCCATTTTGGGAGCCCTCCATCTAAAGAACCTGGGGGAATTGAGTGGCTGATCTAGATCTCAGGAGGAGTGCTGATGAGGTGGAGCTGAAGGCAGTTGTGGAGAGGGAACTCTACTCGCAGATCCTGGGGAGAAGTTTTTGCTTGCTCCCAGTTTGCTAAAGGAGACCCAAAAAATGCTGGAAAAAAAACACGTTTGAAAATAGACTAACCCACATGGCAAAAGAGATTCAAAAAGTCAAGGAGAAGAATGCTTTAAAGAGCAGAAGGGGCCAAATGGAAAAGGAGGTTCAAAATCTCTCTGAAGAAACTAGTTCTTTAAAAATTAGAATGGAGCAAATGGAAGCCAATGACTTTATGAGAAAACAAAAAATTATAAAACAAAACCAAAAGAATGAAAAAAATAGAAGACAACGTGAAATACTGTACTGGAAAAACAACTGACCTGGAATAGAGATGCAGGAGAGAGAATTTAAAAATTATGGGACTATTTGAAAGCCATGATCAAAAAGGAGATTCTAGGGGGAGGAGCCAAGATGGCAGAGTAGAAAGATTCACATATGCTGGCTCCACACCCACAGTCCATAAAATACCTGTAGAAAAGAACTCCCAACAAATTCTGGAGCAGTGGAAGCCACACAACAATGGAGTTGAGGAGATTTCTGTTCCAGAGAGCCCTGAAAAACTGGCACCAAAGGTCCGTAGTACACTGGACCTGCAGCAGAGCGCAGCCCTGCCTTGGCCTCACGGTCCAGAGAGGAGCAAATCTGAGCAGCCTTCAGGGACAGAATCTCCAGCACCTGCACATGTACCTCTAGTCACTGACGCCAAAGGTCAGTGAGAGAGCCTGTTTGGCTGGCCTAGAGGGGAACTGGGTGTCTCCATAATTCAGGCCCCCTCAGGAGGCAGCAGCAGAGGCAGCAGCAGACAGGGGCTGCCAAAGCAGGCAGGAGCTTGGATCCATTATTGAAGTTCTCCACATAAACCCACTGAGGGAACTGAGCCCCTGGTGGTGGCCCTGCCCCCACCAGAGCAGCTGAACTTAATCTCACACTGAAGAGCAGCCCCACCCCCACCAAAAGCCTGGGGGCTGGGAAACAGCATTTGAATCTCACACCCTAAGCATTAGCTGGACGGATCTGGAGGCAAGGGGGGTGTGGAGAGGAATCTCAGAAGTCGAGTGACTGGCTTGGAAAATGCCCAGAAAAGGGAAAAAAATAAGACAATAGAAGGTTTCTTTCTTGGTGAACAGATATCTCCTCCCATCCTTTCAGATGAGGAAGAACAATGCTTACCATCAGGGAACGACATAGAAGTCAAGGCTTCTGGATACCAAATATCCAAAATACATACTCAGTGGGTTCAGGCCATGGAAGAGCTCAAAAAGGATTTTCAAAATCAAGTTAGACAGGTGGAGGAAAAACTGGGAAGAGAAATGAGAGAGATGCAAGAAAAGCATGAAAAACGGGTCAATACCTTGGTAAAGGAGACCCAAAAAAAATGCTGAAGAAAATAACACCTTGAAAAATAGGCTAACTCAATTGGCAAAAGAGGTTCAAAAAGCCAATGAGGAGAAGAATGCTTTCAAAAGCAGAATTAGTCCAATGGAAAAGGAGGTTCAAGAGCTCACTGAAGAAAATACTTCTCTCAAAATTAGAATGGAACAGATGGAGGCTAATGACTTTCTGACAAACCAAGAAATCACAAAACAAAGCCAAAAGAATGAAAAAATGGAAGAGAATGTGAAATATCTCATGGGAAAAACAACTGACCTGGAAAATAGATCCAGGAGAGACAACTTAAAAATTATGGGACTACCTAAAAGCCATGATCAAAAAAAGAGCCTAGACATCATCTTTCATGAAATTATGAAGGAAAACTGCCCTGATATTCTAGAACCAGAGGGCAAAATAAGTATTGAAGGAATCCATCGATCACCACCTGAAAGGGATCCACAAAGAGAAACTCCTAGGAACATTGTGGCAAAATTCCATAATTCCCAGGTCAAGGAGAAAATCTTGCAAGCAGCTAGAAAGAAACAATTCCAGTATTGTGGAAATACAATCAGGATAACACAAGATCTAGCAGCTTCTACATTAAGGGATTGAAGGGCGTGGAATATGATATTCCAGAAGTCAAAGGAACTAGGACTCAAACCAAGAATCATCTACCCAGCAAAAGTGAGTATAATACTTCAGGGGAAAAACTGGTCTTTCAATGAAATGAGGACTTTCAAGCATTCTTGATGAAAAGACCAGAGCTGAAAAGAAAATTTGACTTTCAAACTCAATAATGAAAAGAAGCATGAAAAGGTAAACTGCAAAGAGAAGTTATAAGGGACTTACCAAAGGTGAACTATTTACATTCCTACATGGAAAGACAATATTTGTAACTCCTGAAACTTTTCAGTATCTGGGTATTTGGTGGGATTACACACACACACACACACACACACACACACACACACGTGCACGTGCACACAGAGACAGAGAGCACAGAGTGAATTGAATAGGATGGGACCATTATCTTTAAAAAATGAAGTTAAGTGGTGAGAGAGAAATGTATTGGAAAGAGAGAGGGAAAAATGGAATGGGGCAAATTATCTCTCATAGAAGAGGCAGGTAGGAGACTTTTTAGTGGAGGGAAAAGGAAGGGAGCTGAGAGAAAAACATGAAGTTTTACTCTCATCACATTCAACTACAGGAAGGAATAAAATGCATGCTCATTATGGTATGAAAACCTATCTTACAATACAGGAAAGTGGGGGAGAAGGGAATAAACAGGGGAGGGAGGATGATGGAAGGGAGGGCAATGGGAAGAAGGAGTAATTTGAAATCAACACTCTTGGGAAGGGATAGGATCCAAAGAGAGAATAGAAACAATGGGGGGCAGGATAGGATGGAGGGAAATATAGTTAGTCTTACACAACATGACTCTTATGGAAGTCATTTGCAAAACTACACAAAACTACACCTATATTGAATTGCCTGCTTTCTGAAAGAGAATGGCTGGGGAGGGAGTAATGGAGAGAAGTTGGAAGTCAAAACTTTAGGAACAACTCTTGAGTATTGTTCTTGCTACTAGGAAATAAGAAATACAGGTAGTGGGGAATAGAAAGTTATCTGGCCCTACAGGACAAAAGAGAAGATGGCGACAAGGGAACGGAAGGATAATGAAAGAGAGGGCAGATTGGTGATAGGGGAAATTAGAATGCTCGATGTATTGGGGTGGGGGAGAGGACAAATGGGGAGAAATTTTGGAACCCAAAATTTTGTGAAAATTAATGTAAAAAGTTAAAGAAATTTAACTAAAGAAAAAAAGGAGATCCTAGATATCATCTTTCATGAAATTATGAAGGCAAATTATCCTGATATTCTAGAACCAGAGGGTAAAATAAATATTGAAAGAATCCACTGATCACCTCCTGAAAGAAATATGAAAAGAAAAATTCCTAGTAATGTTGTAAACAAATTCCAGAGTTCCCAGGTCAAGGAGAAACTATTACAAACAGGTAGAAAAAAACAATTTGAGCATTGTGGAAATACAATGAAGATAACACAAGATTTAGCAGCTTCTACATTACGGGATCAAAGCACTGGGAATATGATATTCCAGAAGTGAAAGGAACTAATATTAAAACCAAGAATCACCTACCCAGCAAAACTGAGTATAATCCTTCAGGAGAAAATGGTCATTCAATAAAATAGAGGACTTTCAAGCATTCTTGATGAAAAGTCCAGAGTTGAATAGAAAATTTGACTTTCAAACACAAGAATCAAGAGGAGCATAAAAAGGTAAACAGGAAAGAGAAATCCTAAGGTAATTACTAAAGTTGAACTGTTTACATTTCTACATGGAAAGATAATATTTGTAACACATGAAACTCTTCTTAGTATTTGGGTAGTTGCAGGGATTACACACATGGACGCACATACATATATAGATAGAGGGCACAGAGTGAGTTGATTAGGAAAGGATGATATCTTAAAAAACAAAATTAAGGGGTGAGAGAGGAATATATTGTCAGGAGAAAGGGAGAAATGGAAAGGGGGAAAATTATCTGTCATAAAAGAGGCAAGTAAAAAACTTTTCAGTGGAGGGAGAAAGCAGGGAGGTGAGAGAGAAAACATGAAGTTTACTCTCATCACATTTGGCTTAAGCAGGGAATAACATGCACACTCAGTTTGGTATGAAAATCTATCTTACACTACAGGAAAGTAAGGGAGAAGGGAATAAGTGGGGTGGGGGGATGATGGAAGGGAGGGCAAATGGGAAGAGAGAGTAGTTAGAAATAAACACTTTTGAGAAGGGATAAGGTCAAAAGAGAGAATGGAATTAATGGGGGGCAGAATAGGATGGAGGGAAATATAGTTAGTCTTACATAATATGACTGTTATAGAAGTCACTTGCAAAACTACACATGTATAGCCTATATTAAATTGCTTGACTTCTCAATGGGAATGAGTGGGGAGGGAGGAAGGGAGAGAAGTTGTAACTCAGAGTTTTAGGAACAAATGTTGAGTATTGTTTTTGCATGCAACCGAAAAATAAGAAATACAAGTAATACAGTATAGAAATATATGTTGCCCTACAAGAAAAGAGAGAAGTTGGGAATAAGGGATGGGAGGGGCGTGATAGAAGGGAGGGCAGATTTGGGGAAGGGTTAATCAGAATGCAAAGTGTTTTGGGGTGGGAAGAGATGGGGAGAAAATTTGAAACTCAAAATTTTGTGGAAATGAATGCTGAAAACTAAAACTAAATGAATAAAGAATTAGCAAAAAAACCAAAAAAAATTATACAATAAAACATATATGTTTATACTTTTCTCAGAGCCTTTGGATGTAGGAGTTTTCACTTTATTGTCTTCTTCTGGTTGCACTTTTTGATCTCCCTTGTCACCAAAGTAAGATTCTGTAAGATTCAGAAACAAAGTCTGATGTTTTCCCCAATTTTTACTCATGTTCCCTGACAATTACTTGACTTTTTAGCCCTTTATCAAAGTAGGACATTTGAGATCTTACCAAAAATTTAGGGAATTGCAAATATTTAACCTGAAGAACACTTTCAGGGCACATGATGACTATTTTCAAGGGATTTTATGTAGAAGATGTATTAGATTTATTTTGCTTTGCCTTATAGAGTACAAATACTCTAGTAACAACTGGTGGAAGTTGCAGAGAGTTTGGTTAAGTTTGGTGTAGAGACAACAAAGAAACAAGTAAACAACACTTCTTAAGACTTAAAACTAAACAAAAGTGGATTGGACTACCTCCAGAGATAGCAAGTTCCACATCAGTAGAGTATATCATGTAGAAGGCTGATTGATCATTTGGCAGGGATATTGTAGGGAAGCAACCTTCTGTTCATATCAGAGTTAGACAAAGTTAACTGAGATTTCTTCCAATTCAGATTCCGCTTCTGTGATTTGAAGTCCACATTGAAAGAACCTTAACTTGTATAATATTTTTCTTCATTTTTTCCCCTAATTAAATAAAATGACTTTCCTAACCAGGCTGATCATCACTCACTTTTTGACCACCTCAGATATATTTGACAGTACCACTAGAAACTTACTTCCATTATTCAAGGAAAAAAGCTTCAGGAAATGAAATAGTCTTTTAATGAAAAGAAAATGAATAAGCAGCAGTGTCAAATAGATATTTATTTCTTGCTTCTTTGAGTTTTTATTCCACATTTAAAAATTACATAGTGATTATGGGGAAATTAATTGGTGCTATAAATGAGTGAATGAATGAGGGAATATTTATTTTTTGAGTGTCCACTCTATGCCAGGCATTGTGGTAGGTGTTGGGAAAGCACATATTAATAATTGAGACAATACATAAGTATCAGGATGTTACAGATGCATAAGAGTGTTTTGGGGGAAGCTAGGTGGTGCAGTGGATAGAGCATCAGTGCAGGAGTCAGGAGGAGCTGAGTTCAAATCTCACCTCGGACACTTGACACTCACTAGCTGTGTGACCTTGGGCAAGTGACTTACCCCCAGTTGCCTCATTCTGGGTCATCTCCAGTCATCCTGATGAATATCTGGTCACTGGATTCAGATGGCTCTGGAGGAGAAGTGAAGCTGGTGACCTACACAGCCCTCCCTCACTCAAAACAAAGTTAAGTGCAAGTCATGTCATTATTTCTCTGATGGCATGGTCTTCTTTGGCAATGAAAGACAAACACACATACAAGTATCAAGATGCAAACAGAGGCAAAAACATTATCTCCTCCTTTGGGCATTCTCATTCTAATGGAGGAGACAACATGCAGATACCTACTTAAATAGAAGATATAGTATATACAGTGTAAATGGAAGGTGATCTAGAATGAAAGATACTAGCAATGAGGGTGGAGTGAGGATAGGGAGAGAAAACCTCTTGCAGAAGAATGGGATGTAAGCTGATTTTTTAAAAAATCCAGAAGGAAGAGAAGAAAAGGGAGAGCATTTAAGGCATGGGGGATAGTCAGTGAAAAGTCAGTGAGTCAGGAAAGTAGTCAGGTTTGAGGAATAAATAAGCAGGCCAAGGTCACTGGAATATTAAGTATGAAGAGGAGGATAAAATGTGAAAAAAAATTAAAAGTTAGGAAAGCACCAGCCTGTGAAAGGCTTTAAATGTTAAGGAGAGGATTTTATACTTGAATCTGAAGGTAATACAAAGCCATTGGTCTTTAATGAATTGGAGGCTCACATGATCAGGTCTGAAATCTTGAACTGACATGGGAAGAGAGTGGAGGCTTGGAGAACAATGAGAAAGCTATTACAGTAGTCCATATATGAGGTGATGATGGCCTGCGCTAGAGTGGTGTGGTATGAGCAGAGAAAACAAATACAAGAAATGTGAAGGGAAAAGTAACAAGATTTGACAACAGATTGGACATGTGGCATAAGAATGAGTGAAGAGTAAAGAATACCAGGGTGGTAAGACTTCCACTCTGGGAAATTAGGTGTGCTGTAAACAAAAATAGGAAAGAGGGAAAGAAAGAAGTTTTCAGGAAAGATAATGAGCTCTGCTATGGACATATTTAATTCTATGGGGTATTTAATTCATGCTATCAAAATGACAGTAATATGAGACTTAGAGTAGAATTATATATGAATCTGGGAATCATTTGCTTAGGAATGATCACTGAAAGTATTGGTGCTAATGAGATCACCAATGATAAAGTATAAAGGGAGAAGAGATGAACGCACAAAACAGAACTTCAGGAGAAAGCCTTGACTAGCAGGGAGGACTTGGGTGAAGATACAGGAAAGAAAATTGAGGAGTAATCAGAAAGTAGGAGGAGAGCAGTGCTGTTTGAACATACAGATGACAGAGTATTCAGGATAGGTAGGCGATCAACAATGTCAGATTTGCAGAGAGGTCAGTAAGGATGAGAACTGACAAAAGGCAGTTAGATTTGGTAATTAAGAGATCATTGGTAACTTTTAGGTCGTCAGTTGCAGTCAAATGATGAGGTCCATAGTCAGGTTGCAGAGGGTTTAGAAATGAATGAGAGAACAGGAAGGTCAAGTATCTACTGTAGATGTTTTATAGCCTGAAAGGGGAAGAGAGATATAGGGCAATAGCTAGTGTAGGTAGTCAGATAAAATGAGGGTATTTTAAGGAGTCTCTTCCCTTTCAGAGCTCATATTTTAAGAAAGGGACATACCACATATAAAAGACTGGATGTGATGAAGGTTATTTTAGTCTAGTAGGCTGTCAGAGCTTGTGAGTGGAGCCAGATCTTTTTTGATGCAGCATTAGGATTGATTACCCTTTCCAGAGCAAGAGAAAGGGCTAAGGTCTTACATAGCAAGATGCCAAGTGGTACTTGAGGAATGGGGGGAGGAGCCAAGATGGCAGAGTAGAAAGACTCATGTATGCTAGCTCCGAACCCACAGCCCATAAATTTTCTGCAAAAAGAACTCCCCACAAATTCTGGCGCAGTGGAAGCCATGCAGCAACACAGCGGAGGAGATTTCCGTTCCAGAGAGCCCTGAAAAACTGGCATCAAAGGTCCGTCGCACACTGGACAGCAGAGCCCAACACTGCCAGTGTGGTCCCAAGAGGAAAAGATCTGAGCAGGCTTCAGGGACAGAATGTCCGGCAGACATGAAGGTCCCTCCACCCACAGGCACTACAGATTAGTGAGAGAGACTTCTGGGCTGGCTGAGAGGGGAGCAGGATGTCTCCATAACTCAGGCCCCCTCGGGAGGCAGCAGCAGAGGCAGTGGCAGAGGCAGTGGCGGCCAGGGGCTCCCGAACCAGGCAGGACCTCAGATCCAATACTGAAGAGCTCTGCATAAACCCCCTGAGGGAACTGAGCCTGGGAGGCTGCCCTGCCCCCACCTGAGAACCTGAATTTAATCTTACCCAGAACAGCAGCCCCACCCACCCCATTTGAATCTCACACCCCAAGCATTAGCTGGGAATATCTAGGCGAGGGTGGAGAGGAATCTCAGAAGTGAAGTAACTGGCTGGGAAAATGCCCAGAAAAGGGAGGAAAAATTAGACCATAGAAGGCTACTTTCTTTGTGAACAAATGTTTCCTTCTTTCATTTCTGATGAAGAGGAACAATGCTTACCATCAGGGAAAGACATAGAAGTCAAGGCCTCTGTATCTCAAACATCTGAAATAGATATGTAATGGGCTCAGGCCATGGAAGAGCTCAAAAAGGATTTTGAAAATCAAGTTAGACAGGTGGAGGAAAAACTGGGAAGAGAAATGAGAGAGATGCAAGAAAAGCATGAAAAACGGGTCAGTACCTTGGTAAAGGAGACCCCAAAAAATGCTGAAGAAAATAACACCTTGAAAAATAGGCTAACTCAATTGGCAAGAGGTTCAAAAAGCCAATGAGGAGAAGAATGCTTTCAAAAGCAGAATTAGCCAAATGGAAAAAGAGGTTCAAAAGCTCATTGAAGAAAATAGTTCTCTCAAAATTAGAATGGAACAGATGGAGGCTAATGACTTTCTGAGAAACCAAGGAATCACAAAACAAACCCAAAAGAATGAAAAAATGGAAGAGAATATGAAATATCTCATTGGAAAAACAATTGACTTGGAAAATAGATCCAAGAGAGACAATTTAAAAATTATGGGACTACCTGAAAGCCATGACCAAAAAAAGAGTCTAGACATCATCTTTCATGCCCTGATATTCTAGAAACAGAGGGCAAAATAAGTATTGAAGGAATCCATCGATCACCACCTGAAAGAGATCCAAAAAGAGAAACTCCTAGGAACATTGTGGCCAAATTCCAGAATTCCCAGGTCAAGGAGAAAATATTGCAAGCAGCTAGAAAGAAATAATTTCAGTGTTGTGGAAATACAATCAGGATAACACAAGATCTAGCAGCTTCTACATTAAGGGATCAAAGGGCGTGGAATAAGATATTCCAGAAGTCAAAGGAACTAGGACTCAAACCAAGAGTCATCTACCCAGCAAAAGTGAGTATAATACTTCAGGGGAAAACCTGGTCTTTCAATGAAACAGAGGACTTTCAAGCATTCTTTTTTTTTTTTTTTTTACTGCCTTCACTTCTATTGTGATCAGGTAAAAAAAGTCAGGTTCAAAAGTTTCACACGTTCCGAAGACGAATTTATACAAATTCTACTAAAAAGGGAGGGATTCGACTTGCAGAAGGGACGGACGGCTTGCCCGAAGGACCGGCAGCGCTGGGTTTCCTCTTGACCCTAGCAGATTGGGAACGTCTTTCCATCACATTTGGGCTGCTCTTTCCAGGCTTTTAGCGGCATCTTTAAGCTTTCCCACTAAATCCTGTAATTGCTCCATAGTGCAATTAAAGCTAATGTCAGGGTGGGATCTAGAGTTCTCATTCTCAACATTTAAGGTCACCAAATATGATGGTCGATACAGTCTGTGAAGTTGATTGGTCTTAATCTGATATTCCAAACGCCAGGAAACATCAGTTATAAGGAGAGGACATCTGCCAATACTTCCCAGTAGGATTTCCAGAGAATTCTTGCTTTTCTGATATTCAGTGCAAAAGAGTTCTATTCTTTCTCTGTCAAATTTACAGTCTTCTAGACATGTGCTCAGAGTTGACTTGTCAGCTTTCTGTTTTCCTGCCTCCAGTATACAAATTGCAAGTGCTGCATGACTGTGTTTTAACACCAAAGGATCAATATGTTTCAGGTCTGGATGATCTAGCACGGCCTCATCGGCCCGGGCTTCCAGCAGGCTCCGGAAGGCCGCCCGCAGGAGAAGCGCGAAGGCGGCGAGGTCGAAGCAGCCGGGATCGGCCAGCATCTGGCAGCCTCTCTGCACATACTCGGAGAGCTCCATTGTGAGCGCCGACTTTCAAGCATTCTTGATGAAAAGACCAGAGCTGAAAAGAAAATTTGACTTTCAAACACAAGAATGAGAAGAAGCATGAAAAAGTAAACAGCAAAGAGAAGTCATAAGGGACTAACCAAAGGTGAACTGTTTACATTCCTACATGGAAAGACAATATTTGTAACTCTTAAAACTTTTCAGTATCTGGGTAGTTGGTGGGACCACACACAGACACACACACACACACATGCACGCACACATACATGTACACACGTGTGTGCACACACACATACACACATGCACCCACACACAGAGACAGAGAGCACAGAGTAAATTGAACAGGATAGGACCATATCTTAAAAGAAATTAAGGTAAATGGTGAGAGAGAAATGTAGTGGGAGGAGAGGGTGTAATGGAATGGGTTAAATTATCTCTCATTCAAGAGGCAAGCAGGAGACTTTTTAGTGGAGGAAAAAAGAGGAGAGCTGAGAAAAAAACATGAAGTTTACCCTCATCACATTCGACTCAAGGAATGAAATGCACATTCATTTTGGTATGAAAACCTATCTTACAATACAGGAAAGTGGGGGAAAAGGAGATAAGCAGGGTGGGGGGTTGTTGGGAGGGAGGGCAATGGGGGGAAGGAGCAATTTGAAGTCAACACTCGGGGAGGGACAGGATCAAAAGACAGAATAGAAACAATGGTGGACAGGATAGGATGGAGGGAAATATAGTTAGTCTTTCACAACACGACTATTACGGAAGTCATTTGCAAAACTACACAGATATGGCCTATATTGAATTGCCTGACTTCCCAAAGGGAATGGATGGGGAGGGAGGGATGGGGAGAATTTGGAACTCAAAGTTTTAGGAACAACTGTTGAGTATTGTTCTTGCTATTAGGAAATAAGAAATACAGTCAATGGGGAATAGAAAGTCATCTGGCCTTACAGGAGAAAAGAGAAGATGCGGATAAGAGAAGGGAGGAATGATAGAAGAGAGGGCAGATTGGTGATAGGGAAAATTAGAGTGCTTGGTGTATTGAGGTGGGGGGAGGGGACAAAAGGGGAGAAAATTTGGAACCCAAAATTTTGTGAAAATGAATGTAAAAAGTTAAATAAATAAATTTATATTAAAAAAAGAATAAAAAAATTAAAAAAAGTACTTGAAAAATGGTTGGTGCATGATTTGGAGGCAATCATATATATAATGGATTAAGCAATTTTATACTTACTCATTCACTCAGAAAACTCTTGTATTCATTTTATAAAATATAGTAGTCCCTATATAGTATTTTTAATTACAGTGAAACCCATAGCCATATTTTGAGATTAATGAATTATCTTTTTATTCACCACCCTCACATTTATTTTTTTTCCTCCACCCACAGTAAATTATTGATTATTTTGGTGGCACCCCCAATATATTTCCAGTATTCAAAGACTGGACAAGAAAGGATATCAAGAAAGGACCTGATTACATTTTCCTCTGTACAGGTGTAGGGAACAACAACAAAAATAGATTTCTACAATAGGTACTTGTTCACATTCCTAAGAAGCAAACAGTGGCCCCTCCCACACCATTACCATCCTAAACATTTCTGTGGCAATTGCTTCCTTCCCTGTATCATTTGAGACAGCAGAAAAAAATTTTCTCTTTCCCATGTGGATAAAATTCTGTTTCCCTCTAATTGGATCTTGCCGTAACTCTGTGCTTAAATGATAATGAAAACTGGATTCAGACAGGGGCACAGATCTATCTGTAATCATGTATGTTGGGTTGATCAGCAAAATAATTATTGCTCCTAAATGACATGTTAACATCTGAATCATCTCCATGGTTCCAGTAGTGCAGATTACTGGCTGCTGGTCATTTCTTCCAGAAGATAATTACTGAAAACATTACAAGTCTGTATTTCTAAAAGTTTCTATTTCTCCTACCTTTCAACCCTGCTGTTCTGAAACAAGAAGCCATTTGGGAATTGAAGAAGGTTGCTAGTATCAGTAGATTGTTGGATAGTTTTGGGCACTTCTTAAATAAATGATATAATTTTCTCACAGAATTCCTAGTGGAAAAACAGTTTTTTAGGGCTGAGTTTTGCTCCACAAGAGACAATATGCAATAGTTGCTTGTGTTCCTTTCAGGGCTCAGCATTTACAGGATAATCTCAAGTCTTTTCCTCCTTTTGAAGCAAACTGAGTCTTCACCATTGCAGTAGTTAACTACAGTATTAAAAAGTTAGCAAAAAAAATAAAGGTTCACATTGTTTGGGGGTAAGGCAAGGCAATTGGGATTAAGTGACTTGTCCAAGGTTATATAACTAGTAAGTGTTAAGTGTCTGAGGTCGCATTTGAACTCAGGCCCTCCTGACTTCTGGGACCATGCTCTATTCACTGTACCACCTAGCTATCCTGGTTCACATTATTTTTCTTGGGGATATGATGGAAAATCTCTAGCTTCAGGAGGAATCAACTGGTTCATGTGCCAATAATACCTTAATGCTAACAATATTTCTACCATTTTATCTACTTTGGTTTCTATTTATGTCAAAATGTTTGTTCCTATGTTATGGATATCAAAGGTCTCCATAACAACCTATAGAATACACTCCCACCATTTTATTGCCTTCAAAGTTCTTTCTGACTAGAAGACAATATTTCAGAGTTGGATATGACCTCAGAGATCATCTGCTCCATAACACACACGCATACACACACACACATACACATACTCCTTATTAAAATATACCAGACAAAGGTGGAGCCAAGACAGTGGAGCATAGGCTAGAACCTAGCTGAACTCTTCCAACATTCCTATCCAAACAATTAAAAAATAATGTCTCAAATCAAGCTTTGAACTGGTAGAGCCAACAAAATGATTAGAAGGAAACATTTATACAGAAGAAGACTGCTTAGGCGATTCACAGGAGCAGTCTTAGACACCAGGGTGGGTGTAGGCCTGGAATGTGGTAGGAGAACCAGCAATGGACCTTGGAAGCAGCCATAACAGCATTGGTAGCAGTGTCAGCTTCAGAAACTCTCAGCTCAGAATCAATAAGGGAATTGAAAAAATTGTTAGAAAAATATTATAGGGGACCTTTTGCTGGCATTAGGCATAGCTGGCATTGATTGACTCTATTGTCCATCTGCAATTCTGGGTCACAGTTTAGTGGGGAAAGGAGAGCATGTGGTCAGTCAAAAGGGAGCAGGGCCCCTGCTCACAGTTCTAAAGCAGAAGTAGGGAATCTGTGGCCTCAAGGCCACATGTAGATCTCTAGGTCCTCAAGTGCTACCCTTTGACTGAGTCCAAGTTTTCAAAAAAAAAAAACACACATATTTGTATATGTATATATCTATATGTATGTATGTATGTATAAACATCTTCTAAATCCAGAGAGAAATAAAACACTAATGGGATAGGGATAGGAGAGAGGATAAGGAAGTGATCTCTAGAGGGCAGGGTGAGGGAATTGGTTGAAAGGGGATATAGAGGAGGGTGTTTTGATAAAGGAGGATAAGGGAGGGATCTTTGGAGTTAAGTAATAGGAGGGCAAGGTAGCAGGTAGAAGTAAAGTAGAGGAGTCAGAAGGGATAGGAAATAAGAGATAAACATAAGTAAAAACTAAGCTCAGAGGTTGAATTTATTAGGGAAAAGTATTCATCTATATATGTATGTATTTATGTGTGTATATATGTATGTGTATATACATATCTGTATCTACATATCAATATATATATATATATATATATATATATATATATATATATATATATATATGTCCTTAATTGTAGCCTTCTTAGTAAGGAGGAAAGGAAGAACAAAATAAAGAAATGCACAGCAAAGAACAAAAAATAACTTAGAAGCAAAGATGGACATCTCTCAACAAAACATATTTTTGTATCAGCTTTCTTGAAATGGAATGTATTGCTAAATATTTTGAATCCTCTCATGTTCTGCTGTGCCCATGCATGCTTTTTTATTTTTTTATTTTCTACTTAAGTTTCAATATTAAAGTTTATAATATATTTCGTTTTCTTTTTTCTATTATGTATTCAAGTCTAAAATAAAAAAAGCTAACCCTTGGAGTTTGGTTGATGTTTTACTTTGAAAGGATCTGGTTCTTCTCTCAGCATTTAAAGTATTGTTGTCTCTGGGTTTTGGTCTCTTTGCTAGTTATCTTTTACAGGTTAAGTTGAAGAGTATGGCTTATATCTACACTAGCTATGATTTAATCAATCATTCTCAGTGTGGTATTAGATAGTGCTAGGCCATCTTTAATTCTGATCTATATCTAGCCACTGGACTCAAATGACTCAAGAGAAAAAGGTGAGGCTGGTGACTTTGCACATCCCTCCCTCATTTAAAACCAATTCACTTGCAAGTCATGGCATCATCTTCCTGGAGTCAAGGTCCTCTTTGAGAATGCAGGACAAACCACTACCACAAAAATAGAAAAAAAACCCCAAACCTTCACACCTATGAAAAAATGACAACTGTTGGAATGGATGAGGAAAATGGATACATTAATAAACTGTTAGAGTAGTGAACTAGTTCAACTATTATGGAGAACAATCTGGAAATATGCCCAAAGGGTTATCAAACTATGCATACTCTGATTCAGCAGTACCACTGCTACTTCTATATCCCAAAAGATCAAATAAAAAGGGAAAGGACCTAGACATACAAAAATATCAACTCTTTTTTGTGGTAGCAAAGAATTAAAAAGTGAGGGGAAACTTAGTCAATTGAGGAACGGTTGAACAAGTTGGGTATATGTGATTGTGAGGGAGTTAAGAAATGTAGGAAATGACAAGGGAGGTAGTTTCAAGAAAAAAAAATATGACAAGACCTATATGAACCGATGCAAAGTGAAGTTAAAAAATCAGGAAATAATTGTGCACAGCTAGAGCAAAATTGAAATGATGATTACTTGTGAAAAACTTGGCTATTCTGATCAATACAATGACCGAAGATAATTGCAAAGGACTTATGATGAAAAAATGCTATCTACCTCCAGAGAAAAAAAACTGATGAACTCTAAGTGCAAATTGAATTATAATTTTCTCACTTTTTTGCTTTATTTTTGAAATATAGCTGATATGGAAATATGACTTGAATGATTTCATATGTATAATTGATAGTATTTTCTTGCCTTTTCAATGGGTGAAGGAGAGAATTTGGAATGCAAAATTTAAGAAGAAAAGAATGTTAAAAATAAAAAAAAGAGGAAAAAAAAATACTAGACAAAGGGTCACCCAGAATGTGCTCAAAGGTTGCCAGTGTAGGGTTACACGTTAGTTTCTGAGAAAGTTTAGCCAACCTCCAATTCATCTCCAAACCCATTACTTTTTTTTCTGAATTCTCCTATTTGTCTTGTAGTAACTACCATTATTTTAGTCACCTATAGTTATAATTTCAATCTCTTCATTAATTTCTTCCTCTCTCTTACCCCACAGAGCCAAATTCCTAATCTTGTCATTTCTACCTGATATCTCTCACATTTGCCTCCTCTCTCCACTCATTTAGGCACTACCCTAGTTGACCTGAAGGGCACTTCCCTGGACAATTCAATGCCCTCTCTATTTTACAATTACTCACCCTTAGGGTGATTTCATTGTTTATATGCTAAGTCCCCAAACCCATCCATGTGACTTCCAAGCTCTGCAATCACACCAGCTTTTTCCATTGGTGTAATACAAAATCATTCTCAGCACACATTACTCTTTCTAATCTCATTTGAACACATGCGCATTGTGCAATGAAAACAGAAACTCACTGTAGTCACCAACTCCTTCCATACTCTTAGTTCCTAGCCCAGCCCAAACACCATTCCACATGCTCTTGCCCAGAGAATCCTCACTGATGCTCCTAACTATTCCTCACAGAATTGTTACCCAACTCTTTCCAGCAGCTTTCCTCTCCCTCCCTCCCATAGCTTCCTATTTTCTCCCAGCTCCACTTCTAATACTCCTAAACATCTCCATGACAGAAGGCATGATAGTAGAACTTTATAATGCAGTGATATTTAAGAACTTCAATGAAGTAATATTTAAGAACGTCAATGGCAGCTGAGTGATAATCTGCATAAGTAAGGGGTGTTTCACCATCTTGAGCTACCTACACCAATGAAGTCATAGCTACAGTTACAAAAAAAAAAAAAGCAAAAGGCTGTGTGACACTGATAGTCTGGCCTCTGAATCATATTAGCTATGTGACTATGGGCAAGTCATTTAACTTCTTACTGCCTCCTGGTACTTCTCTATGACTATGCAAGCTTCTGGTCTATTTATTTTTATTTTCTTTTTATTTTTAACACTCAGGATGGTTCCTGGCACATTGAAAACAAATAATGAAGACCCATTCAAAGTAAGACAGGTTCACAGAGAATAGAATGGGAATATTTGATTATATGGGATCAAGAAGGTTTTTTTTTTCCCCAAAAAGTGGAAGAAAAATCTTTGCAGTAAGTTTCTCTGATAATGGGTGCATTTCATAGCTACATAAGGAACTGATTTAAATGTGCAAGAAAAGGAGACTTTCTCCAATTGATCAATGATCAAAAGATGTGAACAGGCATTTTTGGAGTAAAGAATCCAAGTCACAAACAGTCATATAAATGTGATCCAGATAGCTAATAATTAGGGAAATGCAAATTAAGGAACTCCGAGGATTCAACTCATACTGATGAGATTTGCAAAGAGATGAAATCAAGATATGAACCAAATAGCAAACCATGAAATATGCCCCAAATAATCACATATGTAAAGAAGCTTTTTACTTTGTAGAGACTTTAGAGATTAGAAACCTAAAGTTTTGTTGTGATCCTGAAATTACTTCAACTATTTGAAACTGTTTTTTCCAAAAATCTCTGTTTCAGTGCAGGCTTGATGAATAAAACTTCTTGAACCACAAAGATTATGAAATTATTCCATTAGATTTTGAACTCCTTTAGAACAGAGATTGTTGTTTTGCTTTTCTTTGTATCCCTAGTGTTTAGGACTGTGAATGATGCATAATAGGCACTTAAACATTTGTTGATTGCTATTTGAACTGATCAATTTAAAGTGGACTGTGAGAACTCTTAAAATAAAGCCTCCAGACATCCCTTTACCACCACATATGTAGCAGAAAAGTTACCAAATGAGAACAATCCATCCAAATGCTAGTACCTACCGTGTCCTGTGTCACTCTCCTCCCTCCTGAACTATTTTTTCTTATGATTAGCCTCTCTATTTTTAGTATCTCAACAAGTATTTTTTTATCCATTTAAGCATTTCCCCCAACATTTCATAGTTGGTGACCTAGTATATGTCTTTTGTGTGCCACTATATCAAAAGCTTTCTTGAAACTCAAGTAAATTTTACCAAGAGCTTTCTCCTGTTGACTCTGTGCTATTTCCTAGAAAAATTCTATTAGAACTATCAAACAAGGTTTTTCCTTTTACAACTCCATGCTGGCTACCTGTAATGAAATAGGCTCACAGCTGTCAGTGTCTCATGCCTTGGATTTGAACTCCAGTATATATTTTTTCTCCTTCCCATAAGTCTGCTTTGATGTTTCATTGTTGTACAGAAGTGGTTTGGGCTTTCAAAGGTGACTATTCTAGCAGAGTATAAGGTCTGTAAAATCCCTTCAGGGTGGGAAAGACTTAAATATGGACCCAGGACCACTCAGCAAACTTGCTGTCCATGGATCAACTTGACTACATTTTAAGAGGCTCATTAATACATGTAGCCCCAGGTGATGCTTTGGCCACAGCATGTCATGGATACCATTCTCCAAAATACAGAGTCTTAATCTATGATCCCAATGCATCAATGGATAGATTTCAGAGGATCTGTGGACTTGAATGGGAAAGTAAATGAATCTTTATTTTTACTATAATTAGATTCCTTCATAATTCTATGTATTTATTTTTTCATTTTTTTTTCTGAGAAGGGCTCCAGAGACTTTACCAGATCGAGAAAGGGGTTCATGATAAAAAAAAGAAAGAACTCTTGCACAAATTTTCAAAGGATTGACATCTGTATTGGATTACCACTTGCAAATTTCAGGAAATCCAGATACATTAACATGGTAGGATGTGTCAGATAAGTGTATCTAAGCTACTGCATGACTATAGCTTCAGAGTTAAGGGAGCTGTTTGCATAGGACAATAAACAATGGTTAAAAATTCAGATGTAGAATTCCAAAACATTGTTATGGCTTTATAATGATGCTGGTTAGGCAGACAAAGTTACATTTACATAAAAACTGAGTTACCACTGGATTGACCTCAGAAAATGTTTTCAAGAATTGTGGGAAATGCTGATTATTATCAATGTGAACTAATCTGGGCTTTGCTGCAGAACAAAGATTTACTGTTAAAAAATTCAAAATAAAATAGCTTACACTATTTCCACCACTGCTACAGAAGCAGGGGCTTCCATTTCCATCTCTGATATACTTTGTTCTATGTTCTAAAGTCCTATCCACCTATGACATTCTGCATGTTGCTGTGTGCTAAGGTCTTTAATAGGTCTGACCTTTTTCTGATTCCTAGAATATTAAAGATCTTCTTTGCTGTTGTTCTAACAAATGAAGCCGCATTTCTACTTTAAGACTCCTAAGACATTGTTTTTAATGCAGTCTGACAAGTTCAGCTATGTCTAGTCCATGTTCTATCACATCCTGTTCTGGTTTCATCATGAAATGGTTTATTAAGTTGAATGTGAAGAAACACACACAAAATTCATGCCATAAAGATAACCCTGAGAGGAAGAGCATTATTTAGTCATCAATTGGACATGACTCTGAACAAAGATCTCAGCCTTACTGTTTACATTTTGTGAGCTCTGTTGGCTCAAGAGCACTGGAGAAATGACTAGATGTCTGTTACATGTTAGTGTTGAAAAGGCCACCCATCATTAGAAATGGGTTCAAGTCCTGGATTTGTCACTTGTTATATGACTTTATTCATTCTGTTCCTCTTTTTGGTTTCTATTTCCTCATGTATAAAATGATGGGTCTGCATTAGATGGTTTCCAAGGTCCTTTTTAGCTTGAATATTTGATGAATCTATGAAATACCTAGCATCTAAAATTAGAGGCAATAGTGAGACTTGGATAAGCCCTCCTCTGAACTCCTAATACTCATAATTTCCACCTTGCATTAATTAAGGACTGTCTTTTGGAAGTCCTTTATTATCATCATCATCATTATTAATTGAGTCTTTTACTACTATCTTTCTAATGTATGTGCCTTGCCTCCTTCAGACTCTATATAAGCTTGGAAGGCAGAGCCTATGGGTTGTGTTTCTTTGCATCCCCATAGTTCCTAGCTCAGATGCTCAGTAACAGAAGGTTAAGGTTTAGGAAGTACAAAGACTTAACAATAGTTTAGGGAAAAATTGAATTCGGAATTAGAGGAAAATTTCAAAGTCTGGCTCTCCTAGTTGTGCAGCAATCTGTATAATTGTGGGTAAATAACTTCAACTATTTTATTTTTAGTTTCATCTAAAAATTAGGGTATTAGAAGTGATCTATAAGGTTTTTTTCTTTTGCTTCTATATCCTATGATAATAAAGACCTAGCTATTGTCTATAAGATATGACCTAATGGAGTGAAGAAGGATCTTCCAATCTCCCACACCCAAAAAGTCCCTACCACCTTTGTGTTATGGTACCTGAAATCTCAACTCTAGATTCATGTTTTAGGTTAAGCAGCCTCTCTGACTGATATCCTGCTTTAAAATTTAAATCCTGCTTGTCAGTTATTTCAACTCCGTACTTTCTTCAGTGACTGAAAGACCCCAGGTTAGTAATGAAAGTTTTGTGGAAACACTTGTGAAAATTTAGAATCTTCTGTTAATCAAATGAAATATTTACTTTAAAAAACCTGACAATTAACCAAGTATCTTTGCTAATTTCTAAAAATTTCTCATACTTCATTATTTTTTTAAATACTACAAAGTTAGCAAAACTTTGTGGATATCTATCTGAGAATAAAGATAGATAGGTTCTAGGTTAAACTCTGTTATGAATTTCCTGTGGAACATGAGGTATCTTTCTTGATCCATTTTCAATTATTCAAATTAGGAGGTTGGACTAAATGATCTTGAAATTTTTGTCCAGCTTTGATATCAGTTCTAGAATTTAAGCTCCCTTACAAATCTAAAATTTTGTTTCATTTTCTAAGATCCTTTCCATCTCTGACCTTCTTTGTTCTAAATTATAAGATCCTGTCTAGTTCTGACACTCTTTATTTGGTATTCTAAAGTCTTGTTTAGTTCTGTCATTCTAATATCCTATCAACTATAGTTGTCCAGAAGTGGAATGTATTAATTTTGTTCTCCTCTCATTGGAAGTCTTTAAGCAAAGGATTGGACAGTCACTTGTGAAGTATGATGGAGAGGGGATTTTTGTTTTTGTTGTTTTAAATTTTTAAATTTATTTTCAGCTTAAATACAAAATGAGGGGAAAAATTGCCATGTACACAGCAGAACAGAGAGGAGAATTCAGTACAAAACAGTAAATTTCATTTCAAGAAAATCTATATAATAAATATTTCACATTGTTTACAAAGCTGCTCAGCTTTTATTTGTTTCCTTGTAAAATTTCTTTTATTCTCTGCTGTGCACATTTTACTATGCTACCCCCACCAAAGAAGGATAAAATTAAGCATGAATGCACACATACATGTGTATGTGTACTTATGATATATATATATTATATAACATATATATATATGCATGCATGCACATACATATCCACACATCTATAAATATACGCATATGCACTCAAAAGCATATATGTAAGACTTTTCACCTGTCATCTGTTTCTCTGAAGATGGATAACATCTTCCTTCCTAAGTCTGAATCTTTCCATATTTTTCTAAATCAACCAGATCTTCATTTACTACACCACAGCAATGCTCTATGCTATCTAAGAGATTGTCTATGAATGGTTTTTTCCCAATTTTCTACATTCCTTCTCTTCTTGGATTCATAGGTTTTATTTATACAGGAAATTTTTAATTTAAAATGATTGAAATTAGCCATTTTGCTCTTCAACCATGCTCTTACCTTATAATGCAGTCTAAGGTCTGATACTACTAAATATGTTTTCTTTACATCATTTTTCCAACAGTTTCTTTGAAGTACCCAACCTTTTGTTTTTCCATATGAACTTTTTTTCTAACTCAGTAAGATTTGCTTTTTAGTGCTACAATTGGAATGGCATTGAATAAATAGATTAGTTACATAAAATTGTCATTTTTTAATTATTTTTGCTTCAACTACCCAGGAACAATAAATATTACTTCAATTATTTAAATCTGACTTTATTTGTATAAAAGTGTTATATGGATATGTTCATATAGATCCTGTGTCTGTTTTGGCATGTATTCTCGCAGGTATATATATTGTTATAGAGGGGATTTTTTTGAGGTGTGAGGGTCATTGAGATCCATTCTAACTGTGAAGTCCTGTGAGAATCAAATCAAGTCAATATTATTTATTAAGGAGCTACTGTGTGGTGCTATGGTTCTAAGCAGTAGGGATACAAAGAAAAGCAAAAACAAAATAAGACGAACCAGTTCATGCTCCCAAGGAGCTCACAGTCTAATGGGGGAGAAAATATTCAAATGATTATGTAAAAATGATATTTGTAATTTCCGAACTTGAGTGAGGCAAGGTGGGGATTTCTTCTGAGGTGATGAACAACTTTGAAGCAATTTGAGCTGTTTCTCAGAAGTGGTACGGGCTGGCTCAGGAGGTAGTAGGTTCTGATTCACAGGAGGACATCAAGAAGAGAATAGTTGATCCACTCGTCGTACGACAGTGAGAATTCTTACTCAGGATTCAATTTCAATCAAATGGCCTCTGAGACTGTTTTCCATCTCAAACGTTCTGGGATCCTGTGCTCTGATGTCCTACCCAGTTCTCATATTCTCTGATTATTAAAATACTCATTAGTTTAATACATATACAACTGCTTTTATTTCTTCCTTTTCCTTGACTGCCCTTTTTTCTTCAAACAAAAAAAAAGCAGAACGTGGGTGGGAAGATGGGTGGGAGTTAGAACTTTTATACAGTGTATGGCAAAGAAGAGCAACTTCAGTTGCTTCAGGAGAGCACACAGAGAGTCCTGACACCTCAGGAAAGTGAGCAATAATGCTGGGATTATGTTGGCTTGACTATGTTCAGCAGCTTCATGTTATCATTATCCCACAACATAATTAAGAAATACAGACATGAGCAAAGGTCTTTTCACAGGGGCAAAGTCGAATCCAGAGACTGACGGAAATGATGGAAATGTAATTATTGTTCCTGCTGATGCTGAGCATAGAGGAGAGAGATTACCATAGGAAGGGGGAAGGCCAGTGGCAATAACTATAACCTGAAGAAAAAACAACTTGTTAGAATGAAGAAGGGTATCTGGCCGTGAAGCTGGGATTGGGTCCAGTTTCTTTTTTTTAATCTTAGTTCATAATTTCTGAATATAAAAAGGGGAGGAAGGTTGTCTCTTTGAGACAGAATAATGTAAATCAGACATATTTTCTGTACTCTTTCCTGATTTCTTTACCAGACAGTTCTTGTAGCTGAAAATGCAAACAGAACAAAACAAAATAAAATACCCCACAGAATCCTAAGATCACAGTCAATGCAAGTCAAATAGTCACTTAATGAGGGATTGAACTTTGCCACCATTATAGCACTTCAGAACCAAAAGGGACAAATTCATTTTATAGATGAGGAAAGCGAACACTGGAGAGTGGAAATGACTTGACTGAGATCATACTGAGATCAAGGTCTGTGATTTCAAACCCATATCTGATACAAATAATTGAGTTTTGAAGGTACCTGAAAGATTATTCACTCCTGTACTTTCTTTACCTATAAAACTTTTCTACAGCATTCCTGGTAATTGATCATCCATTCTTTTATAATGAAGAGCTTACTTCCTCTCCAGGGATATTCCACTTTGGGATAGTCTTGATAGAGCATATTTCCTTTGTTTTCATTCAAAATGATCTCTGTAATTAACATCTGTTGTTCCCAGGCAGCTACTTGGTACAGAAGAAAGAGTTTGAGATATGAATTCAGGAAGACCTGAGTTCAAATCCAGCCTTAGACTCCTACCATGTGACCCTGGCCAAGTCATTTAACGTATATTTGCTCAGTTTCCTTGTTTGTGAAGTGGAGATAATAACATTATACCAAGATTGTTGTGAGGATCCAATGAGATAATAATTGTAAAGCATTTAACCTGATGCCTAGCACATAGTAAGCACCATGTAAATAGTAGCTACTAGTATTAATTCTGTCCTTTGGGACAATCACATTATTGTTGAGTTGTTTCAGTCATGTCTAATTCTTGAAGAGCCCAATTTAGGGTTTTCTTGGAAAGATACTAGAGAAGTTTGCTATTTCTTTCTCCAGTTCATTTTACAGATGAGGAACTGAGGCCAATAGGGTTAGGTGATGTGCCCAGGGTAACATAGCTAGTAAGTGTCTACAGTGGGTTTTGAACTCAGGTCCTTCTGACTCCAGGGCCAGTGGGCCAAGCATTAAAAAAGCCATTTCTATTTCTATATGGTAACCCTTCAAATATTGAAAATAGAAAACTCCTCTATCTCTATGTCTATTCAACCCAAATATCAACAATTCTTTCAAGTGATAAACTTTTGTCAGAGTTCTATGGCCTTTCACCATTTTGGTCCTCTGGACTTTTCCAGGTTTTCAACAGGCATTTTAAAATGTGGTACCCCAAACTGAACATAGTACTCCAGAAGTGTTCTTACCAAGTTATAATGAAGCAGAAAATAACCTGCCTTTATTTAAGATACTAAGTCTTTTAAAAGCTCAGTATAGCTCTTTTGGCTTCGTACTACTTGCTTCATATTGAGAATCCATTCAAATTTCCACATGGACAGTTGCCTATCCACATGTATTCCATCTTGTATGTGTGCAGTTTTGTTTGTTATTGTTTTAACCTAAGTGCAAGACTTGGATTTGTTAGATTTGGCTCACAGCTCCAGCAATCAAGATATTTTTATATCCCGCTTCTGTCATCCAATATGCTAGTTCTTCCTCTCTGCACAAATCTGTGAAGCATGCCATGTATGACTTCATCCAGGTCACCTGACTCCCTAGTTCCCTGTTCTCTCCAACATATTATACTGCCTTTTACTTTTTGCTACCTGCTACTCTTGTTATCTCTCTCCTTAGTGCCTAAGGAGCAAATAGGACAGCATTTAACAATCGTCATGACAGATATTTGGTCCATTCTTATCACCATATATGCTTGCCAAGACATAAAGTCTTTTCTAGGTATAAAGAAAGATACATATAAGTACCCATATGGGGTTTAGCTGTGCTGGAGATTGCTCAGGGTAGAGAGTTAAACCCATAAACATTTGTGTAAGTAATTATTACATGCCTAAAAAAGACAGTTAGGTGACTCAGTGGATAGAACAGTGGGCCTGGAGTCAAGAAGACCTGAGTTCAAATCTAGCTGTGTGACCCTGGGCAAGTCGCATAACCTCTGTTTGCCTTAATCTAGTGGGGAAGGAAATGGCAAACTATTCCAGCATCTTTGCTTTTAAGAAAACTCCACAGATGGCATTGGTGGGCTATGTTCCATGGGGTCACAAAGAGTCAGACATGACTGCATAACTGAACGATAAATGTGCCCGACATGGTGTTAAGTACTGGTATTTTAAGTACAGAAATGAATGCAGTACCTCTTCTCAAATACCTTACTTCTGAATGGAAGAAGACAACATATACAGGAAAAAAGAAAGTATATCAGGGGAAGTATCTGCAGGAAGCTGAGAATGTACAGAGAGCCTGGAGGTGATCTTGGAGGAGAATAAAAATATAGCTAGCCAAGGTGTTTTCCTTACAACGAATGTTGTAGAAGGAACCAGCTAATCAGAATGTGAGATCATAGGAAAGGGTATTCCCTGTTTGAGAAGTCCAGGGGTGGAGTGAGCATCCAGGGTGAAGAGCCTTCTGTGGTATGGTAGAGAAAGTCCAGAGAGTCAGGAGTTCATCCTAGAGAGGAATGAATGATGGGACAATTGTGCAATGAAGGTCTTGTGCTAGACGTGGGAGAGATAAACTCGGTTCACTAGAGTTTTATTGCATTAGGTTAGGTTATTTAACACAGGGTTTTTATAGGTGATAGAAGCTTGTGTGGTCCTAAGATTTCCCATTACATATTACTGAGGACATGGACATTGTGTAGAACTGTAATAGATTTACATGACTAAACTGAAGCTTTTGTTCTATACTTACTTTAAAACGTCTAATATCTTATCCTTTTTCCCCCTTCAAAACCCTGTATGAAAATTTTCTTGATACACCTACTTGCTGGTACTACAGCCAGCAATTCTAGACCAGAATTACCTTGCATATATTTTGCATATACTTGGCTTATATACAAATATACATATATGCACATGCTGAGTAGATTGAATATATTTTGCATATGTTTATGTACATCAATGACAATTAGCAAACATTACTTAAGCGATTAGCATGTGTCAGGGATTGGGTTGATCCCTGTGGCTAGAAAGAAAAAGGGGGAGAAACGTTTCCTAACCACAAGGAACTTATACTCTAATATGAGAGACATGATATAGAAATCACATATACAAGATAAATATAGATTTGATGTAAGGAGGCCTCAGAAAAGAAGGCACTAGTAGCTGGGCAATACTGGGAAAGACCTTTTGAGGAAGTTGGCATTTGAATTATCTTACAGGAATTCAGGGAATCTAAAAGTCAGAGATTGGGAGGAAGAACATTCTTGGCATGGACAACAGCTAGTGAAAAGCCATAAAAAGTTGTGTATGAGATAAAGTAAGTACAATTATCCCTTACCCATTGTGACATTCCCCATCATGGTTTTGAAATATTGTGGGTGAGCATAAGAAGTTAAATGGGGATTTTTGGGGAGTTTGGGGGAAGTTGCAGACAGCATACAAAGGCCCACAGACAATGTAGAGTTTATGACCAAATATTTCACCCAAATTCTACAACAAAATACTGTAAACACACCATAAAAGGAAAAGGAAAACAAATCAGACTTCCTCTCTGGTATAAAAGGAAGGCCAAATATTTTATGTTAATTTTCCAGGTGCGGGTGAGGTGCTGCCCTTAACCCCTGTGTTGTGGAAGGGATAATTGTAGATTAGCATGGTTGAAACAGTGTGTGGAAATAAATAATAGGGTAAAAGATGATAAAGATAGTTGGGATACAGAATGTGAAGAATTTTAAATGCCAAAGAGATGAATTTACATTTGATTTTAAGTGTAGGAGAACCATCACCTTCATTGAGTATATAGATGGGTGTGTGCATGTGCATACTCACATGAGATACTTAAACACATACTTCAGGAAAATTACTTTAGCACCATTGTGGAGAATGGTTTGGAGTGCGATAGGTTCAAAAGACAGTGTATTGCAATAACTCAGGTGAAGATAAATGAGGGTCTGAACTAAGGTAGCAGCTCTGTGAGTAGAGAGAAGTGGGCATATATAAGCAATATTATAGAGAAAATAATAACAGGATTTGGCAAGTGATTGGATATGTGGGGTGATGTAGTGTCAATGTGATATTCGCAGTGCCTCCCAGTGCAATTATGAATTGTGAAATACGTCAGACTCTCCACATAGAAGAAAGAACCAAAACGTTTATTCAGACACCAGAAAGCCAAATCCATCATAGTAACAAAAATCTGTACACAATAACAATGAGGAGAATAACACCATCCCCAAGTCATCTCCCTGCTAGACTTCCCACAAACCAACTCTATTAAACAAATCACAAACAGGCCTCCTTAAACAAAATCACAAACAAGTTCTTTCACTCATACAAGCCACCAACCTCCTTGCCTGCGTCCTTCCTAGATCTGACTAGACTCTGACCAATTTCCTCTCAGCTCTGCTCCAGTTCCACCTCTTCTTGTTTCACTGGTTCATCAAACTCCTTCCACCCCAGGCTCCATGTGACCCAGACTCAAGTGACTCAGGCTTCCATGTGACACAGGCAGGTTACTTGGACATATTAATGAATGGGAGAGAGCTTCTCATTTAAATTATCATTACAAGTGAATAAGACAAAAGACTCAAACATAATATTGAGGTTATAAACCTGGGTGATGGAAAGATTGTGGTGTTCTCCAAAAAAGTAAGAAAATTCAGAAGAAATGTGGATTTTCAGGAAAAAGATAATGAGCTTTGTTTTGGATATGTTAAATTTGAAGTATCTCTGTGATATCCAATAGGCAGTTGGTAATGTGGATATACATAGACATAGACAAGACATATACATATATTCATATGCACACCTGTATACACACATATGTATGCACAGACATATTCGCATATATATGTATGTACATGTGTATACACAAAATACACATGTCCAAATGTTGGCATTGCAATGTATATGTGCACATGCATATAATATGCATACATACATGTCCAAATAACCTCAAGATTTGTCTCTAGCTCTAAATTTATGAAAATACTACACATTTATCAAAAATAGAAACTCTCAGAAATGATTTGGTAAGTCATATGGTGGTTGGTTCCACTGGTGGAAGGAGTACTTTTACTGATGAAATCTCTTAAATTATTAAAGTTGGAGATTGACATATGGATTCTATTATGTATACTCTTCCTTCTAGCCTTTCTTTCTTCCTCCTCCTCCCCTCCTCTTTCCCTTCTTCCTTCTTCTCTTCTCTTTCTCTTCCTTCTTTTTTTCCTCCTCCTCTTCCTTCTTCTTCTAAAGAACTACATGTCCTCATTCATGTAGTATTAGAAGAGCTTAGAGAATCTTGCCTCTTAGTTAAAAGAGTAAGGATATCTTAGACAGAATTATTCTGAAATCTAACTTTATAAAATTTCTTAAGTAGTTACTATGTACCAGGAGCTGTTGAAAGCCAGTGATAAAGAAAAAAAAAGTCCCTATACTCAAGAAGTTCACAGTCTAATATGCTATGTGACATGTAAACAGTTGTGTATGAAAAAGAAAAACATAGAATAAATTGAAGATAATTTCAATGGGAAGGTACTAATCTTATGGGGGATCAAAAAAAGCTCCTTTTAGCATATGCCTTTTTTTTCTGCAAGTTAAAGGAGGCCAGGAAAGTTATGAAGTAAAGAAGAAGGAGAACATTCAAAGCATGAGGGACATGCCATGAAAATTCATGGATTCAAGAGATGGAATATCAGTTTCAAGAAACAGCAACAATAGCAATGTCAGATTCCCAAGTATGTGAAAAAGAATAATATGTAAGAAGATTAGAAAGGTAGAAAGGGTTATCTGGTCATGATAAACTTTAAAAGCCCCAAAGGAAAGTTTATGTTTAATCCTTGGGGCAATATGGGAACCCTTGAGTTTATTGAATAGGGATGGGAGTGAGTATCCACCACCAACAGCATTCAAGTAAGCTATTTAGGCAGTCTAAGTCTGAAGGGAAGAAGGTTGCCTGTCTAGCAGTTCCAGAGTGCATTTCACTGTAACAATGGAAGTCTAAACCAATGGAAGTCTAAACCACAGAGTCAATCTATAGGTCAAAGTTTTAAGAAGAGTGAGAGAACTGTGTTGGATCTTTGGCAAAGAAACTTGGTATATTGTTGTTATCCCCACTTTACAAACAAAGAAAATGAGGCAAACACAGGTTAAATGACTTGACCAGGGTCACATAGTAAGTGCCTAAGGCTGGATTTGAATTCAGATCTTCCTGAATCCAGACCTCAATCTCTTTCCTCTGTACCAAGTAGCTGCCTGGGAACAACAGATGTTAATTATAGAGACTTTAGAGTGAATACGAAGAAAATATTCTCTGTGAAGATTGTCACAAAGTGGCACATCAGTGGAGAGGAAATGAGCTCTTCATTATAAAAAAATGGATGATCAGGGGCAGAGCCAAGATGGTGGAGTAGAAGGACGCAAGTTTACGAGCTCCAACCCACAGCACATGGAATTAATGTAAAAAGAGATTCTCATAACTTCTGGACCACTGAAAGGGGTACAGAAACGGAGTGGAAGAGATTTCCGTTCCAGGGAGCCCTGGAGACCCATCCCCAGGGTCCGTCGTGCCCTGGAAAGTGGACCCCACCACCAGCGCTGCCCTTGCCGCGGCCCCAGAGAAGTTGACCCGAGCAGGCTTCAGAGACGGAGGCTCCGGCAGCCGGGAAAGTCCCTCCGCCCACAGAAGCTACAGGTCAGTGAGAGAGGCTGGGCTGGAGGAGGGGAGCGGAGTGTCTCCGTGACTCGGGCCCCCTTGGGAGGAAGCGGCGGCGGCAGAGGCGTGGGTGGCAGTGGAGGCAGGCAGCAGCGGCGCGGCCTCGGCAGCCCGGGACTCCCCCATAGCAGGCAGGATCTTTATTACTGAAAGTCTCTGCATAAAGGGAGCTGAGCCTGGGAGGCGGCCCTGCCCCCAACCCAGCACCAGAACAAAAGGTCACATTGATTAGCAGCTGGGCGGCGCATTTGAATCTCAGAGCCCAAGCACTAGCTGGGCGAATCTAGGAGGAGGTGGACAGGAATCTTGGAAGTCAAGTAATTGGCTGGGAAAATGCCTAGAAAAGGGAAGAAAAATAAGACTATAGAGAGTTTTTTCCAACAAATGCAAATGATCCCAACATTCGGATCTGATGGCGAGGACGAGGAGATATTCTCACCATCGGGGAAAGATGTGGAGGGCAGGGCCTCAGTACCCCAGACACCCCAGGGGGATGTCGGGTGGGCTCAGGCCTTGGAAGAGCTGAAAAAGGATTTTGAAAAGCAAGTTAGACAGGTGGAGGAAAAGCTGGGAAGAGAAATGAGAGACATGCAAGAAAAGTATGAAAAACAGGTTAATACCTTGGTTAAGGAGACCCAAAAAAATGCTGAAGAAAATAACACCTTGAAGACTAGGCTCACTCAATTGGCAAAAGAGGTTCAAAAAGCCAATGAGGAGAAAAATGCTTTCAAAAGCAGAATTAGCCAAATGGAAAAAGAGGTTCAAAAGCTCACTGAATTTAATAGTTCCCTCAAAATTAGAATGGAACAGATGGAGTCTAATGACTTTACGAGAAACCAAGAAATCATCAAACAAAACCAAAAGAATGAAAAAATGGAAGAGAATGTGAAATATCTCATGGGAAAAACAACTGACCTGGAAAATAGATCCAGGAGAGACAATTTAAAAATTATGGGACTACCTGAAAGCCATGATCAAAAAAAGAGCCTAGACATCATCTTTCATGAAATTATCAAGGAAAACTGCCCTGAGATTCTAGAAACAGAGGGCAAAATAAGTATTGAAAGAATCCATCGATCACCACCTGAAAGAGATCCAAAAAGAGAAACTCCTAGGAACATTGTGGCCAAATTCCAGAACTCCCAGCTCAAGGAGAAAATCTTGCAAGCAGCTAGAAAGAAACAATTTCAGTACTGTGGAAATAAAATCAGGATAACTCAAGATCTAGCAACTTCTACATTAAGAGATTGAAGGGCGTGGAATAGGATATTCCAGAAGTCAAAGGAACAAGGACTCAAACCAAGAATCACCTACCCAGCAAAACTGAGTATAATACTTCAGGGGAAAATATGGTCTTTCAATGAAACAGAGGACTTTCAAGCATTCTTGATGAAAAGTCCAGAGCTGAAAAGAAAATTTGACTTCCAAACACAAGAATGAGAAGAAGCATGAAAAAGTAAACGGCAAAGAGAAGTCTTAAGGGACTTACCAGAAGTGAACTGTTTCCATTCCTACATGGAAAGACAATATTTGTAACTCTTAAACCTTTCCAGTATCTGGGTATTTGGTGGGACCACACAAACACATGTACACGCATGCACGCACACACACATACACACATGCACATACACACAGAGACAGAGAGCACAGAGTGAATTGAATAGGATGGGACCATAGCTTAAAAGAAATCAAGGTAAATGGTGAGAGAGAAATGGAGTGGGAGGAAAGAGGGTGAAATGGAATGGGGTAATTATATGTCATGTAAGAGGCAAGTAGGAGACTTTTTAGTGGAGGGATAAAGTGGAGAGCTGAGGAAGAAAAAAAAAAACAAGAAGTTTGCCCTCATCACATTTGACTAAAGGAAGGAATAAAATGCACACTCATTTTGGTATGAAAACCTATCTTACAGTATAGGAAAGTGGGGGAGAAGGAGATAAGCAAGGGGGGGGGATGATGGAAGGAAGGGCAAAGGGAGGAGGGAACAATTTGAAGTCAACACTTGGGGAGGGACAGGATCATAAGACAGAAGAGAAACAATGAGGGGCAGGTTAGGAGGGATGGTAATTCAGTTAGTCTTACACAACACGACTATCAGGGAAGTCATTTGCAAAATTACACAGATATGGCCTATATTGAATTGCCTGCCTTCCCAAAGGGAATGGGTGGGGAGGGAAGGATGGGGAGAATTTGGAACTCAAAGTTTTAGGAACAACTGTCTAGTATTGCTGTTGCTACTAGGAAAGAAGACATACAATTAAGGAGGAATAGAAAGTCATCTGGCCCTACAGGAGAAAAGAGATGGAGACAAGAGAAGGGAGGGATGACAGAAGAGAGGGCAGAGTGAAGATAGGGAAAATTAGATTGCTTGGGGTATTGGGGTGGGGGGAGGGGATAAAAGGGGAGAAAATTTGGAACCCAAAATTTTGTGAAAATGAATGTAAAAAGTTAAATAAATAAAAAAAATGGATGATCACTTACCAGGAATGCTGTATTTTCACCTATGTGAAAGGATGTTAGTTCTACCTCTTCAATACATCTTTTACCCCTTCCATTGCTTCCTCTCTACTCACAACCAAACCACCCTGGTTCAGGCTAGCATCATCTGTCATATGAACAAATGAAAGACCCTCATTTGCTTTCCATGAGTTGAATAACTCCTCTTTGCTATCTGCTCTCCATACAGTTGCCCAATTGGAATTCATTACCTGTTAATTTTACTGTGTCACTCACCTGCTCAAGAAATTTCAGTGGCTCTCCATTGGATTTAGGATGAAATGCAAACTCCTCTCTTTGACATTCAAAACTTTTTACCACCTGTCTTCTGCACATTTCTCCAGCATGATTATACATAACTCGTCACCACCACTACCATTATTCACTCTATGCTGAAGTACAATCGGCCTATTTGGTATTCTATCTCCTATTTTCTTTCCTCGGCACAGGCTGTCTCTCACACCTCTAATGCTTCCTCACTTTTCTATGTCTTGGAATCCCTAAATATCTGCATGATGCAATTCTAGTGTCATCTCCCTTAACACTTACATCTTGCTTCCCTCCAATTCTTAGTGCTATCACTACTACATTACTTTTTGTTTATATTGAGTTTATCCATATTTTCTTAATTGTGACTATCTTAGTCCCTCACCCCCCATGAAAACACAAGCTCTTAAAAGGATAAACTACTATATTTCTTTTATTTTCAGTGACTAGTATGGTGCTTGACATAAAATAGTTGCTTAATAAATTCTTGATGACTTGTTAATTAATCAGAGAGAAGAGAACAGTGTTTCTAAAAGGCAAATCCATGAGGGTTATTTTAAATTGATGGACCACAAAGATAACAGCTTTGGAAAAATTCTCTTCTTCCTGACTATGGGTAGCATTTACTATTAGGATAATACAACTTTCCACTGAGACATATATGAATCATGATACATCTTTTTTGTGTAGTTAGATATATGTATGCATGAACATACATATGGTCTATATGAAGAGTACATGTATTTCAAATGATTATAAATTGAGGGACCACTAAGTAACAGAGGAACTTTAGTGAACCCTAGCATGGTTTGAGAGGTAACATGAAAGAGAACCAGAGTTAAAATTACAAGCGTAAACCTAGAATTCGGCTCTACTATTTACAAACTGTGATTTTTTTTTCTGTGATTGTAGGCAAGTAATTTATCCTGTCTGGATGTGTTTCTTTATTTGCAAAATTGACATAATAATACTTTTCCTATTTATCTCATAAGGTTTTTTGTGATTAAAGTATTTTGTAAATCTTAAAAAGCACTACAACTTTCGATTGTTTTAAATGTATTTTTAAATTTCTAAAGGCCAAGCTATTGTTCTGAACATAAGAGAAATATATAGTTTCTGAACACTTTTAAATTACCAAGTTTCTTTGTAGCTCAAAATGCACTAAGACTTTTGGGACATAGCATCTGACTAAGAAAAAAGAATATGGGTTGGTTATATAGCAGGAATGAATCACAAACAATGAGCAACTTGTATGTTCCATTGGTAGACACAATATGCCAAGAGATGGAGAGGAAGACTTGTAGCATATTTGAGTGGACCCTCCGTGGCAGTCATGTGGTTTTATTGACAAGTATACAAGGTAGACAGGCTTAGATGGGTTGTGATCCCTGTCATTGGAAGGAAGGAGTACTTATATCAATGACATCACATATCCATCAAAATATTGAAGAGTTAATGTGTTAAGAAAGTATATATGCTTAATATATCAACTACTCCCTGATTTTTTAGTGTTTATTTGATAAAAATTATGCTTAGAGATCACAAGATAGCTCATTTTTTCTTTTTCTTTTAAAATGCATTATTTTTAATCTGAGCTTAAAAAGCAACAAAAAACCTCATATGTATTAGAATTGATAAAGCGGAATACACATAAAGCTGCATAAATTTATTATGTACAGTAGCTCATTTTTCTTTTTATATAAGCTCAACCTATAATTTTCAAAGCTGTTCCTGTTTATATGTTTTTCTTCTTGCCGAATTTCTTTTAGTGCATTTTTTAAAAGATTCTTCAATGACCTTGTATCTTCCTTTCATTTTTCTTTCCTTTGTTCCTTGTTTCCTTCTTTCTTTGTTTTCTTCTTTACTTTCTTCTTTCTTCCCTCTCTCCCTTTTTTCTTCCTTTCTTCCTTCCCTCCTTCCTTCCCTCCCTTCTTCCTTCCTTCCCTCCTTTCTTTTTTGCTCCATTTCTTCATTCCTTAACACTAGTACTCTTTTCTCCTCATTTTTAAGATGAATATAACCATTCATCTAATACCTGCCTCAAAGGATTGTTGTGAGGCTCAAATAAGATAGAATATGTGAACAATTTTTTCAATCATTAAAACAAATCTTGGTCATTATTTACATTTTGTATTATTTAGAGACCTTATAATTTAGACTAGGGACATAGATTTAGAACTGGTCCTTCAATGTCATTTAGTCCCAGACTCTCATTTCCAGTTGAGAGAAATATAGTGATTTGCCCAAAATTATAGAGGTGATAAGATGCACATTCAGGATATAAATCTAGCATTGTTATTATATCTGTCTTCCATAAATGAATACACACATATATGCATACATATATATATATATATACTACATATGTGTGTATATATACTATAATATATTATATATAATTATATATACTTCCATTTTTCAAGAACATACATACACACTGACCTACTGCCAATATAGCCTATGCTTTGGTACATCTTCTTAGTAGAATTTCATTGTATCTGTGTGTGTGTGTGTATGTGTCTGTATTTTATATTTAATGATTTTACATATACACATAACCCACTTATCTAAGGCATTGAATAAGCAGAGATCTTGGTGTGCGTGTGTTGAAAACAATGAGATTTCAGTTTTCATACTGCATTCTAATAGTCCTGGGACTTTTCATCCAGATAGACATGCACATATATACACATACATACACACATATTCTACCGGGGTCTTGCAGCTCATTAGATGGAAGGGAATACTTCTAACCTAGCAAATGACAAATCTTCTTTTCTTACATGGATGCCAAAGGAACAGGTCAATACGGGTTGCTCTTGTTTAGATTAATCACAGTAAACACTGGTGCCTGTGCTGACCGGTCAGTTATCAATAACCACTAAACGAGATGTTATTTAATCAGAGAGAACCGGCCTCCAAACTGGCAGCATCTATGCCAGTAGAAACATGACTCTCCAGTTCTTTAGCAAATATCTGAAGAGTTCAGCTGCCAGAGGATATTGATTTCTTTGCGCATGCCTCCCCTAAATCAATAGCGACACGCAGCAGTGGCTTGCAGGCTACCCTAAGTATGGAGTCGATGGGCCAATGGGCCGGCTTTTGCTTTAACTGCCAGGCCACTAGGGACTTTCCCAGGCTACGGGTGAAACACTCTCACTCTTTTCTGGCTTGTTTACCACGGTGCTCACTGTCTTGGAAAACGATTCTGCTCCTCTCTCTAAGCTATGGCTTCCAGTAACTTTTAATAATAAAAACTCTTAGTTTCTCTTGTGCCCCAAAGTTCAAATCAGTCCTGCTCATCACCTAACCCACTCTAAGATGATGATGTTTAATGAAATCCACATCATCAGATAGACTTCAAGCTGTGCCCCAGCAAGATTTCACCAATTTAGCCTTACTAAACATACCTTCAGATTATATTTCTCCCTCAGTACTTCACACCACATAAATTAGACTTCCATTGAGCTAATTGGACCCTTGTGGATCATGATTTTTCACAGATACAGTATTTAGAAAATAAATCATAAAAGCAGCATTTTTGAACATAAGTTAATTTATTTTGATTCTTTTTGTCCTACTTCTAACCACATTTGTCTCTTCTTGAAGGGACTCCCTGCTTTTCAATCAGAAATCAGTGTGAGTTAAATCCTACCCTGGCTACCTATGGGGGAAAGTACTAAGTGGTCAAGGCTATTCTAACAGGACACATCTAATGTGAAGCATTTAGAAATGTGTCAACATATTCAACTGACGTTTTCCAGAAGCACCCATTCAGCTCCTCAAAAGTGGGTATTTTGCATGGGAACAGAGAATATGTGAATTTTATATAGACAGGGCAACACTTTAGTGCCCATTCAGGAGGAATGAATAGCAGTCTCTGATGTATAAAGAACTCTATTACACTTTCCAATGAAGAATAAAAAGTGTGTTTTTCACCCTTTCAGAAAGATCTCTTTTTGCCTGTAGATAGCATAGACATTGAATTGAAATGCACTTGTTATACGGCTTTTGATTTCAGAATGCTAATGCCTATGTAGCCTATAGAATATTACTCAACACTTTTACTGTCAAATGGACTGAGTATCACAAATGACTGATAATGTGAAATGCCAGGCTAACCAAGTTTCTATCACAAAAAAAATTAAAATAAAACAATAGACAGAATATTGAGTAAAACACATTAACCTAAAATCATTTCTTTAACTTCCAGCAATTGCTTTGCCCTAGTCATCTTGTAGAGTGTTGTAGAGTGTTGAATGATGTGAATGAATGGTAATGTTCAGGAAAAACAGTATAAGGTACTTTGCAATTATTAAATGCTAAGTAAAACATCTTGAATAGTAATAAAGAGCCACACAGTAAAGAAGAGACAAGAGGAAAGTGATTATTGCACCACGTCCATTTTTCCAGAACTTTGCTCACTCTCTATTAGTTGAACATTGTCCTCTTGTTCCTTACCACAGAAAAATAGTGCAGTATTTCCTTGGGTTGAACATTTCTACTCCTTTAGATAATCTGAGGAGAGTATGAAACACAGAAGGAAGACCCTGTCTTCTTTCTTGCTGGATAAGGAAAAAAAATCCCCTAAAAAAGAGCCCAGAAAGGGCTTGGTCCATAAATGCTCCTTTTTTCAGCTGGTTGCTCTTGAAAACGTAATCCCATAAATTTTAGGGGCATAGAATGTGTGAGGTTGTGAAGTCCAGTTAGAGGAACAACTTTCCCTCCCCTATTCAAACCATTCCCCTTCTGAAATTTTCTTTTCTGAAAAGTACCCTCACCCTGGCCCATTCTACTCATGTTTTCCAAAGAAAACTTTAGTTAAGAGGGGAATTGGCATTCATTGGCAAATATTTGCTAACACTATTCAGTTACAAATTTGGGTCAAATTTTGCATTTCAGAAGTCATTTCTGATGATCCTGGTGGGCTTATCTATTGCTTATGTTGCTTAGCAGTAGTGCAGATTTCAAAAATTTCTTTGACTTCCTTTGATGTTCTCAAAAGTAGGAATTCTGTGTATGGAGTACTTTGTTGGGGTAGATTCAAAGCTTATGTAAGGTACAGGCCTTGTCTTCATGTAGCTTATAGTCTTACACAAAAGAAAAAGAAATGGAAGAAAAATGTTAAGAAGGCCCAAACAGGGAGAAAACAAAAAAGACCTCTGGAGGTGAGGAGGGGCAATGATGCTTTTAAAAAGAGTTTAACAATTTGAGAGTGTGCATTAGTACCCCAGATCTCCTCCTGTATTTTAGCACCTGATCCCTTCAATGTCTATAAGTATCATGTGTCTACTTACATACATGTGATTTGACAAGCACTGTGTTTGGCCTCCTGAAACTATTATCAAACTGCTCCCTGATAGACTAGGTGGACCAGGCCAGTAGTAAGTTGAAAGAAAAACAAAATGATTATCCCTACTCTTAAGGAGCTTATATTCTAATGGAGGAAGACAGCAGGCAAAAGTGAGTTGAAAAGGGAAGTATGAGGTAGGAAGATGCTATCTGCTTCTTTGAAGTCTGGAAATCAGGAATAGTTCTGTGACGGAAATGAAGTCTGGCTTAGGTCCCTCTAGAAATGGAGGCCTCAGGTAGAATTCACCAATAGGAGAAGGGGAGAAGGGGAGAAGGGGAGAAGGGGGCGTGTGTCATGTGAAGGCTTTGCGGTTGGGATGAAAAATGAAATGTGTTTATAAAATATGATGCTGTAACTGACCTGGAAAATACACACACACACACACACACACACACACATACACAGACACACACACATGCACTTCTTCTAGGTTTGGTTTTATTTTATTGCTTCTGAAGACCTCTCACTCTAGTAATATTGAAATCAATGCAAGAAATTGGAAATAGATTCTGAACTGGATATTCCTGCCGTAAAATGAGATTGGAGACTCAGTGCTCCAAAGCAGCTCACTGAATTGCATGTAATGTGTCAGGATCCATGGCTGGCTTCCACTTCCCCAGCCAAATCATTCCCCTTTTGAAATGTTCTTTGCTGACAGGAACCCTCACCCTGGCTCACTCCATTCATGCCCTCCAAAGTGACCTTTACTTAAAAGGGGAATTTGTTTTCCCTGATGGGTACTTGCTAGCACTCTTCAGCTACATGGCTCAAATTTTGCTTTTCAGAAGCCATTTCTGATGATCCTGATGTGTTTTTCTATTGCTTGTGTTGCACAGTGGTGTGCAGTTCAGTTTGGAAATGTTTCTTTGACTTCCTTTGATGTTTTCAAAGGTAGGGAAAAAAAATCACCACCTCTTTTTTTTTTAATCTGCCACTGTGTTACAGGTTAAGAATGTTATAGCAGGAAGAAGGGAAGATTAAAGGTATTTATGACCCCACTGAACTTATCAAGTGTTAACTTATATATAGACCTCACGATGTTCTCTTGCAAAGTAGGAATACAACTCTGGGCTTGTTTAATTGAAGAAGTCTGATATTCAAGAATGTATGGGTCTAATTGGTTGTAATCATTATGATGCAGGGGGTTGGGGAGGAGCCAAGATGGCAGAGTAGAAAGACTCAGGTATGCTAGCTCCAAATCCACAGCCCATAAATTTCCTCCCCACAAAATCTGGAGCACTGCAAGCCGGCAGAAACACAGTGGAAGAGATTTCCGCAGAGAGCCCTGGAAAGCCGTCCCCAGGGGTCCATCGTGCTCCAGATGTGGATCCCACCCCTGAGCTGCCCTGGCCCTGTGGCCCCAGAGGAGCAGATCCGTGCAGGCTTCAAGGAGGGAATCTCTGGGGGCCACCAAGGTCCCTCCACCCACAGGCGCTACAGGTCAGTGAGAGAGACTTCTGGGCTGGCTGAGAGGGGACCAGGATGTCTCTGTGACTCAGGCCCCCTCGGGAGGCAGTGGCAGAGGGAGCGGCAGAGGCAGCGGTGGCAGCGGCCAGGACTCCCCAAGCAGGCAGTAGCTCAGGGCCATTACCTAAGGTCTCCGCATAAATCCCATGAGGAAACAGAGCCTGGGAGGTGACCCTGCCCCTACCTGAGCACCACAACTTAAGCTCACATTGAATAGCAGCCCCACCCACCACTGAAAGCCCTGAGGCTGGGGAGCAGCATTTGAATCTCAGACTCCAAGTACTAGCTGGGCAGATCTAGGCAGAGGTGGAAAGGAATCTCAAAAATCAAGTAACTGGCTGGGAAAATGCCCAGAAAAGGGAAGAAAAATAAGACCATAGAAAGCTACTCTCTTGGGGAAGAGATGTTCCTTCCTCCTTTCATTTCCAATGAGGAAGCACAATGCTTGCCATCAGGGAAAGACGTGGAGGTCGGGGCCTCTCTATCCCAGATATCCGAGGTGGATATCTGGTGGGCTCAGGCCATGGAAGAGCTCAAAAAGAATTTTGAAAATCAAATTAGACAGGTGGAGGAAAAATTGGGAAGAAAAGCATGAAAAATGGGTCAATACCTTGGTAAAGGAGACCCAAAAAAATGCTGAAGAAAATAACACCTTGAAAAATAGGCTCACTCAATTGGCAAAAGAGGTTCAAAAAGCCAATGAGGAGAAGAATGCTTTCAAAAGCAGAATTAGCCAAATGGAAAAAGAGGTTCAAAAGCTCATTGAAGAAAATACTTCTCTCAAAATTAGAATGGAACAGATGGAGTCTAATGACTTTCTGAGAAACCAAGAAATCATAAAACAAAACCAAAAGAATGAAAAAATGGAAGAGAATGTGAAATATCTCATTGGAAAAACAGCTGACCTGGAAAATAGATCCAGGAGAGACAATTTAAAAATTATGGGACTACCTGAAAGCCATGATCAAAAAAAGAATCTAGACATCATCTTTCATGAAATTATCAAGGAAAACTGCCCTGATATTCTAGAACCAGAGGGCAAAATAAGTATTGAAGGAATCCATTGATCACCTTCTGAAAGAGATCCAGAAAGAGAAACTCCTAGGAACTTTGTGGCCAAATTCCAGAATTCCCAGGTCAAGGAGAAAATATTGCAAGCAGCTAGAAAGAAACAATTCCAGTTTTGTGGAAATACAATCAGGATAACACAAGATCTAGTAGCTTCTACATTAAGGGATCAAAGGGTGTGGAATAAGATATTCCAGAAGTCAAAGGAACTAGGACTAAAACCAAGAATCACCTACCCAGCAGGACTGAGTATAATGCTTCAGGGGAAAATATGGTCTTTCAATGAAACAGAGCCATTAAGGAATAGAAAGACAAAAAAAAATTAAGACACAAGAATCCTTCCATCTGCATTCACATTTCATCAGTTCCCTCCCCTGTCCAGAAGCAGATAACATTTTTCATTATGAATCCTTTGGAATTGTCTTTGAAATCAATTAGGATACCTAAGTCATTCACAGTTATTCATCATACAAGTTTTCTATTACTGTGTACAATGTCCTCTCAGTTCTGCTCACTTCACTTTGCATCAGTTCATATAAGTCATTACAGGGTCTTCTCAAATCATCCTGTTCATCATTTCTTATAGCACAACAGTATTACATTATATTCATATACCATAATTTTTTCAGCCATTTCCCAATTGATGGGCATCCTCTTGATTTCCAGTTTTTGGCCTCCACAAAGAGAGCTGTTATAAATATTTTTGTACATGTGGGAGCTTTTTCCCATTTTTATGCTCTCTTGGGGATACAGCGCTAGAAGCAGTATTGGGTCAAAGGGAATGCACATTTTGTAGCCCTTTGGGTATAGTTCCAAATTTGGAATGGGTGGATCCACTCACAACTCCACCATCAATGAATTAGTGTTCTACTCTCCCCAATCTGGAATCACTTTTTCTTGATAAGAGGAAGCCCTCTGTGACAATTAGCTGAGGGTCTGCCTGAGCTGTAGTCCATAACATAGAAATATTTCCTCAGATCCGAGACCTTAAAATAATGGCAAATTCAGAAAGTTAACTGATAGAAAAAACTCCTGGGTTAGCTTGGAGTACAGCAGCAACAAAAAGCATTGAGTTAGGCTAGTGACAATTTAATGATCACAGACTTCCCTTGGTGAAAAGGGAACAATTAGTTGTGTTAGCCACTGAGAATACCCCTTCTAACTGATTTCTTCTCTCCTATTCCTTTTCTTTCTTCAAGTTCCTTGCTTTATCATAAGACTTTCTGAGAATCTAGGACTTTGGGGATATATGGTGAGAAGACAGGCTCATTTCACCTAAACACCAAAAGATTATTGACCTTCTCCACTCCTATGCCAGGGCCTCCTGAAGCCCAAACTAGTTAGAATTTTCCCTCCTTATCTGTCAGGGAGACAGAATGGGAAAATTAAGCATAGAATTACAAAAAATGTTGAGTGTCTCTAATTAAAGAAATCTACAATTCTCATTCCAAACCAAAGCTGTTTTTTTTTAAAAAAGAAAATCCCTAAATACTTTTTTAATCCATATAAACTGAGTTATTGACTCTGTAATCAGAATTAATGTCTAACATGGGAGTAGAGACTATAATTAGGTCTCTAACCTCTTTGAATCTTGAGGAGATCTAATAATGGAAGAGAAGAGACTCGAATTTCATGTCCCAACCTGGTTTCAACTGAATAGTTACTCACCAAAAAGCAAAACAAAACCCTACCCAAACAAACAAAACAAAAACAATACATCAAAAACAATTCAGATCAGTAACTAGTCACAGACTTCCCAATAAGCACTGACTTTCAAAGATACTCTTTGCTGAACTAGGTTAGGAATGTATAGATTTGATGCAAATGTTACAGGCAATAAATAGATATCTTGACAAATGATTTCTTGATACAGTCTTATATCCTGATGAATAAAAATAAAATACAATTGAAATGTTGAGAGGCTGAACTATGATTAGAGACATATGGTATTGTAGTTCATGTGGTAGGCTATTGGGTTACATTAAAATTATCATCAAACCTTTGGTAAAATCAATATGAAGTCACTTATAACACTTCACTTGGCGGTTCTGTTAAGCAATCTGAGATATCACTTCATAATTGCCACAAGCACTCGGAACCCAGAATAGTGGCACGCACATGGAGGGCACTCAATGACAGTTTGCAGAATGAATTGTTCTATTAAATGATTCTAAAGGATGTATTATTGATTGACTTGTCTTCACAAGACAAGGAAAATGAACAACTTATTAAGAGGAGTGTAATATTTTAAGGACTACCTGTTTCTCTTTAGTTCTCATTTTGGATGAAAATAATGTAAAATTTTAAACTAATAATTCACTTAGAAGCATTAAATGTGATTTGTTAACAGTGAAGCTATAGAATTATAATATCTCTGAGTCAGAAGGGACCTCAGAGGTCGATCAGTCCCACCAAATCCCATCTACTATATCCCTTATAACTAGTAATGCAGGTTCCTAACAATAAGGAGTTCACTAACATTGGAGCCAACTTAGTCACCTGCACTAATCATTAGAATTTCTCTAATCCCCCAAACCTCACACCCCTATTTCATTTTAAATCTGCTCTCTCTACTTCCTAGACAACCAGGTTGTAGACTGGATAAAATGTTAGGCCAGGAGTCAGATCTGTCTTCAAATTCTGTCTTAGATATTTACTAGCTGTATGGCCTATGTAAGTTATTTTTAGCTCTGTTTTCCTCAATTTGCTCAACTATAAAATGGGGATAATGATAGAACCCATATTATAGAGTTGTTGTGAGGATCAAATGAGATATTTCTTTTTTAAAGTTTATTAATTTTTAGTTTTCAACATTCACTTCCACAAGATTTTGAGTTCCAAATTTTCTCCCCATCTTTCCCCTCCCTCATACCATGCATTATGATTACCCTTTCTCCCCAGTGTGGCTTCCCTTCTATCACACCTCTCCATTTCTTTATCCCCATCTCCTTTATTTTCTTGTAGGGAAAAATAGTCTTCTATATCCTATTACCTGCATTTCTTATTTCCCAGTTACATGTAAAAGCAATTTTTAACATTTGTTTTTAAAACTTTGAGTTCCAACTTCTCTCCCTATCTCCTTCCCCACTCATCCCCACTGTGAGGGCAAGCAATTCAATATAGGTTATACATGTGTAGTTATGCAAAATACTTCCATTAAAGTCATATTGTGAAAGACTAATTATATCTCCCTTCATCTTATCCTGCCCCCCCATTTATTCTATTCTCTCTTCTGACCTTATCTCTCCACAAAAGTATTTACTTCTAGTTACCCGCTCCTTCCATTTGCCCTGGCTTCTATCAACCCCCCCCCCCCCCACACCTCACTTCTCCCCTTCTCCCCCACTTTCCTGTTGTGTAAGATAGATTGAGTGTGCATGTTATTCCCATTCTTAAGCCAGATATGATTAGAGTAAGCTTCACTTTTTCCTTTCACCTCCCCCTTTTCCTCTCCATTGAAAAAACTTTTTTTTGCCTCTTTTATGAGAGATAATTTACCCCATTCCATTTTTCCCTTTCTCCTCCCAATGTATTTCTCTCTCACCTCTTAATTTTATTTTTTGGATACTATCCCTTCCTATTCAACTCACCCTGTGCCCTCTGTCTATATGTATATAATCCCTCCAACTACCCAAATACTGAGAAAAGAGCTATAAATATTATCTTTCCATGTAGGAGTGTAAGCAGTTTATGAGGTGTAGGGTGTATTTAGAGAGGATCAGTACCTTTGGTGTGATGGCTGCTGAGCTTTTTTCGGGGCTCTTTCCACCTTTTGTGTCCACCTTCTGCCTACCCTTACCTGTGGCTCCAAGAACCTGCAGTATGCACAGCGGCCACACCCTAGTAAACCATTTTGGCAGACAGACCAAACCAGGTTGAGAGGAACCAAGAATTCTCAAACCCATTGGTGAGTTAGAGGGTTGTCTATCCCAAACATGTGAAGACTTTATCTGTTCATCTGTTAGAATGGGCAGATGAGAACAATTTGTGCCAACAGCCATGAAGGCAGATGAAGCAGGCGATGTGAAGTGCTTAGAGGTTGGTTAGACACCAAAGATGCCAAGGTCATGCACTGCAGCATGAGCCATTTCCAGTCATCTTCACTTGTTCCTGCCAGTGGACTATGATGACTCTGGAGGACAGAGTGAGGCTGATGACTTTGTACATCCTTGCCTCATTTAAATACAATTTCTGCATGAATCAAAAGACATAACCCATACCATTTCACCATTATACCTCAAAGTCCTGTGGTGACAGACAAGTGATGAAGTAGCAGTGCAGATACACCGGGAACTGTAGTCACAACCTTGCACACAGGTGGCCCAGGCCATAGGGTCATTTCTCACTGGAAGCAGCAGTGGGACTCATCATCCCCTTGGGTGTCTGAGCAACCTTTTAAGGATCACATTGCTCTCACCTCCTGGTGCGGGGAAAGGGACTAGAAAAGGTGTGCTAAACATTGCCTGCTCACACAACCCTGGCCTGATTACCACAGCAGGCGGGGAATTCTACTATGTGGTCAAAACACACACAAAAAAATGTACAAAAACATCTGCAAAGATGATTCCACTCACCATTGGCACATGGAACATGCACACACAAACAGACAACACAAAATCCAATAGACCTGAAAGAAAAACTGCTCTTGCTGCAAGAGAACTCAACAGGTATCGCATCCAAATAGCAGCCCTGAGTGAAACAAGGTTGACAAATGAAGGCCAGCTTGCTGAACGTGGAGTTGGATACACTTTTTTCTGGAGTGGGCACAGTGAAGGGGAGCGCCATGAATCTGGTGTGGGTTTTGCAATCAAAACTAAAAACTAATCTAATCAGCAAGCTGGTATGCCTGCCAAAAGGAGTCAATGACAGGCTCATGACAATGTGATTGCCACTCACAGGAAAACACCATGCCACCATCATCAGTGTCTATGCTCCCACCATGGCAAACCCTGATGAAGTCAAAGAAAAATTTTATGAAAACCCAGAGACCCTTATCGTCAGTATGCCAAAAGAGGACAAGCTCATAATTCTGGATGACTTTAATGCTACAGTAGACTCAGACTACCAGACTTGGCAGGGTGGTCCTAGGGGGGAATGGAGTTGAAAACATCAACAGCAATGGTCATTTAGTGCTGAAGACTTGTGCATCGCATGACCTTTTCATCAACTCTGTCTTCCATTTACCTAAATGCATTAAAATTTCATGGATGCATCCTCAGAGCAAACACTGGTGTCTAATAGATTATGTGATTGTAAGGAGAAGAGGCAGACAAGATGTGATAGTGACAAAGGCAATGTGTGGTGCAGAGTGCTGGACTGATCATAGATATCCTTTCCAAGGTAAATTCCCATTCATCAAAATTGCCATTGACTACATAAAGAATTAATGTAAATAAATTAGAGATCTTCTCTGAGCATGAACAATTTTTTGCTGATTTGGAGAGAAAGTTGAACCAACACACAGTTGGCAACAGTGGAGCAGAAAAGGAGTTGGCAGCTCTCAGAGATTTGGTATACAGCACTACATTTGCTCATCTGGGTCAGAATACTCACAAACACCAAGACTGGTTTGATAAAAGCGGTGGAGAAATTCAGAAGCTGCTAAATAAAAAACAAGAACTCCACAGCTTTTATCAGCAGGATGGTTCACCCACATCTAAGAAGGCAGCATTCAATTCCATCAAAAGCAAAATACAAGCAAAGCTTAGAGAGATGCAGGATTCCTGGCTCAGTAAGGAGGCAGATGAAATTCAGTTTTATGCTGACAGTTACAATACAAAGTGTTTTTATGATTCCCTGAAAACTATTTATGGACCAAAAAGCTATGATGCATCACAAGTACTCAGTGCTGATGGAGTCACACTGATTAGTGATAAGGACATGATCCTAGAGAGATGGTTTGAACACTTCCATAGTGTTCTCAACAGACCATCATCAATCAATGCTGAGGTGATTGACCATTTACCTCAGGTTCCTTAACTGAACTTCCAACTGAAGAAGAGGTTTTGAGGGTCATTAGGCTCCTTTCATGTGGCATCTAGTGCTGATTCTATTGCAGATGAGATTTTCAAGGTAGGGGGACCATTGCTCATACAAAAACTGACTGAAGTTTTCCAGGTTATATGGCAACAGGAGGTTACCCCCCAGCAATTCAAGGATGCCTCCATTGTCCACCTCTATAAGGGTAAAGGAAATAGATTGTACTGTGACAATCACAGGGAGATCTCTTTCTGTCATTGCTGGCAAATGTCATGCTAGAATCCTTCTCAATAGGCTGACCTTTCACCTGGAAGATGGGCATATGCCTGAGAGCCAGTGTGGCTTCAGAAAGGGCCGAGGAGCAGTTGATATGGTGTTTGCTGCCCAACAAATCCAGGAGAAATGCCAGGAGCAGAACAGAGGTCTGTATACAAAATTTGTAGATCTGACCAAGGTCTTTGACACTGTTAATCATGAGGATTTATGGAAAACTATGTCAAAATTTGGTTAACTGGAGAAGTTCATCAATATTGTACATCAATTTCGTGATGGCAAGTTTGCCTGAGTTCTGGATAATGGACAAAGCTCTCATGCCTTCCAAGTCACCAGTGGAGTGAAACAGGTCTGTGTGGTTGCTCCCATTCTTTTTATTATGATTTTTTTCAGCCACGTTATCAAATGCTTTCAAAGATGATTAACAGTGTCAAGGTCAGTTGCCATACTGATAGTAAGTTCTTCAATTTGAAAAGGTTACAAGCCAAGACCAAAGTAGAGGGAGTGTTGGTGCTTGATTTTCTGTTTGCAGATGAGTATGTACTCAATGCAGTCTCTGAAGCTGTGATGCAACAGAATAAGGATTAATTCTCTGCGGCCTGTGCTAATTTTGGACTAATAATTAACATCAAAAAAACACAGGTGTTCCATCAGTCACCACCACACCATCCATACATAGAATCATTGAATACAACAAATGGAGAAGTTTTGAATGCTGTGGATAAATTCACCTACCTTGGCAATGTACTTTCCAGGGATGTACACTTTGAGAATGAGGTTGATGCACACATTGCCAGAGTTAGCTCAGTGTTTGGGAGGCTCCAAAGAAAGGTTTGGGGGAGAAGGGGCATTAGACTCCCAAATTGAAAGTTTACAGAGCTGTTGTGCTGACCTCATTGTTATATGCTTGTGAAACATATACAGTCTACCAGCATCATGCTAGAAAACTGAGTTGCTTCTATTTGAACTGTCTTAGAAAGATTCTGAGGATCACCTGACAGGATAAGGTAACAGGCACTGGAAGTCCTTGCTTGAGCTGAACAGCCAAGTGTTCAAACTATGCTTCAGAAAGTGCAACTCCAAGGGGCTGGCCATATTGTTCAAATTCAAAATGTATACTTGCCAAAAAGAATATTTTATGGAGAACTTACAGGCAGCAGGCAATCACATGGTTTCCAGAAGAAATGATACAAGGACACTCTCACAGTCTCTCTTAAGAACTTTGGATTTGACTGTGCAACATGGGAGACACTGTTACAGGATCATTCAGCATGGCATGCCCACATAAGAAAAGGTTCTGTGCTCTTTGAGCAAAGCAGAATTGAGACAGCATAAAGTAAATGCAGGATGTGCAAATTTGGGATACCCACCCCAAATATTCATATGGACTATCTGTGCCCAATCTGTGATAGAGCGTTCTGAGCTCATATTGGTCTGATCAGCCACCATAAGACACACTGAAATTTCACTTTACAATTGTGATGTCATTTTGGTCATCTTTGAAGATAAGGCACAACACAAACCTTTTCATGCATCTCTTGATTCTTGTGTTTGAAAGTCGATTTTTCTCTTAAGCTCTGATCTTTTCATCAGGAATGCTTGAAAATCCACTATTTCACTGAATGATCATTTTTCTCCTGAAGAACTACACTCAGTTTTGCTGGGTAGGTGATTCTTTGACTTCTGAAATATCATATTCCTTGTCCTTTGATCCCTTAATGTATATGCTGCTAGATCTTGTGTTATCCTGATCATATTTCCACAATAGTTGAATTGTTTCTTTCTGGCTGCTTGTAATATTTTCTCCTTGAACTCCTTGGGAACTCTGAAATTTGGCTACAGTATTACTAGGATCCATTTCAGAAGATGATCAGCGGATTCTTTCATTATTTATTTTATCCTCTTGTTCTAGAATATCAGGACAGTTTTCCTTGATAATTTCACAAAGGATGATATCTAACCTCTTTTTTTAATCATGGCTTTCAGGTAGTCCAACAATTTTTAAATTTTCTCTCCTGGATCTATTTCCCAGTTCAGCTTTTTTTTCCCAATGAGATATTTTGTTATTTTTCATTCCTTTCCTTTTGTTTTATAATTTTTTGACTTCATGAAGTTATTAGCTTTCAACTGCTCCATTCTAATCTTTAAGGAATTATTTTTTTCAGTGAGCTTTTGGATCTCTTTCTCCATCTGGCCAATTCTTCTTTTTAGGGCATTCTTCTCCTTGTTGGCTTTTTGGATCTCTTTTGCCATTTGGGTTAGTCTGTTTTTCAAAATTTTTCTTTTCTTCAGCATTTTTTTGGATCTCCTTAAGCAAGGAGTTGACTCATTTTTTCATGATTTTCTTGCATCATTCTCATTTCTCTTCTCAATTCTTGCTTTGCTGCTCTTACTTGATTTTCAAAATCCTTTTTGAGCTCTTCTATGGCCTGAGAACAATTCATATTTTCCTTTGAGGCTTTGGATGGAGGAGTTTTGACTTTGTCGCCTTCTGTTTACAAGCTTTGGACTTGCTTGTCACCAAAGTAACATTCTATAGTCTGATTTGTTCTTCTGTTTTTTGCTCATTTACCCAGTCATGTACTTGACTTCTGAGTTCTTTGTTAAGGTAGTTTTCTGCTTCCAGTGTGGGTCAAGGATATACTGTCAGCTACTTCATCCCTCCACAATCTGTGGGCATAGAGATCCAGGAACAGTGACTACAACTTCTCTTCCTACTTCTACGGCTGCCTCTGGTTCCTCTGTTCCCTCCTCCCTCAGCAGCCCTGGGACTGGGGTCAGACCATTCCACTCTCCCACAGTCGCCCAACAGGCTTTTTCCACTGACCTTCCAATTTATTCTCAGTGTTTTGGGGTCATGATGCCTGGAAACCATCACAGGTTTGAAAGATTCAGTCTTCCCAATGACTGCTCAGGTCCCAACTGTGCCAGTGCAGGCCATCCTGGACTGTGCACTGATCCCAGTGTGACACGATAGACACTTCCTGGTGACCTTTCAAGATGTCTTGGACTCAAACTTTGCTTCACTCCATCATTCTGTGGATTCTGCAGCTCCAGAATTTGTTTAGAGCCATATTTTTTACAGGTATTTGGCTGGGCTTGGGGGCAGTGCTCCAGAAAGTTAGTGCTGTTACTCTGCCATCTTGGCTCTTCCCCTGAAATAATATTTCTAAAATTCTTGGCACAGTGCCTAGAATATTGTGGGTTCTTAATAAATGCTTGTTCCCCATCTTTTGCTCCTCTATCCTCCTACCATCTTCCATCCTGTTGCCAACTCAATTAAAATCCTGAGTGCTTACTCCATTGCTTTGTTAGAGACTCATTTACTTTACTTCCTTCAGATAACTTGAGAGTTATTACTTGGAAAGAGTAGAAATTTTAAAGGTCAGAAGTCAGTACTCAGGCCACTTAGTGAAAGTTAGAAGGAAGATTTCAGCTCAGGGGGAAAAAAGTATTCTTTGTTAATCAGAGCTCTCTGAAAATGGTATGAGTGGCCTTTTTAGTAGTGAGCTCCCTATCAGTAAAATTGTTAAAGCACAAGCTAAGAATATAAACTCTTTTGAGAATAAGTACTTTCATTTTTGTCTTTGCCTTGCATCTAGCACATAGGTGCTTAATAATGTTTGTTCAATTGAATTAATTGTTGCAGAGGAAATTAATGATTCATGTGGGAATTATTGCTTATTACTGCCAGGTTCCCTTCTAATTTGATGATTCTGTGATTCTGCAGGTGGCTAGCATATGCATAACCCCTGTCTCCTTAATCTTCATGTTTCAGACAAGGAGGAGCCAAGATGGCAAAGTAGAAAGACTCACGTATGCTAGCTCCGAACCCACAATCCATCAATTTCCTGTAAAAAGAACTCCCCACAAATTTTGGAGCAGTGCAAGCTGTGCAGCAACACAGTGGAGGAGATTTCCATTCCAGAGAGCCCTGAAAAACCGACCCCAAAGGTTCATCGTGCACCAGACAGTGGAGCCCAGCCCTGCCAGTGCGGCCTCAGAGGAGCAGATCCACACAGGCTTCAGGGATGGAATCTCCAGCGACCGTGAGGGTCTCTCCACACACAGGCACTACAGGTCAGTGAGAGAGATTTCTGGGCTGGCCAAGAGGGGAAAGGGGTGTCTCCATAACTCAGGCCCCCTCAGGAGGCAGCTGCGGAGACAGGGACAGCAGCAGACAAGGGCTCTGGAGAAAGCAGGAGCTCTACTCCATTGCTGAAGATCTCTGAAAAAAGCCCCTGAGGGAACTGAGCCTGTGAGGTGGCCCTGCCCCCATCTGAGCACCAGAACTCAAGCTCACATTGAAGAGCAGCTGCACCCACCACTGAAAGCCCTGAATCTGGGGAGCAGCATTTGAATCTCAGACCCCAAGCACTAGCTGGGCAGATTTGGGTGGGGGTGGAGAGGAATCTCAGAAGTCAAGTAACTGGCTGGGAAAGTGCCCAGAAAAGGGAAAAAAAATAAGCCCATAGAAGGCTACTTTCTTGGTGAACAGATGTTTCCTCCTTTCATTTCTGAAGAGGAGGAACAATGCTTACCATCAGGGAAAGACATAGAAGCCAAGGCCTCTGTACCCCAAATACCCAAAATAGATATCCAATGAGCTCAGGCCATGGAAGAGCTCAGAAAGGATTTTGAAAATCAAGTTAGACATGTGGAGGAAAAACTGGGAAGAGAAATGAGAGAGATACAAGAAAAGCATGAAAAATGAGTCAATACCTTGGTAAAGGAGACCCACAAAAATGATGAAGAAAATAAGACGTTGAAAAATAGGCTAACTCAATTGGCAAAAGAGGTTCAAATAGCCAATGAGGAGAAGAATGCTGTCAAAAGCAGAATTAGCCAAATGGAAAAAGAGGTTCAAAAGCTCACTGAAGAAAATAGTTCTCTCAAAATTAGAATCGAACAGATGGAGGCTAATGACTTTCTGAGAAACCAAGAAATCATAAAACAAAACCAAAAGAATGAAAAAATGGAAGATAATGTGAAAATATTTCATTGGGAAAACAACTGACCTGGAAAAATAGATCCAGGAGAAACAATTTAAAAAATTATGGGACTACCTGAAAGGACATGAATCAAAAAAAAAGAGCCTACACATCATCTTTCATGAAATTATCAAGGAAAACTGCTGTAATATTCTAGAACCAGAGGGCAAAATAAGTATTAAAGGAATCCATCGATCACTGCCTGAAAGAGATCCAAAAAGAGAAACTCCTAGGAACACTGTGGCCAAATTCCAGAATTCCCAGGTCAGGGAGAAAATATTGCAAGTAGCTAGAAAGAAACAATTGCAGTATTGTGGAAATACAATCAGGATAACACAAGATCTAGCAGCTTCTACATTAAGGCATAGAAGGGCGTGGAATAGGATATTCCAGAAGTCAAAGGAACTAGGACTCAAACCAAGAATCACCTACCCAGCAAAACTGAGTATAATACTTCAGGCGAAAAACCGGTCTTTCAATGAAACAGAGGACTTTCAAGCATTCTTGATGAAAAGACCAGAGCTGAATAGAAAATTTGACTTTCAAATACAAGAATGAGAAGAAGCATGAAAAAGTAAACAGCAAAGAGAAGTCGTAAGGGACCTACCAAAGGTGAACTGTTTTACATTTTCTACATGGAAGAGACAATATTTGTAACTCTTAAAATGTTTCAGTATCTGGGTAGTTGGTGGGACCACACACACACACACGCACACACACATGTACACATGTGCACGCACACACATAGAGAGACAGAGAGCACAGAGTGAACTGAATAGGATGGGACCATATCTTAGAAAAAATTAAGGTAAATGGTGAGAGAGAAATGTAGTGGGAGGGAGAGATGGTGAAATGGAATGGAGTAAATTATCTCTCATTCAAGAGGCAGGCAGGAGACTTTTTAGTAGAGGGAAAAAGAGGAGAGCTGAGAAAAAAAACATGAAGTTTACCCTCATCACATTCGACTAAAGGAAGGAATAAAATGCACACTCATTTTGGTATGAAAACCTATCTGACAATATAGGAAAGTGGGGGAGAAGGAGATAAGCAGGGTGGGGGGATCAGGGAAGGGAAGGCAATGGGAGGAGGGAGCAATTTGAAGTCAACACTCTTGAGGAGGGACAGGATCAAAAGACAGAATAGAAACAAGGGGGGCAGGATTGGAGGGAGGGAAATACAGTTAGTCTTACACAACACGACTATTATTGACGTCATTTGCAAAACTACATAGATAGGGCCTGTATTGAATTGCCTGCCTTCCCAAAGGGAATGGGTGGGGAGGGAGGGATGGGGAGAATTTGGAACTCAAAGTTTTAGGAACAACTGTTGAGTATTGTTCTTGTTACTAGGAAATAAGAAATTCAGTTAATGGGGAATAGAAAATCATCTGGCCCTACAGGACAAAAGAGAAGAAGGGGACAAGAGAAGGGAGGGATGATAGAAGAGAGGGAAGATTGGTGATAGGGAAAATTAGAATGCTCGGTGTATTAGGGTGGGGGAGGGGAGAAATGGGGAGAAAATTTGGAACCCAAAATTTTGTGAATATGAATGTAAAAACTTAAATAAATAAATTTATATTAAAGAAAAAAAATCTTTGTGATTCAAAGCCACACTCTGCAGAGGCAAAACCTCATTATTGCTGCTCATCTCATACTCAAATCTCAGTTCAGTTCAACCCTCTTCTTCTCTAGTCACTTTCCTCTTGTGTTTTCCTTCCACTGTGCCCACAGTAACCTTAGCTATGCTATAAATAACTTTCCTTCATTTGGATCAGGAGTTCTTAAACTTTTCACATCAGAATTCCATTAAATGTCTAAAATTTATTGAGGACCCAAAGTTTTTTTTGGGGGGGCATATGTGAGTTATAGTTTTTTATAGTTACCATATTAGTAATTAATTGGAAATACATTTTAAAATATATTAATTCACTTCAATATTAATAATTCCATTTTTTATGCATATTTTATGAAAATTAACTATATTTTCCAAGACAAAAAGGAAAAGCATTGCTTTATATATTTTTGCAAGCCTCTTTAATGTTTAACTCAACAGAATATATTATTTTTCCGCTTTTCTCAATCTGCTGCAATATCTTGATTTGGCTGAAATACATGAAAAAATACTACCTCATAAAAATGTAGTTGGAAAAAGAAGGAATATTTTCCTTGACAAATGCTATCTTACTCTTATTATTAATATAGTTTTGAACTCTTAATTCTTCTAAAATAATCTTGGGGAATGTAAGAGGGCAGCTAGGTGATGTCTATGTGTTGTTGGAGGTTTTGTGAATTTCTTTGAGTTCTTTGCATAACATTTACTTCCTATGGCATTAAATGAAAGTTACTAAAATTATATATCTATATAATTGCTATGTTAATCTTCACTACTTTTAACGAGATGGTGACCTTGTTTATCTTCACTAATTTTACAGAGATAGGGCCCCTGTTAGATTTGCTATGAGTGACTTCTATGCATGGCCGGGGGAGATAAGCTAAAGAAAGAAAATGATCTTTTGGATCACTCCTGGTCCATGTGAGCCCAGAATCTTATCGTACACTTGTCCATGAGTTACCCTTCCTCTTTACTGTCATTCATAAGTATGATATTTTTTAAGTCTACAATTCTATAATTTTCTTTTCTGATTATAGTCTTTCTCTCTCCCCCTGTCCCTTTCTCCTTTTCTTTCATCCTGGACTTTTTTCCCTCTAGTCCCTTCTCCCTAGACTTCTAGTCCCTCAGATTTGTTGTGTCTTCACTTTCCTGTCTTTGAAATTTTGACCCTGAAATTAATCTGCTCAGCCATACATTTTCCTTCATCTTCAAATCACTAACTCTCCTGACTTTTGTCTCTCATTCTCTAACAATCTTCAATCACCTCTTTCAAGTGACTTTTCTGCTCTTACTCTTAAGCTGTTGAACTGTCTGAGGACTACTAGACACTAGAGAACTTTGCTGATGAAGTCTACTACAAATGCATGTTATATGACATGAACTGAGTCCTCAGTGCTGAAAAGCAGTCCTTCCTTGACTCACTCTATATCTTTTTCCCCTCAGCAATTTTTTATGAAAGCCTTAACTCTAAGTGGCAGAGTTGGAATTTGAACTTAGGTCTTCTTCTTCTTCTTGTTTTTTATTTTTTTATGTTGATTCCTCAGTTTCAACTAAAGCAAGTGACAGACCATCATTTTCCTGTAAAAAGAGAGTTCAGTTTGATCCACTAATGTATTGGTTTGACCATTTTAACTCATACATTGTTTTGTTTTGTTTTCACCAAATGTAAAGACCAGTTAAGACAACCATTTTTATTGTAACTTTCAGCTAAATAAATCCCACCTCAGTCCCACAGGCTGCTTGACAGTCAGGAAAGTAGGCATTTCCATGGTTGTGATGTAAAGACAATATAGCTAAGTAGGTACAGAAAAACACATTTTTCTTTAACTGTACTTTGTCTTCCCAAATTTATAGAGAGACACATGAAAAGTGATTGGCTGTCTCTCTATTCATTGTGATAATGTAAAAAGAAGAATACTTTCAATGCAGATTGGTAAGCAATGTAAGAATAATTTTATGGGAAAGAATTAGAACTTTATTTTTCTATTCATTTCTCATAGAGGTAGATGTCAAAATAGATGGAGCTCATCCAATTACAGTATCTTATGTATCTTGCTTTTTTCTTTTAAAATTCAGGTGAAAGATAAAGTATTCAAACTTTTGCCACTTTATAGCAAACTAAAAAACGACGATAGAAGCCATGTTTGGCTTAGTGGCATATAAGTTTATCCCCTTCCTAGTATATAAATATATCAAATATTGGGAGGAGACCCATTCATTTTGCACACTGTGCTGATGGTATAGCATAATTTTCCTGGGATTGCCCTTTTTTCTATATTTTTGGTAGGTTACATCTTGTAGTTCAGAAATAAAAAATAATAATCATTTGCTTTCTTTTGCATCAAAAAGGGAATGTTTCTTACAGTTATGATTATAAAGAATATCTTTTGGAAATTCTGTCACATAAGCAATATTTTGATAAATCGGTGTTACTTATTTCATTTGGGGTACTTTCCCTTTCCCTATAGCCATCATAACCTTTTAGCTACAGTCTTTCAAGTTTCCCATCCTCTTTCAGTTTCCTTTCCTGCATCTATAATATCAATTACCTTTGAAGGGAATTTAGGCTTTGTATGGTTTAAATAATGCAAAATACTAACTGAGCTCCACACAGCTCTGTACATCAGCAGTAAGATTGATTTCTGCTTTTGAGCATCCCTCATCCACTGAAGTACCTTTTTTCATTTTAATGTTAAATGTGATCAGATTTGAAGATGAAATAAACAGTGAATATTTTGGTGAATGCAAGGATTGTATAGGGGCTCATAAAAGCAACATCTGTTTTCCCAGTCATCACACCTATCCCTTTCCCTGTTTGAATTTCCTGTTTTCATTTCATTACACCCTTTTTCATATATAAAATAGATAACTTCAGGGAAGATGGAACAAAAGGAATACTTTTTTAGAAGAATGGGGGTAAAGAGTAGAAATGATTTCACAGATATGGGGAATTCCTGTATGAGAAAATGGTCTACTATTGCAAGTCAGTACTTGCTTTTGAATGTAGAGTTTTAGTGAGCTGCCTAGAGCATTGAGAGGGTGACTTGCTCAATCAAGCAGACATTCTGTCAGAGGCATTACTTTATATTATCAATTTAGAGATGTATTACTTAAAAAAAGGATCTGATTCCTATTTTGATGCATTTAGCTAGCTAACTTGCTATCAAAAGTGAGAGAGATAGATACTTTCCTCGCCAATCCTTTCCTGGTCCCTAAATGTTTTTCTCTAGAGGTCCCTGAAATAATTTCTCTTGCTGGGCAGCCACAATGTGCAAATGTGTTATGACTAAATTACATAATATAAATCTAATGAGTTATGTTCCTCTAAGGTTATCTTCCATATTTTCTATATCTTGTAGGAACCTGTGTAGACATGTTGTTTTCTCCTATAGAGCACTGAGCAATTACTTAATGTACTTATTGATTTATATGACATGTGATTAATATTCAGTTATTTATTGATAGTTATCTACCCAATGATACACCCTGGTCTATTAGTTTAAGGATCACTGATTTGATGACTGTGAGTGATCTCTATGTTGTTTACAATACCTTCCCAACACCTCCACTAAGTCACTGTTGTGGCCATTTCTTTATGAGTAATCCTTTGATTATGAACATAGTCTGTTGCCAAAGGCAGATTTGGGGAACTGGCAGCTTAAAGAGCACATGAGACTATCTAGGTCCTCACGTGTAGCCCTTTGACTGAATCCAACGTTCACAGAACAAATCTCTTTAATAAAATGATTCCTTGGCTCAAGGCCATCTTTGAATGCACTCAAGTTTTGTAGGCTATTCCAAAGCTTGTGCTTTCCTAAAATAGACTTTAGAAACCAGGTTCACAAGGCAGAGCCAAGATGGAAGAGTAGAAGCAGTAACCTTCCTGAGCTCTCTCCCCAAAACTCCTCAAAATACCTGTAAAATATGGCTCTAAACAAATTCTAGAGAAGTAAAAGCCAAAGAATGGCAGAATGAATCGGATTTTCAGTCCAAGGCAATCTGATAGGCTGACAGGAAGGGTCTATTACATTAGGCTTAGAGTGGAGCACAGCCCAGTATGTGCCATACCAGCACAGATGGGACTAGAGCAGGCCTCAGGGTGCTGAATCACTGGCTGCTGTAGTGTTTCTAGACTTCTCAACCCAAAAATGCCAAAGACGGCTTCAAAATTCAGTGGGAAAGCTGTCTCCCATGGATGAGAGAGGAACATGGTCCAGCCCTAGCCCCAGCACAACAGCCACTACTACAGTAGTGTCTGCTTCTGGAGCTCTCAGCCAATAGATATTGGGGGAATCAAGAGGCAGATCTGAGTTTCATTCCTGGGTGACAGTTCTGGGGAGCAGAGGAGTGCTGGAGTGGCAAAGTTGGTGGGGACTGTGGAAAGGGAATCCTACTCACAGTTCCTGGGCAGTAAAGAGTACTTGTGATTGCTTTTATTTTTTTTAATAAATTCATTTATTTAACTTTTTACATTCATTTTCACAAAATTTTGGGTTCCAAATTGTCTCCCCATTTATCCTCTCCGCCCACCCCAATACACTGAGCATTCTAATTTCCCCTATCACCAATCCGCCCTCTCTTCTATTATCTCTCCCTTCTCTTCTCCCCATCTTCTCTTTTGTCCTGTAGGGCCAGATGACTTTCTATTCCCCATTAACTGTATTTCTTATTTCCTAGTAGCAAGAACAATACTCAACAGTTGTTCCTAAAACTTTGAGTTCCAAATTCTTCCCATCCCTCCCACCCTATCCATTCCCTTTGGGAAGTCAGGCAATTCAATATAGGTCATATCTGTGTAGTTTTGCAAATGACTTCCATAATAGTCGTGTTGTGTAAAGCTAACTCTATTTCCCTCCATCCTATCCTGCCCCGCCATTGTTTCTATTCTGTCTTCTGATCCTGTCCCTCCCCAAGAGTGTTGACTTCAGATTGCTCCCTCCTCCCATTTCCCTCCCTTCCCTCATCCCCCCACCCTGCTTATCTCCTTCTCCCCCCAATTTCCTGTATTGTAAGATAGGTTTTCATACCAAAATGAGCATGCATTTTATTCCTTCTTTGAGTCGAATGTGATGAGGGTAAACTTCATGTTTTTTTTCTCAGCTCCCCTCTTTTTCCCTCCACTAAAAAGTCTCCTGCTTGCCTCTTGAATAAGATATAATTTACCCCATTCCATTTCACCCTCTCTCCTCCCACTACATTTCTCTCTCACCATTTACCTTAATTTCTTTTAAGATATGGTCCAATCCTATTCAATTCACTCTGTGCTCTCTGTCTCTGTATGTGCATGCATGTGGGTATGCGTGTGCGTGCTCTCACCAACTACTCAGATACTGAAAAGTTTTAAGAGTTACAAATATTGTCTTTCCATGTAGGAATGTAAACAGTTCACATTTGGTAAGTCCCTTAAGACTTCTCTTTGCTGCTTACTTTTTCATGCTTCTTCTCATTCTTGTATTTGAAAGTCAAATTTTCTTTTCAGCTCTGGTCTTTTCATTAAGAATACTTGAAAGTCCTCTGTTTCATTGAAAGACCATATTTTCCCCTGAAGTATTATACTCAGTTTTGCTGGGTAGGTGATTCTTGGTTTTAGTCCTAGTTCCTTTGACTTCTGGAATATCATGTTCCACACCCTTCTATTACTTAATGTAGAAGCTGCTAGATCTTGTGTTATCCTGATTGTATTTCCACAATACTGGAATTGTTTCTTTCTAGCTGCTTGCAATATCTTCTCCCTGACCTGGGAATTCTGGAATTTGGTCACAATGTTCCTAGGAGTTTCTCTTTTTGGATCTCTTTCAGTTGGTAATTGGTGGATTCCTTCAATACTTATTTTGCCTTATGCTTGTAGAATATGAGGGCAGTTTTCCTCAATAATTTCATGGAAGATGATATCTAGGCTCTTTTTTTGATCATGACTTTCAGGTAGTCCCATAATTTTTAAATTGTCTCTCCTGGATCTATTTTCCAGGTCAGTTGTTTTTCCAATGAGATATTTCACATTCTCTTCCATTTTTTCATTCTTTTGGGTTTGTTTTGTGATTTCTTGGTTTCTCAAAAAGTCATTAGACTCCATCTGTTCCATTCTAATTTTGAGAGAACTATTATCTTCAGTGAGCTTTAGAACCTCTTTTTCCATTTGGCTAATCTGCTTTTGAAAGCATTCTTCTCCTCATTGGCTTTTTGAACCTCTTTTGCCAATTGAGTTAGCCTATTTTTCAACGTCTTATTTTCTTCATCATTTTTGTGGGTCTCCTTTAGCAGGGAATTGACCCATTTTTCATGCTTTTCTGGCATCTCTCTCATTTCTCTTCCCAGTTTTTCCTCCACCTGTCTAACTTGATTTTCAAAATCTTTTTTGAGCCCTTCCATGGCCTGACCCCACCAGACATCCACCTGGGATGTCTGGGATACAGAGGCCCCGACCTCCACGTCTTTCCCTGATGGTAAGAATTTTTCCTCATCATCAGAATTGAAGGGTGGGAACATCTGTACCCCATCAAAGTAGCTCTCTATGGTCTTATTTTGCTTCCTTTTTCTTGGCATTTTCCCAGCCAGTTACTTCACTTCTGAGATTCCTCTCCACCCCTGCCTAGATCCACCCAGCTAGTGCTTGGGGTCTGAGATTCACATGGGCTTTCTGTGGCATGCATAGTTGCAATTCAATGTGAGCTTAAGTTCTGGTGGTCAGGTGGGGGCAGGGCTGCCTCCCAGGCTCAGTTCCCTCAGGGACTTTATGCAGAGACCTTCAGTAATGGAGCCGGTGGGGGCAGGGCCGTCTCCCAGGCTCAGTTGCCTCAGGGGGTTTATGTGGAGACTTTCGGTAATGGAGCTCCTGCCTGCTGCTCCCGGAGTCCCGGGCCACTGCTGCCTCTGCTGCTGCCTCCTCCGCTGCCTCCTGAGGGGGCCCAAGTCACGGAGACTCCCCGCTCCCCTCTCGGCTAGCCCAGAAGTCTCTCTCACTGACCTGTAGCACCTGTGGATGGAGGGACCTTCGAGGCCTCCAGAGGTTCTGTCCCTGAAGCCTGCTCGGATCTGCTCCTCTGGGGCCACTTGACCAGGGCAGCTCAGGGCTGGGCTCCACTGACCTGAGTGCGACGGGCCCCTGGGGCCAGCTCTCCAGGGCTCTCTGGAATGGAAATCTCTTCCACTGTGTTTATGCGTGGCTTGCACTGATCCAAAATTTGTGGGGGTTCTTTTTATCGAAAATATATGGGCTGTGGGTTCAGAGCTAGCATACTGTGAGTCTTTCTACTCCGCCATCTTGGCTCCTCCCTGTGATTGCTTTTAGATAAGAGTGCAGGCCAGAAAAGGAGTGAGCACCTCTCCTTTGATTATACCACTTTGGAGGAACTGAGAATTTACAGGTCCCTGGAGATATCTCTGAAAACAATTCCACAAAACCCCTGCAACTTTGGAGAGTACACCTTCTACTTAACAAAGAACTCAAAAGTCAAATAATGGGTTGGGAAAATGACCAAAAAGGGGAAAAATAAGATTATAGAAGGTCACTTACTTCACGAAAAAAAGTTACTTTCTTATGATGAGGAAGATTGAGCATACAACTGGAGGAAATCAGTAAGGTCAAACCTTTTAGATCCAAATCCTTCAAAAATTATGAAGTGGTCTCAGGCCATGGAAGAGATCAGAAGGGATTTTGAAAATCAAGTAAGAAAAGTAGAGGAAATGTTGGGAAGAGAAATGAGAGAAATGCAAAAAAATCATGAAAAATGAGACAACAGCTTGCTAAAGGAGACCCCACCCCCAAATGCTAAAGAAAACAACACCTTAAAATAGACTAACCCAAATGACAAAAGAGATCCAAAAGGCCAATAAGGAGAAGAATGTCTTAAAAAGCAGAATTGATCAAATGGAAAAGGAGGTACAAAGCCTCACTGAAGAAAAAACTCCTTAAGGATTAGAAATGAGAATATGGAAGCTAATGACTATGAGAAACAAGACATTATAAAACAAAATCAAAAGAATGAAAAAAGTGAAGAAAATGTGAAATATCTCATTGGAAAAACAACCAACCTCGAAAATAGATAGCGGAGAGATAAGGTGAAAATTATTGGTCTACCTGATAAGAAAAGAGTCTAGACATAATCTTTCAAGAAATTATTAAGGACAACTGCCCTGATATTCTAGAACCAGAAGGTAAAATACAAAGAATCCACTGATCACCTCCTGAAAAAAATCCCAAGAGGAAAACTCCTAGGAATATTTTAGCCAAATATCAGAGTTCCCAGTTCATGGAGAAAATATTGAAAGCAGCCAGAAATAAATGATCCAAGTATAGTGGAAACAATCAGGATATCACAGGATTTAGCAGCTTCTACTCTAAGGGTTTGGAGGGCTTGGAATATGATATTTTAGAGTTCAGAGGAGCTAGGATTAAAACCAAGAATCACCTACCCAGAAAAAACTGAGTATAATACTTCAGGGGAAAAATGGACATTTAATGAAATGGAGGACAGCAGAATAGAAAATTTGACTTTCAAATACAATAATCAAGTGAGTCATGAATAGGTAAACAGGAAAAAAAAGTCATAAGGGACTCATTAAAGTTGAAGTCTTTACAATCCTACTTGGAAAGATGATATTTGTAACTCATGAGACCTTTCTCAGTGTGTAGGTAGTTAGATGGAAATTATAAATATACATGTGTGTTTGTGTATATATCTATGTGTATGTTATATCGTGTAGGTATATGTGTATGTATGTATGCATGTATATGTATATGTATGTACATATATTAGTGTGTAGACATAGAAAGAGGGAAGAGGGCATAGGATGAGCTGAATATGAAGGGAAGAAACAAAAAATAAAATTAAATATTGAGAGGAATGTACTGGGAAAAAGAGAAAGGGAGATGTAGAATGTAGTAAATCATCTCACATAAAAGAGGCAAGAAAGTGCTTTTACAGTGGAGGGAAGGGAAGGAGGTGAGAGGGAATAAGTGAGACTTGCTCTGATTGGATTTGACTTAAGGAGTGAATAGCACACATTCAATTGGGTATGGAAATCTGTCTCACACTGCAGAAAGTCAGGGAGGAAGGGGATAGGAGAGAGGCAATGACAGAATAGACATCAGATTGAGGGAAGGGGTAATCAGAAAGAAATACTATTGTGGGGGGACATATCAAGGGAGAGAATGGAATAAATGGAGGACAAGACAGAACAGAGGGAAATGTGGTTAGTCTTTGAATAAAGAATTGAAATTCTTATATAAAATAAGTTCACTCTAATTGATATGAGGACTAGGAACTGAAATGCAGGCCCGTGAGAATTTAACCGCTCTGTGAACTTTATGACTTGGCTCAAGCTAACAGACCTAGATAGTGATTCTAGGAACTAGCCCCTCCTGGAATGGTTTATGCGAGGGGATCTGGCTACTCCCCTCCTGCATAATCTTGTCAAAACATCAAAGAGCAGTCTGTTTCTTGCACCAAGCCATAACACTCCACTCAAATAGTTGATTAATTGGCTTATTTCCCATTTTAAGTCACGTATGTAGAATCCTATTGCTAAAACTAGTTGGCTGAGTGCCTTCTTTGTTTAAAGACCTATATTAGCTAGCAAGTCTCAGAGCCTCTTTGGAATCTCACCCATGGAGATGACGATCTGCCTGGGACCTTCCCGTTCGGGACTCAAAGGCTGTGAACCGGGATTCCCCAGCCGTGACTGTTAGAGTTGGTGCTCCCCCGAATCGGTGATGTTTTCTTTACCTATTTCTATTATTCTTCTTATATTGTGTATCTTTGTAAGCAACCTATTCCTTGTATACCTGGCAGTTGGAGCCCTGCCTTCTCCCGCATTCTTCTAACCTTTGTATTTTCCTTTTTACTCTGGCAGGGTGATGATTTTTACTTTTTCCCCTGATATAGATGTTGTTCAGATCTCTCCCTCAGATTTCTCTATCTTTACAACCTTTAATTGATATTCTCAATCGATCTTATGTCCTGAAAAGAATGTTAGAGTCTAATCAGTGCGCCTTAAACGAACATCGAATTCAGACTCATGTAGTTGTAAATCAACTTTGTAGTTGTAAATCAACTTCTCGAGGCCTCACATTTAGTTACTTCTGATACTAATTATCATTGGTATGATTTTTTGTTTAAATCTCAAAGTGTTACTCGTTATTTTAATAGTTTAGCTATTCCCATATTATTATTATCCATTTTCTTAGTATTATATAATTGTACATAATTAAATTTTACTTTTATTTTTAACTGCTGTGTCCAAGTGTCATTTACAGGAGCGAATCCGAACCATAATAAATTCTCAAAACAGTCTTTCACAACATAACTGTTTTGGAAGTGCTTTGCATGGCTGCACATGTATGACATATTAAATTTCTTGCTTTCTCAATGAGAGTGAGTGGGACGGGAGTAAGGGAGAGGATTTGGAACTAAAGGTTTAAAAATGAACGTTAAAAATTGTTTTTGTATGCAACTGGGAAATAGATTGTACAGGGTGTGGGTTATGGAAAACTATCTTGCCCTATAGGAAAATAGAGGGGAGTGGATGTGGTGAGGTGGGTGATAGAAGAGAGGGTAGATTCGGGCAAGGGGTGGTTGAGGTGCATGCTGTTCTGGGTTGGGGTGAGGGGAGAGATGGGAAGAAATTTCAGAATTCAAAATCTTTTGGAAGTGAATGTTAAAAATTTAAAATAAATTATATTCAAAAAAATAAAAATAAATAAAAATCAGGTGCACCTTTACATTAGAGACAAGGTATCAAGATTTATAAATCAAGATGGGACATCGATTAAAATTATGTAAATAACCAAATTCACAGCTAGGTGGTACAGTGGATAGAGCACTGTGTCTGGAGTTAGGAAGATCTGAATATAAAACTAGCCTCAGATACTCCTACTTTCTGTGTGATCCTGGGTAAGTCAACTTAACCTCTGTCTCAGTTTACTCAATTGTAAAATGAGGATGACAAAACTTATCTCACAGAGTTTTTGTGAGGATCAAATGAGATAATATTTGCAAAGCATTTACCTTGCTGGAATATTGTAAATGATATGCAAATACTTACTCCTTCTTACTCCAAAATTTTAGGGAAATGTGTGACCCCAGTATGAAATTCCTTACATGACAATAGGCTTAAATTCATTCATGCTTCTCAACCTGTTTGATTTTTTACCTTATCTTTCTATAAATGCTCTATAAAAGACATACTTGATGCACTAGAAATATTCCTCTGTTTATATGTTTTGATTTTTTGTTTGTTTTTTTTAACCAGTACAGTATTTAGTATCCCTGTATTAGCTACCTTGGCTATTAATCATTCCATTGCATACCACTTTCTCCTGATGATTTCATAGACTGACTTCTTCCTTTTTTGCATGTGACACTTCTTGCCTGTAAGGGACAGAAAGTTGCTATTCAAAAAAGAACCAATCTTCTTATCTCTTCTCTCCTGCTTTCATGGGACCTTTTCTCCCTGCAGTTGTTTTCATTTGGCCTTTCTGTCTATAGGGATCAGAGAAAGAAGCCTTTCCGTCCTGCTCCCTCCACTATTCTCCTGATCCAACTTTGCCTGGCTTGCTTGCAGAAAAAGAGGACAAATTCCATTCCATTGGCTTTCCTCATTGATTCCCCCACTTGAGTTGCTAACATGCTTAGACATCTCCACATTGATGCTAAACCTCTGGTGCTATAGATTACCCACTTGAACTCATTTATCAGTGATTAATAAACTACTCCCCATCTCAATCACATCTTTCTCATCCTAGTGATTCTGAATACTATCTTTATTCAAATCCTCTTCTCCCTCTCCCACTTTCAAAATCCCTTATTCTTATTCCCTTCAAATGCCACACATCTTCCACTGTAAAACTAACCTCCCAGTGGTGATGGTTAAATTTTTAACACAATGCTTTGAGGAAAACAGATGTACCCAGGATATACTTGTAACTTTAATCTGCATTATTAATATTTTCCACATCACTTTCTTAAGTCTAAATAATAAACAAAATATGTCAAGTCTTGATTGGGTAGCATTTGTTCATTTCCAAGCATAAATGCTCATACTAGAAATTTAACAGTGCGATAGTATGAGGTGGCTCTGAGCACACCTCTGTACCCATATTTTCCACTGTGCTCTGCACTATCCTTGTTCTGTTGGTAATGAACTGGGTTTATTAAATCCTTTCCTTCCCCGCTCATTCCATAATCTGACTCTCATTGAGAACTGGATCTATTCTGATGACGTCTTTCTGGTCACCATTTCTACGGGACTGGTTGTACTTTCACTCATTCCTCAGATTCACTGGTTGAGGTGGAAGAGTTGGAATATTCTCTGTTTCCAAATGCCACTGTCAAGTTCCCTGACAACCATCATACCTCAATAACTTTTCTTCCTTTGAGTTTTGCTCAATCTATATCTACCAAAAAATCATGGTAGCTATTGTGTACCACTCTCCAGGGTATTCTCCCTCTTTCTTCAGAGAGCTAAATGACTGGTTTATGGTCTTTCTCTCCCCCACAACCTCAGTCCTCATACTAGGAAACGTCAACATATAGACTACTACTCCTTCAAACACTAAACAACAACATATTCATTTCTCATGACCTATTCCTCCATTCCACCTTAGCTATATACAAAGGGTGATCATACCTTAGCTATTCTGATCACCCATGGAGGTACTACTTACATGTTCATGAACTCTAAAATTCCTTTATCAGTTGTTGTCATTCCAATTCTCTCTACCTTGCAACCCTAAACCTTGCTCTTTGTCTTCACCATGAATCCTTACCTATTGACCCCTTGGTTTTTTATCAGTCCATCACCCCTGGACTGGCTATACTTTCCTATTTTCCTCATCTTGACCTCTTTATGAAATGGTTCAACTCTATGTTGTCGTCTTCTTTGAAGTCCCCTAAATCTATTTCCAATCTTGTCCTACGAAATCTCAGCCTTTGACCACCCCAGAATGCTGTGCCTTCACTCTTACTCATGTTACTGAAAGAAATGAGAAAAATCATAAAACTGTGCTGACTTAGATGAACTAAAATGAAACTGTTATATACTTCTCTAATTGACTCACTATAATACTCTCCTTGGTGTCTTTAAAAAAAATCCACCCAAATCTACGAGTCCCTTGGATGGAAACCTGGTTTTTTTTGCCACATAGTTTCTCTCTTATCTTCATTCTCTATTTACTCACTACTTTACTACTGACTACAAGTGCATTTATAATATTTTTTGTATTAATTTTATTTGTTTTTAGTGTTCTACAATCGCTACCATATAACTTAGGTTATTTTTCCCCTCCCTCTCCCCTACTTTGCCCCTCAGTCCCATAGATAGCATACAATTTTATATAGGTTCTATTCATACATTCCTATTAAATATATTTTCACTATAGTCATGTGATATAGAAGAATTAAAATGAATAGGAGAAATCATATAACAAACCAAAATGTAATACAAAAGAAAATGATGTGCTACATTCTGTGATTGAATTCCAAAGTTCTTTCACTAGGTATGGAAGGCACTTTGCCTTAAAAGACCATTGGGAATTTTTTTAAGTCCTTCCATTCCAGTGAAGTTCCAAATCTACCAGAAAAAGCTCTCATACACCGTGCTCATTGCTGTGCACAAAGTTCTCCTGGTTCTGTTCCCTTCACTTAGCATCAGATCATATAAGTTTTTCTAGGCCTCTCTGAAGTCACCCTGTTCATCATTTCTTATAGCACAATAGTATTCCATTACATTCATGCACCATAATTTATTCAGCCATTCCCCAATTGATGGGCATCCCCTTGATTTTGAGTTTTTGGCCACCATAAAGAGGGCTGCTATAAATATTTTTGTACATGTGAGACCCTTTCCCATTTTTATAATCTCTTGGGGATAGAGTCCTAGAAGTGGTATTACTGGGTCAAAGGGTATGCATATTTTTGTAGCCCTTTGGGCATAGTTCCAAATTGCTCTCCATAATGGTTGAATCAGTTCACAGTTCTATGAGCAATAAATCAGTGTTCCAACACTCCCACATCTTCTCCAACATTTAGCATTTTCCTGTTCTGTCATGTTTGCCAATCTGATAGGTGTGATGTGGTATCTCAGAGTTGTTTTGATTTGCATCTCTCTAATCAATAGTGATTTGGAGCATTTTTTTATATGACTATAGATATCTTTAATTTCTTCCTCTGAAAACTGCCTGTTCATATGCTTTGACCATTTATCTTTTGGAAAATGACTTATATTCTTGTACATTTGACTCAATTCTCTATATATTTTAGAAATGAGACCTTTATCACAGACACTAATCACAAAAATTCTTTCCCAGTTTTCTGCTTCCCTCCAAATCTTGGGTGCATTAGATTTGGTTGTGCAAAAACTTTTCAGTTTAATGTAATCAAAATTATCCATTTTGCACTTCATAATGCTTTTCTATCTCTTCTTTAGTAAAAATTTCTTCCCTTCTCCATAAATCCTATAAGTATATTAATCTTTGCTCCACTAATTTGTTTATAGTATCAATCTTTCTACCTCGATCATGTATCCATTTGGACTTTATTCTTGTATACGGTGTCAGGCAATTATGCCTACTTTCTGCCACATTTTTATCCAGTTTCCCCAACAATTTTTGTCAAACAGTGAGTTCTTATCAAACAATAGATTACTATATTCATTGGTCTTGGGTACCTAGCACCTAGCATATTCCAATTGTCTACCCTTCTGTTTCTTAGACAGTACCAAGTGGTTTTGATAATTGCTGCTTTATAAAACAATTTGAGATCTGGTAAGGCTAGGCCACCCTCCCTAGCACTTTTTTTTCATTAGTTCTCTTGCTATTCTGGACCTTTTAATCTTCCAGATGAATTTTGATATTATTTTTTCCCACTCGAGAAATTAATTATCAGATAGTTTATTGGTATGGGGTTAAATAAGTAAATTAATTTAGGTAGAATTGTCATTTTTATTGTACTGGCTCACCCTACCCACGAGCAAATGATGTTTTCCAACTTACTTAGATTTGACTTTATTTGTGGAAAAGTTTCTTGTAATTGTGTTCATATAGGCCCTGAATTTGTTTTGGCAGGTCGACTCCCAAATATTTTATAGTGTCTCCACTAGCTTTAAATGGGATTTTTCTTTCTATCTCTTACTGTTGGGCTTTGTTAGTAATATATAGACATGCAGAAGATTTGTGCAGGTTTATTTTGTAACCTGCAACTTTGCAAGGTTACTAATTATTTCAAGTAGTTTTTTACTTGAATCTCCTGGATTCTCTAAGTATATCATCATATCATCTGCAAAGAGTGATAACTTAGTTTCTTCTTTGCCTATTCTAGTTCCTTCATTTTCTTTATCTTCTCTAATTGCTGCAGCTAACATTTCTAGTACTATATTGAATAATATTGGAGATAGTGGACATCCTTGTTTCAACCCTAATCTAAGTGAAAATGCTTCTAGCTTATCCCCATTGCATATAATGCTTGCTGAGGGTTTTAGATAGATACTGCTTATTATTTTATGGAAAGTTCCCTTAATTCCTATGCTCTCCAGTGTTTTTAATAGGAATGACTGTGGTGTTTTGTCAAAAGTTTTTTCTGTATCTATTGAGATAATCATGTGATTTCTTTTAGGTTCGTTGTTGATATGATCAATAATGTTAATAGTTTTCCTAATACTGAACCAGACCAACACTTCTGGTATGAATCCCGCTTGATCATAATGTATTATTCTCATGATAAGTTGCTGTATTTGTTTTGCTAAAATCTTATTTAAAATTTTTTGCATCTATATTCATTAGAGAAATTGGACTATAATTTTCTTTCTTTGTTTTGTCCCTCCATGGTTTAGGTATCAAAACCATATTTGTATCATAAAAGGTGTTTGGGAGGACTCCTTCCTCAGAAATTTTCCCAAATAGTCTATAAAGTATTGTAATTAACTGTTCTTTAAAAGTTTGATAGAATTCACTTGTAAATCCTTCTAGCCCTGGAGGCTTTTTCCTAGGGAGTTCATTGATAGCTTGTTCAATTTCTTTTTCTGTGATGGGATTGGTTAAGTATTCAACTTCCTCTTCTGTTACTCTGGGCAATTTATATATTTTTTTAAAACACTTATCCATCTCATTTAGATTGTCGAATTTATGGGCATATAGTTGGGCAAAGTAATTTCTAATTATTGTTTCAATTTCCTCCTCATTGGCGGTGAGTTCACCCCTTTCATTTTTTGATATTGGTAATTTGGTTTTCTTCTATCTTTTTTCAATCAAGTTGACCAAAGGTTTACCAATTTTATTGGTTTTTTCATAAAACAAACTCTTACTTTTATTTCTTAGTTCAATGGTTTTCTTAATTTCAATTTTATTAACCTCTCCTTTGGTTTTCTGTATTTCGAATTTGGTATTTACTTGGGGATTTTCAATTTGTTATTTTTCTAGCTTTTTCATTTGCATGCCCAATTTATTGATCTCCTCTTTCTCCATTTTATTCATGTAGGCATTGAATGATAGAAATCTTCCCCTAAGAACTGCTTTTGCAGTATACCATAAGATTTGGTAGGTTGTGTCGTTATTGTTATTCTCTTGAATGAAGTTGTTGATTGTTTCTATGATTTGGTGTTTAACCCATTACTTCTTTAGGATTAGATTATTTTGTTTCAAATTAATTTTTGCTCTATCTTCCCATGACCTTTTATTACATATGATTTTTATTGCATTTTGATCTAGGAAGGATGTAATGACTAACTGCCTTTCTGCACTGGATTGTGAGGCTTTTATGACCTAGTACATGGTGAATTTTTGTATATGTGCCATGTACCACTGAGGAAAAGCTATATTCCTTTCTGTCCCCATTCAATTTTCTCCAGAGTTCTACCATATCTCCCTTGTTCAGAATTTTATTCACCTCCTTAACTTCTTTCTTGTTTATTTTGAGGTTAGCTTTATCAAGTTCAGAGAGGGGGAGGTTGAGGTCCCCCACTAGTATAGTTTTGCTGTCTATTTCTTCCTGTAACTTCCTAAAGTTCTCCTCTAAGAATCTGGATGCTATACCACTTGGAGCATATATGTGTAGTAGTGATATTGCTTCATTTTCTATGGTACCTTTTAGCAAGATATAGTTTCCTTCCTTATCTCTTTTGATTAGATCTACTTCTGCTTTGTCTGAGATTAGGATTTCTACTCCATCTTTTCTTACATCAGCTGAAGCACAATATATTCTGCTCCAACATTTTATCTTTACCCTATGTGTTTGCCCCCTTTTCAAATGTGTTTCTTGTAAACAACATAGTGTTGGATTATGGCTTTTAATCCATTCTGTTATCTGTCTCTTTTTTTATGGGAGAATTCTTCCCATTGACATTCACAGTTATGATTACAGTCTGTGTCTTTCCCTCCATCCTTTCTCACCGTTTGTGCTTTTAGTTCTCCCTTCTCCCTTCCCCTCCACAATACAGTTTTAATTTTTTACCATCACCTCCCACAGTCTTCCCTTTCTACTTTCAGTCTCCCTCCCTTTTACCCTTACTACCTCTACCTTCCCTTTTAGCCTCTCCTCCTCTTTCTTTCCCCCTTGCCTCCTACTAACTAGGTAGTTAGATTAATATACTTAATTAAGTTTATTGTTCCCACCTTGAACCAAATCAGATAAGTACCTCTCATACAATGCTAATCTCCCTCCCCTCTTTCTGTCTACTGTAGTATCATTTTGTACTTCTTTCTGTCTACTGTAGTATCATTTTGTACTTCTTCCTTTGATGTGATTTACCATTTTTTGCTTCCTCCTTTTCACATCTCCTGTTACAATCCCTTCACAAGCTTAAATCTCATTTTTATCATCACATAATTTACTTTATACCCATTCCCTCTATCTCTGAATATCCCTTTTATATTTCATATTATATGTACAATTCTCCAGATTAACAAGTATCATCTTCCCTTGCAGGGAGGTAAACAGTTTGCCCAAATTGAGTAACAAGTTTTCTCTTTTTACCTTTTTATGCCTCTAGTTCTGGCCTTTTTTATCAGGAATGTCTGGAAATCCCTTATTTCATTGAACATCTAACTCCTTTCCTGAAATGTTATACTGAACTTTGCTGGGTAATTGATCCTAGGTTGTAACCAGAGCTTCCTTGCCTTACAGAATATAATATTCCAATTCCTTCTATATTTTAATGTAGAAGCTGCAAGGTCCTGTGTGATCCTGACTTTAGCTCCTCAATATTTGAATGGTTTCATTTTGGCTCCCTGCAGTGTTTTCTCCTTTACTTGATAGTTCTGGAATTGCGCAACACTATTTCTTGGTGTTTTTAGTTTGGGGTCCCTTTCAGGAGGTGAATGGTAAATTGCTTTTTTTTTTTTTTAGTTAAATTTATTTAACTTTTTACATTCATTTTCACAAAATTTTGGGTTCCAAATTTTCTCCCCATTTGTCCCCTGCCCCAACTCCAATACAACGAGCATTCTAATTTCCCCTATCACCAATCTGCCCTCTCTTCTATCATCCCTCCCTTCCCTGGTCCCCATCTTCTCTTTTGACCTGTAGGGCCAGATAATTTTTTATTCCCCATTACCTGTATTTCTTACTTCCTAGTAGCAAGAACAATACTCAAGAGTTGTTCCTAAAGTTTTGACTTCCAGCTTCTCCCCATTACTCCCTCCCCAGCCATTCTCTTTGGGAAGGTAGGCAATTCAATATAGGCCATATCCGTGTAGTATTGCAAATGACTTAGATAATAGTCATGTTGTGTAAGACTAACTATATTTCCCTCCATCCTATCCTGCCCCCCATTGCTTCTGTTCTCTCTTTGGATCCTGTCCCTCCCCAAGAGTGTGACTTCAAATTGCTCTCTCCTCCCACTGCCCTCCCTTCCATCATCCCCCTGACCCAGCTAATCCTATGCTCCCCCACTTTCCTGTATTGTAAGATAGGTTTTTATACCAAAATAAGTGTACATTTCATTCCTTCCTGTAGTCGAATGTGATGAGAGTAAACTTCATGTTTTTCTCTCAGCTCCTTTCCTTTTCTCTCCACTAAAAGATCTCCTATCTGCCTCTTCTATGAGAGGTAATTTGTCCCATTTCATTTCTCCCTCTCTCCTTCCAATACATTTCTCTCTCACCACTTAATTTCATTTTTTAAAGATATGATCCCATCCTATTCAATTCACTCTGTGCTCTGTCTTTGTGTGTGCATGCACATGTGTATATGTGTATGAGTGTGTGTGTGTGTGTGTGTGTAATCCCACCAACTACCCAGATACTGAAATGTTTTAAGAGTTACAAATATTATTTTCCATGTAGGAATGTAAACAGTTCAACTTCAGTAAGTCCCTTATAACTTCTCTTTGCTGTTTACCTTTTCATGCTTCTCTTCATTCTTGTGTTTAAAAGTCAAATTTTCTTTTCAGCTCTGGTCTTTCCATCAAGAATGCTTGAAAATCCTCGATTTCATTGAAAGACCATATTTTCCCCTGAAGTATTATACTCAGTTTTGTTGGGTAGGTGATTTTTGGTTTTAGTCCTAGTTCCTTTGACTTCTGGAATATCATGTTCCACACCCTTTGATCCATTAATGTAGAAGCTGCTAGATCTTGTGTTATCCTGATTGTATTTCCATAATACTTGAATTGTTTCTTTCTAGCTGCTTGCAATATTTTCTCCTTGACCTGGGAACTATGGAATGTGGCCACAATGTTCCTAAGAGTTTCTCTTTTTGGGTCTCTTTCAGGTGGTAATTGGTGGATTCCTTGAATAATTATTTTGTCCTCTGGTTCTAGAATATCAGGGCAGTTTTCCATGATAATTTTGTGAAAGATGATGTCTAGGCTCTTTTTTTGATTATGGCTTTCAGGTAGTCCCACGATTTTTAATTTGACTCTCCTGGATCTATTTTCCAGGTGAGTTGTTTTTCCAATGAGATATTTCACATTCTCTTCCATTTTTTCATTCTTTTGGTTTTGTTTTGTGATTTCTTGGTTTCTCATAAAGTCCTTAGTCTCCATCTTTTCCATTCTAATTTTGAAAGAGCTGTTTTCTTCAGTGAGCTTTTGAACCTCCTTTTCCATTTGGCTAATTCTGCTTTTGAAAGCATTCTTCTCCTCATTGGTTTTTTGAACCTCTTTTGCCAATTGAGTTAGCCTATTTTTCAAGGTGTTATTTTCTTCAGCATTTTTTTGGGTCTCCTTTAACAAGGTGTTGACCTGCTTTTCATGCTTTTCTTGCATCTCTCTCATTTCTCTTTCCATTTCTTCCTCCACCTCTCTCACTAGATTTTCAAAATCCTTTTTGAGCTCTTCCATGGTCTGAGTCCATTGAATATTTATTTTGGATGTTTGGGATATAGAAGTCTTAACTTCTATGTCTTTCCCTGATGGTAAGTATTATTCCTCTTCATCAGAAAGGATAAGAGGAGATATCTGTTCACCAAGAAAGTAGCCTTCTATGATCTTATTTTTTTTCCCCTTTTCTGGGAATTTCTCCCGCCAATTATTTGACTTCTGAGATTCCTCTCCACCCTCATTTCACCTCCAGTTCCACCCAGCTAGTGCTTGGAGTCTGAGATTCAAATCCTTCTCCCCAGCCTCAGGACTTTCAGCAGTGGTTGGGCTGCTATTCAGTGTGAGATTAAGTTCAGCTGCTTGGGTAGGGGCAGGGCCACCACCAGGGGCTCAGTTCTCCCCTAGAGTTTAAGCAGAGAACTTCAACAATGGATTTGATCTCCTGCCTGCTTTGGCAGCCCCTGTCTGCTGCTGCCTCTGCTCCTGCCTCCTGAGGGTGCCTGTGTTATGGAGACATCCTGCTCCCCTCTGGGCCAGTCAAACTGGTTCTCTCACTGACCTTTGGTGTCTGTTGGTGGAGGGACCTGCACGGGTGCTGGAGATTCTGTCCCTGGTGCCTGCTGCTCGGATCTGCTCCCATTGGTGCTGAATGGCCAAGTCAGGGTTGGGCTCTGCTCCAGGTCCAGTGTGTGAGAGACCTTTGGTGTCAGTTTTTCAGGGCTCTCTCTGGAATGGAAATCTCCTACGCTCCATTGTTGTGTGGCTTCTGCTGCTCCAGAATTTGTTGGGAGTTCTTCTTTACAGATTTTTTATGGGCTGTGGATTAGGAGCTAGCATATGTGAATCTTTCTATTCTGCCATCTTGGATCCTCCCCTCTGAATGGTGAATTCTTTCAATGATTATTTTGCCCCCTGGATTTAGCACTTCTGGGCAGTTTTCCTTGATTATTTCTTGGCAGATATTATCCAGACTCATTTTTTTCATCATGGCTTTCTGGTAGGCCAGTAATTCTTAAATTTCTCTCCTGGGTCTATTTTCCAGGTCAGTTGTTTTTTCAATTAGATATTTTACAGTTTCTTCTCTCTTTTCTTTCTTTGATTCTGTTTGAATGATTCTTGATGTCTCATGGCATCATTAGCTTCCACTTGTCCAATTCTAATTTTCATCAAATTATTTTCTTCAGTTAACTTTTGCATCTCCTTTTCTATTTGTCCAATTATTCCTTTTAAGGAATTATTTTCTCCAATTAGTTTTTGTGTTTCCTCATCTGTTTGTCCATTTTTCCCAGTTAGGTTTTTTGCTTTCTTTTCCTTTTGTTCAATTTTCCAAGTTAGGTTTTGTGTCTCCTTTTTTATTTGTCCAATTTTCCTTTTAAAAAGCTATTCTATTCAGTGAATTTTTTTTTCATACTTTTAAAATCACTGTCCATTTTCCCTCTCTTTTCTTGTTCAGCTGTTCCTGGAATGCTCTCTGTGCATGAGAGCAGTTCATAGTCCCTTTTGAAGTTTGAAACTGGAGTACAGTTTTAATACTGACCTATTTGCTGTTCGTGTTTTGTTCCTTGTCCCCATAGAAAGATTCTGTGGTCTTTTCCTTCCTCCTTTGCTTCTTACTCATGGTGGTGAGTCTTTGTGTGTTGTGGCCTCTGGTTCTATCAGTTAGACTCTAAAGAACTTGGTGCTGAACTGACCGGTGCTGGTGTCGGAAAGCAAAAGCAGGTTAAATCTGTTTGTGTTTCCCCAGATTAGCCCTGGAGTTAGCTTGTTAAGTGTGCAGGAGAGGTGGTCTTGTCACTGGAGATCTCCTCAGGTGAGCTAGAGCAAAGGCAAGGTCAGCTTGGTTATCCTGGCTGCTTTCCCATTGCCCCTGGAGCACTGAGGCACACCTGGGTCCTACTGTGAGGCTTCACACCCCCGGAGCCACAGTAAGGGGAATATTCCTTTCCTAATTCCCTAGCCTCACATGCTATGAAACTGTTTGCCCCTTCTGCTGATTCCACTGATGCAGGATTTTTCTGGGGAAATATTTTATGGTTCTTTCAAGGTCAACAAGGGGAGGGAGAGAGAGCATTTACCAATCGCTCCTCCATTTTGGCACTCAGAAGTTCAAGTAGGTGACTTACAGGCATTTAATCTGTGGGCTAAAAGTCCGCACACAGCTCCTGCAGATACCTGAGCCTCCTTTCAAGGCTCTCACTTGCTTGGCTCCACTTGGCACTCACCCTGAGTTGCTATCCCACCATGCTTCCTCGGACTGCCCCGGGCTTTCCTGTTCAGTCATGCAGAGCAGGGACACTGTACTGTGCACTGTATGCTCCTCCACTCTCATGGAATAGATTCTCCCCTTTGCTCTTTCTGTCTGTCCTGGACTGTGAAGCTGTTGGATTCTGCACCTTCAAAATTTGGTGAGATTCTCTTTTTAGAAGTATCTGATTGAGTTTGTCTAAGAGCTTAGGTGAGTCGTTGCTCTCACTCCACTATCTTGGCTCCGCCTAATATTTCTTATCCTCAAGAAACCTATCCATCAATCCATGATAGCCATTATCTCATATCTCTTCCTTCAGAAGGCTATTTACAATGGACACTTCCCCTTATTTTTCTCTCCCTCTCTTATTAACTCTCAATAGTCTGTTTTCTAACCTCAAGGACCTGTTGATTGGTCCCCTTAACTCAAATCTCTCTCTAATTAATTTCATCCTTCATTAAGTTGTCAAAGAGATCTTCTTAAAATAAAGACTTGACTATGTCATCCATCCCATTAAATCACCATGATCAAACTAAATCAGGCATTCAAAATTCTTAATAACTTAGGCCTATTTACCTTTCCATTTTCATTATACATCATTCTCTGCTGTGGATTCTGTGATACAATGACAGTGGCCACCTGGTTGTTCCTTACATAAGATAGTCCTCCTCTTCACTCTGTATATTTTCACTGACTTTCTTCTATACCTAGAACTATCTTCCTTGTTGTGTCTACCTCTAGGCTTCTTTTAAATCCCAGTTAAAATCTAATCTTCCACAAGAAGTCTTTCCCAATTCTATTTAATAATAATGTGTTCCATTTGAGACTAATCCCATTTATGCAGCCTATATCTTGTTTGTACATAGTCATTTGTAGGTTGTCTTTACCATTAGATTGTGAGTTCCTGAACTGCACACTGTTCTTTGTCTTTCTTTACGTCCCTCTGGCTTAGCACAGTGCCTAGGTCATAGTAGGTGCCTAATAAATGCTTCTTGACTCATTGTTTGATAACCAATCACCTCCTTTTCTAGTGAAAAGTCTTTGATGATTTTCCCCCTCTATTTATAATACACAAAGCAGTGCTGGCAATAAGAGTATTTGTTTATTTAAGCAACATTATTAAACAACCACAGTGTCACCAGTTGATGACCATTTATTAAGTCCCTGCTATTTGTCAGGCACTGTGCTAAGTTCTGGAAATACAAAGAATGGCAAGAAAGTCCTTGCCTTCTAGGAGTTCACAGTCTAATGGGCAAACAACATGTAAGGGATTATGTGAAGTTATATGCAGGATAAGTAAAAAATAATCAATGGAGAGAAAACACTCTAAATAGGAGGGATTGGGAAAGGATGATTTTAGAAGATAGGATTTTGATTGAGACAAGAAGGAAGCTAAAGAAACCAGAAGGCAGAGATAAAGAGAGACTATTTTAGACACGGGGAACAGTCAATTAAAGTACCAAAAGGCATAGTGCCTTGTTTAAGGAACAGCAAGGAGGCCAGTGTTACTGAATCAAAAATTTGTCCTTAAGATCAATAAAGAAATTTGGAAGAGGTAAAGATTTGGATGGAAAAACAATGAATTCAATTTTGGACATGTGAAGTTTGAAATGTCTAAGGGACATCCAGTTCCAGATGTCTAATAGGTAATTGGAGATATGAGATTAAATATCAGTAATAAAGTTATGGTAGAATAAATAGATTTGAAAATCATCAACCTGGAGATGATAATTAAATCCATAGTAGCTGATAGGGTTACTAAATGAAATAGAATAAAGAAAAAAGGGTCCAGGACAGAGATTTCAGGACAACCAAATGTGAGAGAGCATGATTTGGATGAAGTCCAAGATGGATGATCCACAAAGATGACTTAACAGGAATAGTCAAATATATAGGAAGAGAACAGTGTCCTGAAAATTTAAAGAGAAGAGAATCAGAGGCGAGGGTGATCAACAGTGTCAAAGGCCACAAAAAGGTCAAGAAGGATGAAGGCTGAGAAAAAAACACATTGAATTTGTCAATTAACTCTGGTAACTCTGAGGAGAATAACTTTGGTGGAAAGATGAGGTTAGAAACCAGATTGAAGAGAGTTAAAAAAAGTTTATAGTGAATCAGTCAGTATACATTTATTAAGTACTTAGTACATACTGAACATTATGGTAGGAGGTAGGGAAAACACAAAAGTTGAGATAAGAAACCATTCTTTTCCTCATGGGTCTCTCTGTCTCTTAATGGAAGAGACAAACACAGTTAACAATAATAAGTAGTTGTACATGTTAAGTGCATTACAAAAATAACACTGTTATAGGAGTTTCACTAAAAAAATGTTACCAACATGAGAGACAAGAGAAGATTTCATAGGAGGTGACATTTTAAAGTTCATATAGAAATTCAAATCGACAAAAATAAGAAGGGAGAGCAGTGTGGGAAATGGGTTCTTCGGTACATGTGCTTGAACCTCAATTCTGAAATCACATTTCTCTCTAAAAAATCACATTTCTCCCTAAGCTCAAAACACTATCCCAGGCATTTTCTCCCCAACCAAAGATATAGCCTGCCCTAGCAAAACTTTTAACCCTTTTCCTGATACAGCAGCCATTTATAGAATTTCTTAGTTTGAACCAGCATATATTATATATATATATATATATATATATATATATATATATATATATACACATACACATACACACACATACACGCATACACACGCACACACATAATCTCTTACATTTATCTTGTTGAACAAGACATTGATGACAGCAGCCTGGTATTCCTTAGTCAGTCCTGACCTTTAGTTGATTTAGTGACATTTTAGGCCTAAAACTACACTTCCACACCTGCTTGGGCTTTTTCCTGATGAACTCTAAGTAAAATCCCTGCATAGTAGTTACCAAAAGTGCATGTTCCTTTAATAACTAACCACTCTTAATCCTGCCCTGAATCACCTAGTTGGCATATTTGGCACATGTTTTACTATAGAATATCCTATATAAACTTTCACTGTACACCTCCAAGGTTGCAGGTTCCCTAAGAACTCTTGCCTGCTGAAAAGTGTAATAAATCTTTACCTTGACCTCAAAATGTTTGAATCCAAGAATTCACTCCAGGAGACCTGATCCTGGTACTCTGATCTTTGGGAGATTTCAGAATTTCATCCATTCCATCCCCCTTTCCAGGCCTCCTAAGAGTTATTTACAAAAAAGTCATAGTATAATTCAACTGCTATATCCTGATCTCTCCTTAGTAAAATTAGTGTGCATAATTTTGTACTTACTTATCAGTATAAATGTTGTGTAACCTCCAATAAAACAGTAGTTTGTTCAGGGAAGGTAAAATCTCATTGTGGATTTTGCATCTCACCTCTAGCATACTACCTTGCTAGTGAAATAAATGAACATTTATTAAAAAACAACTCTGCCCTAATCACAGTAATACAGAGATGGAAATATATAAAATATAAATGAAAAAGAAGAATTAGCTCTTTCTTCCAAGGATCCAAGGCTATATTAGATGAGACTGCTTACTTAATAGATGCTTGTTGAATTGAACTGAACTATATAATATGAGCAAAAGTACAGAGTCTGGGAGAGAATAGTCAATGTCAAGTAACTAGAAAACAGTTCATTTGGGCTAAAACATGTGGGTGTAGGTAACATGAGAAAAGTTTGGAATATAAAGGTGGTAACATTTTTAGAGGGCCTTGAATACTAGAAAAGCAAGTTTCATTTAGTAAGCCAGAGTGAGTCACTGAAGATCTGTGAGCAGAGCAGACACTTGAGAAAAAGATAATAAGAGATTCTTCTGGTATTGGTATGAATGACAGATTGGAGGAACAAAAAGGAGTGGAGGAAATAGGCTATGTTAGGAGGCTATTACAATAGTCCAGGCAGGTGGTAATGAAGATCTGAAATAAGGTGTTGGAAGTGAGAAAAAATAGCATGTAAGCAATGTGTTTACACCCACCATGCATCTTTTTATTGCTTTTGGGGTCATCTGCAATTTTGATCCTTCTGAGATTGTGATGTTCTGTGATTTTCAACAACATAGCAACCCCAAGAGAATATAGGTGTTAAAAACCTGGGCTTTCACAGCAACAAGCAGCATGGGATCATTGAAAGCACTGAATAATTTCTCCAAAGAATAAAACCTTCAGTGATTTTACCTAATTGTGAGACTGTTCAGTCCATTAAGGGTCACAGAATTTATAAAATATTTAAAGAGTAATTTAGCTTTATTACTTTCAGCACAACATGCCCCATGAAAGGAGAAAACATTTCATTTCATTTCATTAGAATAATCATTTAATAAGCACTTCCTGTATATTATATACTCTGCTAAGATTTGAGGATCTAGTAGTCAAAATGGTATAATTGTTGCCTTCAAAGAATTTATAGTTTTCTATGAGGAATTTGTCACATATACAAATAAGTAAGGACAAGGAACAGAGCTAGGCAATAAACCCCACAAAGATTTGAAGAGAGATATGGAGTGATCTCAGTGATATGGAGAGTTATCATGGACCCTAAAGGAAAAAGCAAACAAAAACCCAAATATTTCAGCCGAAACAGATTGGGAGAAAAAATATTCCTATAACAGGTTGGTTTGTATCAATGCATGGAGGAAAGAAGAATCTCAATGAGTTTGACTGAAAAAGTTCAAGTGAAGGAGACTAATAGGAAATTTGGGTAGGATAAGTTGAAGCAAGCCAGTTTGTGGAAGGCATTAAATGTAAAGTTAAGGAGTTTGATTTGATCCTATCAGTAATACAGAGCAATTGAAGAAAAAAGATGAAAAATTATAACATTTCCAGAAAAAATATGCATGTTTGTATACATGTATGCATAATGCTGAAATTGCAGTTCTGAGAAATCTTGATTCTTTAGATTAGTGTTGTACCTCGCTGGGGAAATGGGCAGCTTCTCTCTTTGTAATTTTGACAGGGACCTCCAGTTATCTATTAGCCACAAGCTCTTTTCGGTATGGACAAACTTGTACCAGCAGCCTTCAAATAACTTGGAAAGTACAATCAACCTCTTCCACAGGCTTGGAAGGGGTTCCTATGATCATGACCTAGGGTTCCCCCCACATTAGTCATGTTGTGAAAGAAGGATCAGAACAAAAGGGAAAAACCACAAAAAGGAAAAAAATGAAAATAGTTTGCTTTAATTTGCATTGACACCATAGTTCTTTCTGTGGATGCGCATAGCATTTTCCTTCATGAGTGTTTGAAATTGTCTTGGATCATTGTATTGCTGAGAAGAACTAAATTTATCATAGTTGATCATCACACAATGTTGCTTTTCACTGTTGCTTTTCACTGCTTTTCATGTTCTACCAGTTTTGCTCACTTCACTCAGCATCAGTCCATGTAAGTCTTTCTAGGTTTTTTTTTTTTTTTTCTGAAATCCACCTATTCATCATTTCTTACAGAACAATAATATCCCATTGCATTCATTTACCACAATTTGTTCAGGCTTTCCTCAAATTATGGGCATCCCCTAAATTTCCAGTTCTTTGCCACCACACAAAGAACTGCTACAAATAATTTTGCACATGTGAGTCCTTTTCCCTTTTTATAATCTCTTTGGGATACAGACCTAGTGGTACTGCTAGATCAAATGTATGCATTGTTTTGTAGCCCTCTGGACATAGTTACAAATTGTTCTCCAGAATGGTTGGAACAGTTCATAACTCCACCAACAATGCATTAGTGTGCCAATCTTCCCGCATCATTAATTAATAATGATTCTTGAAGAAAAAGTATACCTTTCCTTGGAACTTCCTTCAATATTTAAGGAATAAGTGGAAGCATTTCCCTAAGTTTTTCTGCTCTGAGATGTCTGTGGATGGTCCTCCCTGATAGGAACCTTCACTGCTACAGCTCAATACTACTTTCTCTTTCCCTTCTTGCCTAATGCCCTTGAGCTGGCAATTCTTTCTAGCTAAGCTCTAGATATCCTCATTCTTTCTTATCTACTGCCATATCCTCAGAATCTCTAGTTCTCAGATAACATTTCATTTTACACTGATTTCTTGTGGCATGGCAATATCTTCAACTAAAACCTTTGATTCAGACAGGTGTATAGGCCCTTTTTACACCTAGTACATAATTAGCAAAAGCAATAAGCTTAAATGAAATGGGAAATGAAAAGGACCCCAATTTTACCTTCCAATATCTAATAAATTCCCTCCAGTTGGATTGCAACTATACTTACCTCGTTATCTCCTAAACTCTGTGTAACCCAAAAGAAAACATACATGGAATTGATCTTGGGAAGTATTTACTGGATTAAATCAGAATTTTTCAATATCCCAGATGAAAACTCCTTGCTTCTCTGATGCTCAGGTTATGAACCAAAATAAAAACTTCTAATGTCCTTTTACCCAGTTTTCATTGAATATTTCCAGTGTGTAACACTAATCTGTAGGAGACCCTGTAGTGCTCTACTTTCAAGAACAATAAGAAAAAAAAATTCACCAGCATGGTCTACTGTTCCTTAAGTAAGCAGTCTAAGGATCCCTGCTAGGAGCTATCCTGGTCTTTGCCTAAGCATGGCACCATGCCCACCCCCCACCCTTTGCCAGTACCTTTGTTCAGCACCCAGGCTATACCTAAACTTCCATTTCTAACTTTCTCTTGCTTTTGTCTTGGGTAGATTTCTCATACGTCTCCATCATCTAGGATACCATTCAAATGAGAGAAGCCAGCAAACTTCTGGCCTCCAAAGTAAGAGTAAGGACAGAAGGTAGTGTGAATGATCCCTCCCCCCCAGTATACCCAAAGCTATTTATTAATATTATAGCTATAGGATCCCTTTCCAGAGTAACTACCCAACATGAGAGTGGGGTGGGATGGGGAGGGGTGCCTTGTCATACATGTCCATTTTATGTCTCTCAAAATGTAGTCTATCTTCTTGACTTTATCTTTAAAATTTTATTTTTTTTTTTACGTTCATTATTTCAAAATGTTGAGTTCCTAAATCCTTATCTCCCTTTCATCACACCCTCATCTGTTATGAAGGCAGGGAATGGATATCAATTAAACACATGAAATCATGCAAAATATATTTCCATATTAGTCATGTCATAAAAAATGATATGAAAGAAATTATTCTTCAGTGCGCATCAATTCTTTCTCTGGAGTTGGATAGCATTTTTCATCACATGTATTTTGGTTTTGTCTTGGATCATTGTATTAATCAGAATAATTAAGTTATTCACAGTTGATCATTGTTACAACACTGTTATTACTGAGTACAATGTTCTCCTGGTTCTGCTCACTTCATTTTTCATCAGTTCTTCCCATATTTTCCTAAAACTATCTTGCTTGTCATTTTTTTTTTTTAGTAGCACAATCTTATTTTCTCAGAATTACATATTGCAACCTCATCAGTCATAACCCAATTTATGTGAACCCACTCACTTTCCAGTTCTTTGCCACCATAAAGCAAGGTGTTATAAATATCCTTGTACATATAGATCTTCTCTCATGTTTATTCTTCTCTCTCTCTCTCTCTCTCTCTCTCTCTCTCTCTCTCTCTCTCTCTCTCTCTTTCTCTCTCTCTCTCTCCCCCTCCCTCCCTCCTTCCTTCCCTCCCTCTCTCTCTCTGTCTCTCTCTACCTTGTACCTCCTCAAAAGTTTGTTTTGCTTCTGACCATTACCTCCCTTAAGTTTGTCTTTTCTTCTACCATTCTCATTGATCTTCTCTTACCCCCCTCCTTCCCACTAGCCTGTTGGGTATACCCAGCTGATTGTATATGTTATTCCATCTTGGCCAATAATAGGTCCCAGGCCAAGCCTCACTTGGTCATTGTTTCAGCTCCGATTAGCTCAGAATGAACGTAAACAGCAATTGTTTCTGTTTTGCTCAGAAATCGTGAGGTCCTTCCCCTCCCAGATTGATTCTTTTTTAACTAGATAAAGAGGCCATTCTCTGCCTCATTTCTAACCTAGCCTTTATCAGTGAATGGGCACTACCTCAGTCAAACTGAGACACTAAAGATTTTAGCTTAAAAAGGCCAAGGTCTCCCACTACATCCAGGGCAATTTCCAGTTGTCCTGATCTTTATCGTACCACTTGACTCAGATGGCTCCAGGGGAGAAAGTGAGACTGGTGACTCTGCTTAAATCTGCTTAAATTCCCCACTTAAATCTAATTCACTTGCATGGCATTACCTCCCTGATGTCATGGTCCTCTTTGAAAACTAAGGGCAGATTACAGTGACTAAAATTCTGGTCAGTGTAAGATTCAAGTATTACTCACTATACCCTCCCCCTCATTTCCCCTTCCACTGCAAAAGATTTTCCTTGAATACCTCTTTTGTATGAGATAATTTTCCCTACTCTTCCTTTCCCTTTCTTCTTCTACTCTTTCTCATCCCTTAAATTTTTTTTAGATGATCCCATCATAGTCAGCTCACATCTGTGTGCTTTATGGATATTCCTTCTAACCACTCTAATAATGAGAAAATTCTTTGCAGTTATAAGTATCTCCCATATAGGAGTGTAAACAGTTTAACTTTATTAAGTTCCTCATAATTTCTCTTTAATATTGAAATGCTTTTTATGCTTCTCGTGTCATATTTGGAAGTCAAATTTTCTATTCAACACTGGTCTTTTCATCAGGAATGTTTGAAAGACTTCCATTTCATTAAATATCTGTTTCCCCTGAAAGAGTGGGTAGGTTATTCTTGGTTGTGATCTTAGCTCCTTTGCCCTCCAGAATATTATATTCCAAACCCTTTGATACTTTAAAATGGAAGCAGCTGAATCTTGTGTAATTATAGCTGCATGATATTTGAATTGTTTTTCTGGCTATTTGAAGAATTTTCTTTTTGACTTGAGAGCTCTGAAATTTGGCTGTAACATTCCTAGCAGTTTTCATTTTTAGAGCTCTTTCAGAAGGTGATTGGTAGATTCTTTCAACAGAAAAAACAGAAAGTTTTAACTTCTGCTTCTAGGATTTCAGGGCAGTTTTCCTTGATAATTCCTTGAAATATGATGTCTATGCTCGGTTTTATTTTTTTAAATCATGGCTTTCATATAATCCAATAATTATTGAATTATTTCTTCTTGGTGTATTTTCCAGGTTATTCATTTGTCCAATGATGTATTTCATATTGTCTTCCATTTTTCATTGTTTTGACTCTGTTTTACTGTTTCATGATGCCTCATTGAGTCATTAACTTCCACTTGGGTAATTTCAATTTTTAAGTAATGATTTTCTTCATTAAGTTTTTGTATCACCTTTCCATTTGACCAATTTCATTTTTTAAGGAGTTCTTTTCTTCAGTGAATTTTTGTATATCTTTTCCCACTTGACCAATTCTGTATTTTAAGGAGTTCATCTCTTCAGTGGATTTTTGTGCTGTTTTACTATTAGGCCAATTTTTTTTAATATTCCATTTTCTTCAGTATTTTTTGTGCCTCTTTTACCAAGTTATTGACTCTTCATAAATTTTTCCATCATTCTCATTTCATATTCCATTTTTCCTCTACCTCAATTTTTCAGTCCTCTGAGACCTGCTGGGTCAGACAGTGAATTCTTATCCCAGAAGCTGGGGTCTTTGAGTTTATCAAACAGTGGATTGCTATATTCATTAATTGCTGTGTCTTGAGTACCTAACCTATTCCACTGGTCTACCCCTTTATTTCTTGGCCAGTACCAAGTGGTTTTGATGATTGCTACTTTAAAATGCAATTTGAGATTTGGTAGGGCTATGTCACCTTTCCTAGCATTTTCATTAGTTCCCTTGATATTCTGGGACTTTTGTTATTCCAGATGAATTTTGATATTATTTTTTTTAGCTCTAGAAAATAATTACCTGGTAGTTTGCTCAGTATGTCACTGAATAAGTAAATTAATTTAGGTAGAATTGTCATTTTTATGACATTGGCTCGACCTACCCACGAGCAACTGATTTTCCACTTATTTAGATGTGATTTTTTTTGTTCAAAAAGGGTTTTGTAATTGTATTCATATAGTCCTTGAGCTTGTTTTGTCAGGTAGAATCGCAGATATTTTATAGTTTCTACCTTCACTTTCAATGAGGTTTCTCTTTCTATCTCTTGCTGTTGGACTTTGTTAGTAATATATGGAAATGCAGATAATTTATGTGGGTTTATTTGTAACCTCCAAATTTGCCAAAGTTGTTTATTATTTCAAGTAGTTTTATACTTGATTCTTTGGGATTCTCTAAGTATATCATCATATCATCTGCAAAGAGAGATAAGTAAGCCTCTTCTTTGCCTATCTAATTCCTTCACTTTTTTTCTTCTCTTATAACTACAGCTAACATTTCTAATACAATATTGAATAACAGTGGAGATAATGGACATCCTTGTTTAACCCCTGATCTTATTGGAAATGAACCTGGTGGGGAGAAGCCAACATGGCGGAGTAGAAAGACTCATGTATGCTAGCTCCGAATCCACAGCCCATAAATTTCTTGTAAGAAGAACTTCCCACAAATTCTGGATCACTGCAAGGTGCGCAGAAACACAGTGGAACAGATTTCCATTCCAGAGAGCCCAGGAGAGTTGTCCCCAGGGGTCCGTCGTGCCCCGGAAAGCGGAGCCCACCACTGAGCTTCCCTGGCTAAGGCCCGAGAGGAGCATATTTGAGCAGGCTTCAAGGACAGAATCTCCAGCGACTGGGAAGGTCCCTCTGCCCACAGACACTCCAGGTCAGTGAGAGAGACATCTGGGCTGCAAGAGAAGGGAGCGGGGTGTCTCCGTGACTTGGGCCCCCTCGGGAGGCAGCGGTGGAGGGAGAGGCAGAGACAGCAGCGGCCGGGACTCCCCGAGCAGACAGGAGCCCCATTGCCAAAGGCCTCTGCATAAACCCCCTGAGGGAGCTGAGCCTGGGAGGCGGCCCTGTCCCCACCTGCTCAATTACTGAAGGTCTCTGCATAAAGCACCTGAGGGAACTGAACCTGGGAGGTGACCCTGCCCCCACCTGAGCACCAGAACTTAAGCTCACATTGAATAGCAGCCACGCCTGCCACTGAAAGCCCTGAGTCTGGAAAGCAGCATTTGAATCTCAGACCCCAAGCACTGGCTGGGCAGATCTAGGCGGGGGTGGAGAGGAATCTCAGAAGTCAAGTAACTGACTGGAAAATGCCCAGAAAAAGGAAGCAAAATAAGACCATAGAGAGCTACTTTCTTGGGGAAAAGATGTTCCTTCCTCCCTTCATTTCTGATGAACAAGTACAATGCTTGCCATCAGGAAAGGACGTGGAGGTCGGGACCTCTCTATCCCAGATATCCGAGGTGGATTTCCGGTGGGCTCAGGCCATGGAAGAGCTCAAAAATGATTTTGAAAAGCAAGTTAGACAGGTGGAGGAAAAACTGGAAAGAGAAATGAGAGAGATGCAAGAAAAGCATGAAAAGTGGGTCAATACCTTGGTAAAGGAGACCCAAAAAAATGCTGAAGAAAATAACAACTTGAAAAATAGGCTCACTCAATTGGCAAAAGAGGTTCAAAAAGTCAATGAGGAGAAGAATACTTTCAAAAGCAGAATTAGTCAAATGGAAAAGGAGGTTCAAAAGCTCACTGAAGAAAATAGTTCTTTCAAAATTAGAATGGAACAGATGGAGGCTAATGACTTTCTGAGAAACCAAGAAATCACAAAACAAAACCAAAAGAATTAAAAAATGGAAGAGAATGTGAAATATCTCATAGGAAAAACAACTGACCTGGAAAATAGATCCAGGAGAGACAATTTAAAAATTATGGGACTACCTGAAAGCCATGATCAAAAACAGAGCCTAGACATCATCTTTCATGAAATTATCGAGGAAAACTGCCCTGATATTCTAGAACCAGAGGGCAAAATAAGTATTGCAGGAATCCATCGATCGCTGCCTGAAAGAGATCCAAAAAGAGAAACTCCTAGGAACATTGTGGCCAAATTCCAGAGTTCCCAGGTCAAGGAGAAAATATTGCAAGCAGCTAGAAAGAAACAATTCCAGTATTGTGGAAATACAATCAGGATAACCCAAGATCTAGCAGCTTCTACATTAAAGGATGGAAGGGCGTGGAATAGGATATTCCAGAAGTCAAAGGAACTAGGACTCAAACCAAGAATCACCTAAACATCAAAACTGAATATAATACTTCAGGGGAGAATATGCACTTTCAATGAAACAGAGGACTTTCAAGCATTCTTGATGAAAAGACCAGAGCTGAAAACAAAATTTGACCTTAAAACACAAGAATGAGAAGAAACTTGAAAAAGTAAACAGCAAAGAGAAGTCATAAGGGATTTACCAAAGGTGAACTGTTTACATTCCTACATGGAAAGACAATATTTGTAACTCTTACAACTTTTCAGTATGTGGGTAGTTGGTGGGACCACACACAGACATACACACATACATGCACACACATGTACATGTGTGCACTCACACACATACACACATGCATGCACACACAGAGACAGAGAGCACAGAGTGAATTGAATAGGATGGGACCATATCTTAAAAGAAATTAAGGTAAATGGTGAGAGAGAAATGCAGTGGGAGGAGAGAGGGTGAAATGGAATGGGGTAAATTATATCTCATTCAAGAGGCAAGCAGGAGACTTTTAGTGGAGGGAAAAAGAGGAGAGCTGAGAAAAAAACATGAAGTTTACCCTCATCACATTCGACTAAAGGAAGGAACAAAATGCACACTCATTTTGGTATGAAAACCTATCTTACAGTACAGGAAAATGGGCGAGAAGGAGGTAAGTAGGGAGGGAGGGATGATGGAAGGGAGGACAATGGGAGAAGGGAGCAATTTGAATTCAACACTCGGGGAGGGACAGGATCAAAAGACAGAAGAGAAACAATGGGGGGCAGAATAGGAGGGAGGGAAATACAGTTAGTCTTACACACCATGACTATTATCGAAGTCCTTTGTAAAACTACACAGATATGGTCTATATTGAATTGCCTGCCTTCCCAAAGGGAATGGGTGGAGAGGGAAGGATGGGGAGAATTTGGAACTCAAAGTTTTAGGAGCAACTGTTTAGTATTGTTGTTGCTACTAGGAAATAAGAAATACAGTTAATGGGGAATAGAAAGTCATCTGGCCCTACAGGACCAAAGAGAAGATGGGGACAAGAGAAGGGAGGAATGATAGAAGAGAGGGCAGATTGGTGATAGGGAAATTAGAATGCTCAGTGTATTGGGGTGGGGGCAGGAGATAAATGGGGAGAAAATTTGGAACCCAAAATTTTGTGAAAATGAATGTAAAAAGTTAAATAGATAAATTTATATTAAAAAAAAAGGAAATGAATCCAACTTGTCCCTGTTGCATATAATGCTTGCTAATTTTTTTAGTTAGATATTGCTTATTATTTTACGGAAATTTCTATTTATTCCTGTGCTTTCCACTGTTTTCAATAGAAATGGGTGTTGTATTTTGTCAAAGGCTTTTTCTGCATCTATTGAGATAATTATGTGGTTTCTGTTAGTTTTGTTGTTGATATAATCAATAATGTTAATAATTTTTCTAGCATTGAACCAATCCTGTATTCCTGGTATAAATCATACCTGATCATAATGTCCTATTCTTGAGATAAGTTGCTGTATTCTTTTTGCTAAAATCTTATTTCAATTTTTTGCATCTATATTCATTAGAGAAATTGGCCTCTAATTTTTTTCCCCTGTTTTGGTTCTTCCTAGTTTAGGTATCAGAACCATATTTGTATCATAAAAGGAATTTGGGAGGGCTTCTTCTTACCCTATTTTCCCAAATAGTCTATATAGTGTTGGAATTAACTGTTCTTTAAATGTTCTGTAGAATTCACTTGTAAATTCATCTTGCCCTGGAGATTTTTTTTTCTATGGAGTTCATTGATGGCTTGTTCAATTTCCTTTTCTCTGATGAGGTTATTTAAGTACTCAACTTCCCCTTCTGTAAATCTGGGCAATTTATATTTTTTAAAATAGTCATATATCATCTCATTTAGATTGTCGAATTTATGGGCATAAACTTGGGCAAAATAATTTCTAATTATTGTTTTAATTTCCTCCTCATTGGATGTTAGTTCACCTTTTTCATTACTGATATTGATAATTTGGTTTTGTTCTTTTTTTTAAATCAAATTGACTAAATGTTTATCAATTTTATTGATTTTATTCATAAAACCAACTCTTAGTTTTATTTATTAGTTCAATAGTTTTCTTAATTTCAGTTTTATTAATCTCTCCTTTGATTTTCAGTATTTCTAATTTGGTACTTCCTTGGGGATTTTCAATTTATTCTTTTTCTAGCTTTGTCAGTTATATGCCCAATTCATTGACCTCCTTAGTCTCTATTTTATTCATGTAGTCATTAAAAGACATAAAACTTCCCCTAAGAACTGCTTTTGCAGTATCCCATAAGATTTGGTAAGTTATCCCATTATTGTCATTCTCTTGAATGAAGTTAATGATTGTTTCCATGATTTGTTGCTTAACCCACTCATTAGTTAAGATTACATTGTTTAGTTTTCAATTAATTTTTGGTTTATATTTCCATGGTCTTTGATTACATATAATTTTTATTACACAATGATCTGAGAAAGATGCATCGACTATCTCTGCCTTTCTGATCTGGATTGTGAGGATTTTATGCCCTAGTACATGGTCAATTTTTACATATGTGCCATATACCACTGAGAAAAATGTATATTCCTTTCTATCCCCATTCAATTTTCTCCAGAGATCTATTGTACCTACCATATCAAGAGTTTTATTTCCCTCTTTAATTTCTTTCTTGTTTATTTTGAAGTTAGATTTAGCAGGTTCAGATAGGGGAAGGTTGAGGTCCCCCACTAGTATAGTTTTGCTGTCTATTTTTTCCTGTAACTCCCTTCATCTCTTCTCTAAGAGTTTGGATGCTATCCCACTTGGAACATATATGTTCAGTAATGATATTGCTTCATTTTCTATGGTGCCTTTTAGCAGGATATAGTTTCTTTCCTTATCTCTTTTGAATCCATCTCTTTCTGTTTTTGCCTTGTCTGAGATTAGGATTGCTACCCCTACTTTGTTTACATCAGCTGATGTAAATATTCTGCTCCAACCTTTTACCTTTATTCTGTGTGTTTGCCCTTTTTTCAGAAGTGTTTCTTATAAACAACATATCGTTGGATTATAGTTTTTAATCCATTCTGCTATCCCTCTCTGTTTTATGGGAGAGTTTATCCAATTCACATTCACAGTTATGATTACTATCTGTGTCTATCCCTCCATCCCCTTTTCCCTTGTTTATACTTTCAGGTCTCCCTTCTCCTCCACAATAAAGTTTTAATTTTTGACCACTGCCTCCCTCCCTTCTTTCAGTCCCCTTCCCTTTCTATCCCCCTTTCCCTTACTACTTTTTCCCTCTATTTTAGCTTCTTGTCTTTTTTCTTTTCCCCTTCCACAACTAGCTCCTAGAGAGCTAGTTGTATTTCTATACTTAACTGAATTTGTTGCTCCCTTCTTGAATCAAATCAGATGAGAGAACCTCTCAAACAATGCTCATATCTCTCCCTTCTTTCCCTATACTATAAAATATTTTTGTGCCTTTTCCTGTGATATAATTTATTTTTTCTGTCTCCTTTTCACATCTCCCATTACTATCCCTTCACATGCTTATATCATGTTTGTTATCATCACATCATTTAATCTCTACTCACTCTTTCTATCTATGTATATCCCTTTCACATATTATAATAAATATAAAATTCTCAAGATTAATAATTATCATCTTCCCTTAGAGAGATGTAAACTGTTTTCCCATATTGAGTAACAAGTTTTGTTTCCTCCTGTTTACCTTTTTATGCTTCTCTTGACACCTGCATTTGAAGATTGAATTTTCCATTGAGTTCTGACTTTTTCATCAGGAAGGTTTGGAAATCTCTTATTTCATGGAATATCTATCTCTTGCCTGAAATATTAGTTGAGTTTTACTGGATAATGAATTATTGGTTGTAGCTCCTTTGCCTTATAGAATATCATATTCCAATTCCTTTGCTCTGTTAGTGTAGAAGTTGCAAGGTCTTGTGTGATCCTGACTGTAGCTCCTTGATATTTGAATTGTTTCTTTCTGGCTGCCTGCAGCATTTTCTCCTTTACTTGATAGTTTTGGCATTTGGCAATGATATTCCTTTATTTTTTCAGTTTGGGATGCCTTTTGGGAGATGAATGGTGGATTCTTTTGATGACTATTTTGTCCTCTGGATCTAGGACTTCTGGAGAATTTTCCTTGATGATTTCTTGCATGATATTGTCCAGGCTCATTTGTTCATTATCACTTTCTGGTAGATTTAGATTTTCTCTCCTGGATCTATTTTCCATGTCAGTTGTTCTTCCAATTAGATATTTTACATTTTCTTCTATCTTTTCATTCTTTAGATTCTGTTTGACTGATTCTTGATGTCTCAAGGATTCATTAGCTTCTACTTGCCTAATTCTAATTTTTATCAAACAGTTTTCTTCAGTTGACTTTTGCATCTCCTTTTCCATCTGTCCAATTTTTTCTTTTAAGTATTTATTTTCTCCAGTTAGGTTTTGTATTTCATTTTTCATTTCTCCAATTGTCCTTTTAAATTCTTCTGTTATTTCTTTTTTTCATGTTTTAAAGCAATTGGTCAATTTTTCTTCTGTTTCTCTAATTTACCTTTTAGAATCCTTCCTGATCTCTTCCAAGAAGGCTCTTTGTACTTCAGTCCAGTTGGGTCTTTCAGACAGAAGTTTCAGATGAGAGTACAGTCTCAGTGTTGACCTCTTTGGCATTTGTGTTTTGGTCCTTGTCCCCATAGAAATATTCGATGGTCCTTTCTTTTCTACTTTGCTTCTTACTCATTATAATCACCCTTTTCCTGGCTTTTAAAGTAGTTTTCTCTGTCTGGGGCACACAGGTCTCTGATGCACAGTTCTTGTGCTTAAATCTTGAGACTTTGTGCACTGTGGCCTCTGGTTCTTTCAGTTGCAAGCTACAATGCTGCAACTTACCTGGTGCTGAGCCAACTGGTGTTGGAAAGCAGAGACCAGGTGAGGTCTTTTTTGGTTTCCCCACAATTACCCTAGAGCTAGCTCTTTAACTGTGTGGGAGGTGTGATCTGGCCACAGGAGGTCTCCTCTACTGAGCTAGAACATAGGTTAGTTCAGTCGTTGGTGATCCCATTTGTCCTAGTGTCTTCCTGATTCCCCTGTGGTGTTGAGGCATTCCTGGGGTCTTTGTGTTTTCAGTTGCTGGCTTCATCCCCCTGGGGCTCAGGGTTTGCTGACATGTGGCTGTCTGGGAGAGCTGTCATTCTGTGCTCTTCCCCTTCAGCTACAGCAAGAGGTACCTTCCTTAGCGATCTTCCTAACCTCACAGGCTCAGAGACTGTTTACTTCTTCTGCTGCTCCCACTCTTCCAGGATTTTTTCTGAGGAGATATTCTCTGGGCTCATCAAGGTCAACAAGGGGAGGGAGGTAGCAGTTACTGATCATTCCTCCATCTTGGCTCCTTGAACTGGAAATCAACTTAATACATTCTTTAGGAAAGACTAGTGCTTAATAGAAATAAAAGACTCAAGAGAAGCATGAAAAGGTAAACAGAAAAGCTAAATCATAAGGGACTTATTTAAGTGGAACTATTTACATTCCTACATGGAAAGATGATATTTGTAGCTCATGAGATCTATCTCATTATTAGAGTAGTTGGTGGGAATGGCTCCAGTGTGGCCTCTGAAAGGGCTGAGGAACAGTCAATATGATGTTTTTTACCCAACAACTACAGAGGAAATGCCAGCAGCTGAACAGAGGTCTATACACAACATTTGTATATCTGACCAAGGGCTTTGACACTGTTAGTCATGAAAGCCTGTGGAAAATTATATCAAAATTTGGTTACCTGGAGAAGTTCATCATTACTGTATGTCAATTTCATGATGGCATATTTTCCTGGGTTCTGGATAGTATACAATGCTCTTGGACCTTCCCAATCACCAGTGGAAGGAAATAAGTCCATGTGTTTGCTCCCATGCTTTTAACATGATGTTTTCAGCCATGTTATCAAATGCTTTCAAAGGGGATGAACACAGTGTCATGGTCAACTACCCATTCTGATGGTAAGTTCTTCAATTTGAAAAGGCTACAAGCTGAGATCAAAGTGTAGGGACTGATGGTGCATGATTTTCTGTTTGCAGATGATTGTGCACTCAATGCAGCCTCTGAAACTGGGATGCAACAAAGTATGAATCAATTCTTTGCTGCCTGTGCTAATTTTGGCCTAATAATTAACATCAAGAAAACATAGATGCTCCATCAGCCACTACCACACCATCTATACATGGAACCATTGGTTACAACAAATGGAGAAGTTTTGAATACTGTGGATAAGTTCACTGAGCTTGGTCAGGTACTTTCCAGGGATATACACATTGACAATGAGGTTGATGCATGCATTTCCAGAGTTAACTCAGTGTTTGGTAGTCTCCAATGAAAAGTTTGGGAGAGAAGAGGTATTAGATTGACTACCAAACTGAAGACGTACAGAGTCATTTTGTTGACTTCATTATTGTATGCATGTGACACATGAACAGTCTATCAGTGCCGTGCTAGGAAACTGAATTGCTTCCATTTGAACTGTCTTAAGAAGATTTTGAGGATCACTTGGCATGATAAGGTACCAGACACTGAAGTCCTTGTTCGAGCTGAACTGCCAAGCATTCAAACTATGCTTTAGAGAGTGCAACTCCAATGGGCTGGCCATGTTGTTCACATGCAAAATGTATGCTTGTTAAAAAGACTATTTCATGGAGAACTCACATGGGGCAGGTGATCACATGGTCATCAGAAGAAGCAATATAAGGACAGTCTCAAGGTCTCTCTCAATAACTTTGGATTTGACTGTGTAGCATGGGAGACACTGGTACAGGACTGCTTAGCATGGAGTGTCCACATCAGAAAGGGTGCTGTGCGCTATGAACAAAGCAAAATTGAGACAGCACAAAGTAAACATAGAATGTGCAAATTTGGATTATCCACTCCAAATATTCACATGAGCTATCTCTGCCCAACATGTGGTAGAGCATTTTGAATTCATATTGGTCTAATCAGTCACAGTGGAACACACTGAAACTTCACTTTCTCATGGTGATGTCATTTTGGTCCTCTTTGAAAATGAAGGACAACAAACACACACACACATATGTATGTGTGTATATCTGTATATGTAGTGTCTATATATGCATATATGCATATGTATGTATATATTATATATGTGTATATGTATAGATGTGTGTGCATATGTGTGTGCATGTGCATGTGTGTGTGTGTGTAGACAGAGTGCACAGGGTGGATGGGATGAAGGAATGATATATAAAAAATCAGATTAAGGGTTGAGAGAAGAATGCACTGGGAAAAGTGTAAAGGGAGAGTTAGAATAGGGTAAATTATCTCACATAAAAGAGGCAAGAAAAGCTTTTACAGTGGAGGGGGGACATGGTAAGTTGAGAGGGGAATGAATGAACCTTCCTCTCATCGGAATTGGCTTAAGGAGGAAATAACATACTCATCCAATTCAGTATGCACATCTATCCTACCTTACAGGAAAGTGGAGGGGGAAGGGCATAAGAAGGTGCGTAGATTGGGGAGGGGCAATTAGCAGAAAACACTTTTGAGGAGGGACAGGGTGAAATGAGGGAATAGAAAAAAAACAGGGGATGGCATAGAAATATAGTTAGTCTTTTATAACATGATTATTGTAGAAGTGCTTTGCATGACAAAATTTGTTTAACCTACATCAAATTGCTTGCCTTCTCAATGAGGGTGGGTGGGGATGGAGGATGGAAGAGAATTTGGAACTCAAAGTTTTAAAAAATGTTAAGATTGTTTTTATATGTAACTGGGAAATAAGATACACAGGCAATGGGATATAGAAATCTGTTATCCTAGAGGAAACTTGAAGGGGAAGGAGATAAGAACAGAGAGGTTGTAGAACGGAGAGAAAATTGGGGATAATCTGAAGCAAAACATGTTTGAGAAGAGACAGGGTGAAAGGAGAGAGAGAACAGAATAAATGGATGGGGTAATAAGATGGAGGAATACAATTAACAATAGTGACTGTGAAAAAAATGAAGCAGCTTTCTCTGATCAAGGCTTCATTTCTCAAACACATAGAGAATTGCATCCAATTTTTTAAAAATAAGAGTCATTCCCCAAGTGTTAAATAATCAAAAAGTATAATCAGTTTTCAGATGAAGTAATTAAAGCTATGAATTCCTTATTAAAAATATTCTAACTCATTACTGATTGGAGAAATGCAAGTTAAAACAATTCTGAAATACTTTCTCATATCTATTAGATTAGATAATAAGACAGAAAAGGTAAATGACAAATGGAGGGGATCTGGGAAAAATGAGACATTAATGAATTGTTGTCAGAGTTGTGAACTGATTAAACCATTCTACAGAGCAATTTAGAGCCATGCTCAGACAGCTATAAAACCACACATACTTTTTGACACAACAATGCCACTACTAGGTCTGTATCCTAAAAGAGACAAAAAAAAGGAAAAGGGTCCATATTTACCAAAATATTTATAGCAGTTCTTTTCTGGGGGTAAAGAATTAGAAATTGAGGGAATTCACATCAATTGGGGAATGACTGAATAAATTGTTGTATACAATTATGATGGAATAATATTACACTATAAGAAATGAGAAGCAGGATGCTCTCAGAAAAACCTAGAAAGACTTACATGAGTTGATGCAAAGTGAAATGTACTGGGTACAAAGTAATAACAATACTGTAAGATAATCAGCTGTGAATGACTTAGCTATTCTCAGCAATACAATGATCCATAAAAACTCTGAAGGACTTATGATGAAAAATGCCATCCATCACAAAAGAAAGAAGTGATGGTGTCTGAATGCAAATTGAAGTAACTTTTGTTTTGTTTTTTACTTTATTTTTCTTAAATCTTTGTGTTTTCTTTTACAACATGACTATTATGGATATGTTTTGCATTACCACACATATATAACCTATATGGAATTGCATACCATCTCAGTGGAGAGGAAGAGAGTATTTGTATCTCAAAGTTTTAAAAAATGTTGAAAATTGTTTTTACATGTAACTTGGGAAAATTTAAATACTAAAGAAATAAAATTATTTTGGGCAAGAAGCTCTAACGAAGTTGAAGGATGAGGTTATTGGTAAAATTTCTATACAATTTTAATTTTTACAAACCCTTTTCCTCATTAAAACCCTGTAGATTATATAATCATCATTTTATAGATGAGGAAACTACATTTCAAAGAGATCAAATAATTTGACTAGGTTACCAAAATTAGTGTTTGAGGTAAGGAATTAATCTAAATCTCTCCAGATTCCAAGTCCAGGATGCATTTTACTGTGTCATACCACATTTTCTTATCTTAAAAGAAACTAGGGTATTCTGGAGGCACATCCTTAACCTTCTGAAGATCACATTAAGGGTAACATTTATAACCCACAATGTGTCCCTTAGGTTCTCATCAGAGACAGAGTCATCTTGTTTTCATAGAACTGGACTCACCCAATTTCTTCCCATCTTTCTTGTCTTTAATTCACAGAGATAGAAAGTGATCAGTGCTAGTTTAAATAAGAAGTACCTGTGATTCCAAAATGACAGCCTGGAAAAAATACCAAGTTAATGCTTTATGCTTATGTTTCACTAATTGGAGGGCTCATTGTAAAAATCATCAGGACTTCATTCCAACTCACTGCACTCATCATGTCACACTTGGACAAAATGATGATAAGATCACTTCTGACCTACAGTACATTGTTTTCTTCCTCCAACAGAAGATTATTTATTGGAAATTGCATTCCTGTAAAGTATCTCCAAATACCTGGCTACTGTAATCTGATGTCCTTTCTTTAGAGGGATAACCTTTTACTTCAGGAATGTAACAACCCACCCATATTCAGGGGATTCAATCTTTGTGCTAGAATGATTTATGTATCAATAAAACCAAACAAAAACTAATTGGGTAGAATGAGACTAGCAAAAATTATGTTCACAATGAAAAACAGAACTAGAACTAATTACCCTGGTGCAGTGTTCCATTTAGCTATAATTCTACAGTCAATTAGTATTCTATTTAATTGGACAATTAATGAATGTATAAATTAAATTCATAGTTTATTCCTACCACTAAATTACTTATTTGAATTGCTTCTATTTGGGAAAAAATTCCATGCACACATTATTAAAATGACTTTCACAATGTATGTTTTGGGCATTCCTTAATTGTAAAACAATTACTTCACTCATATTTGTGATACTGCTTATGTTATTAGAACCCACATAATTCAACTTTTCATCAAACAGATAATAATTTTCATATGTGCATGCACACACATATATACATACATATGTAATCATAGGTTTAAAAATTTCCATCAGTTACCACTAAAAAAAGTCCAATTGTCTCTCAACTACTCAACTAACAGTATCCCTTATTTGATTTTTTTTTGATTGAATGAATTGAATTAAACATGTGTGTACTCTGCTGGGTGCCAGGACAGAAAGATGAAACATGAGCCATCTGCGCCCTTTGGGAGTTTGCATTCTAATATCAATGATAAATATTTTGATTAAAATTAGTTTTAGATTAAAAATAATTTTAGAAAATGTATTTCAACTGTACCCAGACAAAACAATTCATGTTTTGTTGCTCTGGTTTTGTTTAAAACATTTCATTTTGTTCTCTCTTCTACCCTCATATGTAAATATAAATTATATATGTGTGTATGTGTGTATACATATGGATTTTATCCTTCTCATATTAACCTAAACAACTGGTTAAACTGATGCTTCTTCCCACAAACAGGTAAATGATTAATTTACAAACTGTCTAATAATTTTAAATCAATTTTAAATATATAGAGTAAACTTGAATTTTTGATGTTAGATGACTTCAAAAAACATAACTCAAAAGGTTCACCAGCAACCTCCTGGGGTGTTGAAGTGAGCTTGGATTCTTGAGTCCTATGCTATTAGAAAATAACTGCAGAGGTCATATCAAGTAAAAGCCAACTCTTCTCACAGGTGTAGTAACAGAGGTGATCGTCACCAGAGTTAAGGCTATGTAGGCTCATGGCTAGAGATTTTGCCATCCTTACTGTACTTCATGAAAACATTATCTAAAATAATGTTCTTAACCATGTATTTTTTCCTATATACTTCCTCAACAGTCTAGCAAAACCTATGGACTCCTCATAATGTTCTTAAATAAATAAAAAAAAGATTATAAAATAAACAGATTATAAAATAAACCACTGTTTATTGAAATACAGCTATTATGTAGAAACATATATACACACATACACATATATATCCATATTTATGTATGTATATATGAATATGTACATATATATTCATTTATTCATGTGTGTGGCATGGGGTATGTATGTGTGTAAAATTATGGACTCCCAGGTTAAGAACCTCTGCAGAGAATAAGCTATCTTCTTTTTATGTCTGTATGGATGAAACCACAGATATTTAACATGTGAAGTATCTCAAAACAAACTAAATGGAACATTATTGCAGCCAACTCTCCCAAGAAATGCACTGACCTTCTGAAGTCATTACACAAAGGGTTGTTACCTTTAAGATAGAGATCTGATATTAGGACATTGTTCAGAATCCTAACTTCTTAATATCAGAAGAGAACACAAAGCCAACAAAGTCCAAGTTCCTCTCTTTCTGCAGATAAGAAAACTGAGACTCAGAGAGCAAAAGTGTTTTATACCAAATCACATAGCTTGTTAACAGCAGAGGGCGAGCTAGAATCTAAGGTTCCTGACATTTTTGTCAATACCTTTGCCTCCATAAAGGGATTTTTCTTCCTTGTTTTCTTCTGAGGTCCTGAAGAGGAGGTCAATCTGCTATCCTACCAATCTACCATCCTTACTGAGCACCAGCTACTTATAAGATTGTAACATGTGCTAGCTTACTTTCCATTATAAGCCATCTACCATGTTTCTAATACTCTTTGGGTCAGAAGGTGCCATTGACTCTTTAATTTAACTTGAATTGTAATGGAATCAGTCTTTGACTTCTATAATCCTTGTTTATTGAACGTAGCATTATCCATTTAATTAGGTCCTCCTCAACTCTGGTGGTTTGGTTATATTGAAAAACCTGTCTCCTTACCCTGATTTGCTCTAAATTATATTTTCTTCTTTAACTTTCCTACCTCCTTTATTACCCTTCTTTCCCCTGTGAAATCCTATGAGATAAAATGTGTGAATGGTACTATTAACATTTTTATTGTTTTATTTTGTATCCTATCAAAGCCAAACAGAAACAAGAAGACATTCCGATATAAGGTAGTCCCCAGAGTCTTGGTTGCTTCGTAGAAATACTTATGTGGTGAAAAAATAAGGAAGACAAGGGGAATAAAATAAGAGAGGAAAGAATAGATTTCTGGATAGAAATCAGTCAAAAATGACTAACAGGATATAAGATATGTTGGGCATAATGGGTAAGGATGAGGGATTGGAGAGGGGGGAGGGGATGATAGATAGGGAATGTGACTTTAGAAAGAAATGACAAAGAACAAAGGATAGAATTTTGAGATGTGTAGACATCCAGAAACAGGCTGGTTTTTCAGAGCCACTTGGATCCCATGAACCTCTAGGTTTGCTCCAGGGTCCTGGCATCAGAGCAGAACAATTTGTGATATTCTGTTGTTGCTAAAGTAGCAGTGGGGAACAAGTGGATGTTGCTTTGATTGTGAAGGAGGTGCTTCACAATCCAATACAATCAATAGGTTCAGGACAGTCACTATCCTACTATACTGCTATGCTGAGTCATACTGTTTAACCTTGTGCAATGTGTGACAGATAACTCCAATTAAATTCCTACCTGAAAGCAGCTTATTACTAGTATCATCATTTCAAAAGGAAACCTTTCCCTGCCTTTTATCCCTTAGGTATGATTTCTTTTCATCAGGTCACCTTTGAGTTTAATCTTGCATTCCATCCTTACCTTTAATGCCAATTTCCTTCCCATTGCTTTTGAAGATTTCAAAATATAAGTACTGGACAAACTCTATCAGAAATAGAAGTAGTTAAAATACTGTAGACAGAAATAGACTCATTGGGCCACTCTTGCATAAGAAATATTGGGAAGAGTTTTTGATATTTCAATTTTTTTGGTTAAGATAATATTAGTGATTAGAGCTAGCAACCCAATCATATCCTTTCTTTATTTTTTTTTTAAAGTAAGTCATCATTTTCAGAGCCTTTGAGGATACTTACAGAGAGTATATACTGTGGAGGAAGTTCAAGGGAAAAATTTGAAAACCCTGCCTTTATAAAATATTTGAATTCTCTCATTAGTTTCTGAATCAAAAAAAAATCTAATAAAAAATTAAATCTTGCCAAGTATGATTTTGAGTTAAATCTTCAAAGTTCAGCTTGTAAAGCATTGCTATTTGAGATTCTCAGCCTGTAAACTGCAAAGCCAATCTCTTTGATTCACTCTTAAAGATTTTTCTTTTTCCTCTTTCTGGTCTTGGGACACACACAGACACACACACACAGTCATATATACATAAACATATAAATTTAAATATGCATGTAAGTATATATATATATATATATATGCATGTAAGTATATATAGAAAGATATATAGACCTACATGTACATGCATATATATATGTATATAAGTGGAGATGCATATGTACATGCATAAAAAATCTTTCATGATTCTATTATGCTTTCTAGTTACTTTTTATTAAAATGATTTTTTTTAACCTGGTAGTAACTTGATTGATTTGTCACTCATTTAATAAATGACTAGGACTAATTTTTCCAATCACAATATTAATTCTCTTTACCTCCCCCAGAAAAACCTTTCAGATCAGGCTTCTTCAGACAAGTAGATATCATACATATTATTTGATATCTGAACATCAGGGCCTGCACTAAAAAGACAAAGTGAAGGCTTTGTCTTTAGAAGCCCCAGATAGAGTAGACATAGCAGATGGGATAACTCAGAAGGTTTGATCAGCATTCTAGGTATAAACTTCCTTCTCTTTAGGATTGATGACCCCGAGTCACCTATTCACTCAGTCTGCTACTCCCAAATTCCTTTATCTTCTCCTGGTTCCTGACAATCGGTGTCAGTGACCGATTTGGAAATCTACACTACGTACAATACTTCCGATCTGCAGGGAGATAATCAACAAAGGCAATCTTCATGGTTGACTGATGATTCCACCATAGTCAACTCAGTGTTATCACTTTCCATTCCCTTCTTTAATGAAAAGTCTATCCATTTGCTGTTGTCATTAAGCAATCTCCAAGTCACTCCCTGGCTTCCCAGTTCCTCAACTACCAAGTCATCTCCATCTACCTCAATTGTGCAGAAAAATAATCATTGCTTAAGCAAGTGCTGTTTAACTGCTACAGATGTTAGAATTGCTAGTTATGGCACTGCTAGACTATTAAAATCATATAATGTTAGAAAATCAGAGCTTCTAGGACATGGAAATTATCTACTTCAGCTATCTGGTTTTATTTAGTGGATGAAGAAAGTGAGGCCTACAGAAACAGCAAGGAAACTATACAGTAAAAAGAGTACTGTAGCAATGAGTAAAGACAGTGACATGAAAGCTCCAGACTAAATTATCTTCCTATAAAACCATTTCTATAACAAGAAAATGTGTCCAGTAAACAATAGACTAAGAAATGGATGGGGAAAAAAAAACCTTTCACTATAATTATCTTTTTTGAAAACCAAAACAGCAAAGAAAAAAACTATGAATCACAAAATCATAATGTATTTACCCAAAACAACAACGGACAAACAAGAACAATCATGGCCATTCGAAACAAGAAGACACATAGTGTTAAAAAAGTGGGGTTGGAGCATAATCTATTATTTCTTATCTAAATTCTCCCATAAAAGGATACAATTCCACAGAAGACAACAATAAAAATATATTTGGGTAGGAGAGATTAGCACAAAAACAGCATTGTATTTAATGGAACCATAGCTGTCAAAATACCAAGATTAAATGTATATGCACTGGAGGACATGCTATTTAAGTACAATAAAAAACTAATAAGCATAGGAAGAGCTAGACAATTAAACAAAACAACCCTGGGAGCCCTCAAACTGCCCTATTTTTAGACTTAGACAAATCTAATGGAAAGATAAACAAGAAAGAAGTTAAGGCTCCAAAGAGAATACTATAATGGACAGTCTTGGTGGTTTGTATAAGCATCTTACACTGTACCAAACTACTTCTAAGAGACAAATATCTCTCTGATACACAAAATAGAGAGAGAAGAAATAGAGAAAGAAAACTGACATGCATATTGCTAATAAATAGCAATATAAAATAATAAAGTACTAGAAAAAAGTCTACAGAAATATATTCGCAGAATTATTCACTAAAATCAGGTAAGATTTATGTCAAATTTTTTTTTAAATGCAAGAGTGAATCAACTTTAGGGTAATTATAAACACAATCTATTTTATTGGTAATAAAAACAAAATCATATAAAATATAAATACATAAAAGACATTTATCAAAATTCAGTATGCAGCTATATTTAAAATAAACACATAAAATGCATAGGAGTAAATAGTCAATTCTTAATATGACTAACAATAGCTATCTAAACCAAGAGCTTTCATATGTATAATAGAAAAAAAAATTGGAAGCCTTTCTAATCAGATAAGTGATAAAACAAAGGTATCTATTGTTGTCATTTTCTTATAGCTTTAGGAATTCTAAAAATAGAAATTAAAATGTAAAAATAAATTAAAGAATGAATACAAACAAAGAGATGCATATGTCATAGTTTTCTTAAAGAATGAAAAAAATTAAAGTAATAAAAATATTCAAATGAAAGATTCAATAGAAATAAAAATAATATATTTAGTAAAGTTTCAGGATATTAAATGAAATTATAAAATCATGTATTTTTATATTATTACTAAAAGTTATTAAGAAGAAATAGGAAAATAAATCTCATTCTAATTAACTACAAATGCATAAAACTTCCAGGCACACCTTTATATTTATGTAAATATGACTGTAAAGAATTTTTATGAAAATAAAAGAAGACTAATAACTGAATAAAAATTTATTGCTCATATTTCTATTAAGCTAACATAACTAAAATAAAACCTAAATTAATTTTTAGATTTTATAGTACCTTAGAAAGCAAATGCTAAAGTGTTTTTTTGGAGAACTAGGTAAAATTATTAAAAAATTCTTTTGAACCAACAGAAGATCAAAAATTTTGATGAGAAAATTAAAAAAAGTAGGAGTAATGGGAACTTAGTGTTACCAAATCCCAAACTATATTGTGCAGCAATAGTTATCAAAACTATATAATATGGGTTAAAAATATAAAAGTTAATCAATGGACATTAAGAAAGGTTCAGAAGCAATTCAGCAAAGTGGCCCAGTATTCATTAAATCCTTGAATGCTATATATTGGTATGTTGTTCTTTAGTCACAGCCAGCTCTTCATGATTCTGTGGACTATATTCACCGTGGGGGTTTTCTTGGCAAAGATACTGGACTGGTTTGCCATTTCCTTCTCCAGAGGTTAAGTGACTTGCCCTCATTTACATAGTTAAGTAAGCACCTGAGGCCTCATTTGAACTCAGGTCTTTCTGATTCCAGGTCTAGCACTCTATCCACTGATCCACCTAATTGCCTCCTAGGCAAACAGAGGTTAATTGACTTGCCCAAAGTCATGTAGCTAGCAAGTGTCTGAGGGAAACGAAAAGAGGCTCCAAATGTCTGTTGCGTGACTACACAGACACATATGTACATGCACCACATGCATATATATATACACATACATACATACACAGACATATATTCTGCATGTACATGCATACATACACATATTCACATATAGGCATTTGGTTTTTTAGTTGTTTTCAGTCATGTCTGACTCTTTATCACACCACTTGGGGATTTCTTGGCAAATATACTAGAGTAGTTTGCCATTTCCTCCTCTAATTCATTTTACAGATGAGGAAACTGAGACAAACAGGGTTGAGTAATTTGCCCAGCATCACATAGCTAGTAAATGTCTAGGTCAAATCTGAACTCAAGTCATCCTGATTCCAGGCTTAACATTCCATCCACTGGTCAACCCAGCTGCCCCATTTTTAAATTACATAATTGAAATTGCTTATTTTATTTCTTATGATCATCTCTATTTTTGCTTTGGTATAGAATTCTCTCTTTAGCTATAATCCTCTAATACCTCCCATACATATACTTCTATATACATTCTCAAATATACACATATATGCATGCTTACACATGTAGGCATATAAACATAGACATATACATGTATATATGCATATATATTTATTGGCACATGTGTATACAGATGTATACATAAAAATATACTTGTATTTTTCTGTGTCTTTATACATATTTATAAAAGAAGAAAAAGAAATCCCCAATGGATAAGGGGAAAAAGGATATGAATATGCCAATTGGAAAAAAAAAAACATGAACTATCAATAATTATACAAAAGTAAGAATTAAGCACTTAGTAGTAAAAGTAATACAAATCAAAATCATCTTTGAGATTTAAATTCAAGTCCACCAGATCAGCAAACATAAAAAATGAAAAGGACAAATATTGGGGGCTGGGAAGATCAGGAATTAAGATATTATTGGACCTATTTATGAGTGCAATTGTTCTGGAAACAATATAGAACTTTGCCATAAAAGTCACTAAAGTATATATTCACTTTTTGGTTCTAGATTGCCATTACAAGTCCTAAGTACTGAGGAGGTTAATATCAGAGATAAAGGAAATACATGATAATATTGATGAAGGGGAAGTGAGAGAAGAGGGGACAAAGAAGGGGGGAAGAAGAAAGAAGAAAAAAATAAGAAGGAGGAGATGGAGAAGACAAGACTCTTAGCATCACTTTTGTGGTAGCAAATGACTAGAAGCAAGGTGAATATCCATCAATTGCTGATTGATTAGCTAAACAAATTTTGGCATATGAATTTCATGTGCACCACAAGGAAAGTGCTATAATAAAGACAAATTTGAGGAAATCAGAAAATCTTATGAAGATTTTTATAAAGGATTATGAAGTAAAGGAAATAGGACCAGAAGAACAATTTATGCAATTGTTATAATTAAGAGAAATAAACTTGAAAGAGAGGTTAATTTGGATTAAGGTCATCATCAATATTTACTTCAAAACACTGACAATGAAGTATGCCTCCTACCTTTCTAATACAGGCAAATCAGTGATGCAGAACATCTAAAACAAATTCTTCTGACCCTAATTTGAGTTCTCCTTACAATCAGAATTTATCTCAAAAAATGTTTTTATAACTTTGATTCTGGTAGAGCCTTATATTGTTTAAACAAACAAAAAAAAATCATACTCTCTTGGTCAAGGGAGAAGATGGATGAAGAGGGAAGATAAAAAAACTCAATATTTCCTATGTTGCTGGATAAATGACTATGCTCTGAGGAACTTTTTCATCTAATTTACTATAGAATCAAATTAAATTTAATTCAGCTTCAGAGTTTTAAATGTGTATGGCTTGTTTCAAGGAGGAAAAGTTACCCTTTTTTCCCTGAAGCTACAGTCCCACTCTCAAATCCTGGAAGGCCAGCATCTCTATTTTGGAAAATACCTTTATCACTCCTGACTACATTGCATTTGACAAATTAAAAATCTTGGTGGCAATGGGCTATTCTATTCTGTGTGTGCTTTTAAATTTGGAGCCATTCATTATAGAGCAAAAATTACTGGGGAAAAATTTATCAATACAAATCTGAGTTAATGTCTAATTATTTTATTTTGAGATTTAAAACATCTATAATCATTGATTTCTGTGTATTGCGTCACTGTGTAATGAAATACCCTTAATGCTTCATAAGTTATGATATAAGTTGTCAGTTATATGTATTTGAAGTTGCAATTTTCTGAAATTCTGAAAAGAGAGATGTCATTTTGTTGCTATAATCACATTCCTTGTAGAACTATATAAAGCATTGATATTCACTCTTAGAGGTTATCAATTTGATCTCTAACAAATAGTCCAGTTTCATGGGAAGCTCATTAAGGAATCAGGTTATGACTTTATTCTGGTTGGTAATAAATCGCATGCACTGGGAAAATACTGAAAGCTCTATAAAATGAATTTGCTCAATATAATTTTAAGTGAACTCTACTTACCGGAGATGATATGTTTTGAGTGGAATTCATTATTCATTTATCATTGAAAAGCTAGGGAGATGTTCTTAACCTTCTATAAGTTTTTTTTTTTATATTCAATCTTCCCTTTCATGTGTTTTTGGAGGTGGGTGGGACCAAAGGGGAGAATTACAAGGGGTAATTTTTATTTTTCTGTACTATAGGAGCTTGTTATGTGTAGCTGCCCAACTCCAGGAATCAGCTTCTTCATGACTTCAAGCTTGTGAATAAAGGGTTAGTAGCAGCTTTTCCCTCATGCAATTTGGGAGCGCATGCTATGCCATTTTGGAGACAACCAACATTGTAATGCCTTCCTTCTTTCAACCCAAGGGTAATTTTCTAAAATTCAGTTAATATTACTATCAGTACTAGTGGATTGCAGAGGTCAGCCTAATAAAGAACTCCAACAATATTTTAAGTTGTGCTGTACTTTTCTATAAGCACTGGGCCCAACCATGATATCTGAAACAATATACACCTAGGAAGAAAAAGAGAAAATGAAAGAATTGGGATGGGAAGTGGGGAGAGAGATGGAGAAAGAGAAGGAGGAGAAAAAGGAGGAGGAGGAGGAAGGGGAATCATAAGGGCTGAGGAGATCTATTTTCTGTTTTATATAGGCCAGAACTAAGTAAGAGTGACTCCTTCTAACAGGACCTATCCTTCCCAAAGTTTTACCAAAACCAATTGATTTTGCAGGCAGCTGTAGTCTGCCAAGGTCCCAGTAGCTAGAAAAGGATAACTTTGAATCAATCAGTTAATCTTGGAGCAGCCCTAGTCACTCAGACTTAACCAATAGTTTGTCTTTTGCCCTCTTAAGAAGAAGCAATATGAATTATATCAGGTTCCAAACAAAGGTTCCTTTCTGTTAAGCTTCAGGAAATTGAAAGGGAACCTTTTTTGATCAACTTCTGACACTTTATTATGGAAGCAGAGAACTTTGGAACTATGAGGGACTTTGAAATAAAAAAAATAAATTTACAAAACCAGGCATCAATCTCAAATCTTCTGACTCCAAATAAATTAATTGTTTATTATGCTATGTTGGCTGATCCTACAAGCCAATCTATCTTCCTAGAAGTATAAAGAACATCATTGCTGACAAATCTGTCCTTTTTTCTGCCTATCTCCAAGGAGGGGGAGGATGGAGCAGAAGAAAGGGTGCAAAGGAGGGGAAGGGAGGGAGAGAAGGGGGGGGGAAGAGAGAGAGAGAGAGAGAGAGAGAGAGAGAGAGAGAGAGAGAGAGAGAGAGAGAGAGAGAGAGAGAGAGAGAGACTATATAAAGAATGGTAGATTTGTCACTTTTTGGACATGCCTTTCCTATCCCATGACTCTTTAATGAGAACAAGCTTCCATCTCTGCCTCTCTTTCATTTCTTGTTACATTACTTCTGTGGTTTTGGGGGAAGTTTTCCATAAGCAAAAACGCAGAAAATCCATTTTTTTCTGAAAGCTTTTCTTTTTAAATGAGGCTTTTATTTCTTATATCCCTAATCCCAATCTAATTGACCTTTCCTGATGAGATTGTTATGTTTGAATTGTTACAGTTTTATCCTCTGCAAAAACTACTGGCATGCAAACTAGTCCCTGACTTTGTGATTGACTAGTAACAGAATCTCAGGGTGGGAAAGGTCCTGAGAGGCTATTTGGCCTAACTTTTACAAATTCCCTTCAAAAAAATTCCCTTTACAAAATCCTGCATAAGTGGTCATTCAATCTTTGCTTGAAGATTTCCATCAAGGTTGGAGCGAAGATGGGGGGTAAGCTCTTAGACAAACTCCTTCAAATACTTCTAAAAAGAGAATCTGACTAGAATTTGGAGGGGCAGAATCCAATAGGAGACAGACTGCAGCAGATTCACAGCCCAGGACAGACTGGAAGGTTGATGGGAAGGATCTGTTCCAAGGGGATGGAGGAGCCCACAGAGCGCAGTGCACAGGCTGTACTAATGTGTCCCTGCCACAGCAGGGCTGGGGCAGGAAGCCCCAGGCATTCGGATGCAGTGACCACACTGGGGAATCTCGGACATATCAGCCCAGGATGGAAGTCCAGCAGAATCGAGCGAGTGAGAGCAACAGAGCTCCAGGTATCTGCAGTTCCTGCTCCTGAGATTATTAGCTTGCAGATTAAATGTCTGAAAGTCACCTACTTCAGCTTCCAGGAGCCAAGATGGTGGAGTGATCAGTAAATGCTCTCCCCCTCCCCTTGTTGACCTTGAAAGAACCTTAAAATATTTCCCCAGAAAAATCTTGAAACAGTGGAATCAGCAGAAAGGGTGAACAGTCTCTTAGCCCATGAGGCTAGGAAAATCGCTAAGGAGGGTCCCTCCAGCTGTGGCTAAAGGGGATCAGTGCAGGACAAGAGATGTCTCAGACAGCCCCACCTTAGCAAAGCAGAAGGAGATACTGAGCCCCAGGGGGTGGAGCCTGCAACTGCCAACACAGGACCCCAGGAGTACCTCAGCATTTGAGGGAAATCAGGAAGCTATTAGGGCAGATGGTATCACCAACTACTGAGCTTGCCTATGCTCTAGCTCAGCAGAGGAGACCTCTTGTGGCCAGACCACCCCTCCACCACACTTAACAAGCTAGCTCCAGGGTAAACCTGAGGAAACACGAAAAGACTTCACCTGGCCTCTGCTTTCTCTCACCAGCCAGTTCAGCACCAGGTAAGCTGTAGCACTTTAGCTTGTAGCTGAAAGAACCAGAGGCCACAACATACCAAGCCTCATGTTCAAGGCACAAGAACTGTGGGACAGAGCCCCTTGTGCCCTAGAAGCAGAAATCTACTTTAAAAGCCAGGAAAAGGGTGATTATCATCATGAGTAAGAAGCAAAGTAGAAAAGAAAAGACCATAGAATCTTTCTATGGGGACAAGGACCAAAATATGAAAACCAAAAAGTTCAGTATTGAGACTGTACTCTCATCTGAAACTTAAGAAGGGACTATGAACTGGTCACAAGCATAAAGAGCACTCTTGGAATAGCTGAAGAAGGATTTGAAAAGCCACATTAGAGAAATAGAGGAAAAACTGGCCAATGATTTTAGAAGTATGTTCACAGAAGAGACCAGCTCATTAAAAAGGAAAATTGGGCAAATGGAAGAGGAAGTACAAAAACTAACTGGAGAAAATAACTCCTTAAAAGGAATAATTGGACAGATGGAAAAGGAGATGCAAAAGTTAACTGCAGAAAACAATTTGATAAAAATTAGAATTGGGCAAGTAGAAAGTAATGACTCTATGAGACATAAAGAATCAGTCAAACAGAATCTAAAGAATGAAAAGATAGAAGAAAATAAAAAAAATATCTAATTGGAAAAACAATTGACCTGGAAAATAGATCCAGGAGATAAAAAGAAATATTGGCCTACCTGAAAGCCATGATGAAAAAAAGAGCCTGGACAATATCATCCAAGAAATCATCAAGAAAAACTGCCCAGAAGTGCTAAATCCAGAGGGCAAAATAGTCATCGAAAGAATTCACCACTGTCCTCCCAAAAGGGATCCCAGATTAAAAACACCAAGGAATATTGTTGCCAAATTCCAGAACTATCAAGTGAAGGAGAAAATACTATTGGTAGCCAGAAAGAAACAATTCAGACATCAAGGAGCTATAGTCAGGATCACACAGGACCTGGCAGCTTTTACGTTAAAAGATGGAAGGAATTGGAATATGATATTCCATAAGGCAAAAGAGCTGGGAGTACAACACAAGATCAATTACCCAGCAAAGTTGAGCATAATATTTCAGGCAAGGAGGTGGACATTTAAAAAAATAAGGGATTTTTCAGACTTTCCTGATGAAAAGGCCAGAACTCAATAGAAAATTCGATCTTCAAATTCAGGTCAAAAGAGAGGCATAAAAAGATAAACAGAGGAAAAAATAAAAACTTGTCACAAAATATGGGCAAACTCTTTACATCCCTATAAAGGAAGATGATACTCGTTAATCTTGAGAATTGTATATTTATTATGAAATATTAAATGAAAATACATAGATAGAGGTGGTGGGTATAAAGTAAATGATGTGATGACAAAATGTGATTTAAGGGTACAAAGGGATTGTAACAGGAGATGTGAAAAGGAGGAGGCAGAAAGTGGCAAATTACATCACAAGGAGAAGCACAAAGTTATCAGTAGAGGGAAAGAAGGGAAGGAGAAGAGCATTGTTTGATAATTACTCTCATTGGATTTGGATCAAGGAGGGAACAACAAACTTAGTTAAGTATAGAAATTTAACTAGCTCTATAGGCAGTAGGATGGGAAGGGGGAAAGAAAAGGGAGGAGAGGCTAAAAAGGGAAGGAAGAAGTAGTAAATGCAAAGGGGAGTAAAAGGGAAGGGGGCTGAAAGAAGGAAGGGAAGACTGAGGGAGATGGTCATCAAAAATTAAAACTCTGTTGTGGAGGGGAAGGGAGAAAGGAGAACTAAAATCACAACTGGAGGGAAAGAGGATGGAGGGAAAGTAATCATAACACAGATAGTAATTGTAATTGTGAATGTAAAAGTGATGAACTCTCCCATTAAATGGAGACAGATAACAGAATGAATTAAAAACCATAATCCAACAATATGGTGTTTACAATAAACACATTTGAAATGAAGAGATACAGACAGGGTAAAGGTAAACGGTTGGAACAGAATATATTTTGCTTCATCTGATATAAAAAAAAGCAGTGGTAGCAATCCTAATCTCAGAAGATTTCCTTTGAGGCAGCCCCATCTACTTTGGGATGACTCTAGTTGTTCAAGATCTTAAATCTCCTCTTCAATCAATGTATTACTCCTAGTTCTCCCCTCTGAGACCAAGCAGAACAACTCTCCTACTAGACTTTCCTAGACTTGATGACAGTCATTGTGAATTTCTCCTCTCCAATTCTTTAGTCTGAATCTCCCTTTCTATTTCTGTTAAGTGATACTGTATGGTATGTTCGTGCAACTCTTCACCATTCTACTTGTCCTCTTCAGTATATTCTCTGGATAATTAGTGTCTTTCCTAAATGTAAGTCCCAGAACAAACCTTTGTTTTTCTTCATTAATTTGCTTCAGCTAGGCAACCCAGTGGATGGAATACTGTGCCTGGAATTAAAAAGACCTGAGACCAAATCTGGCATCAGGCATGTACTAGTTGTGTGACCCTGAGCAAGTCAGATAACTTCAGCTTGCCTTAATTTCTCCATCTGTATAACGAGGACAATGATAATACCTATCTCTTAGAACTATTTTTATGATAAAGTGAGATATTTGTAAAAGCACTTTGCAAAATTTGAAGTGCTATATAAATGTTAGTTATTATTAAAATTAATATTTAAACTAGATCATTCTCTAGTTTGAATAGAATGGAACATTGTATCATTTGGTAAGTTTCCCTTCTGACAAGTATTTGAGTAGTGGCAAAGGAACCACTTGTTGTTGATGTTTTAGAGAAAGAAGGAAGCTGGATAAGGTGATTTTTAAAGTCAGAACATCAATAGTGCTTTAAAATTGCTAAAGCATTTTCCATATATTATTTTTTCAATCTTCACAATAATCCTATAAGGTAGATTCTTCAAGTATTATTATTCTCGTTGTATAGATGAAAACACTGAGACTCAGAGATGTTGTGAGTTCCCATGCCATACTACTGGTAAAATTGAGGTCAGTTTTAAAACCAGATTTTCTTAAATCCAAGTAAATTGTGCTATTAACTATGTAACATTGGCACTCTGGTTCATTCTGTGATATCATCTAGTTCAACCCTTTTATTGTAAAGGTGAGCAAACTGAGGTCCAGGGTGAGAGGGGTGACTTTACCAAGATCACTCATCTAATTAATGGGAGGAGTCAAACTAGACACTAGTTCTTACTTTTGGCTAAATACTACTAAATCACAATGTTAGTAATTTGTTCAGCAGTCTAACTTGACTTTTTGATTTAAGATTTTAATTGTTTGAGGTAAATGCTTGACAGCCGGTGAAGCATCCATTGAATCAAATTATTTCTAACTATGGCCTTTCTTGCACTTCTTTCTTTCCCCCAGCAGTTCCTCATGTAAAGGGAAAGCAACTACCATACAAGTTCATGACTTCCTTCTCTAGAGATACTGAGCCAGAGTGACACATAACATGGAAGAAGACATGAGGGAAAACTCAGACCATCACAGCCAACTTGCAGAAGCTTCTCAAAGTCTTCTTTGGTCATTTGTTTCTGAACTTTCTCACATACTGTACTATGAACCCTTAAAAAGGTTGTATCAGTGTGAAAATGGTACGGCATCACTTAAGTGACAAGCAGACTTAAATACCTGAATTTTCCCTGACCCAGATGTGGATGTCACCCCAGGAGCTCACTTTTAGTGCATGGCCTCAACTATGTTTTTGTGCCCCTGAATCAATTGCTAACACTGCAGAGTCTAAAATGTGACTCTCTCTTCTGTTAGACTAGAAAGTCTTTGAAGGCAATGAAAAAAATTTTAAGTTTTGCTTCCCCAGTTCCCAGTAGAGGGCCTTGTACATAGCAAGTCTTCGTTAAATGCTTGTTGAATTGAATTTAATTGAATCAATGAATGCTTTTAAAACTATCCGCAGTAATCTGGAAGGTAAGAGTATTTGAACCATGGCTAAAATATATTAATGTCCATGTGGTATCCATTTAATTAATTTATGTATGAGACTATTCTTTTGCTCTTTGCCACTTATCCTTTGTATCTACTAATGATTTTTGTTTACATGTAAATATAGAAAATAGGAAAAAGGTCATATAATCTTATGAGTATACATTATTATACTTATTATACTTTTCAGGGCATTATTGCCCAACCTTAGAGCTGAGCTACTTTTAAATGTCTGACTGATGCCATCTCTGTGCAAGGGACACTGTACTGACTCTGAGAGGTTTTGCTCAAGAATCTTTATAGACATATGCACTTGGTTTCATCCCCAAAGACTAATGAGGGGTATTGTTTCCTCTTGGGTTTAGAGGAACCAAAAAGAACTGCTTTGAGCCTGTTAGACATGTCCTAGAAAGGCTAGGAGACTATTGTTACTGTAGGCTGTGTTAGATCAGCAAGAAAGGTGAAATGCTCTGGGTGTCTGCTCCTACGCTGTTTCTTCCATCTCCTGTCAAGCTCTAGTCCCCAAACACCTTGTCCTGGCTCTCCAAATGACTGGTTAAAAAGGGATTGCAAGGCAAGTGCAGGATTATCTTCCCAGAAGGCAGGGGCATGAGAGCAGTTTGACAGTTTCTACTGGTCTCTGTCTTTAATGGAATGCAGGGCTACATGATACAGGTATACATACAAAGGCTGTTTCCAAAAGGGACATTTTGACACTAAAGCCCAGTCCTTGGCCATAAACACATTGGGACATTTAGGGGTATCACTCCATTTGATGATATTCAGAGTCTAACCAGCAGACTTTGCATCTCCCTAAATTACTTAAAGGTCAGGTTGTTGTCTTAAAAAAATTAGCCTGCCTTGAGCTTAGTAAGCAGTAAATAAATATTTTTTCATCTATGGATCCAAATCATTTCATTTCAGTTCAGTTCAGTTCAATTCAATTCATAACACTACTGGGTTTCATTTTATCCCACACATAAGAGCTATAGTGGCTTCATTCATTTCATTATGTTTCTTATAAACAAGTGCATAGGTTTCCTTGGCTAATCTGTCAGGGCAATTACACAAAGATTTTTTTTTTTTTTTTTTTGCTGTACATAAGTTAAGGTCTCCAAACAGAGAAATTGATCCAGGATCTCATTTTCCTTCTCTGCTATTTCTGCTTTATGAGGACCCAAGTGGTTACTGCAGAAAGTTTTGACAGGCCCAGCAGTCTGGCAAATTAAATCTTCTAGCCCAAGCAAATCCTGACCTGGAATTTCTAGATGGTTGTGATTCTGAATAATTCCCTTGATCATTAGGTAAGTTTGTCTATCTGTTCCAAAAGACTTCCGCGATAGGGTATCAACTCACCTCCCTATGGGTGCAGGTTAAATAATAAAAAAGATTGAAAACAAAACAAACCTATATTACAGGCAACCTGCTGCTGCTATTGCTTTTTCATTATAGAAAAAGAGGAAAGAGACTACTGAAAGAAAGGCATTGTAAGGAAACAAAGAAAGAAAAAAACAAAAAAGGAAATGAAATGGGGATGCTGCATTGTGTTTCTAATAGGTGGCTTCTTCCAGGAAGAATTCCAGTTCCAACTTAATATTTATAACACAATTTAACATTTCAATTCAGCAAGCATAAATTAAGCACCATTATCATCCAGGCACTGTGTTAGACACTAGAAATACAAAGACAAAAAACAAAACCATTCCTGTCCTCAAGGAACTTAACATTCTTCTGGGGAAATGGCATGTATGCAGGTAAGTAAAGAAAAATATATATAAATATGAATAAAAAAATTTTAAAGGGTAGATGAAGCACTAAGAAATATCATGTGAGAAAGACCTAATAAGAAATGTAGCACTCGAGTTAGCACTTGAAGGAACTTAGGGATTCTAAGAACAAGTGCAGAGGTAGAGAATCCCAGGAATGGGAGATATCATACGTAAAAGGCAGAGAGGTTGGGAATGGAATGTCAAATAAATGGAGGAGCAAGTAGACCAGTTTAACTGGAAGGTAGACGATATGAAGGTCAATCAAGTGAAATATATGATATAAAATAATGATTGTATTGCATTATAATATATAATAACAATTTATGTAATATTTTAAGGTTTACAAAATCAATTTTTGCTAACCACCCCACAAGGAAATATTATTGCACCTCTTACACACATGAAGACATTGAGATTTAGAGTCAATATGACTTACCTAAACTCATACAACTCACATCCCAGGATCATATTGCTACTATGTGTTGGAGTCGGGAACTGAAACAATATTTCCTGACTCCTAGTCTAGTATCCTTTCTGTAATATCATGATGCCTTCCTTTTCTAATGGGGTATGAAAAAACTTATTCTAAGAATGTAGGAAATTTTAACTAGCAGTTTTGATACTTATGCCAAATATTCCATAAATTGATTCATAAGACAAATATTTCAGGTAAGGGTGGTGCTAGTGGTTTTGTTTGTGGATTATAAGCAAAGAAGAGACTTAGAAACTTGTAAAACACATGGGAGGGACTTTTGGGTGTGACGCTAAAGAAAAACAACAGAGAATTTAGAAAGGAATATTTGTCCTTATGGGCAGCAACTCCAGAATTAGAAAGTCATTACTCTGTAGGTGCTGCTAAAGGAGAAAAGAGGGTAGAATCAAGGTAAGGAATTGGGGAGACAGGGGGATTCTACAGGAAAGAACAGCTATTTGGTAGTTTCCTATTTTTTTTTTTAAAGAAGCTATTTATCCTTCCTTAGTAGGTATTTAGATTGCTGAATAAAAGGTATTTTCTTTAAATTTCTGGGACAAAATTCTGTTTGTCTCACGATGTATGACTGCTCCTAAATGACCCTTCTCCACATTCAAGCACACGCTGTATGTCATGGTTAGTGAAGTTGGTTTCCCCCTCTCTTTCTGCTACTAAAGCACTTCCATTTCATATAAAGCTGGATTTCTCAGTTTCAATCAAGGTTGAGGAAAAGGGGTAAGCAACAAGAATGAGACTGACCTCCCAGATCTCTAAGGCAAAAGGGAAGAGAAAAGTTAGCTAAACAAGATTTCATCTGTTTCTGTCAGTGGTACAGCTGGAGATTATGTACCCTGATGTAGCCCCACTGTCCACCCAAGAGAAATAAATACCAGACACCAGATCAAGTTGGGGGCAACAAAAGCATTTATTATTTTACTAAATCTCAAGTGTCATGATACTTGCCAAATTTCACACTATTTGGAGTTAGGTCATATTATTTCCCACTAAGAATTTCTTCAAGTTTGTAAATAAAACATTTATACTGACTCCTGTGGTATAGTGCTCAAACTTCTGTTCTAAGCATACCATTTTTATCCCTAGTAAACAGCCCAGCCACAATTACTTTTAATCATTTTTATCTGGAGAGTGTGAAGTAAATTTTACTTATTTCCCCTTCATCAGGGCAGAACAGCTGTGACTGTCTTTTTCCTATTTTTTTTTTAAAATATAGCATATTGCCCTGACTTGTGGGTCTCTCTGTATGCTCTCTCGATGACCTTTCTAAAGGTTTTACTTGGTATGATGATTCTACTAAAAGTCACCCATTGGAGTGGGGCCACTGAGGTCCCCAGATCTAATAGGTCCTGGTGTTTCATCCTCTGGGACCCAAAGCAAGCATGAGAATGCAGTAACTGGAGGTTTTGGCCAGTCACTGAACCAGTCACTTGCCACTCAATAGTTCTTAGGTGGATAATGACAACAGTGGGGAAAAAACAGAGGGAATCCCCCTCATTTACCCCTCAACTTATTGAACAATAGTAAGTTCTTTATGTATAATTGTTCTCATCTGTGACAAAAAGGAGATGATAATTACTGAGTACTTTTCTAATTCTAAAGACTTATCCTTGGAGTTTGTGGATAGGGGTGGGATATTTAGAGAATGTGACTTCAACAAGTTACCTTTTCTTATTATACCAGATGTTAACACAGTCATATGTTGGCATAATTTAAAAACTGGCTTCCTGGGTCAACAACAAAAAGAAAAACCAGAAATACTTCTCTCTGATATGTTTTAATGTGTTTCCAGCACTTAGCACAGTACCTGGCAAATAGTAGGTGCTTAATAAATGCTTATTGATTGATGTGTTTCACTGCATCACCTCTTCCAGAATTCCCCTCAAGCTAGGCCCCTAATCTCCTGGATCCTGAGGAGACTTCAGAAGCTTCTAACCTTTGAGCAATCCCAGGTTTAAGCTGCAAAATAAAAATACTTCCCTCAGCATCTGGTTCTTTCTGAACAACTCAAGTTATAACTATCACAAACTATCATTTCCAAACCTTAAATGTTGTGGATTACAAAAGGAATATACACCTTGTCAGGGGAAGAGCCAAGGTGGCAGAGTAGAACCATGAACCTGCTCGAGCACTCCCCACAAAGCCCTTAAAATACACGTAAAAATGACTCTAAACAAATTCTAGAGCAGCATAAGACAGAAAATGACACAGTGAAACAGATTTGTAGCACAAAACAACCTGGAAGGCAAAAGGAAAGATCTATTGCTCTGGGCTAGGAGTAGAGTGAGAGCCTAGACTTTGGGGCACTGAATCAAGGGCAGCTGCTGCAATTTTAAGATAAGACACAAATGTCAAAGAGAACATCAAAGGTCAGTGAGAAAACTATTTCACCTGGGTGAGAGGGGAACTTGGTCTGACACTAGCCCCAGCCCCAGAACAGGTGAAACCACTACCTCAGCAGTTGCCCCTTCTGGAGCTCTCAGCCTATGGACAGTGAGGGAATTGAGAGGCTGACCTGGATCTGAATCCTGAGTGGTGGTCTTGGGGTGAGGAGGAGCACTGGCATGGCAGAGCTGATGGCAGTTGTGGAGAGGGAACCTCACTGACAGTTGAAGGGCAGAAAAGAGTGTTTGCTGTTGCTCACATGCAAGAGCACAGGCCAAGAGAGTAGTACCTTGACTATGTCACATTGGAGGAACTGAGAACTTACAGGTCCCTAGAAATGTCTCAGAAAACAGTTACAGAAAACTTCTGAAGCCTGGGGTAGTATTTCCCCCCTTTGACAAAGAACTCCCAAGTCAAGTAACTGGCCACAAAAATACCCCAAACAGGGAAAAATAAGACTATAGAAGGTTACTTTCTTGGTGAAAAGATATTTTCTTCCATTCTTTAGAATGAGCAGATTCAAAACATACAAGCAGAGGAAGACCAAAGCATACAACTGGAAGAAGACAACAAGGTCAAGGCTCCTATATCCAAAACCTCTAAAAAAAAATAGGAAATGGTTTCAGGCCATGGAAGAACTAAAAAAAAGATTTTGAAAATCAAGTAAGAGAGGTGGAGGAAAAATTGGGAAGAGAAATAATGATGTAAGAAAATCATGAAAAATGAGTCAACAGCTTGCTAAAGTGGACTCCAAAAAGACTGAAGAAAATAACACCTTAAAAATAGACTAACCCAAGAGATAGAAAGAGAAATTCCATTTAAGGCTAAGGTAGACACTATAAAATATTTGGGAGTCTACCACGGCACTGAAAGGAGCAGATCTGAGCAGGCTTCAGGGACAGAATCTCCAGCAGCAGCGCAGATCCCTCAACCTAAAGGCACCAAAGGTCAGTGAGAGGGGAGCGAGGTGTTCCCATAACTCAGGCCTCCTCAGGAGGCAGCAGTAGAGGTAGCAGGGGATGGGGCTCCGAAAGAAGGCAGTTAAGGTCTCATTGTAAAGTCCCTAAGGGAACTGACCCCTGTGTGATGGCCCTGCCCCCACGGGAGCAGCTGATCTTAATCTCACGCTGAATAGCAGCCCTGCCCTGGGCTAAAACCCTTGAGGCTTTGGAGCAGCTCATCTGAATCTCAGCCCCCAGTGCTGGCTTGGAGGAACTGGAGGCCAGGTGGTCATGGAGAGCAAACTCAGAAGTCAGGTAACTGACTGGGAAAATGCCCAAAAAAGGGGAAAAAAATAAGACCATAGAAGGTTATTTTCTTGGGAAACAGGTACCTCCCCCCATCCTTTTGGTTGAGGAAGAATAAGGCATACTGTCAGAGGAAATCAAGGCCTCTGCCTCCAGGGTCTCCAAAGGGAAATTAAACTGGGCTCAGGCAATAGAAGACCTTAAAAAACAGGTTAGCAACTTACTAAAGGAGAGCCAAAAAAATGCTGAGGAAAATAACAGCTTTAAAAAGAGGCTAACTCAATTGGAAAAAGAGATCTAAAAAGCCAATGAGGATAAGGAGGTTTTAAAAAGCAGAATTAGTCAAATGGAAGAGAAAGTTCAAAAGCTCACTGAACAAAATAATTCAATGAAAGACAGAACTGAGTTTAGGGAAATGAATGACTATGAGTTAAACCAAGCAGTTAGTAAACAAAACCAAAAATTTGAAAAAATAGAAGATAATGTGAAACATCTCATTGGAAAAACAAATGATCGGGAAAATAGATCCAGGAGAAACAATTTAAAAATTATAGGGCTCTCTGAAGACCTCAAAAAAGAGTTTAGACATTATCTTCCATGAAATTATCAAGGGAAGCTGCCCTGATGTTCTAGAATCAGAAGGCAAAATAAATATTGAAAGAATTCAGTGATCACTTCCTGAAAGAGACCTGAAGAGAGAAACTCCTAGGAATATTGTGGCCAAATTTCAGAGCTCCCAGATGAAGGAGAAAATACTGCAAGCAGCTAGAAAGAAACAATTTGAGTACTGTCAAAATACAATCAGGATAACACAGGATCTCATCGCTTCGACATTAAGGGATTGAAGGGCTTGGAATAGGATATTTCAGAAGTCAAAGAAACTGAGATTGAAACCAAGAATCACCTATCCAGCAAATCTGAGTATAATACTTAAAGGGAATAAAGGGTTATTCAATGATATAGACAACTTTCAGTCATTCACATTGAGGAGAAGACCAGATCTGTATAGAAAAATTTTACTTCCCAAGACAAGAATGAAGAGAAGCATGAAAGGTAAACAGGAAAGAAAAATCATAAAAGACTCTCTAAAGCTGAACTATTTATATTATTTCATGGAAGGAAAATATTTATAACTCTTGAATATTTTCTCAGTATTTGGGTAGATGAAGAGATTGTACATACACACATACACACACACATACACATATATAGATAGAGAGTACAGGGTGTGTTATATCAGAAGAGATGATATCCACAAAATAAAATAAAATAAAAATTAAGGGGTAAAGGAGGAAAATTCTGGGAAGAGAAAGGGAGAAATGTAACAGGGCAGGCTATAACTCATAAAAGAGATAAAAAAAATCTTATTCAATGGAGAAGAAAAGGGAGAAGGGAACAGGGGAAAAATGAAGCTACTCTCTCCATATGTGGCTGAAGGAGGAATAACATGCTCACTAAATTTGATATGAAAATTTATATCACAGCACAGTAAAGTAGGAGAGGAGGCAACAAGTGGTGTGAGGGCAGTGTTACAAGGGAGGGCAAATGGGAGAAGGGAGTCACTAGAAATAAATACTTTTGGGAAGGGACAAGGTCAATTGTGAGGAAAAAATAAAAGGGGATAGAGTAGGACGGAAGGCAATATAATTAGTATTACACAATTTGATTATTATGAAAGTCTTTTGCAAAACAACACATTTAGTCTATATTGAATTGCTTACCTTCTCAGTGGGACTGGGGAGGGAGGGGGGAGGGAGAGAAGTTGGAATTCCAAGTATTATAAATGAATGTTGAGAATTTTATTGCACATAATCAGGAAATAAGAACTACAGGGAATGGGGTATAGAAATTTATCTTGCCCTACAAGAAAAGAGAGAAGATATGGATAAGGGAAGGGTTGAGTATGATAGATGGGAGGGTACTTTGAGGGAAGGAGTAATCAGAATGCAAGGTATTATGAAGTGGGGGGAGGGGAGCAATGGGGAGAGAAATTGGACATGTTACTAAGTGAGGTAAAAGCAATTTGTATTTAAATAACTGACTGAATTAATTACTGAGACTAAATCAATGGCATCTTTAGTTTGGGGAAAAAAATTTTACTCTAAATTTCCTAAAGGAAGGTGACCTCATGTAAAATTTGGCATTGATGGAAAACTTAAGGTTTTAATGGTAAATTTGATTTTATGATTGCTGTTTAATCAGGAACTAGAACATTTATAGAGAGGCATGTAAGCTACTTAAAACTTTCCTCAAAAAATGTTCTTTAGTCAAAGTGAAATTATAATCATATTTGAAACCTGATTATTGGAACTTGCCATTTTTAGATGCTATGGGACCATTAAGTGACTGTTTTTCTGAGTCTAACTCCAGGTATGGGTAGCAAGAAGGGCGATCTGAGCCTCCAATCCATGAAGCCAGTAAGCTGGTGAGATGCTGGTATGAACTTCAAAAAGTGATCTCATGGGAAGGGTGAGAGAGTGGCTATTCAGCCTGGGTTGAGGTAGGATTCTCCTGACTCAATTTCCCCACTGACACCTGGCAGACTTTAAGCCTGACTGAATGCAAGTGGACAATCCAATACTGCCTGGGAATGACATGAAGTTGAAGAGATTTTATATCCCTGCAATGTCTCTACTCTTGGTAATAATTTCCTACAGTAAAATGGTTTGTAAGCTTAATAACAGATCTATTCAATTACAGATTATTGGTAGGGGAACATCCGAAGTTAAGTCTAAAATTAAGCTATTAGGCATGGGACTTTAGACCAACAACAGTAAGTTAGAGTCCTTTAACTCTTAGTAATACTGTGGAGACAATTAGGTCAAGTCCTTGTGAAGTTAGCAACATAAATATTTTTTGTGTCTCGGTTGGTTAATGTTTAAAAAAAAACTTTTGTGGAATGAATGTGTAGAACCTATATAAAATTGTATGCTATCTCAGGGAGATAGTGGGGAAGGAAGGGGAAAAAATCTAATATACATGGAAGTGATTGTAGAACACTAAAAAAAATAAAATAATTTAATTAAAAAAATAGACTAACTCAAATGGCAAAAGAGGTCCTAAAAGCCAAGGAGGAGAACAATGTCTTTAAAAGCAGAAGTGGCTAAATGGAAAAGGAGGTCCAAAAAGGTTAGTAAAGAAAATAGTTCTTTAAAGATTAGAATGGAGTAGATGGAAGTTAATGACTTTTTGAGAAATCAAGAAATTATAAAACAAAACCAAAGAATAAAAAAAAAAAGAAGACAATGTGAAATATTTCATTGCAAAAACAATTGACCTAGAAAATAGATCCAGGAGAGATAATTAAAAAAAAATATTGATCTCCCTGAAAACAATGATCAAGAAAAGAACTTATAAATCATCTTCCAAGAAATTATCAAGGAAAACTGTCCTGATATTCTAGAATCACAGGGTAAAATATAAATGGAAAGAATTCAGCAATCATCTCTGGAAAGAGACCCCAAAGGAAAAGTAGGAATATTGTAATCAAATTCTAGTGTTCCCAGGTGAAGGAGAAAATATTGCAAGTAGCAAGAAAGAAACAATTAATATATTTTGGAAATATAATCAGGATAACACAGGGTTTATTAGCTTCTATACTAAGGTATCAAAGGACTTGCAATATAATGTTCCAGGGGTCAAAAGAGGTAGGATTAAAACAAAGCATCACCTACCCATTCTTGCTTAAGCATTCTTGTTAAAAGACCAGAGCTGAATAGAAAATTTTACTGTGAAGTACAAGAATCAAGAAAAGCATGAAAAGATAAACAGGGAAGAGAAGTTATAACGACATCATTGAAGTTTTACTATTTACATTCCTACATAGAAAGATGACATTTTTAGCTCATGAGACCTTTTTAAGTATTAGGGTAGTTGGAGGTAATCCATGCATACATACACACACACACACACACACACACACACACACACACACACACATATATATATATACACATATATATGTATGCACACAGACACATATATATGTGAATGTATATGGGTATATATGAATGTGTATATTATATGTGTGTATGTGTATGTGTAGATATATGTATGAATATGAGTGTATTGCATGTGTGTGTGTGTGTGTGTGTGTGTGTGCAAAGACAGAAGGCACAGGTTGAGCTGAATATCAGGGCAGAATACGTAAAAAATAAAATTCACACTAAATTGGGTGAATTTTACCTTGCAGGAATGCAGGGGGGAAGGGGATAGGAGAGGGAACATAATAGAAGGAACAGTAAATTGGGGAAAAGGATAATAAGAAGCAAACACTATTTTGGGGAGATATGTCAAGGGAGAGAATGGTATAAATGGTGGACAGGACAGAGGAAAATATGGTTAGTCTTTCACAACATAAGTATTATGGAAGTGCTTTGTATGGCTACACATGTATGACCTATATGAAATTGCTTGTCTTCTCAATGAGGGTGAGTGGGGAGGGAGGAAGTGAGAGAATATGGAACTCAAAGCTTTAAAATTGAATTTTAAAAATTGTTTTTGCATGCAACTGGGAAATAAGATGTATAGGCAATGAGGTATAGAAATTATTTTGCCTACAGGAAAACAGAAGGGAGGGGGAATGAAAGAAGGGGGTGATAAAAGGGAGGAAACAGTGAGGAAGGAGTAGATGGGATGCATGCAATCCTGGAGTGAGGGGTGGGGAGAGATGGGGAGAAAATTTATATTTCAAATTCTTGTGGAAGTGAATGATGAAAACTGAAAAATAAATTATATATTAATTTTTTTAAAAAAATGAATATACACCTTGAGGGTCAGCATGGCTAGTTTGTAACTACCAAAAGCACCAGAGTGAGCAATTATTAGTTAGCAGATGGCACATTGATGCTATGGTGGGTACCCTTTTCTCTTTTTCCTGAATATGCCAGCACAGCAAAGGATAGTACAAGAAAGTGACTCCGGAGTTGGAAGACTTGGCTTTGGATCCCACATTTGTTGCTTTCTACTGTTCCTTTCTTGGTTAAGTCACAACATTCCTGGACCTTAATTTTGTTTTCTGTAAAATAAGGAATTGGATGAGATAGCCTCTAGGGTTTTTTCTAGGTCTAAATCTATGAATCTAGGTCTGAGTGAGTATTTTTCCATGTGTTTTTCAGTCCTAGAAAGAAAAGTTCAGAGCTCCTGTTTTAGCTATTTAAGGATCAAAGAATCCCAAATGAGCAGTTCTGATTCTCCCAGAATCATTCAGTATGAACGAACAAACAAATGAAAGCAAATACTGGAGAAAATTATTTTTTTTGTTTTTTTGTTTGCCCCTATTCTCACCAAAGGAGCATCTGAAGGAAGTGGTTCTTTTAACATAAGTACTTTGAAAGGTATCCTGAACATATTTATTTTGGGTACCAGATTAAATGGATTGTATGGTCTTTGATCTGAGGCAAAAATACCAGGAAAAAGAAAAAAAGTCAGAGTTAAAGTGCATTTATAATTATGCTGCTTTATTTATTGGTATGAGGAAAATGTCCCAGAAAAGCTAAATATTTTCCTTCCATAGATTTACTAGAGTCAGTCTTCCTATGCTTTGCACATACTATTCCCCTATGCCACAGATGAACTCCCCTCAGTGTTGTGAACATTGACATCCTTTTTTCTCCTTTAAGACCCAATTCAAGTGCAAGCTCCTCTATAAATCTTACCTTAATTGCTTTTCTGGACACTGATTAATATAAGAATGATCACTCCCTCCTAGATTTTCTAAAATTTTTCTTTTGACCTTCCCTATGCATATGACAGAGAAGCAGGGTGGAGTAGACAAAAGAGGGTCTGCATTATCTTGGGGAGGATCTAAGCACACTTCTCATCATTTGGAGGAGTGCTCACCCCACAGATGAGCTGGCAATTTATCTGTGGGTAGAGTCCCTCCATAGGAAAACAAAGGTCCATAGCACCCAGCCTCAAAAAGTGCCACTAATCATTTCTTAACTTGTATTATATGTGTGTACATATTTTGAATGCCTTATTAGACTGTAAGTTCCTTTAGGGCAAGACAAGTCAATTTTCCTCTTTTCTTTTTCTTTTCTCTACACATTCCCCAGGGTCTTATATGTCGTAGCTACATAATAAATGATTGTTGAATTAATGGACCAGTGAGTGAATGAATGAAGCTGGGCACTCTTTCCACTAATAAAGATTATACCATCTTTCTTTAATGACTTATTAGATTGATTTTGAGGATCTATATGCCTAAAACTAATATTATTTTGTGGCCACCCTGATGACAGGCTCTTCCCAAATTAGATATACTAGTCCTCAGACAACAGATATGCCATCTATCACGGAACCTATAAAGGAAATTGTATCCTTCAAAGAATATTCACTTTGGGGTCAGAGGAGCTGGTTTCACAACATGGTTTTGCCATTTACTATTTCCATGACTTTTGGCAGTGGATGGTAATGACTTGATAATAACAAGATATTTAGGCCTCAGCATACTCTTTTATAAAATAAGGGAGTTCAACGAAATATTCTCTGAGATCTCTTAAAGCTTTAAAATCTTTGATACTGCTGTCTGTCAGAGTGTGCATTTCAATGGTATGAAATGTAATAATCCAAGGTCTCCTTTATGAAATGATGAAATGTCACAATAAAATGTCTTCTACACAGAAGAAGCCTAACATGTGCTTAGTGGTTTTTTTTTTTTTTTTGAGTGTTTCTTTTTTTGGGGAAAGGGGATTTAATTGAGTAGGCGAGGGTGGGGATAGGGAGAATAGGGACAGAAAATGGATATGCTTTTCCTATAGGAGAAGAACAAGAAACATTTTCTTCTCCAATTACTTCTAGAACTGGAAAAGAGAAATCAAAATGAGGAAGAAACAGGACTTCTGCATTCCATGACATTTCTGTGTGTTGTAAAGAGGACTTCATACAGTTATATTCTGTGCAGGGATCAAAAGAAATGGACTGTGTTGACACTGAGTGTCGATCTCAACACATGGTAAAGATGTTGTATAATTAATGGTCAATTCTTTGATATTAGTGTTTTTCTCCTAAAGAACATGGGAATGGACTTGTCATAAATCTACTAAGTGTACGGAGAGTCTTTTTGATGATATTTCTAACACTTATCCCATTTATCTCCCAATTCCCCAAGAAATACTTTAGATTTAAGTAAAGGAAGCAAAATCATTTTTAAGTCTCTTTCTTCTCCCCATTGACTATCCCAACTAAACAGAATAAAATAGCATGACCTCAAAACAATCTACGTTGAAATGTAAACTAATTGTAAAAATATGCCCAATTGTTGAAAAAAAAACATGTATATAGGTAGAATGTTTTAATAAAAGCACCATTATCACCATCATTTATTGTTTGTGCTCAGAAGCCTGACTTAATTAATGTTTGTTGAACTTACTTGAATTAGGCACCTACCATACACATAAGCTACTGCTCATATGACCTAAAATATGAAAACCAGACATAACTCTCTAGAACCAACTAGGTGGGGCAGTCGATAGAACATTGGACCTGGAGTCAGTCATTCAAATACAGATCAAGATATTTAATTGTTATGTAACCTTGGCAGGTCTCTTTACCTCTGTTTCCTCAGTTTCCTCACTTGTAAAATTGGAATGATAATAGCATTTACAGGATTGTTGTGAGGATTAAATGAGATAATTGTTACTCCCTGGAACATATATGGGCGTGATAAATCCTTCCTTCTTTCTTTCCTTTCTTTCTCTTTTCTCTCCTTCCTTTGTTATTTCCTACCTTCCTTCTTCTTTCCTTCTTTTCTTCCTTTTTATGTGATTCTGGGAAAGAAATTTACCCTCTGTCATGTTTGGCCTCCTCATCTGTAAAATGAAGAAATGGGGCTTATTGACCTTTCCAGTTTCTTTTAGCTTCAAATCTGTAATCCTATAAACTCTAGTACATATGTAGGGGGCCCACCTGAGACCCTATTTAGATACACTAGAGATTTTGGAAAATAGTTTCTCTAGTTGCATGCATTTCTCTATCAACAATAAGCATAGCTATTATTATAGAACAATAGGATACAGAGAAATAGAGGAAGGGTATAAATCAGAGTAGCACTAGAGATATTGTACAGGTATTTTCACAATTGAGTGGCAGATGTGGTCTCAGCCCCTGGGTATTTTCTTTTTTTGTCTTTGGAGTTGGAAATGCAGCCACCCTTTGAGTTGCTCTAAGCAGCAGCCAGGAGCACAGTCAGTTCTCTCTGAGTGGACATAAACAAATAAATAAATGTGTGTGTGTGTTTCCAAAAATCATCATAGTTATGTAAAATTGGTCAATAAAAAGCAGATCTTATGAGAAAAATAGGGTTACGTATGTAACACTCAAAAATTTTGTCAGTGGCACATTAAAAAAATTATAAGAACTTAATAAAAATGGTAGCACAATTTCACATGTTATATGTTTAAGAAATACTCTGAAAAAAAGTGGCTGAATCCGAGGCCTCAGAGTGCTGCTTAGCCTGCTATGAGGCCTTTTCCCTGGTTCCCATGGACTGGACTGGCAAAACTAATGAGTACTGCATTTGGATAGGGGTCACAATACTATAGCAAACTGGAGGAGATGTAATGAGTGGGCGTGGATCAGCACTCCTCCTCTTCCTAGAAGATAAACAATAAATATAGCACTTCAGCTTTAAGAAAGCAACAACAAAAACAAAAAAAATTTGGGAGCTAAGATGGCAAATTAGGAACAGATACCCAGGTGAACTCAACATTCATTTCCAAACAACTTTAAAAAATTCCTCAAATCAAATTTTGGAGCTGCAGAGGCAACTGAAGTTAGAGTGAGACATTTTCTGTCCTAAGAAAACTTAAAGGTCTAAACAAGAAATCTATGGCATTGAGGTAGAAGGCTATCTGAAGGCTACACACTCTGTTTAAGCAGCGTTGGGAGTTTGCAGCACAGGAATGGTAAAAGGGATTACAGGGACCCTTTGTATCACTGGATGCAACTGACACTGATTGACATTTATATTAATAATACATGTAATATCTGAAGTTCTGGGTTGCTGATCCAGGGCATAGAGGACTATTGGTAGTTAGTCACAAGGGAGCAGGGTCTCTGGTCATGTTACCAAAATATGGAGGAGTGCTAACACTTGCAGTTTCAAGTCTTTCCTGGGTAAAGACCAGAGGGTAGAGCAAGAAAACAATAACCACACCACTCCTCAGATCACACAACCTTGGAAGCACCAAAAACTTGGGAACTCCCAGAACTTTCTCAGAAAAAAGCAAAACAAAAAATCCCAAGGTTTGACATAGTGATTCCCCATCCCAAGATGAGCAGAGGGTAACTTTAACATAAACTTCAAAGAAAAAAAATAGGCTGGCAAAATGAGCAGAAAGAAACAAAAAGGAGAATTTGACCACTAAATGCTACTATGGTGGCAGGGAAGATGAAGAAATAAACTCAATGTGAAAATAGCTACAAATAAAGCCGCAAGAGAAAATGCAATTGGAACCAAGGCTAGAAAAATTCCTGAAAGATTTTTGGAAAAAAGATGAGAGTGGCAAAGGAAAAATTGGGAAAAGAAATAAAAGTAATACAAGAAAATTAGGAAAAGAAAATTAACACCTTATTAAAAGATATACAAGAATGCTAAAGAAAAAAGGACTTAAAAAATTCAGAATTGTCCTAATGATAGAAGAGGCACAAAAAATTCACTAAAGAAAATCATTCCTTGAAAATTGGAATTGGACAGGTGGAAGCTAATGATTCCATGAGAAATCACGAAACATCAAGAAAGAGTAAAACCAAGTAAAAATATAGAAGAAATGTGAAATATTAAAAAAAAAACTGACCGGGAAAATAAATTGAGGAGAGGTAATTTAGGAATTATTGGTCTGAAAACCATGACCAAATAAAGAATACAGAGAGTAAAATAGATATTGAAAGAATTTAATCACCTCCTGAAAGAGATCCCTAAGTGAAAGCAATCAGGAATATTATAGCCAAATTCAAGAACTCTCAGGTTGAAGAGACAATACCTCAAAAAGCCAATATAAATAAAGATCATAGAGCCACAGTCTAGACTAGAACTAAATAGAAAATTTGACATTCAAACAGAAAACTCAAGAGAAGCATTAGAAAGTAACCATAAAAGAGTAATCAAAAGGGATTCAATAAAGTTAACTTGTTTACATTATTATATGAGAAGATAATGCATCTAACTCTAAGAACTTTGCCATTATTAGGGCAGTTAAAAGGAATTTACCTAAATAGAGACTTGATTGTTTGAATAATCTGCAAACAATGGAAGAGTAAGAAATGAGGGGTGTATTGAAAGAAGGGGGAAGGGAGAAGCAGAATGAAGAAATTTTTCTCACACAAAAGAGGAATGTAAGGAATTTTTTGCCATAGAGGAGAAACGGGGGAGGGTAGTGGGCAATGTTTGAACCTCAGTTTCATCAGAATTGGTTCAAAAGGGAAATATATATATATACACACACACACACACATATGTATACATATGCACATATATACATATGCACATATACATATAGAAATATACATACATATACAAACACACACATATACATATAGAGTATGTGTGTGTGTGTGTTTATAAAACCTGTACGTGTATACACATATACACACATTCAGTTGTATATAGAAATGTAACTTAACCATTAGGGAAATGGGGGGATAAGAAAAAGAGAGAGCATAATAAAAGGGAAAACAGATTAAGGGATGCTGCAGTGTTTGGAAGCAAAATGGACTTTTGAGGAGGGATGGGGAGAGAGAGAGAGAGAGAGAGAGAGAGAGAGAGAGAGAGAGAGAGAGAGAGAGAGAGAGAGAGAGAACCAGAAAAAAATGGAAAGGTGGGAAATAAGCAGTTAGTATCATAACTGTGAATGTCAGTGAGATGAACTCACCTATAAAACAGAAATGGATAGTAAAATGGATTAGAAACTAGAATCCAACAGTAGGTTATGTACAAGAGACATACTTAAAACAGAAAAATGCATATTGATTTTAAAAAAAAGACATTGGGCAGAATCTAATATTTTTCAGCTGATGTAATTAAGGTAGGGGGAGAAATCATGATCTTAGACAATCAAAGACTTAATCAAAAGGGATAATCAGGGAAATTACATTATGGTAAAAGATACAGTAGACATGAAATAATGTCAGAACAATTTACAGAAAGTTTCTCCAATAAAGACCACATTTCTCAATATATGCTGAGTATAGAACTGAGTCAAATTTAGAAAAATAAAAGCCATTTGCCAACTGATAAATGGTCAAAGGATATAAGTAGGAAGTTTTTAGAAGAAGAAATCAAGGCTATTTATAATCATCAGAAAACAATTATCTAAATCACTATTGAATATGTAGACAAAGTAAAGCCACTCTGACCTTGTATAATTAATGAATTATTTACTAAATTTGAAGATCTTCCCCACCCATAAATAGGTTCCTGTGACCTGCTCAAGTCACATGGAAACCTAAGTCTCAGGTGTTTGAGTCACATGAAGCCTATGACAGGAGGAGCTTGCTGAACAGATTGAACAGGAAGGGATGGAGCAGGAAGGATGGAATAGGAAGAGGCAGAGCTGGAACAGAGCTGAGAGGAAGTAGACTAATCACAACTGGGAAGGGCAGAGAAAGCAGGCAGCTGGGGCAGCAACTGGTGGGAGAATTTGTGATTTTGTTTAAGGGAGCCTGTTTGCAAGAAGACTAAGAGAGAGAAAGCTTGGGGATGATAGTGCCCCCTAAATTGTCATTGTGTATGGATTTCTTTGTTGCTATGATGGATTTGGTTTTCTGGTGTTGGGATTCAGCTTTCTGGTGTTTGAATACATGTTTTTGTTCTGTCTTCCATGTGGAGAATCTGTTATATTTTGTGATTCAGAACTGTGTTGGCATATTCACAGCCACTGTAGGTGCTGTGAACATCTCATGGATGCTACAGATCTGAAAGGACAAGTGCTGGAGAGGATGAGGGAAAACAGGTACACTAATAAACTTTAGAATTTTGAACTGATTTAACCCTTATGAAGAACAATTTGAAACTAGATCTAAAGGACTATAAAACTGTGCATAACTAGCATTCCACTACCAGATCTGTATTCCAAAGAGATCAAAGAAAAAAGAGAAAAACCCACAAAAATATTTATATCAGCTCTTTTTGTGATTGTAAACAATTAGAAATTGAGAGGATTCTCATCATTTGTGGAATGACTGAATGAGTTGTGACCTATGGTTGTGGTGAAATACTATTTAGTTATAAGACATGATGATGGAGATATTTTTCAAAGATGGCAAAAAAATTGCAAGATCTATATGAATTTAAAGTCCTGAAATCTTGATAATCTGAAAAAATGTTGAGCCTGAGACATAGTAAGAGAGAACAGTAGTCTAGGAATCAAGATGTCTAAATTTTTGTTTCAGTTTTTCTATTTTTGGGCAGTACAACTTTGTCCAAATCGCCTTCCTTCTCTAAAACAAGTTTATTTACCTATAAAAATTTTACCTATAAAGTCACCTGGAAAATGCATAATTCCTCTTCAGTCCATCCTTTCATTTGCTCATCCATTCATCATTCAACAAGCATTTATTGAGTGTCTACTCTGAGCAATATATTAGGTGCTTGAGGATGACTTTTAAGTATTAATTACACATTTCTTCTATTAAATTATAAATTCCTTTAAAGTAGAAACCAAAAGATATGTTTATCAACAACTCTAATGCACAAAAGAATCAATTTATTCATTTACCATTTACTAAATGTTTATTATATCTAATATGTCCATCCTAGAGCTGATTGGTCCAGAGTCCAACCTGTGCATAGGAGTGTGTGTGTGTGTGTGTGTGTGTGTGTGTGTAGATATATAGGTAGACAAAATATATATGAAGGTGATATATGTCTGTGCACACACACATATATGTACATATGTACGTATGCATATATGTATGTTTACCTCCATATGCCTATAGAAGACACAGAGGAGACAGAAATGCAATAACACACGTCCTGGTTTTGAGACAAGAAGGCATAGTGATTTCTTTGATCTTTGAACAAATCAATAAACACATTGTAGGTTCCTACTATATGCCAGAAACTTTACTAGTCTCTGGGGATAAAAAAATCCTGTCCTCATAGACTTTATAATATAGTGGGGATAAACACAATTAGTGTACAGATAATTTAATACAAATTCTAGGATAGAAGTAGCGACTGGGTCTGAATTTCATTGGTATAGGAAACTCTCAGATACCACAGGTCCATTTATTAACATAGCTTATCACCTTCTATACAACTTGTAGTCTTAGAGTACTGACCTAGAGGACCAACCCACTTGCCCAGAGTCACATGGAAGTGTGTCAGAGATGAGATTGAAACACAGATCTTCCTGTCTCCAAGGCTGTCTCTGCTATGTCACTTTATCTCTCAACTACAAGATACATGACAAAAATACAGCATATATTTCATGAAATTATAAATTAATTTGGGTTAGGGTACTGCTAAGAACAAGGTATATTAGGAAAGGATTTTGCTAGGACATGGCACTTTAATTGAACCTCTAAATGAGTTAGAGATTTCAAAAGGCAGAAGAGAGGAAAGAGCATTCTAAGTACGAAGAACTGAGGTGAGAGACAGAATATTTTATATTCTTTTTTATTTATTTTTATTTTTTCTATTTCATTTATTTATTTATTTGCTTACTTACTTATTTATTTACCCATCCATCCATTCATTCATTCATTTATTTATTTGATTAATTAATTAGCTTTTTACATTCATATTCACAAAATTTTGGGTTCCAAATTTTCTCCCTTTTTATCCCCTCCCCCTACCCCAATATCCCAAACAATCGAATTTTCCCTATCTCCAATCTGCCCTCTCTTCTGTCATCCCTCCCTTCTCTTGTCTCCATTTTCTCTTTTCTCCTGTAGGGCCAGATGACTTTCTATTCCTCATTAACTGTATGTCTTTTTTCCTAGTAGCAACAACAATACTAAACAGTTGTTCCTAAAACTTTGAGTTCCAAATTCTCCCCATCCAGCCCTCCCCACCCATTTCCTTTGGGAAGGCAGGCAATTCAATATAGGCCATATCTGTGTAGTTTTGCAAATGACTTCGATAATAGTCGTGTTGTGTAAGACTAACTGAATTACCCTCCATCCTAACCTGCCCCTCATTGTTTCTCTTCTGTCTTTTGATCCTGTCCCTCCCCAAGTGTTGACTTCAAATTGCTCCCTCCTCCCTTTGCCCTCCCTTCCATCATTCCCCCCACCCTGCTTATCTCCTTCTCCCCCACTTTCTTATACTGTAAGCTAGGTTTTCATATCAAAATGAGTGTGCATTTTATTCCTTCCTTTAGTCAAATGTGATGAGGGTAAACTTCTTGTTTTTTGTTTTTTTTTTTCTCAGCTCTCCTCTTTTTCCCTCCACTAAAAAGTCTCCTACTTGCCTCTTAAATGACATATAAATACCCCATTCCATTTCACCCCCTTTCCTCCTACTACATTTCTCTCTCACCATTTACCTTAATATCTTTTACGATATGGTCCCATCCTATTCAATTCAATCTGTGCTTTCTGTCTCTGCATGTGTGTGCATGTGTGTATGTGTGCATGCGTGTACATGTGTGTGTATGGACCCACCAACTACCCAGATACTGAAAAGTTTTGAGAGTTCCCAATATTGTCTTTCCATGTAGGAATGTAAACAGTTCACTTCTGGTAAGTCGCTTAAGACTTCTCTTTGCTGTTTACTTTTTCATGCTTCTTCTCATTCTTGTGTTTGAAAGTCAAATTTTCTTTTCAGCTCTGGTCTTTTCATCAAGAATGCTTGAAAATCCTCTGTTTCAATGAAAGACCATATTTTCCCCTGAAGTATTATACTCAGTTTAGCTGGGTAGGTGATTCTTGGTTTGAGTCCTAGTTCCTTTGACTTCTGGAATATCCTATTCCACGCCCTTCGATCCCTTAATGTAGAAGCTGCTAGATCTTGAGTTATCCTGATTGTATTTCCACAATACTGGAATTGTTTCTTTCTAGCTGCTTGTAAGATTTTCTCCTTGACCTGGGAGTTCTGGAATTTGGCCACAATGTTCCTAGGAGTTTCTCTTTTTGGATCTCTTTCAGGTGGTGATCAATGGATTCTTTCAATACTTATTTTGCCCTCTGGTTCTAGAATGTCAGGGCAGTTTTCCTCGATAATTTCATGGAAGATGATATCTAGGCTCTTTTTTTGATCATGACTTTCAGGTAGTCCCATAATTTTTAAATTGTCTCTCCTGGATCTATTTTCCAGGTCAGATGTTTTTCCCATGAGATAGTTCACATTCTCTTCCATTTTTTCATTCTTTTGGTTTTGTTTGGTGATTTCTTGGTTTCTCGTAAAATCATTAGACTCCATCTGTTCCATTCTAATTTTGAGAGAACTATTATCTTCAGTGAGCTTTTGAACCTCTTTTTCCATTTGGCTCATTCTGCTTTTGAAAGCATTCTTCTCCTCATTGGCTTTTTGAACCTCTTTTGCCAATTGAGTGAGCCTATTTTTCAAGGTATTATTTTCCTCACCATTTTTTTGGGTCTCCTTTACCAAGGTATTGACCGGGTTTTCATACTTTTGTTGCATCTCTGACATTTCTCTTCCCAGTTTTTCCTCCACCTGTCTAACTTGCTTTTCAAAATCCTTTTTGAGCTCTTCCAAGGCCTGAGCCCACCCAACATCCCCCTGGGATGTCTGTGGTACTGAGGGCCCGCCCTCCACATCTTTCCTGATGGCAAGAATATGTCCTCATCATCAGATCCGAAAGTTGGGATCATTTGCATCTGTTCAAAAAAACTCTCTATAGTCTTATTTTTCTCCCCTTTTCTAGGCATTTTCCCAGCCAGTTACTTGACTTCTGAGATTCCTGTCCACCCCCGCCTAGATCCGCCCAGCTAATGCTTGGGGTCTGAGATTCAAATGGGCTTTCCATGCCACGCAACTGCTAATCAATGTGAGCTTTAGTTCTGGTGCTGGGGTGGGGGCAGGACTGCCTCCCAGGCTCAGTTTCCTCAGGGGCTTTATGCAGGGACCTTCAGAAATGGAGCGGGGTGGGGCAGGGCTGCCTCCCAGGCTCAGCTCCCTCAGGGGCTTTATGCAGAGACCTTCAGTAAAGGAGTGGGGTGGGGGTCGGGACCACTCCCAGGCTCAGTTTCCTCAGGGACTTTATGCAGAGACCTTCAGAAATGGAGCGGGGTGGGGCAGGGCTGTCTCCCAGGCTCAGCTCCCTCAAGGGGTTTATGCAGAGACTTTCAGTAATGAAGATCCTGCCTGCTGCTGGAGGAGTCCCGGGCCACAGCCGCAGCTGCTGCCTCCGCCGCCACCCCCACTTCTCTGCCGCCGCCACTTCCTCCCGAGGGGGCCCGATTCGCAGAGACACCCCACTCCCCTCTTCCAGCCCAGCCGTCTCTCTCACTGACCTGTAGCTTCTCTGGGCGGAGGGACTTTCCCGGCCACCCGAGCTTCTGTCCCTGAAGTCTGCTTGGATCAGCTTCTCTGGGGCCGCAGCCAGGGTAGCACTTGGGTGGGGTCTGCTTTCCGGGGCGCAATAGGCCCTGGGGACGGCTCTCCAGGGCTTTCTGGAACGGAAATCTCTTCCACTCTGTTTCTGCACACCTTGCACTGATCCAGAACTTCTGGGGAACTCTTCTTACATTAAATATATGGGCTGTGGGTTTGGAGCTTGTAAACGTGCATCTTTCTAATCCGCCATCTTGGCTCCGCCCCCAAAATTTTATATTCTAGGTCATTTGACTGGAGAATAAAATATATAAGGGTAAAATAATGGCTAGTTAGTTTGGAAAAATAAACAGAACAGATTATGCAAGACGTTAAATGTCAGAGGAGTTTGTATTTTTTCCTAGAATCAACAGGGAGCCGTTGAAACTTCAAGAATAATTGAGTGACATGATAAGATTTGTGATTTAGGAATATCAATAAAATAACTATATGGGAGAATGTATTGGAGAAGTAAAGAAACTAAAGAGAGTGAGGTCAATTAGGAGGCTATTGCAATAGTGCCGATAAGATCTGATGAAGGCTTGGCTTTGAATGGTTGTTGTATGATAGGAGAGAAGGGGATGATGTAAGTAATATTGAATCTAATGGTATGTAGGGTATGAGAGAGAAGGAAAAAATTAAGGAAGACCTTTAGGTCAAACCAGTCGTAGGTTACTTAGAAGAATGATGCTATCCTCACTATACAGGAATTATGAGAAAAAAAGGATTTAGTGGAAAAGATTAAGAGCTCAGCCTTGAATATTTTGAGTTTGAGATGATTATGAGATATTATGATGGAAATATCTAGCAAAGGACTGGAGATGTACTATTTGAGCTCAATGCAGATACACACACACATATAGGCAGAGAGAGAGAGAGAGAGAGAGAGAGAGAGAGAGAGAGAGAGAGAGAGAGAGAGAGAGAGTCATCTGCATAATGATAATAATTGAACCTAAGGGAACTGATGAAATAAACAAGCATAAAGAGCAGAGAAAAGATGGCCAAGGACAAAAACTCTTCTACACAAGCATATAGGGAAAGAATAATAATAAGGAAATTGAGCAGCATATGTCACAAAGGTAGGAGAATCATGACAGCAATGATAATCTTGGGGGTAGGTCCAGAAGGAGAATAGAATGAGAAAAGTGGAGGGGAGCCAAGAGTGACTTGTGTGAGTGGGAAACAAATGTTGTCCAAGAAGAGAGAAAACTGTATAGACATTGACGGATATTCCCATGGTGTGGTAAGATTACCAGGGGTATCATACTGAATATTGTTTCAGAATCATGTTTGGGTACCAGCTTTTGACAATCAAGGGTTGGAATGCTTAGGAATTTCTTCCCAGAAGAGGCTGTGCAAGGTGCATAAGTCACTGGGGGTAGTCAGATTCCAGGATGAGTTCATATATTAAAAAATGAGAAGGGAAGGAGTAAAGATGGATCTTCATGGTTCAAGATTTGGAGGAATGCCAAAAATTCTGCATTGCCTCTTTCAATGACATTTGTAGGCATGAAGCACTACAGAATGATCACTCTCCCTTCTTCCAAATATACATACACACAGGCACGTACACACACACACACACACACACACACACATACACACACACACACATGCACACACATCCCAAGAAAAATATGCAGAAGGGAAAGATGAGTGAGATCTATAACATGAAAATATAGAAATATAATGGAAAATAAAGCACAACTTCTTCATTTCAGATGCTCTTCTCCATATGAGAGATAAAGAAGAAATAAGTAAGAACCATTTAAGTCTATAAACCATGAATAGAATGACAATTCAGAATAACCTAGTTGAATATTGAAATATAGAGAAAAACAGAGTAAAACAACAATTATTTGAAAATGGTGCCATAAATTAATGTTATTCAGGATGCTGAGGTCTAGCACTGGGACAGAATGGAATTACACTGTTATTTCAGCAGAGAAAGTGAAGGGGTAGAATAGAAATATATTTTGAGTTGCAGTAGAATAAATAGGAAAGAAGGAAAGAAAGAAAAGAAGGAAGGAAGGAAGGAAGGAAGGAAGGAAGGAAGGAAGGAAGGAAGGAAGGAAGGAGGAAGGAAGATAAACAATTTAAAGAAACCAAAAGAACCTAGAAGAGAAAAGTTGGAAATAGATAAAGAAATCTTTGGGGAAAAGACTAGGATCAAATTAATTTCATCATATTTATTTAGAAGGACTAAATGATGACTTAAAAGATGGAAAGAAAAATAAGCACAAATACAAAATTAATGAAAAGAAAAAATATAAACTTAATAATTATCATCTTATATGTGGATGAATTAAACTTTCCAATAAAATGAAGGAGAATAGCTGGAGGGATAACAGGGGGAAAACTCAAAGAATCAATATTTATAAGAAATGCTTTTAAAACACAATAGCAGGGGCGGAGCCAAGATGGCGGAGTAGAAGGACGCACGTTTACGAGCTCCGAAACCAAAGCCCATGGAATTGGTGTAGAAAGAGTCCCCCATAGATTCTGGGTGAGTGCAAGGTGTGCAGAGGCAGAGTGGAGGAGATTTCCGTCCCAGGGAGCCCTCAAGACCCGTCCCCAGGGTCCGGCGCGCCCCGGAGAGTAAACCCGACCCCCAGCGCTGCCCTGGCCGAGGCCTCAGAGAAGCAGATCGGAGCAGGCTTCAGAGACGAAAGCTGAAGCAGCCGGGAAAATCCCTCCGCCCACAGAAGCAGGTCAGTGAGAGAGGCAGGGCTGAAGGAGAGGGGAAGCAGGGCGTCCGTGACTCGGGCCCCCTCGGGAGAAAGCGGCGGCGGCAGGGACGGGGGCAGGAAGCGGCGGAGGCAGAGGCGTGGGCTGGGGCTGAGGCGGCAGCGGCCCAGGACTCAGGAATCCCCCAGCTGCAGGCGGGATCTTCATTACGGAAGATTCCCGTATAAAACCTGACGGAGCTGAGCCTGGGAAACGGCCCTGCCCCCACCCCGCTCTGTTGCTGAAGACTTCTGCTCGGGTCCCCCAGGGGAGCTGAGATTGGGAGGCGGGCCCCCCACCCCGCCCCCACCCGCTCCATTCCTGAGAGTCTCTGCATAAAAGCCCCCTGAGGGATCAGAGTCTCAGAGACAGCCCTGGCCCCACCCCAGCACCTGAACTAAAGCTCACTGATTGACAGCCAGCAGGAGGAAAGCCCATTTAAATCTCAGAGCCCAAGCTGGGCGGATCCAGGCGGGGGTGGAAAGGAATCTCAGAAGTCAAGTAACTGGCTGGGAAAATGCCTAGAAAGGGGAAGAAAAATAAGACTTTAGAGAGTTTTTTCCAACAAATGCAAATGATCCCAACCTTCGGATCTGATGGGGAGGATGAAAACGTATTTTTCCCATCAGGGAAAGATGTGGAGGGCGGGGCCTCAGCACCCCAGACACCCCAGGGTGGTGTTGGGTGGGCTCAGGCCTTGGAAGAGCTTAAAAAGGATTTTGAAAAGCAAGTTAGACAGGTGGAGGAAAGACTGGGAAAAGAAATGACAAAGATGCAAGAAGAGTATGAAAAAAAGGTCAATATCTTGGCAAAGGAGACCCAAAAAAATGCTGAGGAAATTAACACCTTGAAAAATAGGCTCACTCAATTGGCAAAAGAGGTTCAAAAAGCCAATGAGGAGAAGAATGCATTCAAAAGCAAAATGAGCCAAATGGAAAAAGAGGCTCAAAAGCTAACTGAATTTAATAGTTCTCTCAAAATTAGAATGGAACAGATGGAGTCTAATGACTTTATGAGAAACCAAGAAATCACCAAACAAAACCAAAAGAACGATAAAATGGAAGAGAATGTGAAATATCTCATGGGAAAAACAACTGACCTGGAAAATAGATCAAGGAGAGACAACTTAAAAATTATGGGACTACCTGAAAGCCATGATCAAAAAAAGAGCCTAGACCTCGTCTTGCATGAAATTATCAAGGAAAACTGCCCTGACATTCTAGGACCAGAGGGCAAAATAAGTATTGAAAGAATCCATCGATCACCACCTGAAAGAGATCCAAAAAGAGAAACTCCTAGGAACATTGTGGCCAAATTCCAGAACTCCCAGCTCAAGGAAAAAATCTTGCAAGCAGCCAGAAACAAACAATTCCAGTACTGTGGAAATACAATCAGGATAACCCCAGATCTAGCAGCTTCTACATTAAGGGATCGAAGGGCGTGGAATAGGATATTCCAGAAGGCAAAGGAACTAGGACTGAAACCAAGAATCACCTACCCAGCTAAACTGAGTATAATACTTCAAGGGAAAATATGGTCCTTCAATGAAACAGAGGACTTTCAATCATTCTTAATGAAAAGACCAGAGCTGAAAAGAAAATTTGACTTTCAAACACAAGAATGAGAGGAAGCATGCAAAAGTAAACAGCAAGGAGAAGTATTAAGGGACTTACCAGAAATGAACTGTTTGCATTCATACAGGGAAGGACAATATTTCTAATTCTTAAAACTTTTCAGTATCTGGGTAGTTGGTGGGACCACACATACACATGTACACGCATGCACACACATACACACATGCATTCACATGCAGAGACAGAGAGCACAGATTGAACTGAATAGGATGGGACAATACCTTAAAGGAATTAAGGTAAATGATGAGAGAGAAATGTAGTGAGAGGAAAGAGGGGGAAATGGAAGGGGGTAACTATATGTCATTTAAGAGGCAAGTAGGAGATGTTTTTAGTGGAGGGAAAAAGAGGAGAGCTGAAGAAAAAAACAAACAAACAAACAAACAAAAGTTTACCCTCATCACATTTGACTAAACGAAGGAGTGAAATGCACACTCATTTTGGTATGAAAACCTATCTTACAGTATAAGAAAGCGGGGGAGAAGGAGATATTGGGGGGGGATGATGGAAGGGAGGGCAAAGGGAGGAGGGAATAATTGAAAGTCAACACTTGGGGAGGGACAGGATCAAAGAGAAACAATGAGGGGCAGGTTAGGAGGGATGGCAATTCAGTTAGTCTTACACAACACGACTATCAGGAAGGTCATTTGCAAAGCTACACAGATATGGCCTATAATGAATTGCCTGCCGTACCAAAGGGAATGGGTGGGTAGGGAGAGATGGGGAGAATTTGGAACTCAAAGTTTTAGGAACAATTGTTTAGTATTGCTGTTGCAACTAGGAAAGAAGACATACAGTTAATGAGGAATAGAAAGTCATCTGGCCCTACAGGAGAAAAGAGAAGATAGAGACAAGGGAAGGGAGGGATGACAGAAGAGAGGACAGATTGGAGATAGGGAAAATTAGATTGCTTGGGGTATTGGGGTGGGGGGAGGGGAGAAAAAGGGAGAAAATTTGGAACCCAAAAATTTGTGAAAATGAATGTAAAAAGCTAAATAAATAAATAAAATAATAAAAAAAACACAATAGCATTTAGAGTGAAAATGAAGGGCTAGGGAAAATTTACTGAGAATTAGACTGTCCCCCTCAACACATAAAATCGATGTGTAATCATGATATGAATCAAGGAAGCAATTAAAATGGACATATGTATTATATAGATACTATATATTGTATAAAACATAACATAATATAATCATGTAATATATGATATAAAATATATAATATATGTGACATAACATAACAGTATAATACAAAATGACATATATGTATATATATTATATATATGAACTACATTATGCTTAACATACCCATGGCAATAAAGCAATGTCATTATCAAATTTGCATGTTTAGTTATGAGACAAAGAAGGTTTGGGATTGAATTCTTCCTATTATGGAGATATAATAGCACTCTACCACTGACAGATCCATGGAACACAACTATGTTGTTATTTCATGGGGCATGTATCGTGGAAGTGATCTGTGGGTAGCAAGTTTGAATAGGAATCTTAAATAGCTTAGTTCTCTGATATTACTTTGGTAGGATTTACTTTTGTATGAAAATGATTATGTCTTATCTCCTTGAACTTTTATTTGGTACCCTTCATGTTTTCACAAGAGGAGGTGTTACGCTAAAAATTCTTACTCTGTGGTCTTGAGGATCCTAATACTTTTCTCTCTCCTTTCTCACACAGTTCAGTAGGTCACTTAGAGTATTTTTCACCCCTCCCTCAGCCACCTGACTTTGTACATTATATGTATATATCTTTATGCGTAAGTATTTATGTATTGTGTATGTATGTATACCATACTCTTGCTTTGGTCCACCTTTCTTACTCTTATTGTCTCAACCTTTTAGTTAAGCAGTTTAATTATGTATTTTCTTCTACTATAGAATCATCCCCCTGTACTTCTGAGATCCATCCCCTGAGACTAATTCCAATCAAGCCTTTGCCAATATCAATCAATCACCAAGTATTTGTCAACAATCATAAGCGAGTATTTATTAAGCATGTATTATATATCAGACACTGGTGATACAAATACAAAGAGAGAAATAATCCCTACACTTTAATATATGAAAGACAAGAAATATGCACACAGACACACAAATACATACACATATATGTATATAGATAGATAGACAGATACAATCTAAATATAAAATGAGTGGATATAAACATTTTTAATGCAGATGAATCCAAAGGAGTTTGGGAGGAAAGGTCCTAACATGTGGGAGTGTAATGGCAATAAAATTAGGATCTTTTGCTGTTTTTGTTTTACTAAAAGTGCCTTTGAATAATGTGATTAAGGAGGATCTTTCCCACCCGTGGTCCAGCCTGGGAAGATGTTTTTTTTTAATTTGTTTACTTATTTTAAGCTTTCAACGTTCATTTCCACAAAATTTTGAGTTTCAAATGTTCTCCCCATCTCTCCCCTACCCCCACCCCAAAACACAAAGCATTCTAATTACCCCTATCATCAACCTACCCTCTCTTCTAACATGCCTCCCTTCCCTTATCCTCATCTTCCTTTTGTCCTGTAGGGCAAGATAAATTTCTATACCCCGTTACCTGTATTTCTTATTTTGCAGTTGTATGCAAGAACAATACTCAACAGTTGTTCCTAAAACTTTGAATTGCAACTTCTCTTCCTTCCTCCCTCCCCACTCATCCTCATTGGTCACACAAGCAATTCAATATAGGCCATATCTGTACAGTTTTGCAAATAACTTCCATACTAATCATGTTATATAAGACTAAGTATATTTCCCTCCCTCCTATCCTGCCCCCCCTTTCTTCTATTCTCTCTTTTGACCTTATCCCTCCCCAAGAGTATTGACTTCTAATTACTCCCTCCTCCCATTACCCTCCCTTCTGTCCCCCCCAACCTGTTTATCCCCTTCTCCTCCATTTTCCTGTATTGTAAGATAGATTTTCATACTAAAATGAATGTGTATTGTATTCCTTCCTTGAGTCAAATATGATGAGAGTAAGCTTCACGTTTTCTCTCTCACTTCCCTGCTTTTTCCCACCATTGAAAAGTCATTTTCTTGCCTCTTTTATGAGAGAAAATTTGCCCCATTCCATTTCTCCCTTTCTCCTCCCAATATATTTCTCTCTCAACCTTTAATTTCATTTTTAGATATGATCCCTTCCTATTCCACTCACCCTGTGCTCTCTCTCTCTCTCTCTCTCTCTCTCTCTCTCTCTCTCTCTCTCTCTCTCTCTCTCTCTCTCTCACTCTCATCCCACCACTTACCCAGATAATGAAAACAGTTTCAAGAGATGCAAATATTGTCTTTCCATGTAGGAATGTAAACAGTTCAACTTTAATAAGTCCCTTATGATTTCTCTTTCCTGTTTAATTTCCATGTTTATCTTGAATCTTGTGTTTGAAAGTCAGATTTTCTTTTCAACTCTGGTCTTTTCATCAAGAATGCTTGAAAGTCCTCTATTTCATTGAAAGACCATTTTTTTCCCCTGAAGTATTATACTCAGTTTTGCTGGGTAGGTGATTCTTGGTTTTAATCCTAGTTCCTTTGACTTCTGGAGCATCATATTCCAAGATCTTTGATCCCTTAAGGTAGAAGCTGCTAGATCCTGTGTTATCCTGATTATATTTCCACAATACTCAACATTGTTTCTTTCTAGCTGCTTGCATTATTTTCTCCTTGACCTGGTAACTCTAGAATTTGGCTACAATATTCCTAAGAGTGTCTCTTTTGGAATCTCTTTCAGGAGGTGATCGGTGGATTCTTTCAATATTTATTTTGTTTCCTGATTCTAGAGTATCAGGGCAGTTTTTCTTGATAAATTCATGAAAGATTATGTCTAGGCTCTTTTTTTGGTCATGGCTTTCATGTAGTCCCATACTTTTTAAATTGTCTCTCCTGGATCTATTTTCTAGGTCAGTTGTTTTTCCCATGAGATATTTCACATTATCTTCCATTTTTTCATTCTTTTGGTTTTGTTTGGTGATTTCTTGGTTTCTCGTAAAGTCATTAGCCTCCATCTGTTCCATTCTAATTTTGAAAGAACTATTTCCTTCAGTGAGCTTGTGAACCTCTTTTTCCATTTGACTAATTCTGCTTTTGAAAGTATTCTTCTCCTCATTGGCTTTTTGAACCTCTTTTGCCAATTAAGTTAGCCTGTTTTTAAAGGTGTCATTTTCTACAGCATTTTTTGGGTCTTCTTTAGCTAGTTGTTGACTTGCTTTTCATGATTTTCTTGCATCTCTCTCATTTCTCTTCCCAAGTTTTCCTTCATGTCTCTTGATTTTCAAAATCCTATTTGAGCTCTTCCATGGTCTGAGACCATTAAATATTTATTTTGGATGTTTGGGATACGTAAGTTTTGACTTCTATGTCTTTCCCTGATGATAAGCATTGTTTTTCCTCATCCTAAAGGATGGGAGAAAATATCTATTCACCAAGAAAGTAATCTTCTCTAGTTTTATTTTATTTTTCCCTTTTTTGTGCATTTTCCCAACTAGTTACTTGACTTTTGGTTCCTTTGTCAAGAGTAGAGTATGCTCTGGCGATCTGTAAGATCTCAGTTTCTCCAAGGTGGCACAGTCAAGCATGTATACTTGTCTGAGAGCAACCAGGAACTTTTGTTCCCAGAATCTGTGAGTAAGTAGCGTTTACACTCCACAGCTATCTGGTCTCCAATTCCACCAAGCCAGCACTAGGGGCTGCGATTCAGATAAGCTGCTCAATTCCCCCGGGGTCTTTGGTGGTGGCAGGGCCACCATTCAGTGTGAGATAAAGATCAGCTGCTTACATCCTCCAGGAGCATTAGGTGGGGGCAGGGTGGAGGTATGGATCAGCTTCTCATATCCCCCAGGGGCTTTACAATCCAAAAATGGAGGTGGGCTGCTGTGGGAGCTGCTGATGCTGGAATGTGCCACTGGCTTCTATCACAGCCACCTGAGGCCTGGAGCTATGGGAAGACCCTACTCCCTTATCAGTCAGCTGAAAAAATCCTCTCACTGACCTTTGGCACCTGTGGGTTGAAGGATCTGCAAATTGCCATTACTACCCCTGGGGATTTTGCTCCTGAGGCCTGCTCCCAGCACAGTGCCACGCTGCCAAGGCTGGGCTGTGCTTCCCTCTGTGGGGAGCCTTTCTGACCACCCTGGGCTGGTAACCTTCTCCAATCCATTGTTCTGTGGCTTCTGCTGCTCTAGAATTTGTTGAGAGTGTCTCTTCACAGGTATTTTATGGGCTGTGGGGGAAGAACTAATGTATGTGTGTCTTTCTACTCCAGCCCCCAGCCTGGGAGGATTTGTAGGAAGGTCCAAGCCTTTTGTTAATGAAGCATTTGTTCTCAAGGGATGTGATGCCCTCTGGGTTTAACAAGTGTATAAAGACTCTGAGGTGAGGATTTTATTTGGAGGCTTAATGACTAGAAGTGTTTGTTTGGTCATATGGGAACTCTGCGAAGTCACTCTATGGAACCCCCTGGCTTTGAAAACCCATGTGTTGATACTTCCCTCTCTGATGACTTTTGTCAGATATCTGGAGTCCAACTGTCTGTTGAATTCAGGCAGAGGAAGCCATGTCTGTTGAGTTTTAATTTCTCTGTATTTTCCTTGAAGTTCAGAGTGCTGACTCCCTTGAACTAACTGAATGATATATGTGCTTGGTTAAAGGAGTGATACATGTGCTTGAATGATACATGTGTTTGATTAAAATGATTGCTACCCCTTCAAAAGTTGCCTTTCCTTTTATGAATGCAAATATAAGGGCCCCCTGTGTATGTTGGGGTGTTTACTGTTACAGAAAGTAGGATAGAAAAACTTCATATGGAAGAAATGGTGTCTTCTAAAGAAAAGAGACTCTGCATTGCAATGGGAAAGAAGGCATTCCAGACATGAGGGGTGATCAATGAAAAAACACAAAGACCATAAGTGGCATGCTGTGAATGAGGAATATAGAGAAGACCAGTTTGAATGTGTTACAGAGTGTGAGAAGGGTAATAATAGCAAAGGAGAGTGGAATTATGGGGTAGGACCAAACTGTGAAGGATTTTAAAAACTAAACCTAGTCTTATGCTGCTGAATGTTTCTGGAGAAAGTCATCCAACCAAGCTGATTGTTTTTACAAATTCACATCATCTGATTGCAAGTGGGCCCTCACTGCCCAGCACAACCTTTAATTATCCCCAGATTGGCTTTCTATCATACTTTTCTCAGCAGCTGTTCTAACCCTTTCCCATTCTCCTCAAGAGCCCAATTCATCACTTTACTCACTTTCCTCTTAGCATATGACCAGTTATTTTAGTGAGAAAATTGAAGCCATCCTTCACAAAATCCCTCTTCACCTGCACAGCACACCTCAAAACCTCTATTCTCATTCACCTATCTTCTTCTTCCCCTTGGAGGAAGAAGCTGGAGTTTTCTTAGCTGAAATCAACACTACTGTTTGTCCCCATAATCCTATACCTTCCCAGTTTCTTGAGGAGTTTTATACCATTTATCATCCTCTCTTCTTCTCTAATGAGGTTTTCCTCATTCACTGGTTTCCTCTATATCCCCTTATAAAAATTTCGATTCCCCTAATCCTAAAAAACAAAAACAAAAACAACAAAGCTGAGAAAAACAACTTTTCACTGACCCTTGAATTCCCTCAAGTTAGTTTTCTACTTATCCCTCATCTCTTTTATTGCCATACTCCTAGGCAAAGTCATTTCCACTTCTTCAGTCCCCCCTTTTCCTCAAACCCTTGAAATGTGGCTCCTCAGTCCACCATTCTGATGAGACAAATTTCTCAAAGGTTAAACATGAGATGGATGGCAAACTATATGGCCTTTTCTCTATCTTCACCATCCATATCCTCTCCTCTCTGCAGCTATTGGCATAATTGACCATCCCCATCATAAGAATGCTCTTTTTTCTCCTTATACTTATGACTACTTTCTCAGATCTTCTCCCACCTTTGGTCCATTTTTCTTGTGGATCATTATCCATCTCCTGCCTCCTAGATATGAGTATCTTCTGGGACTCTATCTTAGGACTACTTTTCTCTCTATACTCTCTTGTGACCTCACTTACTCCCTTATGTTCAATTCCCATATCTTCACAACTGAATATATGGACTTGAACTCTATATATCAAAACTTAATATCTGTTCTGAACTCGAGTCTCTAGTCACCAACCGCCTGCCAACACATGCCTAGATGTATATCCTAAACTCAATAAATACATAAAACAAAACTTTTTATCTACCTCCATCTCCTTTCCCTCCCCACAACACATACAACCTACACCCCTCCTCCAAATGGTATATTCCTTTTGAGGAAGCCCTCCTGAATCACCAATAGTTCTAACCCTGTGTATTGCTAATGCATTTTTGCATAATGGGAAGATCTTTTTGTAATGGTAATGTAAAGTTAATGATGAGTGGGAGGAAGAGTTAAAGATCTTTCCAACCCATTAATAGACATCAGATAACTTTTGCTAATTTCTTGTGGGTGCTGGGTCCTGAGTGTCATGCCCTCTGGTCCTGAAAAATGTTTATATACTTTGAAGTGAGATTTTGATTTGGGGCACTTTTTTTGGGAAGAAGGTTCATGAGGCAGATGAAATGCATAGTAGCTGCTAAGGAGTCCCTCGGTGTTGAAACCCAGATGTTGGTGCTTTTCTTTCTGGTAATGATATACAAACATCATTGTCTGTTCGTCTTTCTGTTTGTAATTTCTGCTTGCAGTTTCTGTTTGTATTTTCTCTAAACTTCAAGGTACTGACTTTTCCCCTGAACTATGTAAATAATATATGTCCTTGATTAAAGTAGATTGTTGACCACACAAAAGTTGCTTTCCTTTTAGAAAAGCAGATCTGAGAACCTGTATAACAGACTGTCTTGTGTATGCTGAGATCCTTCCTGTTATACTTTCCCATCCATCTTCACATGGAATTCTGAGTCACATGAATCTGTGGTGGGATGAATTTGCTGAACTGGTGGAGCAGAGCTGAGAGAAAGTTGGACACAGCAGTTAGAGCTGAGGGAGACAAGGGAAGCAGCTGTGAGTGTTGGTTTGTCAGAAGGCCCTGGAGGGAGGAAGGCTTGGGGATGGTGGTTTCCTCTGCATCGTTATTTTGTATTGATTTCTTTGATAGATTGCTATGATGGATTTGGTTTTCTGTTGTGGGAATTCGGATTTATGGTGTCTAAATAAATGTTTTGGTTCTATCTCCCATGTGGAGAGTCTGTTATATTTTGTGATTCAGAATTATGCTGGCCAACACATAGCCATGAATATTGCTCTTGAAGTTATTCTCTCCCATATTCCCCATACTTAATCAGCAGTTAAATCTTATTGATTCTTTTTCTATAACAAATACCTTCTTTTCTCCACTGACATGGCAATCATAATAGTTCAGGTTCTTAATACCTCTCTTTAAGTGCCTTATACATTATTATTTCTTTTTTTAAAAAAATCTAGACTTTTTATTTAATCTGGATAGTAAACTCTTAGTATAGAAAATATCTTCTCTGATGTCAGTTGAAATTCTTAGGTAGCTAGATAGTTTCTTGTGGAAACTGAGAGGCTAAACAACTTTCCCATTTTCACATGGCTAGTATGTGTGTAGTAGCGGGATTTGAACTCAGGTTTTTCTGACTCTAAGGACAGCCTCCTATCCATTGCCTATTCCACCTATTCTAGTTTATAGCCCTCTATACACTGTCACACAGTCCTTCACCTTGCATATAATAAATAAATGTCTGTAAAATTTGCAATTGAATGCATTGTGTCAGGGGTATGGGATATAAAGATGAAATACAGATCCTCCTCTCAAGAAGCTTATAACCAAGAGGGGATAGAGCATGCACACAAATATAATATTAGAGAGGATATGATAGGGGCAAAGGGAGATGAGAAAAGGGCACAACAGAGGCACCAGTCATATTCTCTCGGAGTTCAAAGGAAAGCAAAATGATTGTCGATTCTATTCTTTCTGAGTGGATGCATTAAATATGTCTCCTATATCTGTGATTTGGAGGGGTAGCAAAGAACTGCACTTTTCAGCATTCTCACTTAAAACCAGCTTCTCTTCTTCAGATAGGAAGTCATAAAAAAGAAAACATTCATCAAATGCCCCAGATCTCTGACACAAACACACCCTAAGAGAGAGTGAGAGAGAATGATTTCAGAGCAGACTTTCAGAGCCACAACTCTCAATGACCTTGTTTCATACATTCATCACAGTCTGATGCTCAGATGGCTTGTTAAATACCTAGGCCTCAAAGTAACTTCAACAGCGCAGTCATCACATGTGAGATTTTTTGAGTGAACACAAATAGGGCATACCCTGCTGCTTCACTTTGTGGAAGAGAGGAATCCCACCAGAGAATATGAACTCCAAGCATATAGGAGAATGGCCCCAGGGACCATACTGGAATGTTAAAGCTTAGCTTTAAGATCACACTGGGCTCCTTTTCCTCAATGCCTTCAATTCTATTGCTCTGTGTGTACAGTCAAGATACTACCCATTTCATACACTCTAAAATGGATTATATTACCACTCCTATTTAAATATACTGCTTACGGCAGCTAACATGGAAGTCAAAATGCCAGGGCTGCATCGTAGTTGCCTTCCGTCCTGTATATTATTGTGATTGATCATAAAGCAGGAATTAGCTATAACAAGATCTGAAAAGGATTTGCCCATACTTATTATTTATCCTCTTTGTAGCATCAAATTCATTAGGATATTCTACATTGATGAAGATATGACTGAGAAACTGGCCCTTGGGTTCATGAAGTTAGATTATGGAGTAGTTATTAAGCATGACAGTAGGATATTACTGTAGAGATGGATATAGTATCTTGCATATGTGAAGAGAGAGAATTATTAGGCTGTAGATGTTCAGCAAGTGTGGGTTTGTGGCCATGATTTGTGAGTGTGTCTATATCCCCATAAGAATCTGTGGCAGTTTGTGAGTCTTGATCCCTAAAGGGATGGGTTTATTCCTAGGATGAATGTTGATTTAGGGAGCATGGGTAGAGTGAGGATTAGGACGGAATTATAGATAATAACCCATATCGTGCCCATAACCAGAGAAACTGAGTACACATTGATATCATTAATTGATGGAGTGATTTCAGAATTTCAGTAATAGTGATGAAAGAACACTGATTTTTTATCAGAATGACATAGTTCTGAACTTCCAGATGCAGCTGACAGTGAATTAGAGTGCTGTGCCTAGAGTCAGGAACACCTGAGTTCCAATCCACCTTCCTTCATTGTGTGAATTTGAACAAGTCACTTAATATCTATCTGCCTCAGTTTCTTCAATGATAAAATGAGGATAATAACTGTACTTACATCAAGGGTTATGGTGAGAATCAAATGAAAAAAAAACATTGTAAAAAGAACTTAGCAAATGCCTGGCTCTTAGTGGAAGGTATATAAATGCCTATCCCCTTCTATTCTGCCAAAGATTTTGCAGCCAGTCAGAAGAAACTTGAGGAAAGATACAAATTAAAGTAAGGGACTATATTAGAGGATTATAGATCATTTTGTTCAACACTTTCACTTTACAGATGAAGAAATAGTTCATAGAGGTTATGATTGGGCCAAGGTCACAAAGGGGAAAAGTGGCAAAGCCAAGATGAGAGATTCTTAAAGTTAAAAATTTCTCTGAGGCCATTAAACACGAACCCCAATTCTGTAAATGAGGAAACTGAAGCACAGAGAGGGTAAGTCACTTCTCCAGGGTAACATAACTTGTAAATATCTGAGGCTAAACTTGAACCCAGTTCCTCTTGACTGCAATTACACCTCTCCTTCCACATAAAAATTGAGTATAAATGGGTCTGTAATATAATATTCTTTTTCCTTCCTTTCGGTCCTAAGAAAAGAGAACTTAGTTTGAAAAATTCATGTTTTATTTTTGTGGATATTTTTTCCACTGATAAACATCAGAAATCATCTATGTTTCATGAGTTGATAAGGCAGAAGGGTTTATCACCTGGAGGTCAGCCCTCTGGTGATGAGCCCATTTGCATTATTTAGGCTGGTCTTTGGAAAACATCTCTGGTCTGATAGTTGAAGCCTTTCCATGTTGGTAGGACCTGCCAGAGCTGGTGTCCCAATTGGCATAGCTGTAAAGAGTCTTTGAGAACTCAATGAGGCATCAGAGGAGTTCTTTAGTAAAAGAACACTCAATAACTGCAGGGGGGAAAAGGTTTCATTTGAGCTCAGTGTCAAGCATGGATAGAAGTGTAGGGTGTAGGTAAAAGGGCTGGTAGCCTGAAGGCGTAATACAGCCTTTCATCCATATGTCTTCTCCAATCCTTAGGGGACAGAATGCCATGAAATATTCCATCAGTCATAATGCCATCCCCATTAACTTTGAGGCAACTCTTACTTTGAAAAAGCCTATTGCTTCATGTAATAAGTCCCACAGTGCTAGATAATACCCCTTTAAACCATGGGCCTGTTAAATTGGGAGTAAGTACAAGCAAGTAGCACATTTTTAATGCAAACCATGTTCCTGTGTATTAATGAAAGCTGCCAGATGATACTGCTTTTCCTCTATTTGGCATTTTAATAGCAAAGCTGCTATAACCAAGTCCATTTGCTTAATGCCTTGTGACTGACAGAACAAACCACTCTATTTCTTTGGAGCTGGGGAATAAGATTGTGACCTTTTCCAACTCAGTCACCTTTCTAAAATAGGTCCTTTCCCAACCTCTCTTGGAGAAGAGCTCAGACATTTCACCTGAAACACCTAGAGTTTGGGGCTTTCTGATCTTGTTTTCCATACACAAGCTTTGACCAAGATAGCTACCTATGGTTCTAGTGTCATTAGGAATCAAAAGATTTCCTGTGATAAGAATCAGACCTTCTGATGTTCTGTAAATGTGGAGCAGGCCAGTGACATTTCCTCATCGCATTTTATCAGATTACTCCTTATCAATAGCCCATATCTCTGGCTGTCCACCTATGTTCCATTCTCAGAATATTTGCTTTGACACCAAAGGTGAAATGGTTCAAAAAGTATTTGTGTTCATCCCCCAATAAGAATTTTGAATCCAGCATCTTTTCAGTGGGTACTTGAAAGCTTTAAAAGCAAAATTGTTTTCCTTGAGGGCTCACACACCACTGGGAAACAATTCGATTTCTCTCTACTCTTGAAAAAGGTTTATATTTTTTGCATACATATAATTTTCATGAAAAGTGGTCCTCAGAAGGGGTAAAAAAAAACAAAACCCTCAGCAGTTTGGAATAAGCTTTTCCACAAGTACATCTTGTTTTACATTTTATTCTGCCCTGGGGACTTAATTGAACAATTCTTAGAATACCAAAGAAAGGTAAGTGCTCCCCCTAAGGTCCACATAACTAATTATAATTTAAGACTAAACATAATGTCAATGGATAACTACAGTGTGATACAGTGGATAAAGAACTGAGCATGAAGTTAGGAAGCCTGAGTTCCAATCCCACCTCCAACATGTATTATCCATGTAACTATGTTCAAATCACTTTATCTCCAAGAGCCTTGGTTTACTTATCTGTGAAAAGGGAATGATTATACTGATTGTATTAATCTCATAGAATTATTATGAGATTTAAATGAGATGTAAAGCATATAAAATTCTATGCAAGTTTTTTCTAGGGAAAGGGCCTCAGTTTCTTTGTCTGTAAAATGAGAAGATTTGATTAGATGACTTCTAAAATCCTTTCCACCACTACTTCTATAAGTCTATAAGCAAAGTTCAATTTGGCACAGAGAATCTATAGGAATGGCCCTGCTTTAAAAAATCTTGTTGGTATCTTTTTATATCACCATTTTTCCCCAAATATATCGCTCTCCCTTTCCTACTGAATGAGCTATCTTATATAAAAAATTTTAAAAGAAAGAAAAAGTATTTTAAAAAGACTACTTAACCTATCTGATAGTATATACAATATTCCATACCCATAGTCTTCCCTCTGTGTACAAATGGAACACAGATGTATTTTCTTAACTCTTTTCAGAGACTTAATTTGGTTCTCATCACTTCCTTTTTGTTGTTCTTTCCATTTTCTTTGTCACAGCATTGTATATGATGCTTTTAACTTTGCTCTTTTTTTCTCCACTTGAGTTAATAAAAGACTTCCCATACTTCATTGAATTCTTTGTATTCTATATTTCTTATGGTGCAGTAACATTCCCTACCATTCACATACTACATTTTATTTTGCAACTCCCCAGTGAATGGACATCTCTGTTTCTATGTCTTTGCTTCTACAGAGTCATGTTTTGTGAACAGGACTTAATGATAATTTAGTGAATATTTATTATGTATCAGGGACTGTGCTAAGCACTGAAGATATAAAGTAAGATGAAAATAGTTCTTGCTTTCAGTCAGCTCACGGTCTAATAGGAGAGATTGTGTGCAAATAGCAATGTACAAATAAGAAATAGCTGGGCAGCTTGCTAGATTACTAGATAGATATATGTATGTGTGTGTGTGTATACATACATACATATAATACATACCAGTGACTATAATTGAATCAATATTACCATTGTTACTAGAAGGGTCCTGCCAACTTTTTCCTTCATGGTTCCAATGAACACTCATGTTTCTTTTCAGACCAAAACATCCACACCAGATCACCACTCTTCCAGAATGGAAATTCTTTGAGGAGAGAAACTGCTTGTTTGGTTTCTTTCCATTTTTATCCCCAAGCTTTATGTGCTACACACATAGGATTCACTTTATAAATGCTTTTTTATTCTTTCGTTCAAAGAGGGAATTGATATTACCATTATCCTCACTGCTCACCTCCCAGCCTTTTTGTTGTATTCTCAGTCATTAGCACAGCGCCTGGCACATAATATGTGCTTATTGTTGACTTAACTTGAGGAATTACCTTTTATAGGATCATAGGTCCTTATATTTTGACCTAGAAACAACCTCAAAGGCTATCTAGTTCAACACACTCATTTCACAGATAAGGACAGGAGAGTCAGTGTAATTTAAATGACTTGCTCTGCATCACAGATGTGGTAAGCAGAAGAAGCAGGATTTGAACTTACAATAAACATTTAATAAATGCTTGTTGACTGACTGAATGGCACCAGAGATACAGTGCTTTTTCTTTTGTACCATGTGAACCTCTTACAGGGAATCAAAACAGACATCTATGTGACTTTCAACCATTGTTTCTACTTCTATTCCCTGAGGAAAACCTTTCTCCTTAATATTCTCTTCTCTATATTAGAACTATTCAGTTTATCTTATCATATGGTATGGCTTTGAGACTCCTGACTATTCTGACTGTCCTCAGCACAAGCTCCAGTTTGTCCAAGACTTGCTTAAACATGACTCTCAGAATTGAGCTTACTGTTCTAGAGACGATATGACTAAGAATCAGGGCAGCTGAATTCTCAGTTTCCTCTGTCTATACCCTCTGACTCTATTAATTGAGTTAAATTCACACAATTTTTTTGCCTATTATATCACACCAATGGCTCAAAATCAGTTCAATTAACTTCTTTGTTCACAGATTGTTATATTTCCCCTAAAAAATGTAAGCATTTTTCATTTTTGTTTCTGTATCCCCAGAACCTAGAACAGCACCTTATACGTAGTAGATAGGTGTTTAAGAAATACTTTTTAAAACTGAAATGCAATGTAGCCGAAATTTGTTTTGGACATCCCTTTCTCTCTGTTGAAACACATGGAATTTGCAGATTTTTTTTCACATGGACTATTTTCATGCAACATTTCCTCTATGCTCTACTTAAAGTATTATGAAATTTCGAGATGAAAGAACCTTAGGGAATATGTAGTCCAACTTCCTCATTAAAAACTATAATAACAAGCAATTACATAATACTTTAAGGTTACAAAACTACATTTATATCCACATACAGGAATGTCGGTGTGTACATATATGCATATGGGCGTATATATGCATTTAAATTTATACAATATCATTTTGTTCTCACAGTAACCCTGGGTGTTAGGTGCTATTATAACCTCCATTTTACAAATGAGGAAATGGAAATATATAGAGGTTAAATAATTGGCCCATGGTTATACAGCTAGTAAGAGACTAAGGCTGAATTTGAACTCAGATCTTCCTGACTCCAGGTCTAGCTCTTACCTCCCTGCCAAGGAAACTGAAAGCTAGACAGGTGAAGTCATTTATTTAAGGTCACATAAGCCCAAAGCAGTAGAGACTGGATTTAAATCTAAATCCTCAGACTCCAAACCTGGTATTGCTTCCATCACACTATACTGCACCTTACTTTTGTAATTATTTTCTTTTTGAGTCAGGGTGCATGACTTTACCTTTAACTCATTGAATGCCATCTTGTTAGATTCAGCTCCATTTTGTAACCAGCCAATATCTTTTTGGATCCCAGTTTTCATTCAATGTGTTATTTTCTCCTCAGCTTCCAATCCATGTAATAATGACTTTGGATTAAGTTATCTAAGGCTCTTCCCACATGGGAAATTCTATGACTATAAATCATTTTTTGTCCAACTTAAATTTAATCTGGATTTTTCTTTTCCTTAGTTTAAACTTAGCAAATGACATTGCAAAAAGGCAGCTAAGTTCCCACCCAAGGAAACAACACTGTCTACTGCTCGTCAAAGAAGGTTGATGTTGTTCACTGGTTGTAGAGCTCTCAAAGGATAACAAACTGGGAGAAAGGTTTAGTCTTCAATATTTATTTGCAGACTAATTTAACTTTTGTCTTAACTGCACCATAATGCCTTTGTTTGGTCATATTTTCCCCAAATTTATGAAACTTTCCTTTCTCACTTTGTCATTCATGTCCTTCATACCTAAACTTTACTATTGTATCTGTTTTTACTGTTTGCTCTCTGGGAAATCTCTGCCTGGCTTTAGCATAATGTTCTCAGTTATCTTAAGAACCATGCCACTAATAGCAGAGTGAATGTAACATTCTAATTCCCTTTCTCAATTATATTAAATTGTACATTCCCGTGAAATCACTCCCCATTGCTACATTATTTAAGTAGAAAGGTCTAAATAAAGAGGCTTCTATTTTTCATGTCTATTTCTCAGATAATTATGGATACACTGATTTTTTTTTTTAGATCATGGATTAACTTTTATGGAGAGAGTTCATCTCATTTCCTCTCTGGCTTTCTGTCTCTCTCAGTGTCTTTGTTTCTATCTCTTTTTTGCCCCCTTTCGGAAGATTTGATTTGAACTAAAATTTTCAACTTATAAAGAAGCATATATCTAATATACTGACATTTCTGATAAAATATACAACTGACCTTGGTATTTTTTTAAGATTAATAATTCCTATTGAACAAAATGAAAAGACTGTTCCCTATCAAGAAATTGGTCTTCATATAAGAGCAGTTAGACAATTTGGGTGGTCTAAACAAGGGCTTTTTAAGTAGGTGGCATCATTCATGGAGGAAAGTCACAAAGAAATCATGCATATCTTACTACAAAAATATTCTCCTGAACTGATTTTTTCAGGTAAGGAGATTTCCACACAAGAAGAAGCATGCTGTAGCAGAAATTGAACTTGGAGTGATAGAGCCATGTTCAATCCTGGCTCTGATACTTACAACCTATGTTACCATGGACAGATTACTGAACTTTTCAGGGCAACAATGAACAATGAGCAGTGGTTTTTGTTATTATTATTTGTTTACTTGCTTTATGCTTTCAGGAATGAACTCTGGATTTGGAGTCAGAGAACCTAGATTCAAATCCCAATTTTTTTACTTACTACAGTGTGACCTTCAACAATTCGCATCTAGGGCTTTGCCTTCTTCCTCTGAAAAATGAAAGATACCGGTCTAAACGACTTCTAAAGTGCCTGCCAGCTCTCATTCTACAGTCAACAATGCTAAAAGCAATGACTTCTACTTGGGGCACATTTTTCTTTGCACAGTCACCCAAGCATTCATGAAGCCTAAGGTAAAGGAAGCAGAGTAAGGGCATGTGAGTCACAGTCAAAGATATAATGGCATGTCTGGATCTTCAAAGGAACAGGATGCAACTTTGACCTAGATAGTGTGGAAATGCCCAGGTCTTAGACAAGAGTGATTTTTTAGGCCATGTCAAGAGGAATAAAGTGACAGATAAGAGAGGTTCTCTCAAAACCCAGAATGTAGTTTATGCCACAATCTCACTTAGTTTGGTGTAGATACATTTTGTTTTTCCCGTGTAATGAAGATACTCTCTGATATGGAAGAGGATCAGATGTCTGGAGGCCAGGAGGACAGAGATCTCCCTCAGGTGTTTCATCTTGGCTTGCTACTTTAGATATTCGGTCAAGTAGCTGCCAATTATCAAAGCAACTGGACTTTTCCATTGATAAAAATTCCAGGTATGGGAAGAAGTGAAGTTCCAGAGGAAGAACAGGGTAAGAGTTCTGGACAGGAAAATAGGGCATGATCTAAGACAACTCTGAAGAACTTACGATGAAAAATGCTTTCCATCACCAGAGAAATTACTGATGATGTCTTAATACAGATTGAAGCAAACATTTTTTTTGCTTTCTTTACTTTTCTTGAGGGTTTTTAAATTTTTGATCTATGTTTTCTTTCATAACATGACTATTACGGAAATGTTTTGCCTGACTATACATGTTTAACTTATATTGAATTGCTTGTCTTCTCAATGGATAAGGGGTGAAAAGGAAGGAAGGGAAATAATTTTGAGCTCAAAGCTTTAAAAATTAATGTTAAAAATTGTTTTTCCATGTAACTGGGGAAAAATAAAAAAATAAACTTTTTTTTAAAAGAAAGGGCATGAGTAGAGCAAAGATAATTTGTGGCAAGAAAGATAATGGGATGAAGATAATATAGAAATGTTTACAATATTAAAAATAAGTCAGGAAAAAAGCAGGAGAAGGAAGATGAAGAGGAGGAGCCGGAGAAGAAGGAAGAAGAGGAAGAGAAAGAGTTCCTGACTTCAATAAACGGAATTCTGTCAGTCTAGCACAGACATGAATGAAACTTGAGTCTTATTTTTACCATTAAAAATAAGGGCTAAAATAACTACCTCCACACTTCATTCTGCTTCTACAAATTCTTCGATTACAGGGTTGATATGTACATTTCAGAGGAATTCTCTGTATTTTGTTTTGATGTTTAGTAGGCAATGGCTTCTAACACTTTTTCCAGATAGTTGAGTGACACAGTAGACAGAGTGCTAGACTTAGACTAGGGAAGACCCAAATTCAAATCCTACCTCAGAACTCCTTAGTTGTGTGACCCTAGACAAGTTACCTAAACCTTTGTTGGTCTCAGTTTTTTCAACTTCAAAATGAGCCTAACAATAGTACTACTCCTCAGGGTTGTTATATGGATAAAATGAGATAAAATTGATTACAAGCAATTTGAAAATGATGATCCCAATACAAACCAACTTGTCAGCGTAACATGAAAGTTCAAAATTTCAAGGAAGACCACAGGAAATTCTTTTGTAAAGCCTAGAATGATTTGTGTAATGTGAATAATCACCCTTGAATTTAAAATTGTTTCAAATGTATGCTTTCATATGTTACATTAAAGTGAAGCTTCCCTTGTCAGTTTTGCTCCTAATTTTCTGCCACTTAGTTTAAAATATTAGGAGATATCTGGACTCACTATTTTCAATGTGGTTTTGCTTCTTCTAACTATGATTGACACTTTTCATTTTTGTGTCTTGATATAAGATGAACTATGGTAGTTCTTTTATGGGACATGGGACATGGAATGAACAGTGAATTTGGAGTCAGTGAACCTGGGTTCAGGTGCTAATTCTTCCCTTTACCTGCCTTATTCATCTTGGTTAAATTCTTTGAACTTTATTCACCCCCCCCCCCGTTTGTAAAATTAGTGGTATTGGACTAAGTTGCTTATTAAGGTTTATTCAATTCAAATTCTGTGAGACTTTGAATCTGAAAGCTAAATAACATGGAAAATAATAAGTGGTTTTGATTCATTTAATGGCCATGAAGAACATTACAGGAAAAAAAATGAGAAAAAGAAGAAAGAGGGAGGAAAAGAACAAGATTCAAAGGTCAATTCTGGATCAAACAAGATGGTTGGGTTGCCTGCCAGAATTATTTAGGTAACCCAGCAATTCCTGGCAAATAATTTCCCAAAAGGAACAAGTTGAAATCAATGCATATTATTATTATTGTTGTATAGTCACTGCAGGTCTGCAGGATTGCTTATTTGGGAAAGGGGCTCTGAAATCTGAATGATTTCCTCCAGAAGAATATCTAATGGTAGTTCCTAAAACATGTTTTATGACGAAAATGTATTATTCTAATACAGACAAGTTGAGAAGAATGTGCTTATGTATTTCGAATGATAAATCAACCCCTACGTAGCAGATCTTTACAATGCTGCTTTCAGTCTATAGTTAAGTGTTCCAATTCTAGACAGTCCATTAGCAAATGATGGAGCAAAACAGTGAAAAAACAAGGAAGCCTGAGCCACAGACTGATTCAGAGTATGGACTAAGGTTTTTGCTATGCATGGTACTGAAATTCTGTCTCAGCATCAAGTGAGCATCGCTTCCCTTTCCTGCCAAAATCTCTTCCTTTCTTTTGTTGGCATTCACTTGACAGTCTTTGAATCATTATAGAATGCAAATGCATACTGTATTCACTCCTTTATGATTAAGTGCACTTTAGCAAATCTATGTCTTGTCCTGATTCACAACTGTAATGTGGGAGAAAAGGCTAAAAGTATCATCTAGTTTATTGTGAAATTGTTTAAAAGCAGTTGCATGTCTCCACTTTTATTCATCTGTCCCATCATAGTTTAAGGATAAGCATGGAAAATAAAAGTATTTTTCACCTAGTTGCAATGTGGTGACTTTTTTCAAGTATGTGGGCTCTACTTTCATTTTTAGGGTGATAATAACTGCATTTAATTCAGCTATACTCTTGAAATTACATTCTATCAAAGTCTAACTCATTAGACACCCCATCAGGTGTTCTCACATTAGGGTATGTGATTTAAAAAAAAGTATTTAAAATTAAAAATTAAATTTAAAAATCATGAGGACTCAGAGCCAAGATGGTAAAATAAATGCAAGGACTTTCCTGAACTCTCCCAAATTTTTCCCCAAACAACATTAAAATAATGTCTGAAAATGAATTCTGAATACCAATGCCAAAAAAGAAGTGCATCAATCTTCCAGTCTAAGACAACTTAGCAGGTCAATAGGAAAAGTCCATCTCACTGAGTATAGAGGGCAGTCTATTGCAGGCCATGTGGAGCAAGCCAGAAGCAGATCCTGGGGGTGCGGGGATCAGTAGATCTGTCTTCTGAAACTTTCAGCCCACAGATAGTAAGGGACCCAGACAACTGGGCAGAAGATTACAAGGGACTGTTTGCTAGCACTGGGACCAAGACATTATTGCATTGCCTATGCATGGTTTCCAATCATAGTCCCAAGACAAAGAGCGAAACTGGAAGGAAGAGCAACCTGGTCTCAGTTCTAGTGCAGAAAAGAGTGATTTTTGAAATTCACAGACTGTTGCTGAAGCCAGAAGAGCAGTAACCACACCTCTTCTTAGATCATGCAACCTTGGAACAACTGAAAACTTACAGATCCCCAGAGCTAGTCCTGAAAAAGGCAGCACAAAATACCTAAAGTTTGAGACAGTACCCTCTTCATACTGGACACAGAGTCCAACTTTAAAATAAAATTCCAAGTCAAGAAACAGGCTGAGGAGCGGAGCCAAGATGGCAGAGAAAAGGTAGAGACACTCTTGAGCTCTCTCAATTTCCCCTTCAAACAACTTTAATAACCTCAAAGCAAATTCTGGACAGGAACAACCCATAAAAGGACATGAAACAGCTTTCTCTCCCAAGACAATGTATAAAGTCAGCAAGAAATACCAATTTCCTGAGGTGAGAGGGAAGCACAGGCTGTACCAGACCCATAAAACAAACAACAAGCCTTGAGAATGACTGAATCAAAGGAGACAATGACAAATTCCAGAACTCTAAGTCATCAGATAGTAAAAGGATTGGACAACTGATCCAAAGGGTACCTTTGGGGTACTGGGTCCAGGAGTCTATTACATTGCACATATTTTAATTCAGGTTGCAGTCCTGAGTCTCTAGCATAACAGAACTTGCAGCTCCACTGGAGAGAGGACCTCCTCCCAGTTCTAGGGCAGAAAAAAATGCTTGTGGTCAGTTATAGAACAAAGCACAGGACAGAAGAAGGGAAAACACACTTCTCCTTTGATTATATCATGGAAGAATTGAAAGTTTACTGACTCCCAGATTTGGTTGTACAAAAACCAAAGAAACAAGTAAGCAAGCAATCAAACAGAAACAAAAAACCTAAAGCTTGAAACATGTCATCTGCACCGAGGGGGCAGAATCCAACTTTAATATGAAGTTAAACATAAAGAAATAGGCAGGAAAAATGAGCAACCAACATATAAGGATACTGACTATAGAAAGTTACTTTGGAGATAGGGAAGAGCAAAACACAAACTCAGAAGAAGACAAGAACATCAAAACTGCTACATTGAAAGCCTCCAAGAAAGGTGTGAATTGGTCTCAGGTCATGGGAGAACATATAAAAGACTTTAAAAAGCAGGGAAGAGAGGTAGAGGAAGCACTGCGAAAGGAAATGACTGATGTACAAAAATAGAGAAAACAGTCAAGAACTTGGTAAAACAAGTGCAAAATAACTGAAGAAAATAATACTTTAAAAACAGAATAGGCCAAAATGGTAAAAATCCCAAAAACTCAATAAAGAGAAAAACTCCTTAAAAATCAGCATTGGTCAAATGGAAAAAAAGATATGCCAAATGCACAGAAGAAAAAGAATTCTTGAAAAAGTAGAATTGAACAATTGGCTCCATGGAACATTAAGAAGTAATAATAATATCAAAAGAGAAGAAAATGTGAAATATATTATTGAAAAACTGCTTACCTGGAGAACAGATCAAGAAGAGATAATTTAAGAATTATTGGACTAACTGAAAGCTATATATTTTTTTTAAAATGCCTAACTGGACAGCATATTTCCAGAAATTATCATATATGATCTCACATAAAAGAGAAGCAAGATGACTTTTACCATAGAGGGAAAGATGGGGATGAGTATATGAACCTTACTCTCTTTGGAACTGGTATAAAGAGGGAATAATATGCACACCTAGGTGTAGCAGTCTATCCTACCCTACAGGAAAGTAGTAGAAGAAAGGGATAAGAGAAGAGGGGGAGCCAATAGAAGGGAGGGCAGATTGGGAGAGGTGGTAGTCAGAAGCAAATGGATGGACAGGAGACAGACAGAAAGAGAAGAGAGAGAGAGAGAGAGAGAGAGAGAGAGAGAGAGAGAGAGAGAGAGAGAGAGAGAGAGAGAGAGAAATACAGCAAGCTTCACTGATAAAGGCCTCATTTCTCAAATATATAGAGAACTGAGTCAATTTGATAAAAATTAAGAGTCATTCCCCAGTTGATAAATGGCCAAAAGACATGAAAGTCAGTTTTCAGAAGATGAAATTGAAACTGTCTACAGTCATATTGAAAAAAATTCCCTAAATCACTTGATTAGAAAAAAACAAATTAAATCATCTCTAAGGTACCACCCAATACCTATCAGATTAGCTAATATAACAAAAAAGGAAAATGACAAATGTTGAAGGGGTTTAGAAAACACATCACTAATGCATTGCTGGTGGAGTTTTGAACTGATTTGGGCATTTTGAAGAGCAATTTGGAAATATGTACAAAGGGCTAAAAACCATGCATATCCTTTAACCCTCCAATACCATTATTAGGTTTCTATTCCAAAGAGATAAAAAGAAAAAGGAAATTACCTATATGTACAAAACTATTTACAAAAGCTCTTTGACTGGAGGCAAAGAATTGGAAAAAGAGGTGATGTCCATTAATTAGGAGATGACAACATTTTGTGGTATATGATGGTGATGGGATGCTATTGTGCTATAAGAAATGACAAGCAATATGGTCTCAGAAAAATCTGGAAAGACTTGGCATGAACTTAAACAAAGTGAAATGAGCAGAACTAGATGAACATTGTACATGATGACAACAATATTGTATAATGATAAACTGTGAATGACTTTGCTATTCTCAGAAATACAATGATCCAAGAAAATTCTGAAGGACTTATATGATGAAAACACTATACATCTCCAGAGTAAAAAAAAAAGAAAAAAACTGATGTAGTCTGAATATAATTGAAGCATTCTCTTTTTGAACTTTATTTTTCTTACTTTTGCTTCAGTGTGCATTTTTTCCCCATAATATAACTAATATGGAAATATGATTTGTGTGACTGCACAAGTATAACCTATATAAAATTACTTGCCTTCTCAATGAAGAAAAAGAGGAGAAAAATTCTTGGAACTCAAAATAAAAAAAACAAATATAAAAATTATTTTGGCATGTAATTCCAAAAAACAAATATTAAAATAGAAAGTAAAAATTAACTTTAAAAATAAAAAATGATTAATGATATGACTAGTTTCCTTTTTAACGTTATGTATTTTATTTTATACATTTAAAAATGGGGTCATAGGCACCACCAGACCGCATAAGACAGACATAGACATGTTAATAATATCTCCTGCAGATGAGCAAGCTGGTTCTATGAACAAAAATGGAAATATTCAAAATCAATCTCCTGCTAATATTGTGTTTCTGCTTGTACGTGTAGAAATCTCTCTTGAAGTATAGCTTGTGACCATCTTGTATGGCTGACTTGGAAAATACTTTGTAAATCTTATGTTTCAATAAAATATACATATATACATACATATATATATATATAATATATATATATATGTCCTATATTTTGTTGTTATTGTTTTAGGGGGTGGTGCATACAGCAAAGAAGCAAAACAGTTCCCATCTCTCCCATCTCTTTAGAGTATTTTATATTTTAGAATCTGGCTCAAAGTCTTGCCACTTTTTAGTTTCTTTTGGACTCTTTCAGATTTAATGATTCCTATTTTCAACAAGAGATACATTTAATGATTAGGAAGTTAAAGACTTGGACAAGAAAATAAAGCTATGTCTTTACTTCTAGAAAATATTTTTTTTACAAATGAGAAAGAGAGAGAGAGAGAGAGAGAGAGAGAGAGAGAGAGAGAGAGAGAGAGAGAGAGAGAGAGACAGAGACAGAGACAGAGACAGAGACAGAGACAGAGAGAGACTGATTAGAATACCAAAGCAGTATCTTCATTTTCGACTCATCAGATATAACAATGCATTATATTTTAGAGATATTCAAAGAGGGCCTGTTATATACTATATTATGTGTGTCTAAGGAATTTGGTACACACACACACACACACACACACACACACACACACACCCTAAAAAAATGTTAAAGCAAGGGGGAATAATGTGGTCAAACATCTACTCAGGCAATGTCATTAAGATCTATCACTCAGTACTGCCCTCAGTTCAACATCTTTTTTACTTATTGCAGCAATTCTTCCATTTCAGAAAATCAGATTATTTCTGCTTACACCCACTCAGAGGAGATAATAAAATTACATGTATTCCTTCCCCTTCAGATTTAATCAATTGCAACATCTGTCTACCAGAGATGAGACAAACTTGCTTAGACCAGGATGGTTTACCTGTCACCAAAGCTGTACACTCTGGTTCAGGAGGAGTTTGCACGTCTTGATTAATACTACCTTCCATCCTGATTGAGTCTTTAGAAACATTAGATACATTATATTGTAGGCAAGCTCTTTCTGACTCAGAAAACAAAACTGACTTGGACATCATATTCTCTACCTCAAATCTTTCAAGATATTCTATTAGAGAAACCAGAGCCCTGGGTAGCTCCTCAGTGGAGGTTTTACAGAGAGACATGGACAAGAATTGTTCAAGATGAGAAGCAGGTAATATCCCCACCAATGAGATTCAATGGAATTCAATTAAATAAGCAAATATTCAATATCTTTTATATGCAAAATACTGTGCTAAGTTTATAGCAATTGAAAGGAAAAAAAAGAACACCTTAATCTGCAGAATATTATATTCTACTGAGGGATAATCCTATGTATACAAATAAATATATACATATCTCTTTATATCTATTTTATATGTGTACATGCAGTCACACAAAGATATACATATACAGAATCATTTAGTTACATGCATATCTGTATATGTATATATGTTCATATAATATACACATAAATATCTGCACATATCCTTATATATGTATAATTGTGTTTGGATTATATAGATAGATCTGGATGACACAGATAATATAGACATAAGTACATACTTATCACTTGCCAGTTGGAGAGCATAAGCCATTGACAGGGAGTAACAAGAAAAGCTTCACTTCGGAGGTGGGTCCTGTTCTGAGACTTAAAGAAAGACAAGTATTCTGAAAAGTAAGCTTGAAAAGAAATTGCATCCCAGGTCTAAGAGATATACATATTCATGGTTTGTAGGAAAGGATCTGGAGAGTTTTAGAAACAGTTAATCAAATCAACAAGCATGTGTAAACCACCTACTAAGTGTCAGGTAAGTGCTATAGCTAAGTGCTAGGAATACAAATATTAGCAAAAAGAAAAACAGTACTTGTCCTGAAAGAGTTTATATTCTAATGGGGGAAGAAAACACAGAGGTCATTGAATCAGTATATCTAGAGCATAAGCAGCTTTGTTGGTAGTGTACTGGAGTTATACTCAGTAAGACCTGAGTTCAAATTTGACTTTAGATAATCATTAACTCTGTGACAAATCACTTAATATGACGGCTCATTTTTCTTATCTTTAAACTGTGAGAATAATAGAACCTACCTCCCACAGTTATTTTGAGGATCAAATGAGATATGTGTGAAGTGTTTTGCAAACCTTAAAACAATATACAAATATAGCTAGCTTATATTAAATAGTAGCTAGCTTATATTAGGAGAAGGAGGAAGTGGAGGAGGAGTGGTATAAAATAATCTAGAAAAAAAAGGTAGGATTCAGATTATGTTTGGTCTTGAATGTGAAACCATGTTGTATTTTATTCTAGTAGTACTGGGGAGTCAGTGAAGTTTTTTGGGGAGGTACTGACACAGGCAGGTTCATACCTTAGGAGAGTACTTTTCGTGCTTCTTACACAATATGTAGAAGACAGAATAAAGAGATGAAATTCTGGCATCGTGGAGAATAATTAGAGGCCTTATTACTAGTCGATCATAGAGTCAATGAATTATGTTAGCGATTATATGTAGTTATCTGTCATTATAAAAATGTTATGCCTTTCAAAATTTAATCAATTTGGATTTCACCTCATTTGAAATTCATCATTTACTCTAGATTAGGTTTAAGCTAGACTTTGTATTTTTATGAATAAACTTGTAAGCAAATTTAAGACTGTGAATAAGAATAGAGGAGGAATATCTGCCCTATTTAAAAAAAATAACTTTTTGAAGTACTTCAGTTAATAGCCATTTGCATGCAAATTTGAAATGCCTATGACAAATGATCAATTCATCTAAGCAGGTCTTGGAAGGACATTTCCTTTCCACTTAGTTCCTATTACTCTTCATGCTTAGGAAACAGAGGCATACAATTCCAGAGCTAGAGGCACTCTTATCTGAGTCCCACTCCATCATTTTACTGAAGTTGAAGCAGATCTGGAATCATCCAAAATAATGAAATGTTTTTTTCTCTTAAAATATTCTATAAATCATGTTACTAGTTCCTATTTGATATTTCAAAGGAACTTAATCTTCCAGCTGTGGGCTGTCCTTTCAAGAGAACAGACTGTAGCCCTCTACTCCTCTTTATCCTATCATATTCCTGTCTACGCTTGATAGAAAATTAAATCTAATCACTGTAGTTTTTTTCTTTCTTTTTTTTTGTGCTTTTAAAATTTTATTGATACTCTTGCCATCCTTAGTCAGTCTGTTACCCTTCACTGAGCTGTTTGGTGGACCCACGTTCTTTCTTGATCATACAAGCCCTTTAGTAGTACCCGTAACTGAGTGGTGGGTAATGAAAAAGAAATGGTTGTTTTTCCATTATATTAATAATAAAATAATGATTGATATTTTTTTCTATTTCCTCATTGAGGGATGAGTTCTTATGGTTTAGTTAGTCCTCTGAAAGACAGGGCTGATGATGAGATTGACCAAATCCTCCAGGAACATTCGTCTCAGGCTTGGGTTAGATCCCACCCAAATTGAAGAGTTTACTTCTGATTAAAGTATAAACAGAATCAAATCTAGGTGAATTCCACCCTAAATCATTAGTCTCTTGTCCTTGTCCTCACTCTTCAGCCATAGTGATCTGGGTGGAGATGAATTGCTTTGATTTCTGGAAGTAGCTGAGTCTCATCATCAAATTACTTTGTCAGTAGGAGGAGCTAAAGACTTTTGGCCCTCCCCCTTATTAATATGTCCTCATCCTCATCAATTATTCACCAATCTGGGTTATTTTTCACCTGTCAGGGGCATCTCCCTTTCCAAAGATATTTAAGTATTCAAGGATCTCCATGGTTTTATCTTTGGTAATGGAGCGAGACCACTGACCATCAATTAATTAATTATTTGCTACCCTATTTACTAAATGAATTATTAAATACTCAGAAACTCTGTCTTTCAGGCTTTTCATTCATCTCAGTGGAAAGCCAGTCTTAGCATCAACAAGGTCTCTAGGCTCATCCTGTCTGTATCAATTTGAAAAAATCATTTAATCTTTTAGCACTATCTGCAACTCTTTAATATTGTGGGTTGGAGAGGAGTTGTGAATCTGCATTTCTAGAGGGCATACTTTTTTCACTGAGAATTCCCTACATCAATGAAATCACAAATCCATTCCATATGTCATTATTTTATACACCATTTCTTAAAGACAAATCATCATTGATGATGTACTTGCAGGCTACTTAAGCACATCATATATCTCTTCTTTTAGTTCTCCTATAACTTTGATTCTTCCAAGATTGTGATATTCCATGATTCATAGCATATTTATAGAGTGTAGCATTATACATAAAGTACTGTTGCTTAAAATGTGATCCTTGATAACTGGGATCATTTTAACTCCATTGAAAATGCCAAGCAATTTCCCTTGCTTGAAGTTTCCTCTTCATGTTTAATCTCCCAGCTGTTGGAGCTATATCTCACAGCTATTGTCCATCTTCAATGCCTGTACAATATATTTGCCCATGATATTTGTACTAAAAGACTGAATATTCTCATCTAATTACATAGCATGATCTAGGCAAGATAAGCATTGTCATGAAAGGAGCAGAGCGCTGGTTTAGAGTTAAGAAAACATGAGTTCACATACTAGCTCAGAACATTCCTGCCTGTGACCTTGGGCGTTTTCCTTAACTTCAGCCTCCTTATATATGAAATGGAGCTGAAAATAGCACCACTTTTTACAGGGTTGGTTTTGATTAGAATTTATATGGGATTGTAGGGTTGTTTAAATGCTTTAAATATTATTTAATTCTCCCAACAGCTCAATGAGGTAAGCATTATTATTATTTCCATCTTACAGATGAGGAAACTAAGTCTGAGAGCTTAAATGACTTGGTCAAGGCCATGCAGCTAAGAAGCAAATATTACAGGCAGAATTTGAACTCAGGTCTTCCTGTCTCCAAGTCCTATACTCCATGCTTCAAACCACCAATATGACTCCTCATCAGAATAAAATGTAAAGTCTTTTGCAAATTGTAAAGTGCCATATGAATATGAATTATGTTACTCTTGTTATTATTATGCTTATTATGCTTATTATGATGTATATGATTTATGATTTGTATGATTTCATATGTATAATTGATATCAATTGCTTGTCTTCTTAGGGTCAGGAGTGAGGAGATAATTTGGAGTTCAAAATTAAAAAAAGAAAGTTAAAAATAAATAAATAGTATTTGTTAAAAATAAAATAATTCACTTGATTTTTCCTCCAAAGATTATGTGTTTTATCTCTTTTGAGTGGTTTTGTATCTCACCGAGGAAGGCTTGATTCAGAGACTTGATATAATCAGCAAAATACTCTCTGCAAACAGGGGCATCTGGTGAACCATCTGGAGGTTCATCTATAGGGAATTCCTTTTCCATTTGAATATTGTGCAAATATCTTCTTTGACAGTGAGGATATTTTCTTGTTTTATATTGATAATGTGATTAAATGAATCTGGAAAAGTTTTAACCACATGATATGTACTACACACACACACACACACACACATACACACACATATTTATATATACTACACATAATAAGAAATGTATACTTTTTAACTAGTTGAATTCAAAGTGAAAACCTAGCCATTGTCTAGGTAACAAATATCTCCCTGTCACACTCAACTCTATCCAGTGGTAACAATTCCAAAGAATTTCAGACATTGTTAGCCCCTTTGAAAATTAAAACACATGTTTTTCACACATTTGATGTTGCAACTAGTCACCTGGCATTGATCAGGAACTAGAGGATTAAGTTTACATTGAGGCAGGGTTGAAGGCGGTGTTTGATAAGAAGCTGTATATCAGAATCAAAAGGAAATGAGAAACAACCTAGATTGAGTCTGGGACTTAATTTAAATCAGAATGAGAGAGAGCAGAATTGATATTTTGCTATGTTCTGCCAATGGGTGACTTCCACTACCACCTGAAACATATAGAGAAATCATCTTTCCCCTGCTTCCCCACAGACAATATTTCATACCCATCCTTTAACATTTTACATTTACCTTGCTCTGTCTCTTTCCCCAAGACATCTCTCACCTTCTACCTCTTGAAAAAGCCATCAAATCAATACTACTGCTGCTTCTGTACAGAATAAGACAATCACTTGTCCTGTGATATTACTGGCTATCCTTGTGATTCCTCAGCTAAAATCTCCCTTCCTTGGTCATTCCTATATGCATTGTCTCCCCAACTAGAATTCAAGCTTCTAGAAAGCAGGGGCTATCATATTTTCCTTGTATCCCCAGGGTATAGTACAAATCAGGGGCATAGAATACATTGGACTGGGAAAAGTCAAATGAGCCATTTGCTCTGAACTTCAAAGAAGGGGGCAATCCCTTTCTTTCGGGAACTTAGGTGTAGGTCATATTCCATCTGCTACTTAAAGAGATAAAGTTATCACATATTAGGACCTACACAACCACCTGTAACATTATGAAATGGGATGATAAATTAAAGTGATACTTAGAAAGCACAAAGTTTAATCTTTAGTAGTGTTCTTAGGAACAATATTGAGATCACAAGATGGATCAGGAAGAGTTTAGGCTATCAGTTTTAGCTAGTGCATCAGTAGGAAAAAAAATCAGCTTTGAATGTTTGTGCAGATTTCAAATCTTCAAAAGTCAAGCAGGCAGGATCAGAGATAAATCAACTATGTTCCCCAGATTGGGATCACTTTTCCCCTACAGAATTTTCAGATGCCCTTGTATAAGGGCCATGGATAAGTGGCTGACTTTCTGTAGTATTCTGTAGTGACATGGAAATACTTCAATCTCCTACTTATCTTAAAGTTTGCTTTGCTCTAATATATGGTTCTCCTTGTCTGATGCCAGTTTCACCAACAAGCAAAGTAAGGAAAAGGAGAATTTATTGAGAAACAACTAGAGCTATTACATTTTCTTTTGTATCACTAATCCCTTTATCAATCTGGTAAAGGTTACAGAACCATTCTCAGAATAGTATATTTGTATTCATAGAATAAAATACACAGTATGATGAAAGAAACTAATTATATTAAAATGCAATGATCAAATATATGCACATATGTGCATGTCTGTGTGCATATGTCTTTGTGTCTATAGCTATATCTATGTGTCTATGTATCTATGCATCTGTGTATCTATGTATGTATGTGAGCATGTATGTATGTATGTATCTATCTGTCTATTTATCTATCTATCTATCTATATTTAATGTTTGCAGATGTCAAATTCAGAACTCTTCCTCTAATATAGTCACTGAATCCACAAGAAATAATGAATTACTGGAATGTTTGACAATGGCATCATTTTCCAGGAACCTTAACAATGTCACATTTTCTTTTAAATCAGCCAGTAAATTAATATGAATGATGTTTCATTTTCTTTACTAGCACTTTTGACAATTAGTCATTTACATGAACCAAAGCTTTCCCAATTCACTGCCTATACCTTTAGTTAGGTTAGTTGAATTGGCTTCCCCTTTTGAGAATCAACTTTCAAGGATGGCCTCATCCATAGGGGAAAAAGTGCAGGGAAGATGTTTATTCTTTTCTACTTAATCTATCAGGGGCTTTAAAGGGTTGATTAAGAAAGCTAAAGACGAAACTGTAAGACAATGGTATATGAAAGACATTGATATCATTTGCCACATCACTGCTTTAAAAATGCTGGTGTCAGGAAGAGAACCAAAAATCACTTGGCAGGTGCACTGTGTTTAAAAAACAAAACAAAACAAAGCATAAAAATACCTAGAAATTCCTAGGATAAAATTTCATAGACAAATCTGCTTGATCATGTGCAATCTTATAAGAAGATGTAATTGTGTAACCTATTCATGTCTCCCTCAGAGCAAGGTGGATTCTTAGGCAGATTTGTGCTTGTTTCCCACTCATCTTCAACTGGTATCTATTTTGACGAATCTATATGATACATGAACCTAACTGTTTTCTGCTGTAACTCTTGCTCTGGATGGTGTCAAACAACATAACCTCTATTTCATGCTTTAAGGAAAAATTTTCAGCCGATCAGAATTGATTGTGGTGCTGAAAATCAGGGCATGTTATCTGGCCTATAATAAAAACAGCTAAAACATCTCCTCTCAATGCATAGCCAGTTTCAAGCTAATGTAATGTCAGGTGGTTTAAAGCAGCCTAATTCCCTTAATCATTTTAATTAACTACTGTATAAGATTTTATCTAAATAAGGTTAAAATATATTAATGCAAAAGCAGGTAATTAGCAATACCAAGGTAACCAAAAGCTGATTGGAAAGCTATAAGCTCTCTATTATGTTTCCTTAAATAGAATTTGAGCATGATATAATATATAATTAAGAAAAGGAAGGCATGTAGACTGATTTAAAGTGCACGCTATAGCCTTTATTTTACTCCAAATATTACTATCAAATTTTAACTTTGAGACCTATCATTCTTGTCTTTATATTTATTGGCAAAGATTTAAAATACAATATTACCAGGAAAGGAGATAATTTGGTCACAAGGCAAGAATAAAGGATAATAGGTGAATAACCTCAGTGGTACATTGGCACTCTCTGAAATATTCTTTAAAAAGGTGGGTGGGGGAATGGTGAGGTATTGGATATCTCCTATTGAAGGGTCAAGGGAAGCATGGAGAAGACTCAGACTAGACTAGTAAATTTGGAAAGTATGTGATTTATATCAGTGAAAGGAGTACTAGTGCCAAAGAAATACAAGGTCCAATGAGGTACCAAAACAGACTGCCAGACTATCTTTTCAGCTCCATTATACTTCATTCTCCTTCTTTATTCTCTATTCTCCTTCCTGCATTCTCCTTCCACTTATATATCACACTCTTCCATCTCTGAGACTTTGCCATCCCCTACCACTGGAAATTTCTTGCTTCTCATAAAATCTTGTAGTTCCTTCAATATTTAGTGTGATCACCACCTTCTACCCTAAACTTTTTCTGTCTCTTGCTCATCAATGACTCACCTCCTTCTCTAGACTACCTTTCATTTTTTGCATGTTTTTATGCTGAATATACTTGCACATGTAAATTTTTTCTCTCCCCAGATCTCTTCTCTCTGAGATATGAGGGTGCATCATTTTGGTACTGTTTTTGTTTCCCCGACACTAACCTATCATACTGACTGGCACGTTAGGTACTTAATAAAAACCCATTTCTTGATTGATTGCCAAAAATATTTCTCCCAAATTATCAAAGCTGCCAAAAGAACATTTAGAAAAAGAATGAAGTAACCAAAAAGTACACTTCTAAATAATGTTGATTGAATCTTTATTAACTCTTCTCATCCTGTCACCATTAAAAGGACATTTTTTGGAAAGTTAATTTCAAATATATTAAAGCATGGTTTTCTGGGTCAAGCTGAAATTAGCACATAATACTTTTTCACATAGTTGGCCATGAACCATGTCTGGAATGTTCAAACCTCATTTCGTCTTGGAATTACACACTTCCTTCACTATGTATTTCCAATGCACACTTCTTTTGTTTTAAGTTTTATTGGTAAATTTTGTTTTTATGTAGAAGACTTTTATCTATTTACTCTCCTTTTTTGAGAGTTCTCTTGCAACAAAGCAAAAAGAGTGCTGAATGCAGTGATTTCATCTGACATGGCATGAGGCATTTCACAACTGAAGCATCTCTCTACCTCTCTATTTAAAACAAGAACAATGACAAAAATAACTGCAATATTTTCTCTCTCTCCAATACCGCTGAGGGTAAAAAAGAAAAGAAAAATAACTTTCTTGTATAAACATACATAGACAAGAAAGATAAATTCCCTCAATATCTTAATATGAATTATTTATAATTACATATTTTATTATACTTAATTATTTTGCATCTAAGCTTATCACCTTTCTGTAATTGATAGCTTTTTTAATCAGTCCTCTGAATCATAAATGGTCACTGTGTTGAATAAAGTCCTCATGGCTTTTTCAAATTATTTTTTCCCTTGTTAGCTTGATCAAAAGGTATGCATTGTTTAGTAGCTTTCATGTGTAATTTAATAACGGTTTTTAGAGTGAATGTACTTGAGGGAGTGGAGCCAAGATGGAGAAGTGAGAGCACATACTCACCTAAACTAATCGAAACACCTTTAAAATGAGAATCTGAACAAATTTTAGAGCGGCAGAATCCACTAGGAGACAGAGTGTGGCAGATTACCAACCCAGGACAGCCTGGAAAGTTGATGGGAAAGAACTTTTGCATGGAACTGGAGGAGTGCAGAATTCACAGGCTGCACCAGCTAAGACCATGCCATAGCAGAGAACCAGGGCAAGCTGAAGGAGAAGCCGCAGTGCAGATTCTCAAACCTCTCATTTCAGTATAAGAGTCCAGTGAAACTGAGTGAGAGAAGTTCATGACACCCACTAACATGCAGCCACTCCGGAGATTATCAGACCAGAGATTAAATGTCTGTAAGTCACCTACTTGAACTTCAGGGAACCAAGATGGTGGAGTGATCACTAAATGCTCTCCCCCTCCTCTAGTTGAATCAGAAAAATCCAGAGAATATTTCCCAAGGAAAAATCCTGGAATAGTGGAATCAGCCAAAGGGATAAACAATCTTCTAGCTTGAGATGCTAGAAAAATCACAAAGGGAGGTCCCTCCTGCTGTGGCTGAAGGAGACCAGTCCAGAATTGAATCTGTCTCAGACAGCCCCATCTTAGTGAATTGGGAGAGAATCCTGAGCCCCAGGGGGGTGGAGCCCATAAGCTCCAACACCAGGGGCCCCACATGTACCTTATCTCAGGTAGGGGAATTGGGAAGACACTAGTATAGATGTGAGTTCACTAATTGCTGAGTCTGCCTGTGCTCTAGCTCAAGAGAGGAGAATTCCTGTAGCTAGACTGTGCCTCCTCCACATCTCATGTAGAGAAGTCCAGGACAACTCTGGGGAAACTCAGAAAGACTTCACCTGGCCTCTGCCTTGGAACACCAACCAGTTCAGCAGCAGGGAAGATGTGGCATTCTAGTATCTAGCTGAAAGAACCAGAGGCTACAACACACAAAGTCTTAAATTCTAAGCACAAGAACTGAGAGACAGAGCCCCCTGTGTCCCAAAAGCACAGATTCACTTTAAAAGTCAGAAAAAGGTCATTATGAGAAGGAAGCAAACCAGAAAAGAAAAGAACATCGAATCTTACTACAGGACCAAGTACCAAAATGCAAAAATCTATGACGTCAGCACTGAGATTGTACTCCCATTTGAAATCTCAGAAGGGAATGTGAAGTGATCTCAAGCCCAAAGAGCATTCTTGGAAGAGCTCAAGAAGGATTTTAAAAGCCAAATTAGAGGGGTAGAAGAGAAAAATGCCCAATGATTTAAAAAATATGTAAAAAAGAATTCATGGAAGAATTTAAAAGGCAAATTGGGCAAATGGAAAAGGAAGCACAAAACCTTACTGGGAAAATTAGACAAATGGAAAAGAAAGCAGAAAACCTAACTGGAGAAAATAACTCCTTAAGATGAATAATTGAACAAATGGGAAAGGAGATGCAAAAGTTAGCTGAAGAAAATATCTGTGAAAAATTAGAATTGGTCAAGTAGACACTAATGACCCTATGAGACATCATAAATCGTCAAATAGAATGCTAAAAATGAAAAAAAAAATAGAAGAAAAGGTAAAATATCTCATTGGAAATCATCTGATTTAGAAAATAGATTCAGGAGAGAAAATCTAAGAATTATTGACCTACCAGAAAGTCATGATTGAAAAAAGAGCTTTAAAAATATCTTCCAAGAAAATAGCAAGCAAAACTGCCTTGAGGTCCTAGATCCAGAGGGAAAAATAGTCATTGAAAGAATCCATCTGTCATCTCCTGAAAGAGATCCCAAACTAAAAACACTAAGGAATATTGTTGCCAAATTCCAGAACAATTAAGGAGAAAATAACTGCAAGCAGTCAAAAAGACACAATTCATATATTGAGGAAATACAGTGAGGATCCTAAAGGACCCTGCAGCTTCTACATTAAAAGATTGGAGAGATTGGAATGATGTTCCACAAGGCAAATGAGCTTGAACTACAGTCAAGGATCAATTATCCAGCAAATCTGAGCATAATCTTTCAGGCAAGGAGATACACATTCAATGAAATAAGGGATTTCCATTACTGATGAAAAGGCCAGAGCTCAATAGCAAATTTGATCTTTAAATATAAGTCTCAAGAGAGGCATAAAAAGATAAACAGTGGAAGAAAAACTTGTTGTTCATTTTGGGCAAAACATTACATCACTAAAAGGGATGATAATATTTGTTAATCTTGAGCATTGCATATTTATTGTGAAATCTAAAAGGGATATATTAAGATAGAGGGAGTAGATATAAAATTAATGATGTGATGACAAAAAATGTGATTTAAGGGTATGAAGGGATTGTAATGGGAGTTGTGAAAAGGAGGAGACAGGAAAAAGTGAATTATATCACAGGAAGAGGCACAAAAACATCTCACAGTGAGGGGAGGGAGATGAGTATTGTTTGAGAGTTACTCTCACCTGATTTGATTCAAGGAGGGAAAAATAAACTCAGTTAAGTATGGAAATCTAACTAGTTCCATAGGCAGTAGAAGGGGAAAGGGGAATGAAAAAGGAGGGGAGGCTAAAAGGGAAGGAAGAAGTAGTAAGGGAAAAGTGGAGTAAAGGGGGACTGAAAGAAGGGAGAGAAGGCTGAGGGAGGCAGTGATCAAGAATTCAAACTCTGCTGGGGAGGGCAAGGGAGAAGGGGGAACTAAAAGCATAATTGGGAGAAAATAGGATGGAAGGAAAGACACAGATAGTAATCATAACTGTGAATGTGAAGGGGATGAACTTCCCCATAAAACATAGGCAAATAGCCGAACAGATTAGAAACCATAATCCAACAATATGTTGTTTACAAGAAATACATTTGAAACAGGAGAATACACACAGGGTAAAGGTACAAGGTTGGAGCAGAATATATTTTGCTTCATTTGATGTAAAAACAAAAACAAAAACCAGGGATAGCAATTCTAATCTCAGACAAAGCAAAAGTAGAAACATGTCTATTCAAAAGAGATAAGGGAGGAAACTATATCCTGCTAAAAGGCATCATAGACAATGAAGCAATATCATTACTAAACATATATGCTCTAAGTGGTATAGCATTTAAATTCTTAGAAGGGAAGTTAAGGAAGTTACAGGAAGAAATAGATATCAAAATTATACTAGTCGGGGATCTCAATATCTCCCTTACCCGAACTTGATAAATCAAACCTCAAAATAAGCAAGAAAAAAGTAATTAAATATGACTCTGGATAAGGTAGATATGATATATCTCTGGAGAAAATTGAATGGGAATAGAGAGAAATATACCATTTTTTTCTCAGTTGTATATGGCACATATACAAAATTGACCATGTACTAGGGCATGAAAACTTCACAATCCAGTGCAGAAAGGCAGAGATGGTCAATACATCCTTCTCAGATCTTAATGCAATAAAAATTAAATGTAATAAAAGGTCATGGAAAGATAGACTAAAAATTAATTGGAAACTAAATGATCCAATAATAAAGAGTGGGTTAAACAACAAATTAGAGAAACAATCAATACCTTCATTCAAGAGAATGGCAATAATGAGACAATCTACCAAAACTTCTGGGATATTGTGAAAGCAGTTCTTAGGGGAATTTTTATATCATTGAATGCCTACATGAATGAAATAGAAAAAGAGGAGATCGATGAATTGTTCATGCAGCTGAAAAAGCTAGAAAAAGAATAAATTGGAAGTCCCCAAGTAAATATCATATTATAAATACTGAAAGCCAAAGGAAATATTAATAAAATTAAGAAAACTATTAAACTAATAAATAAAACTGAGTTGGTTTTATGAAAAAACAATAAAATTGATAATTTTTTTTTCAATTTGATTTTAAAAAAAGAAGAAAACCAGATAACCAATATCACAAATGAAAAGGATAAACTTTCCTCTGATGAGGAGGAAATTGAAACAATAATTAGAAATTACTTTGCCCAATTGTATGCTCACAAATTTGACAATCTAAGTGAGATGGATAAATATTTTTTTAAAAAATATAAATTTCCCACATTAAGAGAAAAAGAAGTTGAAAACTTAAATAACTCCATCTCAGAAAAATAATTTGAACAAACCATCATTGAATTCCCTAGGAAAAAATCTCCAGCACCAGATAGATTTACAAGTGAATTCTATCAAATATTTAATTAACAGTTAATTCCAATACTATATAAACTATTTGGGAAAATTGGTGAATAAGGAGACTTACCAAATTATTTTTATGATACAAATATAGTTCTGATACCTAAACCAGGAAAGGCAAAACAGAGAAAGAAAATTGTAGATCAATATCTCTAATGAATATAGATACAAAACTTTAAGATATTATCAAAAAGAAAAAACCTTATCATGACAGTAATACATTATGATCAGGTAGGATTTATAGAAAGAATGCCGGTTTGGTTTAATATTAGAAAAGCTCTCAGCATTATTGATCATATCACTAATAAAACTCACAGAAATCATATGATTACCTCAGAAGTACAGACAAAAGCTTTTGACAAAATACAACACCCATTCCTATGAAAAACACTGAAGAGTATAGGAATAAATGGAGCATTCCATAAAATAGTAAACAATATGAACCTAAAACCATCATCAAGCATTATATGCAATAGGGTAAGTTCGATGCATGTCCAGTAAAAGCAGTGGTAAAACAAGGATGTTCATTATCACCATTGTTATTCAATATGGTACTAGAAATATTAGCTTTAGCATTAATAAAAGACAAAGAAATTTAAGGAAATAGAATAGGCAAAGAAGAAACTAAATTATCTCTCTTTGAAGATGTGATGATAAACTTATAGAATCCTAGAAAATCAAGTAAAAAACTACTTGAAATAATAAACAACTTTGGCAAAGTTGCAGGTTACAAAATAAACCCAAATAAGTCATCTACATTTCTGCATATTACTAACTAAGCCCAACATCAAGAGATACAAAGAGAATTCCCATTAAAAACTATGGCAGACACTATAAAAGATCTGGGAGTCTACCTGCCAAAGCAAACCTGGGACTATATGAACACAATTACAAAACAATTTTCACACAAATAAAGTCAGATCTAAGTAAGTGGAAAAACATCAGTTGCTCATGGGCAGGCCCAGGAAGATTTAAGAGAGGACTGGAAGAACTTTTATGAATTCATGCTGGGTGAAAGGAGCAGAACCAGGAGAATATTCTACACAGTGACAACCACAGGGTGCAAGGAATTTTTCTTGTAGACTTAGCCCTTCACAGCAATGCAAGGACCTAAAACATTCTCAACAGGCTCTTGAGGCAAAATCCCATCCACATCTAGAGAAAGAACTATGGAATTGGAACCAGAATGAAGCAGAATATTTTCTCTTGTGTTACATTTTATTTAGATTTTTCTCATGATTTCTCCCATTCATTTCAATTCTTCTATGCAGCATGACTAATGTGAAAATGTGTTTTATAAGAATGTATCTGTAGAACCCATGTAAGATGGTATTCCTTCTCAGGGATGGATGGGGGAGGGAGAGGGAGAAAATCTAAGACTTATGTTAGTGGTTATAGAAAACTGATAACAAATAAATTAATTTAGCTGAAAAAATAGAGTTTTACAGGTCCACAAAAAGTAAATCTATATGGAAATTTTTTTTAAAAAAAGCAATTAGATAGGTATAGTGAAAGCCAAGATGGTGGAGTATAAGCATAGACTTGCTAGAGCTCTTCCCGCAAGCCCAGTCAAATATCTGCAAAAACTGACTCTAAACAAATTTTGGAGCTGCAGAACTGGCAGAAGCACTGAGTGAACTAACCCTCCAGCCCTAGACAACCTGGAAGGTTGATAGAAGTGTCAATTGTACTGTGATGGGAGCAAAGTGCAGTCTACCATGGGCTGCACAGGTACAGACAGGATCTAAGCAGACCTTGAGGGAATGAATCTCTGGTACCTGTGGTAGTGTCCACACCTCATAGTCCCAAAATGCTGAGGACAAATTGGAAGGTCAGTCAAAAAATCTGTTGGACCTGTGTGAGAGAGTATAGTGGTCTGGTTGTAGCTCCAAGGCAGGAGAAGGGGCAGAGGAATCCCCACCTCTCCCCACAGCAGCAACAGGGGCAGAAGCAGCAGGTTTTTCTGAAGGTCTAGGGCCACAGATTGTGAGGTGATCAAGTGGCTGACAGTATACCCACCCCAACCCCCGCTACAAGCAGAAAACTACCTTGACAAAGAGCTCTAAAGTTACATAAATGACTGGAGGGAAGAGCAAAAACTGGAAAAAGAATCAGATTGTAGAATCTTACTTTAATGACAAGGAAGACCAAACTATACAAGCAGAAGAAGACAACAAAGTCAAAATTCTTACATCCAAAGACTCCAAGAAAATTATGAACTGGTCTCAGGCCATGGAAGAGCTCTAAAAGAATTTTGAGAATCAAGTAAGTAAAGTAGAGGAAAAACAGAGAAGTGAAATGAAATTGATGTTAGAAAATCTAACTAAGAGTCAACTGCTCACTAAAGGGGACCCAAAAAATACTGAAAATATCACTTTCAAAAACAGACTAACCTAAATGACAAAAAAGACTCAAAAAGCCAATGAGGAGAAGAATGCCTTAAAAGTAGAATAGGCCAGATGGAAAAGGAGGTCCAAGAGTTCACCAAAGAAAATAATTTCTTAAAGATTCAAATGGAGCAGATGGAAGCTAATGACTTTATGAAAAATCAAGGAATTATAAAACAAAGTCACAGGAATGAAAAAGAATTAGACAATGTGAAATATCTCATTGGAAAAATAGGAGACCTGGAAAATAGTTCCAGGAGAGACAATTTAGGTATTATTGGACTACCTGAAAGCCATGATCAAAAAAGAACCTAGACATCATCTTTCAGGAATTTATCAAGGAAAACTGCCCTGATAGTCTAGAATCAGAGGATAAAACAGATATTGAAAGAATTCACCAATCACTTCCTGAAAGATCCTAAAACTCCTAGGAATATTATAGCCAAATTCTGGAGGTCCCAGGTCAAGGAGAAAATATTTCAAGCATCTAGAAAACAGCAATTTCAAAATTGTGAAATCACAATTAGGATAATAAAAGATGTAGCAGCTTCTACATTAAAGGTTCAAAAGGTTCATATAGAATATGATATTCCAGAAGTTAAAGGAGCTAGGATTAAAATAAAGAATCACCTACCCAACAAAACTTAGTATAATACTTGAGGGGAAAAATTGATCATTCAATGAAATAGAGTATTTTCAAGCATTCTTGATGAAAAGGCCAGAGCTGAATAGAAAATTTGACTTTCAAACACAAGAATCAAGAGAAGCATGAAAACATAAACAGGAAAGTGATATAATAAGGGACTTATTATTATTGAAATGCTTACATTCTACATGGAAAGATAATATATGTAACTCTTGAGATATTTCTCAGTAATAGTATCCCTCTAATTAGCTGGAGGAAGTGTATACATATAATCAGAGGGTACCTGGTAAGTTGAATATGAAGGGTTGTATCTAAATAAATAAAATTAAGGGGTGAGATTGAGGAATGTATTGAGAGAAGGATAAAGGGACAAATGGTGGCATAAATGAACTCTGACATACAAAACAAGCAAGAAAAAGCTTTTTCCATGGAGGGAAAAAAGGGGAAGATGAGAGAGAAAGATTTGAGTCATCAGATTTGGCTTAAGGAGAGAATAACATGCACACTCAGTATAGTATTCAAATCTGTCTTACACTATAGGAAATAGGAGGGAAGGGGATAAGTAGGGGATGGGGGATGATGGAAGAGAGGGAAACCTGGAGTAATGAATAATTAGGGATTAGCATTTCTAAGGAGGGACAAGATCAGGAGAGAGAGTAGGACAGGAGAAATGGAAGGGTGGGATAGGATGGAGGGAAATATAGTTAGTCTTTCACATTATGACTGTTGTAGAGGTGTTTTGCATCACTACACACTTATAACCTTAGTTGAATCGTTGCCTTCTCAGTGGGGATGTGTGAGGAGGGAGGAAGGGAGAGATGTTGGAATTCAAAGTTTTAACAATAAATATTAAAAAGTGCTTTTATATGCAACTGGAAAATTAGACATATAGGTGATGGGGTATAGAAATCTCTCTTGCTTTATGGGAAAATGGAGGGGAGCTGGATGAGAGAAGGGAATGTTGTGATAGTAGGGAGGGGAGAGTGGGGAAGGGGTAATCAGAATGTACGATGTCTTGGAGTGGGTGGAGGGGAGAGATTGGGAGAAAAATTGGAACTCAAAGTCTTGTGGAAGTGAATGTTGAAAAATAAAAAATATATTTTACATAACATATATAATATTACATAGTTAAATATATACATTATATAAAAATATATCAATTAAATACACATAGTTAAATTATTAACTAATTCAACTAAAATCAAATTACAGATATCAAAAATTTAAAAAGACTAATTCACAGCAAATGGAGAAAAAAATAAAGGATATACTCAGAAACTATTTTGCCCAACTACATGTCAATTAACTCAACAACCTAAATGAAATAAATGAAAATTTACCAAAAAAATATAAAATATCCAAATTAACAGCACAAGAAATAGAGAATTTAAGTAACCTAATTTCAGAGGAAACAATATAACACTCTATAAAGGAACTTTCAAAGAGGGAAAATGGATCAATAAATCAATTCTATCAAATATTCCAAGAACTTATTGTAATATTATATAAATTGTTTTCCATAATAAGAAAAGGAAGGATCTCATAAAATTCCTTCCATACCACAGTTATGTTCTTGATACATACATTAAGAAGAATAAAAGCAGAAGAAAATTCATCTTTAATGAAAATGGACAACATTTTAAAAAAAATTATCAATCAAGCTAAAACAATATGTAAAAAAATTTTACACTATGATCAGTTGAGGTCCAAACCAGAAATGCAGGGATACTTTTATTTTAGGAAATTTATAAACTTAATTAGCCATATAAATAATAATATCAACAAAACCATATAATTTTTTAATCAGTGCCAAAACAAATTTTGATAAAATTCAATATTCATTTTGGTTAAGAAAAACACTAGAAAACATAAGAATAAATGAATTTTTTCCTTAGAATGATAAATAGTATTTATATATACATGTATATGTACATATACACACATATTTGAGTTGCCATTATTTGTGAAAGTGGTTATATAGAATTCTCTCTAATAAATTTAAGGGAGAAGAAAGGAGGTTTACTCTTACCCTTTCTTTCTATTAGACATAATACTAAAAAGCTAACTGTAGCAATAAAATAAGACAAAAAAGAAATAAGATATAAGCATAGGGAAAGAAGAAACACAATTACTATTTTTTACATGTGCTACTATCTATGTTGCCCTCCCCCAACAGAATATAAACTCCTTAAATGCAGAGGCAATTTTATTTTTGCCTTTTTGTCCCCAGTATAGCCCTTAATAAATGTTTGTTAAATCACATTTCATTGCAATGAATTACATTGATTTGAATTGTGGGCCTCAAAAACTCATTTGTCTCCAAGTTTCAAAGACTGTTGCTTTCTTTTCTAGTGCACTTTAACGAATCAGATGAGTTCATCAATCTTTCTCCAAAACACAAGAAATGAGAAAAATCTGAGTTACTTTACAGAATTAATGAGTTCTGAATTGAGAAGTTGAAGAATACTATGGTAACCTTGTCTCTGTACTTATTAGGCAATATTGGCAATGCAGAAGGCACCTAAGCATTCAATACTTTTTTAATCCCACAGTGAATATACTTATTTCTATAATGACTGTTATCAAGCTATTATTTTAAAATTTTGAAAATTAACCCATTCTCTGTGCTAACAAGGTGGATAATAGCTTCTTAAATCTAAAAATTAATACTATCTAGTGTTTCCTGGATTCCTGTATTTTTTTCCCTATTTCTGTGTTGTATGTTGAGGAAACATTTCTTCATTTTAAAGAAGATAGCTATCTAACTATGTTTTCTTTTTCATTTTAGCTAGTCTGTTTTGGATTTCATTTCAATTTAGATTGTTGCTATCTATTAGACACTTATAATGTCTAAGGCATTTTATTAATCCTAGAGATTCAAAGACAAAAAGAAAACAAAACAAAGTAAAATTCTTGCCCATATGGAGCTTACAATCCTTAATGATAAACAAAATGTGCATACTTATTTATGATGATAAAGGTAACTTCTTCTCACTGAAACAAGTAGCCCACTATTTGTAATTTTCTACTATTTTAATTAATCACCCCCCCCACACACACACATACACATGCACACATCCCTTTTTGTGCTCTCTAGTCACTGTGTTTCTTCCTGGAGTTTTAAAGTAATGACAAAACCAGTGAAACACTAGTTTTGGATTATGATAATATAACTCTTGAACAATTATTTTTTTTTCCTTTACTGCAATTACTTTAAAAGTAGCAGCAGTTGGAACAAGGGAGGGAAAGGAATAAAAAAAAAGAATGCAATGAAAAAACTAAATTAAGATAAGGATTAAAATATTCCAAGTCATTTACAGTATTTTCTTTTTGTCTCAAAATTCCTTCAAAAGAAAACTGACCAAACTTTTTTTGTAGACTTCACATTTCAAACATCAGAAGATGTATATAAAAGAGGCAAAGGAACAGATGTCAGGCTAGTGTTTCTCAATTAGTTAAAATGAACTTATTAAACATCTAGTGGGTGTTAGACTACACACCAGGCATGATTAGGGATGCACAAAAAATAAAAGACATAGGTTCTTTCCTTGTGGAATTAACATAGAATCAAATATTTTATTTCATTATTTGGTGTTTCATTAGGGTGCAAAATTGTAATATTTAGTTATCTTTATCCATGCTAGTTTCTTCTAAAAGAAAGTAAACTTTTTGATTTCAGGTATTGGTTTATTTTAGTCTTTGTAACCCCAGTGCTTTGCACAGTGCCTAACATAAAGCAGACATTTAATGTGTCCTGTTGAAGGAATGACATCAGTTATTTTTCATTTTGGATCAAAAGATATGCTAAGAAGTGGAGCATGCTATAAAGTCTTCTGGGACTTAACAAAATGCCATATCATAAATTATGGTCACACAGAAATACCATGATTCCCTTATTCAAAGACCAGGCTAACTATCTTCTGAGTTTCATTAATAAAAGGCTGCCCACATGATATTGATGTTTTTTCATCCATAGAAATTTCAGAAATATTGAGACATTCCAATCAATGGCAGTATATGTGCTTCATAGTTTTGGGCTACTAGAGTCCTATAACCTCTGACAGAGTCAAGCCTAAGGGAATGTAGGAGACCCAGAGATGATGCTAAGGTTATAACTGTCATGGTCTTTGAGAAATACAGTCACCTTCACCATTCCTTTCAGCCTTTTATGGATCCAAGACCTTCATTCACCTTCAGAATAGGCAAGGAAAATAATCCTCTTCAAGGGACACATAAAAATCACAAACACATTCATTCAGGAACAGTCATTCAGGCAACCAGATTCTACAAATCCACCTTATTGTGGCTCAAAAAATTTCTCATTTGGCTTTCTTCTGCCCCCTCATTCCAAGAAAAAACTGTTCTCCAACTCTAATGGAACTGGTCAACCTAAAAAATAGCACCAACACTGGGTATCTCTGCATTTATATGCTATCTATATAGGAAGCCACCAGGAGGGAGAAAATCTAGTACACTTTAGAAGCAATTATTGTCTTCCCACCCTCAAAGATCAACTGTCCTGCTTCTATTTATGGTAACTGTTCAAGGAATGTATATACAGATCAAATACAAGATTTCTCAAAATCAACTAATCAATGATTATTTATTAAGTAATTACTACGTGGCAGACATTCTGATAGATTCTGGAGATACAAATACAAAGATAGAAACAATTTCTACTCACAAGCAGCTTCCATTCTAATGGAAACAATGATGAAAAAATTAACATAAGTGAGTATAGGAAATAAATATAGAATAGGCGAATATAAGTTAATAAGAGAGAGGGAGAGAGAGAGAGAGAGAGAGAGAGAGAGAGAGAGAGAGAGAGAGAGAGAGAGAGAGAGAGAGAGAGAGCATAAAAAGCTTCATGTGGGTGGTACTTGAAATCTCTTGAAGGAAAGAGAGTGATTCAATGAGGTAGAAGAATGGAGAGAACATCTCTGGCATGGGGGAATAACCTCTCTTTGGAATAAAAAAAATACTGTACTCATTCTAACTAGTAAAAGGACATAGCATGACTTGATGTGACAAAATTATGACATGACAATATAGCGTAAAATGGCATAATACACCACAAAACTAAAATGACAAAGTAGAAAAGCCCATAGTATCTTTGGCCACTATCATTAAACAACTGGGGTTGTGTATTTCCATCATCAAGGATAATCTCAGCACTTGTTTGGGAGCTCTCCTGAGAATTTTTTATTCCCAATTTCAGAAAATCTATCTCAGGCCAGATAATTGCCAAAACAAATAGACTTCACCTTATGAGGGTTGATGTCTGGGTGTAGAAGTTTTACAAATGCATTTCAGCTCACACTGTTTAAAACTGCCCCTCTAATGACGTGTAGTTACAAAGTAAACAATTCATTTTTGTTTTAGATGAGCATTTAGACTGCAGAAATGGAAAGTTAATGAATTTTCCTGCTGCCAAATAGAATCTCCATGTGATTTGAAGGGTTTTCTTGAATTCCTATTTATTTACTTCAGTTATCTAATTGGGAGCAAAAATATTTACAGAACTAGGACCCTTGTGGATCATAAAGGACCTGCTTTGTGCTTGTCTTGACAATCTAGGTCAAATAAAAATCTCCACCACCACCACTCCCCCCCAAAAAAAGAAACTGAATATAATAATAAGAACATTTTATTGCTTATGAGGTTGGCAAAGAGTTGCATCTTGTGTGGTCTTCATAAAAGTGAGCTAACTATTCTCATTTTATAGGGGAGGAAATTGAGACAGAAAATGGTAAGTGACTTGCCCAGGGTCACACAGCTACTAAATATCTGAGCCAGAATTCAAGGGCAACGTCTTCCTGACTAAAAGTCTAACATTCTATTTACTAAAACACCTATTATCATGAAATGAAAAAGATATATCATAAAAATAAATATGTATATTATTGTAAATATACTAAGTGTGAGAGGGAATGGGAAATGCTATTTGAATTTGATCAGGTATTTTAAAGAAGTTTCATTCCCAAACTCGTGTTTTAGTAAGAGAATCATACATGGCAAAATTATTCAATTATAATATACTAGTTCTAGGCAATGAAACTACATGCCAAATGCTTTTTTAACCTTAAAGTATAAAAGAAGCTTCAATTAATTACATTTTTTATTATTTTATTATTATTATTATTAATAGTAGTAGTAGTAGCAGCATCAATAGCAATACTACTATTACTGTTGCTCTTTTGCTGCTGTTACTACTACTACTATTACTACTACTACTACTACTACTAGTAATACTACTACATGATATGAAAAGACCATAATCCTTTCTTATTTGAAAAACAAAGCCTCAAGTATAACAGTAATCATTTACCGAATTTTTTGTTTGGAAATGAATGGGTAGATATTGTTTTTTGTACTTTGTTCTCAAGGAGGACCAATGACCTAAGGATGGTAGTATTTTGATTTGCAAGTGAATTGGATTTAAGTGAGGCAGGGCTATGGATGGATGAATGGATGGATAGACAAATGAAATATATTTATTAAGCACTTACTGATTACCAAGTGCTGTGCTAAGCAATGGATATATAAATATCAAAAAGGACCAACAGCCCCTGCCTTCAAAGAACTTATACTCAAAAGGAGAGACAACAGAGAAAGGAAAGTGTTGGCCAAGGACGGGAGTTATGATATAAATTACAAAGTTGGTGATTGTAACACAGAGAGTACATTAACATGTATGGGCAATGTTGATTTGACATTATTGTATTGTTGATTTGACTACAGTTCTTAGAGCAAGAGATGAAAAGTGGATAGGAAAAAGTGTTTGGGGAATCAAATTTGAGTGAATGATATAGATACACCCATCTCTGCAATGATACCAAAAAGTACAGAGCAATATGACTTACATAAAGTCTACAATCACTTATCAGTCATATCCAGAACTATTAATTGATTATAGAAATTTCAATATTCTATTGAGTGCTGAAAATAAACAAAACCAGTGGTGTGCTAGAACCAGCTCAAATTGGCTAAGCTGATAATTGAATTTGTAGTGTGAGCATTACACTTCAGTTATTTCCCAGAAAAAACAAATCGGAACTTGATTTACTTATTTATTCTCTTGACTTAAGAGACAGAAAAACTTAATCTGATTATACTCAGTGTGTGCTGCGTAAACATATGTGGTATATGTATATATGTGTATGTATATATATGTGTGTGTGTGTGTGTGTGTGTATGTGTGTTTATGTGTGTGTGCATTTGTGTATGTGTGTCTGTGTGGTTTTGGGGAGATTATTGATTGTTAAACATTTATTAACACACCACTGAGCAGAGCACAATTTAGGTACTTGTTGAGATAAAAAGTTATGTAAGACATTGTTACCATGGTGTTATCAAGCTTATAGTCAAGTTGGAAAGCATAACATAAATAAATAAGAAAACTATGAAATGTCAGGAAAATTAAATGAAGCAATGTGAAATAGTTAAAAGAGCTATGATGAAAGATTCCGAGGATTTGGGATTATATGTTGGCTCTACAAGGACTATGATTGATTTCTGCTTGATTCTTCTGAGCTTCAACTTCCTTATCTTTAAAAATAACTAAAATTAGTTTAGACGATCACTGGAGTGATCTTAGATATGGTTACTCTATGACTGGTAACCTCAAGTCCTAAGAGATGGACAAGTAAAGTGTTTCATGAGTTCCAAGTGGTGATAGTGGAACTTCCAAATGGATAAATGAAGGCAGGCTTCCTGGAAGAGGTTATATTTGAATTGGAATTTCTGGAATGGGTAGGGATTCAACAATGATTATTGGCATTACAATGTAGGCTACTGAAAATAAAGTTTTTTTTTTTTATAGGATGCAGCCCATTTAGCTCTTTTCTTGCAATAAATTTTGAACTTCATTTTATCTTGAACTCAAATGGACTAGACAGGAGAAACCATATAAACTGCATATCTTACAAAAGTATAAGGCACATCAATAGACACTTTGATGCCATTGAGGCTAATCAAGACATAATTGACACTAAGAGACACTCTGAAAGTCCCTAATATTTTTTCATTTATATCTGAGAGTTGCTTAAACAGATGATAGGTCTTTCTAGAGTTTGGAAACATCAAAAACAATAAAAGAAATTACATTCAAACCCTGAAGCTTATAATTGAATGTTTAGAACACAACTAGGAGCAAATGAATTACTATCTGGAGGAAACACCTTTTGTAAACTTCAATAAGATCTGTAGACAAATTAAATTACCCTGTATATCAAAAAGGAACATTAGTCAATTCTCTAGGTTAGTACTCCCCCTCCCACTATGAAAATCAATAGGACCAAAGGATCATAAATATCGAGCTGGAAGGGATTCATTAGAACTGCAAGAAGTCATTGAATGAGATTCTATAATCTTACTGGTGAGGAAACTGAGAAAGAGAAGGAAGGAGGGAGTGAATGTGTGAGTGAGGGAAAAAGACAGAGAGAGAGAAAGAGAGTGAGGAGAGAAAGAGAGAGAGAGAGAGAGAGAGAGAGAGAGAGAGAGAGAGAGAGAGAGAAGATACATATTTATATCATATTGGATAGACTTCATGTGGCAGAGACGTGGGAGGACTCAAATACAAGTCATACAGATGGGAAGGCATGGATGAATTGTTTCCTGTGCCAATGGAGAAAGTACCCACATCCATGAGCTTACAGATCCATTGGAGCACTGAAATACCTAAGGATTACAAAGCACATTATGAATTCCAAAATCAAACAGATAACACTAGAATACCTAGAATACAAGAAAGCGTGTAAAGTTGGTGCAAAGCAATTTCTTTACAAACCAACCACAAGGTGTGATTAATTCTTTAATCAATTTGACAGAAATATAGGGCTTTGGCCATTGAATAAAGAAAAATTTGCATCATAAAGGAAATATTATTTGTTTGGATTTGTGCCTGTATCTGTATATAATACAATCTCTATAAAATATATTTCTACTATATGTATATATGTGTGTGTAAGTGTATATATACACACAAATACATGCATGAACACATACATATACATATGAGTATACAGAAATATATGTATAGAATAAATTTCTCTCTATATAGAATGGAACATATAAAATATGTAGAATATTTATATATACATATATTGATATATATGCGTATGTGTACATACTCTCTCTGTAAAAAACTATATAGTTATATATATATAAATGTATATGGCTATACATAACTATATATGACTATATAGCAGTATATAACCAAATATAGTTACATTATACACAGTTATATACAGTTACATACATAACATATAGCTAATATATTACATATGTATATATGTATGTGTATATATGTATGTGTATGTATATACATACAGACACACACACACATATATATATATATATGTATATATATATTGCCTTAAAAAAAGAGACTATGACAAATGTCAAAGGAGGTCCAAAAAGCCAATGGGGAGAATGTTGTCTTAAAAGCAGAATTGGTCAAATGAAAAAGGAGGCAAAAAATTCGCTGAAGAAAAAACATCCTTAAAAAGTGCAATTGGACAAATGTAGAAGGATGTACAAAAGCCCACTGGAGAAAATAATTCCTTAAAAATTAAAATTGAGCAAATGGAAGCTAATGATTTTATGAGAAATCAAGAAACAATAAAACAAAATCAATGGAATGAACAAATAGCAGACAATGTGAAATATCTCACTGAAAAACATTTGAGGGGGTGGAGCCAAGATAGCGGAGTAGAAAGACTCATGTATGCTAGCTCTGAACCCACAGCCCATATATGTCCTGCAAGAAGAATTCCCCAAAAATTCTGGATCACTGAAAGGCATGCAGAAACACAGTGGAAAAGATGTCCGTTCCAGAGAGCCCTGGAGAGCTGTCCCCAGGGTCTGTCGTGGCCCGGAAAGCAGAGTCCACCCCTTAGCTGCCCTGGCCACACGGTGGAGAGAAGCAGATCCAAGCAGGCTTCAGGGACGGAACCTCCGGTGGCCGGGAAGGTCCCTCCGGCCACAGACGCTACAGGTCAGTGAGAGAGACGTCTGGGCTGGCTGAGAGGGGAGCGGGGTGTCTCCGTGACTCAGGCCCCCTTGGGAGGCAGCGGCAGAGGCAGAAGAAGCAGCCTGGGACAGCAGGCAGCAGGGGGCAGAAGTTCAGGTCTCTGCATAAACCCCCTGAGGGAACTGAGCCAGGGAGACGACCCTGCCCCCACCCACTCCATTACTGAAGGTCTCTGCATAAAGCCACTGGGGGAAATGAGCCTGGGAGGCAGCCCTGCCCCCACCCCAGCACCAGAACTTAAGCTCACATTGAATAGCAGCTGCACCTGCCGCCGAAAGCCCATTTGAATCTCAGACCCCAAGCACTAGCTGGATGGATGTAGGCGGAGGTAGACAGGAATCTCAGAAGTCAAGTAACTGGCTGGGAAAATGCCCAGAAAAGGGAAGAAAAATAAAACTATCGAAAGCTATTTTGATGGGGTTCAGATGTTCCCGCCTTTCAATTCTGATGATGAGGAAATATTCTTACCATCAGGGAAAGATGTGGAGGTCCGGGCCACTGTATCCCAGACATCCCAGGGGGATGTCTGGTGGGCTCAGGCCATGGAAGAGCTCAAAAAGGATTTTGAAAATCAAGTTAGACAGGTGGAGGAAAAACAGGGAAGAGAAACGAGAGAGATGCAAGAAAAGCATGAAAAATGGGTCAACACCTTGGTAAAGGAGACCCCAAAAATGGTGAAGAAAATAACACCTTGAAAAATAGGCTACCTCAACTGGCAAAAGAGGTTCAAAAAGCCAATGAGGAGAAGAATGCTTTCAAAAGCAGAATTAGACAAATGGAAAAAGAGGTTCAAAAGCTCACTGAAGATAATAGTTCTCTCAAAATTAGAATGGAACAGATGGAGGCTAATGACTTTCTGACAAACCAAGAAATCCCAAACAAAACCAAAAGAGTGAAAAAATGGAAGAGAATGTGAAATATCTCATGGGAAAAACAACTGACCTGGAAAATAGATCCAGGAGAGACAATTTAAAAATGGGACTACCTGAAAGCCATGATCAAAAACAGAGCCTAGACATCATCTTTCATGAAACTATCAAGGAAAACTGCCCTGATATTCTACAACCAGAGGGCAAAATAAGTATTTAAGGAATCCATTGATCACCGCCTGAAAGAGATCCAAAAAGAGAAACTCCTAGGAACAATGTGGCCAAATTCCAGAATTCCCAGGTCAAGGAGAAAATATTGCAATCATCTAGAAATAAACAATTCCAGTATTGTGGAAATACAATCAGGATAATACAAGATCTAGCAGCTTCTACCTTAAGGGATTGTAGGGTGTGGAATAGGATATTCCAGAAGTCAAAGGAACTAGGACTAAAACCAGGAATCAAAGCAACCAAGAATCACCTACCCAGCAAAACTGAGTATAATACTTCAGGGGAAAATATGGTCTTTCAGTGAAACAGAGGACTTTCAAGCATTCTTGAGGAAAAGACCAGAGCTGAAAAGAAAATTTGACCTTCAAACACAAGAATGAGAAGAAGCATGAAAAAGTAAACAGCAAAGAGATGTCATAAGGGACTTGCCAAAGGTGAACTGTTTACATTCCTACATTGAAAGACAATATTTGTAACTCTTAAAACTTTTCAGTATCTGCTTAGTTGGTAGGACCACACACACACACACACACACATAAACACACTCATGCACACACACATGTACACACATGCTTGTGCACACACATACACACATGCACGCACATACAGGGGCAGAGAGCATAGAGTGAATTGAATAGGATGGGACCATTATCTTTAAAGAAATTAAGGTAAATGGTGAGAGAGAAATGGAGGGGGAGGAAAGAGGGTGAAATGGAATGGAGTAAATTATCTCTCATTCAAGAGGCAAGCAGGAGACTTTTTAGTGGAGGGAAAAAGAGGAGAGCTGAGAAAAAAAACATGAAGTTTACCCTCATCACATTCGGGGAAGGAGGGATGGGGAGAATTTGGAACTCAAAGTTTTAGAAATAGCTGTTTAGTATTGTTCTTGCTACTAGGAAATAAGAAATACAGTTAATGGGGAATAGAAAGTCATCTGGCCCTCCAGGACAAAAGAGAAGATGGGGACAAGAGAAGGGAGGGATGATAGAAGAGAGGGCAGATTGGTGATAGGGAAAATTAAAATGCTCGGTGTATTGGGGTGGGGGGAGGCGATAAAAGGGGAGAAAATTTGGAACCCCAAATTTTGTGAAAATGAATGTAAAAAGTCAAATAAATAAATTTATATTAAAAAAATTAAAAAATTAAAAAAAATAAATGATGAGTAGGATGCTCTTAGAAAAATCTGGAAAGACTTTTGCATGAACTAATACAAAGTGAAATTTACAGTGTACAAAGTCACAGTGATATTGTAAGTTGATCAGCTACGAATGACTTAGTTATTCCCAGCAATAGTGATCTAAGACAACTGAAGAGTTTATGATGAAAAATGTTAAGTATCCTCAGAGAAAGAACTGATGGTATCTCAAAACAGATTGAAGCACAGTTTTTGAAAAAATATTTCTTGAGAATTTACTTTTTGGTCTATGTTTTCTTTTGCTACATTAATAGATATGTTTCCATAACTACACATGTGTAAATCCTATCAAATTGCTTGCCTTCTCAAAGTGAAGAAATGGAGGGTGGAAAGGATAGAATTTGGCATTCAAAGTTTTAAAAAGGAACTTTTAAAATTGTTTTTGCATGTAACTGGGGAAAAGTAAAATATTAAATGAAGGGAAAAAATAAATGGGGACCCAGTGTAAAGAAAAATCTCCCTGTGTATCAAATTCTCATAACAGATTGAATTTCCTTTGTGTTACATTTGAAGGTATATATTAAAATAAAAATATTACAAGTAATTGGCACAGTGTCTTGCACATAGTAGGAACATAATAAATGCCAGTTGTCTGACTTATAGACACATTAAGCCTATATCAACTCTAAACACTTTGACATATTAATTCATTCATTCCTTAGTAGAAAGTGAGATTCTCAGGGATATTTTGAAGAAATCTCCTTATATCTTTTTTTAAACAGTTATTTTTCCAAGTGTTGTTTCAAAAAAATGGACACTGTTTTAATAAGGAAAATCAAATGCTACTGAAGGTTTTTCTGCTTTTCTTCTTGATGATGAGAATGAAGGAATCATTTAGAAGTACTAACAATTTAACTTTATACTAGCTCTTACTCTGTCTCTCTGCCTCACAGAGTTGGAAGTTGTCAAGTATCTCTCTTGCTGCTGCAAAAGGTTTTGATGCCTTGAGATTCTGAACTTAAGTACTATACCTATAAAGAAGGTTTTGAAGTTAGGGGGAAATATTTATTATGAGTTAGAATATTATTTCCTACTTAAATCTGAAAAAAGAAGCAAAGTTAGCTTAAACAATGATTTCTTTTATTTAGGATTTTATTTTTCTACTGTTACATGTAAAAGCAATTTGCAACCTTTGTTTTTAAAAGTTTGAGTTCCAAATTCTCTCCTTTCTCCACTGAGATGGAAAGTAATTTAATATAGCTTATACATGTGGAATCATGCAAAGCATTTCCATTAAGTGTTCTTGTGAAAGAAACACTGACCAAAAAAAGCCTTCAAGAAAAACAAAACTGAAATATGTATACTTCAATCTGTATTCAGACACCATCAGTTCTTTCTTGGGAATGGATAGCATTTTTCATCATAAATCGTTCAGAGTTGTCTCGGGTCATTGTGTTACTGAGTATAGCTAAGTCACTCACAGCTGAACATCTTACAATACTGCTGTTACTTTGTATACAATACAGTTCACTTTGCATCAGCTTATGTAAGCCTTTCCATTTTTTTCTGAAAACATCCTCTTCTTTATTTCTTATAGCGCAATAGTATTTCAGCACAATCACATGCCACAGTTTTTTCAACCATTCCTCAATTGATGGGTTTGGGGGTTTTCCCTCGGTTTCTAATTCTTTCTTTACTCCCAGAAAGAACTGATTATATATCTATACGTATACACATACATATATACAATGTATATGTATGTATGCATGCATATGTGTAGGTATATATGTACATATGTATACATGTGTATACATATATGTATATGTATATATGCGTGTATTATATACATACCCATATACACACATACATATATGCATACATATACACACATACACACATTACTTAGAGGGCCTTTTTCTTTTCATTTTTTAACTTTTTGGGGATATGGACCTAGTATGTGTGTGTGTGTTCTTCCTTCATTGCTGAAGAAGACCATCAGAGAAATGATGACATGACTTGCACTTAATCTTGTTTTGAATGAGGGAGGGCTGTACAGGTAATCAGCCTCATTTCTCCTCCAGAGCCATCTGAATCCAGTCACCAGATATTCATCAGGATGACTGGAGATGACCCAGGATGAGGCAATTGGGGTTGAATGACCTGCCCAAGGTCACACAGCTAGTGAATGTCAAGTGTCTGAAGTGAAATTTGAACTCAGGTCCTCCTGACTCCTGCACTGGTACTCTATCCACTGCACCACTAGCTGCCCCTTCTAGTATGGTATTGCTAGATCAAAGAGTATGCATGGTTTTATAGCCCTCTGGCATAGTTCTAAATTGCTGTACAGAATGATTGAATCAGTTCACAAATCTATAATGTCTTAATTTTCCCATATCCCCTCCAGCATTTGGCATTTTCTTTTTCTGTAATACTAGTCATTCTAATAGATATGAGGTAGTACCTCAGAATTGTTTTAATTTGCATTTTCCCAATCAATAGTGAGTTGGAGTATTTTTTCATATGTCTATAGATAAATTTGATTACTTCATCTGAAAACATATCTTTTGATCATTTGGCAAATGGCTCTTATTTTATAAATTTGATTCAGTTCTCTATATGTTTGAAAAATGAGGCATTTATCAGAGGAATTGCTTCTAATTTTTTCACAGTTACTGTTTCTAACTGTATTTCCCTCTTGTCCATTCCTCTGTTTATACTATTCTCTTTTTCTCTCTCTTCTTTTATCCTGCCCCTCATCAAAAATGTTTTGCTTCTGAGAACCACCTCCTCCAATTTGCCGTCCCTTCTATTGCCACCACTTTTTCTCATCACCTTCCCCTCTCATAAGGTAAGATAGATTTCTCTGCCCAATTGAGTATGTATGTTACTCCCTCTCTGAGCCAATTATTATGAGAATAAAGTTCACTCACTCACCCTCATGTCCTCCCTTCCCCTCTACTGTAAAAGCTTTTTCTTGCATCTTTTATATGGAATAACTCAACTTATCCAACTTACCCTTTTCTCTTTCTCCATGTACATTGCTCTCACCCCTTATTTTTCTTTTTAATAGCATCTTTTCATATTCAATGTACACCTATGTTCTCTATCTATACATACTCCTTCTAAGTGCCCTAATGATGAAAAGCTTCTTAAAATTTGCAAGTATTATCTTTCCATGAAGGAATATAAACAGCTTAAATTTATTACTTCCCTTAAGATTTTTCTTTCTATTTTTTACCTTTATATGCTGGAGTCTTGTATTTGAAAGCCAAATTTTCTATTCAGTTCTCTTCTTTTCATCAAGAATGCTTGCAAGTTCTCTTTTGCACTTAATGTTATTTTTCCCCTTAAGGAGTATACTCAATTTTTCTGGGACTGTGATTCACAGTTATAATCCTAGTTCCTCTGCCATGTGGGAATATCTTGTTATTTGTCCCCTGATCCTTTAATGTAGAAGATGCTAAAGATTGTGTTGTTATGATTGTGGCTTCATGATATTTGATTTTTTTTCTTCCTGGCACCTTGAAATATCCTCTCTTTGAACTGGGAGCCTTGGAATTTGGTTGTAATACCCCAGGGAGTTTTCATTTGGGGATCTCTTTCAGGAGGTGATTGGTGGATTTTTTCAATTTTGATTTTATCCTCTCATTCTAGAATAAAGGGCAGATTTATTAGGTAATTTCTTGGAAGATTATGTGTGTTTATTTATCAAGGCTGTCAGAAAGTCCAACATTCTTTAAATTTTCTCCCCTTCATCTATTTTTCAGATTAGTTGCTTTTCCAATGAGATATTTCATATTTTCTTTAATTTTTTATTCTTTTGGTTTTGTTTTATTGTTTTTTGATTTCTCATCAAGTTATTAGCTTACATTTGCTCAATTCTATTTTTAAGGAATTATTTTCTTCAGTAAGCTCTTGTACTTCCTTTTCAGAATAAACAGTAATGGATAAATATTTAAATATTCTCCAAAATTCCCCTCTCTCATATAATGTCTACTTCTTCAATTACCTCACTATTATGAAATCTACTTTTCCTTTCTATTATGATCTTTATCCTTGGGTAGTCCAAGACTCATCTATACCAATCTGGGGTCAATTTCCAAGATGAGTGGGCTACTAAGTTAGAATTCCATCCTGCTGATTCTAAGTCATGGATAATTCTCACAACATTTATTCTCTGATCTACAATTTTTCCTGAAGTGCCACTTTATCTAATTACTTTTCATTTTACACTTATAACAGTCCAGGAAGGTTGCTTTTATTAATTTTACCTATGGCTTCCATTATTAGAGAAAGAAAAATCAAAGCAAAGGGAAGTAATGTGCTCAGAGTAAAAAAAACTAATAAATGCCTGAGGTCAGATTTTAACTGTATTCTTCCTGATGTCCAGCCCAATTCTCTAGCCACTGTGGAACCTATCTGCCTCCATTTAATTAATTTTCATATACCCCCAAAACTTATAGGATATGTTTCTCTTTCTTCATAAAGCTTTTAGTCCAGTAGAGGTATAGGATGCAAACATAATATTTATAATGCACAATGTTTAGTTCAAGGAGTTATAAGGAAGTACTATGTGAGATCTGTAAAGTGAACTGTTCTGCACTAATAATGAGTGAAGAAAGATATCTTAGAAGAGACAAACATTAAAGATGTGCTGGGAAGGTGACATAAGATGGCAGGGTAAAAGCAGGGACTTGCTTGAACTCTCTCCCAAACCCATCCAAATACCTGTAAAAATGACTCTAAATAAATTCTAGAGATATAGAAACACCATAATCACAGAGTAAAACAAATCCTCAGCCCAAGACAACCTGGAAATTTGACAGGAAGTGTTTATCCACCAGGTAGTGAGTGCAGCATAGTCTGGCATGGGCCGCACAGGCAGAGATGGGCCAGAGAAGGCCTCATTGGCAGCTCTTGCAGTTTCTAGACTTGTCACCCAACAAATGTCCAAAAGGTCAGTGGGAAAACTCTGTGGGACCTGAGTGAAAGAGAAGGAAGTGTTATGGCCTAGTCTGGCTCCAGCTCTAGGGTGGTGACAACTGGCAGCAGCAGCAAGAACAACAGCAGAGGCTACTACAAAAGCTCTGGGCCCACAGATGGTGGGGCATCAATTGACTGATATAAAATCCCTGAAGCCTGGGACAGTACACCCATCCCCACACCCATCTCCACTGGAAGCAGTGTTGATAAACTCTGACCAATCTTGATATAGAGGTAAAAAGTCAAGTATTTGGTTGGGAAGATAGTAAACACTGCAAAAGAACTCAGACCACAGAATCTTACTTTGATAATAAGGAAAATCAGGGCATACAACCAGATGAGGACAGCAAAGTCAAAGTTCCTACATCAAAAAGCTCCAAGAGGAATATGAATTGGTCACAGGTCATGGAGGAGCTCAAAAATGATTTTGAAAATCAAGTAAGAGAAGTACAGAAAAAAAACTGGGAAGAGAAACAAGGATGATTAAAGAAAATCAAGAAAATTGAGTCAAAAACTTCCTAAAAGACATCCCCCAAAATACTGAAGAAAATAACATCTTAAACAATAGACTAACCCAAATAGCAAAAGAAATCCAAAAAGTCCATGAGAAAAATGTCTTAAAAAGCAGAATTGGCCAAATGGAAAAGAAAGATCAAAAACTCATTCAAGAAAATAATTCCTTCAAAATTAGAATGGAGCAGATGGAAGCTAATGACTTTATGAGAAATCAAGAAATTATAAAACAGAACCAAAAGAATGAAAAAAATAGAAGTCAATGTGAAGTATATCAATGGAATAACCAGTGCCCTGGAAAATAGATCCAGGAGAGATAATTTAAAATTCATTAGACTACCTGAGATCCATAATAAAAAAGAGCACAGATATCATCTTTCAAGAAATTATCAAGGACAACTGCCCCAATATTCTAAAACCAGATGGTAAAATATAAATGAAAAAATATATAAAAAAAGAGATCCTAAAAGGAAAACTCCTAGAAATAATGTAGCCAAAGTCGAGCATTCCCAAGTCAAGGAGAAAATATTGCAAGGAGACAGAAAAAACCAATTCAAATATTGTGGAAATACATTCAGGATAACATAAGATCTAGCAGCTTCCACATTAAGAGATTGAAGGACTTGGGATATGATAATCTGGAAGTCAGAGGTGCTAAGACTGCAATCAAGAATCACCTACCCAGCAAAACTGAATATAATCCTTCAGGGAAAAAAATGTCATTCAGTGATACAGAGGACTTTCAAGCACTCATGATGAAAAAAACCCAGCTGAATAGAAAATTTGACTTTTAAATACAAGAATCAAGAGAAGCATGAAAAGGTAAACAAGAAATAGAAATCATAAGAGACTTATTAAAGTTGAACTGTTTACATTTCTACATGGAAAGATGATATGAGTAACTCATGAGACCTTTCTGAGCATTAGGGCATTTGGAGGAAATATATGATAGATATGATAGATAGAAAAATAGATAGATAGATATATGGACTTAGATATATAGATAGATAGATAGATAGATAGATAGATAGATAGATAGATAGATAGATAGATAGATAGATAGATGGCATAGGGCTAGCTGAATATGAAGAGATAACATCTAAAAATAAAATTAAGGAGTGAGAGAGGAATACATTGAGAGAAGAAAAAAGGGAAAGTTAGAATGGGGTAAATTATCTCACATAAAAGGGACAATTAAAAGATTTCACAATGGAAGGGAAGAGTGGAGAGGTGAGAAGGAATAAGTGACCCTTACTCTCAGTAGATTTGGCATAAGGAAGAAATATCATACACCGTCAACTGGGTATCTTATCCTACAGGAAAGAAGGGGATAAGGGGGAGCGATGATAAAAGGGAGGACAGATTAGGGGAGGGGGTAGTCAGAAACAAACACTTTAGTAAGGGACAAAGTCAAAGGAAAAATAGAATAATTGGGGGATGAAGTAGGACGGAGGGAAATATAGTCTTTCCCAACATGAGATGTTTTGCATAACTACACATGTATGACCTATATTGAATTGCTTGTCTTCTCACTGAGGGTGGGTGAGGGGGGAAGAAGGGAGAGAATTTGGAACTCAAAGTTTTAAAAACAAATGTTAAAATAATTGTTTTTATGTGCAACTGAGAAATAAGATGTATTCAGTCAATGAGGTATAGAAATCTATCTTTTTCTTCAAGAAAGCAAAGGGGAAAGGGATAAGGGGGTGGGGATGATAAAAAGAAGGGTAAACTTGGGGGAGGGATAGTCAGAATTCATGCCATCACAGAGTCAGGGTAGAGGTAGAGGAAAGATGATGAGAAAATTTGGAACTCAAAATCTTGTGATAATGAATTTTGAAAACTAAAAATAAATAAATTAAAATTTTAAAAAAGATGTTTTGGATAGTCAGACAAGGGAAAGGGGTGATGTAGTTTCACTTGACCCTCTTTGTCCCCATTCTCCATTGGCCACACACTCTTTCTACCCAGCAATGTGACTTGACTAGCTATCAAATAGCCACAGAGAATCATTTTTCTCTCTGCTTTTATGTGCTACCTTCAGGTAGCTTCAGTATTGTAGGGAGACTGGTGCACCTGTCATTGATAATGACATTAACTGCTCTCTTTCTATCCCAGGAGCTCAGCAGCCCTGACTTTCTGATTGTGGTAACAATCATTTCCTCTATGTTCCCTGTGATCTCATGTTCTTTAAAATTCCATTTCACAAAAGTTGGAAATATATCTCTATCTATCTATCTATCTATCTATCTATCTATCTATCTATCTATCTATCTATCTATCTATCTATCTATACACATATACATGTATATGTATATACACACACACACACACATATATACCCATATATAAACACACATACATTTATATATATACACACATATACATATACATATATGAACACACTGTTGGATAGAAAAATAAATTTGTATGTATCTTCATAATAAATTAACACATGTATTTGTATTAATAATTAGAAAATAGGCAGATCCCACGACAGAAAAGTTGAGAAGGAAACCCTGGGTGATCTGAAGCAGCAGCAACACTGTGGAATCTGAAACATATCAGCCCAGGATGGGAGCCCAGTGAAACTGAGTGAGAGGGAACCATAGGAGCCCAGGTAATTGCAGTGGCTGTTCCTGAGATTATCAGCCCCCAAATCAAATGTTTATAAGTAACCTACTTGAACTTCCCTTATTGACCTTGAAAAACTCAGAGAATATATTCCCAGGAAAAATCCTGGAACAGCGGCATCAGCCTAGGGGTAAACAGTCTCAGCCCCTGAGGCTAGGAAAATTACAAAGGTGTGGGGGCACTCTTGCTGTGGCTGAAGGGACCTGGGCAGGACCAGAGCTGTCCCAGATACCCCCTAGCTCAGCTAACCCGAAGGAGATCCTGAGCCTCAGGTGGGTAGAACCACAAAATTGTCAACACCAACATGCCAGGAATGCCTCAGCACAGCCAGGGGAATAGGGAATACATTAGTACAATTGAGTTTCACTAACCACCTGTGCTCAGGAGACCTCTTGTGGCCAGACCACCCCTCACCTACACTTAGCACAGCTAGCTCCAGGATAACTCAGAGGAAACTCAGAAAGACTTCACCTGGCCTTTGCTTTGGCAGATTAACCAGGTCAGCACCAGTTAACCAACATCATTCTAGATTCTAAGTGAAAGAATCAGAGGCCACAACACAAAGCCTCAAGTTCTAAGTGCAAGAACAGTGAGACAGAGCCCCATGTGCCACAGAAGCAGAGATACACTTTAAAAGCCAGGAAAAGGGTGATCATCAAGAGTAAGAAGCCAACCAGAAAAAGTTAAAACAAACCATTTTTCTATGGGGGCAAGGATCAAAACAAGAATACCAAGGAGGTCAGAATTGAGAATGTACTCCCATCTGAAACTTCAGAAGGGACTATGAACTGTTTTTAAACCCAAAGAGCACTACTGGAAGAGTTCAAGAAGGATTTGCAAAGCCAGATTAGGGGAGTAGAAGAAAAACTGGCCAATGATTTTCAAAATATGAAAAAAAGAATTCATGGAAGTATTTAAAAGGAAAATCGGACTCATAGAAAAGGAAGCACAAAACCTAACTGGGAAAATTGGACAAATGGAAAAGGAAGCAAAAAAAAACTAATTGGTAAAATAACTCTTTTAGAGGAAAAATTGAACAGATAGAAAAGGTGAGGCAAAAGTTAACTGAAGAAAACAATTTGATAAAAATTAGAATTGGGCAATAGAAGCTATGAGACATCAAGAATCAGTCAAACAGAATCTAAAGAATGAAAAGATAGAAGAAAATGTAAATATCTATTTGGAAAAAGAACTGACCTGGAAAATAGATCCAGGACAGAAAATTTGAGAATTGGTCTACCAGAAACATATAATTAAAAAAAAAGAGCCTGGACAATATCTTCCAGGAAATCATCAAGGGAAACTTGCTGAAAGTCATAGATCCAGAGGGCAAAATAGGCAAAAGAATCCACTTTTCATCTCCTGAAAGAGCTCCCAAACTGAAAACACCAAGGAACATCGTTGCAAAATTCCAGAAAAATCAAGTGAAAGAGAAAATACTGCAGGAAGCCATAAAGAAACAATTCAAATACTGAGGAACTAAAGTCAGGATCACATAGGATCTTACAAATTTTACATTAAAAGATAGAAGGAATTGGAATATGATATTCTGCAAGGTAAAGGAGCTTGAACTACAACAAACCATCAATTACTCAGCAAAACTGAGCATAATATTTCAGGCAAGAAGATGGACATTCAATGAAATGAGGGATTTCCAGACATTCATGATGAAAGACCAGGGCACAACAGAAAATTCACTCTTCAAATATAAGTCTCAAGAGAGGCAACAAAACATAAACAGGGGAAAAAACTTGTCTTTCAATCTGTTCAAACTATTTAGATCCCTATAAAGACAGTTGTTACTTGTTAATCTTGAGAACTGTATATTTATTATGATACATAAAAGGGATATACATGGATAGAGGATGTGGGTATAAAGTTAATGATGTGATGATAAAAAACGTGATTTAAGGGTGCAAAGGGATTGTAGCACGAGATGTGAAAAGGAGACAGAAAAAGGTAAATTACATCACAGGAAGAGGCACAATAGCATATTAGAGTAGAGGGAAAGGGAGGAGCAAAATGATCATTGTTTGAGATTTACTCTCAACTGATTTGTTTCAAGGAGGAAAAAAAACTCAGTTAAGTATAGAAATCTAACTAGCTCTACAGGCAGTAGGAGGGGAAAGGGAAAACAAAGGAGGGGAGGCTAAAAAGGAGGGAAGAAGTAGTAAGGGAAAAGGGCATTAAAGGCAGGGGACTGAAAGAAGGGAGGGAAGACTGAGGGAGGCAGTAAAACTGTATGGTGGAGGGGAAGGAAGAAAGGAGAACTAAAAGCATAAATTGGGGTTAGAAAGGATGGAGGGAAAGACACAGATAGTAATCATAATTGTGAATGTGAAAGGGATGAACTCTCCCATAAAATGGAGATGGATAACAGAATGGGTTAAAATCATAATCCAACAGTATCTTGTTTACAGAAAACACATTTGAAACAAAAGGATACACACAGGGTAAAGGTGAATGGTTGGAGCAGAATATTTTATGCTTCATCTGATGTAAAAAAAATAGGGTAGCAAGCCTATTCTCAGACAAAGCACAAGCAGAAATAGATTTAATCAAAAGAGATAAGAGGAAACTATATCCTGCTAAAAGACATCATAGACTATGAAGCAATGTCATTTCTAAACATATGTGCTCCAAGTAGTATAGTTTCCAAATTCTTAGAGGAGAAGTTAAGGAAGTTACAGGAAGAAATAGATAGCAAAATTATACTAGTGGGGGACTTCCCCTGCCCCTCTCTGAACTTGATAAATCTAATGACAAAATAAACAAGAAAGAAGTTAAGAAGGTGAATAAAAATGCAGATAAGGTAGATATGATAGATCTCTGGAGAAAATTGAATGGGGATAGTAAAGAATATACCTTTTTCTCAGTGGTACTTGGTATACATACAAAAATTGACAGTGGAGTTCATATGGAGGCAGAACCAAGATTGCAGAGTAGAGGGAAGGACCTGTAAAATCTGTCCTTATAACCAATAAAACAGCTATAGAAAATTACTCTAAAGGAATTCTAGAGCAGCAGAAGCCACAAAATGACAAAATGAAAGCAATTTCCAGCCCAAGACAACCTGGAAGGCCAACAGGAAACCCAGACTCAGCCCTGTGTCACAGCAGGGGCAGGAGTGGAGCAGACTTCAGGGGGCAGAATTCCCAGTAGCAGTTTTGGTTCCCAGATTGCTCAACCCACAAATGCCAAAGACAGCTTCAAAGGTGAGGGGGAAAGATCATTCACCTGGGTAAGAAGGGAACATGTTCTGGCTCTGCTTGCAGGAGCCATTGCAGCAGCAACATCCATTTTTGGAGGCATTGGCCTAAAGACTTTGGGGGAATGGAAACACTGTTGTCTGTCTTAACCCTGAACCACAGTCCTGAGGTAAGGAAGCGTGCTGACATAGTGGAGCTGGTGGAGGCTCAGGACAGGGAATTCTACTTGCAGATCCTGGGCACAAAAGCTTGCAGTAGCTCCCAGACCAGAGGGCAGCCCAGGAGAGGAGTAAACTCCTCTCCCTTGACAATGCCACAATGGAGGAACTGAGGACTTACAGGTCCCTGGAGTACACCCTCCTCTTGACAAAGGATTCAAAATTCAAGTAAATGACTGGGAAAATGCCCCCAAAAGGGAAAAAAAAATAAACCTACAGAAAGTTACTTTCTTGGTGAATAGGTAATTTTCTTCCATCGTTACAGATGAGGAAGAACAATGCATGCCATTAGAAGAAGACATAAAAGTTAAGGCTTCTGCATCCAAAGCCTCAAAAATAAATAGGTAATGGTCTCAGGTCATGGAAGAACTCAAAAAGAATTTTGAAAATCAAGTAAGACAAGTAGAGAAAAAATTGGGAAGAGAAATGAGAGCAATGCAAGAAAATCATGAAAAGCGAGTCAATAGCTTGCTAAAGGAGACTCAAAAAATGCTGAAGAAAATACCATCCTTAAAAATGAACTAACTCAAATGGCAAAAGAGGTCTAAAAAGCCAATGAGGTGAAGAATGCAATAAAAAGCAGAATTCGCCAAATGAAAGAGAAGGTTCAAAAGCTCACTGAAGAAAATAGTTCTTTAAAAATTAGAACAGAGCAGATGGAAGCTAATGACTTTATGAGAAACCAAGAAATTTTAAAACAAATCCAAAGAATGAAAAAATAGAAGACAATGTGAAATATGTCATTGGAAAAACAACTGACCTGGAAAATAGATCCAGGAGAGACAATTTAAAATTTATGGCACTACGGGGAAGCCATGATCAAGAAGAGAACCTAGACATCATCTTTCATGATATTATCAAGGAAAATTGTCCTGATATTGTAGAACCAGAGGGTAAAGTAAATATTGAAAGAATCCACTGATCTCCTCCTGAAAGAGATCCAAAAAAAGAAACTCTTAGGAATATTGTTGCCAAATTCCAGAGTTCCAAGGTCAGGGAGAAAATATTGCAAGCAGCTAAAAAGAAACAATTTGAGTATTGTAGAATCACAATCAGGATAACACAAAGTCTAGCAGCTTCTACATTAAGGGATAGAAGGGTTTGGAATATGGTATTCCAGAAGTCAAAGGAATTAAGATTAAAACCAAGGATCACCTACCTAGCAAAATTAAGCATAATACTTCAGGGGAAAAAATTGTCATTCAATAAAATAGAAGACTTTCAAGCATTCTTGATGAAAAGACCAGAGATGAATAAAAAATTTGACTTTCAAACAAAAGAGTCAAGAGAGGCAGGAAAAGGTAAACAGGAAAGAGAAATTCTAAGGGACTTAATAAAGTTGAACTGTTTACACTCTTACATGGAAAGATAATATTTGTAACTCTTGAAACTTTTCTCAGTATTTGGGTAATTGGAGGGATTATACACACACACATACACAGAAACACACACACACACATATACATATACATACATACATACACACACACACATACATATATATATATATATATATATATATATATATATATATATATATATATATATAGACAGAGGGCACAGGGTGAGTTGAATTGGAAGAGATGATATCTAAAAAAATAAAATTAAGGTGTGAGAGAGGAATAAATATATTGGGAGGTGAAAGGGAGAAATAGAATGGGGCAAACTATCTCTCACAAAACAGGCAAGAGAAAAGTTTTTCAATGAAAGGGATAGGATGGGGAGTTGAGAGGGAAAAAGTGAAATCTACTCTCATCATATTTGACTTAAGGAGAGAATAACATGCACACTCAATTTGATATGAAAATCTATCTTACATTATAGGAAAGTAGGGGAAAATGGGATAAGTAAGATGGGGGAATGATGGAAGGGAGAGCAAATGGGAGGAGAGAGTAATTAGAAGTAAATTCTTTTGGGCAGGGACAAGGTCAAAAGACAGAAAACAATGAAGCAGAATAGCATGTAGAGAAATATAATTAGTCTTACACAACATGACTATTATGGAAATCTTTTGCAAAGCTACACATATATAGCCTATTTTGAATTGTTTACCTTCTCAGTGGGAATGGGTGAGCAGGGAGAAAGAGAAAAAAGTTGGAACTCAAAGTTTTAGGAAGGAATGTTGAGAATTGTTTTTGCAGGTAATTGAGGAATAAGAAATACAGGAAATGGGGTATATAAATTTATCTTGCCCTGCAAATAAAGAGAGAAGATGAAGATAAGGGGAGAAAGGAGTGTAATAGAAGGGAAGGCAAATTGGGGAAAGGGCAATCAGAATGCACAGTATTTTGGAGTGGGGGAGGGGAAAGATGGGAAGGAAATTTGGAACTCAACATAGAAATGAATGACTTAAAAAAAATTGACAATGTAATAGGGTATAAAAATCTCACAATACAGTGCAGAAAGGCGGAGATGATCAAAGCATCCTTCTTACATCATACTGCAATAAAAATATATGCAAAAAAATTAAAAAAGGCCATGGAAAGATAATCTAAAAATTAATTTGAAACTAAATAATCTAATTTTAAAGAATGAGTGGGTTAAACAAGAAATCAGAGAAACAATCAACAACTTCATTCAAGAGAATGACAATAATGAGACAATTTACCAAATCTTATGTGATACCTCAAAAGCAATTCTTAGGGGAACTTTTGTATTATTCAATGCCCACATGAATAAAATAGAGAAAGAGGATGTCAATGAATTGGGCATGCAACTGGGAAATCTAGAAAAAGAACAAATTGAAAATCCCCAAGAAAATAGCAAATTAGAAATGCTGAAAAAAGGAGAGATTAATAAAATTGAAATTAAGAAAACTATTGAACTAATAAATAAAACTATGAAATTGTTTTATGAAAAAAATGAAATTGATAAACCTTTGGTCAGTTTGATTACAAAAAGAAAGAAGAGGACCAAATTACCAATATCAAAAATGAAAAATGTGAACTAAACTCCAATGAAGAAGAAATTAAAACAATAATTAGAAATTACTTTTCCCAACTGTATGTCCATAAATTCAACAATGTAAATGAGATGGATGAATATTTTAAAAAATATAAATTGCACAGATTAACAGAAGAAGAAATTGAATACTTAAATAACTCCATCTCAGAAAAAGAAACTGAACAAGCCATCAATGGACTCCTTAGGAAAAAATCTCCAGGGCCAGAAGAATTTACAAGTGAATTCTATCCAATGTTTAAAGAACAGTTAATTCTGATACTGTAGAGACTATTTGAGAAAATTGTCAAGGAATAAGCCCTACTAGGTTCTTTTTATGATACAAATATGGTTCTGATACCTAAACCAGGAAGAGTCAAAACAGGAAAAGAAAATTATAGACCAACTTCTTTAACGGATATAGATGCAAAAATTTTAAATAAATATATTAGCAAAAAGAATACAGCAACTTATAAAGAGAATAATAGATTATGTTCAGGTAGGATTTATACCAGGAATGCAGGGCTGGTTCAATATTAGGAAGTCTGTCTGAATTATTGATCACATCAACAACAAAATTAACAGAAACCACACATTTATCTCAATAGATGCAGAAAAAGCTTTTCACAAAATACAAAACCCATTCCTATTGAAAATACTGAAGAGCATAAGAATAAATGGAACTTTCCATAAAATAATAAGCAGTGCCTACCTAAAACCATCAGCAAACATAATATGCAATAGTGATAAGCTAGATGCATTTCCAATAAAATCAGAGGTGAAACAAGAATGTACATTATCACCACTGTTCTTCAATATGGTGTTAGAAATATTAGATTTAGCAATAAGAATAGAAAAAGAAATTGAAGAATTAGAATAGGCAAAGAAGAAGCTGTTATCGCTCATTGCAGATGACATGATTATATACTTAGAGAATTCCAGAGAATCAAGTACAAAACTATTTAAAATAATAAACAATTTTGGCAAAGCTGGAGATTATAAAATAAAACCAGAAAAATCATCTGCATTTCTATATATTACTAACAAAACCCAACAGCAAGAAATAGAAAGAGAAACCCCATTTAGAGCTATGGTAGACAATATAAAATATCTGAGAATCTACCTGTCAAAACAAACCCATGAACACAATTACAAAACACTTTTCACACAAATAAAGTCATATCTAAGTATGTGGGAAAGCATCAGCTGCTTATGGGTAGGTCAAGCTGACATAATAAAATGGCAATTCTATCTATATTCAATGCCATACCAATCAAACTACCAGATAATTATTTTATAGAGGCAGAAAAACTAATATCACTATTCATCTGGAAGAACAAAAGGTTCAGAATATCAAGAGAATTAATGAGAAGAAGTGCTAGGGAAGGTGGACAACTCTTATCAGATCTCAAATTGTATTACAGTAGCAATCATCAAAACCACTTGGTACTGACTAAGAAATAAAGTAGTTCAATGGAATAGTTTAGGTACTGTAGGCACAGTAGTCAATGTACTATTTGATAAACCCAAGGACCCCAGCTTCTAGAATATCACCATTCAACAAAAATTGCTGGAAAAACTGGATAACAGTAGGGTGAAAACTAGGCACAGACAAATGCTTGACACTATACGCAAGAATAAAGTCCAAAAGGATATACGATCTAGGTAATAAAGACTGATACTATAAACCAATTAGGTGAGCAAGTAATAGTGTATTTGTGAGACTCATGAAGAGTTGTGAAATTTTTGACCAAACAAGAGATAGAGAACATTATGAAGTACAAAATGGATAATTTTGATTACATTATATTGAAAAGTTTTTCATAAACAAACTCAATGCAACCAAGATTAGGAAGGAAGCAGAAAACTGGGAAAGAATTTTTATAACTAGTGTTGGTGATAAAAGCCTCATTTCTAAAGTATATAGAGAATTGAGTCAAATTTACAAGAATACAAGTCATTTCCCCATGTAATCAATGGTCAAAGGATATGAACAGGCAGTTTTCACAGGAAAAAATTAAAGGTTTCTCTAGTTATGTGAAAAAATGCTCTATATCACTATTTTTTAGAGAGACACAAATCAAAGCAACTCTGAGGTACCTTATCATGCCTATCAGAATGGCTAACATGACAAAATAGGAAGGTGATAAATGTTGGAGAAGATGTGGGATAGTTGGAACACTAATTCATTGTTGATTGATGGAGCTGCGAGCTGATTCAACCATTCTGGAGAGCAATTTGCAGCTACGTCCAAAGAGGTACAAAAATATGCATACCCTTTGATCCAAAAATATCGCTTCTGGGATTGTATCCCAAAGATTATAAAAATGGAAAAGGGTCCCACATGTACAAAAACATGTATAGCAGCTCTCTTTTTGGTGGCCAAGAATAGGAAATTGATGGGATGCCCATCAATTGGGGAATGACTGAACAAGTTGTGGTATATGAATGTAATGGAATACTATTGTGCTAGAGGAAATGATAAATAGGAAGACTTCAGAGAGGACTGGAAAGACTTATATGCACTGATGCTGAGTGAAAGGAGCAAAATCATGAGAACTTTGTACACAGTGAAAACTACAGTGGGTGGGGAATTTTTCTGGTTCACTTAGTACTTCACAGCAATACAAGGATCTAAAAAAGTCCCAATGGACTCTTGAGGCAAAACACCTTCCATATCTAGAGAAAGAACTATGGAACTGGATCTCTGAATGAAGCAGATCATTTTCTCTTGTGCTATGTTTTATTTTGTTTTGTTTTGCTTTATAGTTTCTCTCATTCATTTTAGTTCTTCTATGAATCATGATTAAGGTGAAAATGTATTTAATAAAAATGTATGTGTAAAACCTATATAAGATTCCATGCCATCTCAGGGAGAGAGTGGGGAGGAAGGGGAATAAATCTAAAATATATGGAAGTGATTGTAGAAAACTGAAAACAAAATAACTTAAAAATATGAAAAAGGAAATGAAAAAATAAACAGTAAATACACATATACATGTAAATGTGTACATACATATAAACAATTGCTCTATAATACATATGCATTAATATGTACTTTGTATTAATGTTAATGTTACGTATCTATACATAGATATACATACATACATATACATATGAATTAATTACTTTATTCAACAGATTAATTTTTTTCTCACCAAAATCAAATAAGACACACACACATACACACACACACACGTACACTTGCCAGAAGTCTAGGTGTGTATCTGCTGCTGTGGAGAGCGGTAAAAGTAAGAATCAAGGTCTTGTTGACAGCCCAGTAATGTTTCAAAAAGTGATTAAACATGTGTGAACTACACCAAAATATATACAGCATAGGCAGAAGAGTATTTCCTCCAGCTTCAGGATACAGAAATGTTGACTTTTATGAAGAAATTTAAAGAGAAATGGGTGTTAAACTCTGTTGGTGTTGAATCTCTGAAATCTTAACTCAACATTTAGTTTCCCTTTTAAAGAATACTAATTTGAAGGTAGAATTTCAATGAAATGCTCCAGAAAGCAGAGCTGGTTCCTCCAGGAATTAAATCATTCCCAGGCCACCAAGCCCCAATTAATTACTTACCAAAATGTTGAACTTGCCACTGCTTTGCTGTGGCAGGGTTTGTCTTTCCCAGAAGCCATGGTACATTTTTAACTACAGTGTGTAGTTTAACCAGGTCTCTTGGTCCTATTTCCCAATAAGGAGCAGAAACAGCAGTGACATAAATCTTCTTTAACTGTCATTAACAATCAAATATTTGATGAATGAATAAATGGATTTTTAACAAAACTTTATTTTAATACTCTATGTAGTCAACTCCCAATTATCGAGGCCAGCTAATGAAAGGATCTATTCTATGAAAAATATAGGAAAATCAATAACAAAATATTTTTCAATTATTTTGGACTATAGTTTTTTTGTTTTTTCTCGTTCCTTTCTTTTTTCCCCTTTTTTTGGCATCAAATATAGGTTTCATATTCTGTCTCACTTGGTGATGAGTACATTCCCTAACGGTGAGCAAAAGTAATCCAGAATTCACAGTGGTGAGAAGTCAGGCAGGCATTGAAACATTGTCACGAATAATTCAGAGTGAATAGACCACCCTGGGTAACTGAGAGCTTGCTTTATGCCTGTGTGCCATGCTTTTGAGAGTCTCAAATTATTTCCATGTTTCTTGAACACTGACCATTTGGATGCTTGCATGCAATACACTGGGCTAACATGTTGCTGCAGATTCTCTCCCTCTCTCTTTCAGTTCATAAATGATAATCAAATAAATTAAGGCCATTCACTGAAGCAATTAGAATGAAGATCCTGTAAGGTTGAGAATTTTTTTTTCAATATCCCTTAGGGAGCAGATTTGATCAGCTTTTTTCTACCTATTTTGAATACTTCATCTGGTGTCAAACCTCTCCAAGTAATTGAGTATAAGCTACTCTCAATAGGGAGAGGGAAAAGAATCTCATGCACCAGACTTAAGTGTCCAAAGGAGATTTATTGGAAGATTTTCTTTTCAGTCAGCTTAAGACAGTTGAATGATGCTGAGGGTCTTCAGATCTCTTTCCAGTAGGGGTGATAGTACAGTAATTCCCCAGATTGGGAGTCTGTGACATTTCCAAAGGTATCTTCTCAGCTTTCTTTGTTTGCATAGGAAATGCCCTGTCACTGATTTATGTTAACACTGATCCCTTCTTTTTGTGGGGGAAGGGGTTATGTCAGCATGATTAATAATGGAGAGAAAGGTGTTATTTGCTATTTTCTGGATCTTTAAATATGGTAATTAGTTAAAGGAGTACAAAATGGAAGTTTTCTGCTCCCTGATTTACTCAAGGTTTCTAACAATGAAGTTATTAATTATGACATCAAGTATCATGGGGCATTCTGGGAGTGGAGAATCCCTCATCCATGAAATTGCTGGGGAACAAAAAAACATTTTTGGCTTATTTTAGGGGGGAAAAAAGTAAGGGATACATCTCCATTATCTGTTGAGTGACAGAAGAAAGGACTTTGGTTAGTCCTGAAAAAAGTAATCAAAGATATTACAGAGGTGCGTAAGTTGTTGTTTCCTTTGTAGGGGGGATGATGGATTGAGATTCTACATGTGAAATGCTAATTCGAATTTCATAAAAGTGGAGAGAGATATAAGCTCCAAAATGCAAGGGTGATAACATAGTTTTATTTATTTTTCCTTTTTAAAATTTAGTATTTTATTTTTCCCAATTACATGTAAAAATATTTTTAACAATTTTTTTTAAATTTCGAGTTCTAAAGTCTCTCCCTTCCTTCCACCCTCCACACTCTCCAACACTCCTTGAGAAGGCAAACAATTTGATATAGGTTATAAATGTGGAGCCATACAAATCCTTTCCATATTAGTCATGTTGTGAAAGAAAACAGACCGAAAATTAAAAAAAAAAACAACAAACCTCAAGAACAATAAAGAAAGTAAAAAAATAAAAAGTATGCTTCAATCTGTGTTGACACCATCACTTTTTTTTTTACATTAATCTGTATTATTAACATTTTCTCTATCACTTATTTATTTATTTATTTAACTTTTTACATTCATTTTCACAAAATTTTAGGTTCCAAATTTTCTCCCCTTTTATTCCCTTCCCCCACCCCAATACCCCAAGCAATCTAATTTTCCCTATCTCCAATCTGTCCTCTCTTCTGTCATCCCTCCCTTCTCTTGTCTCCATTTTCTCTTTTCTCTTGTAGGGCCAGATGACTTTCTATTCCTCATTAACTGTATGTCTTCTTTCCTAGTAGCAACAAAAATACTAAACAGTTTTTCCTAAAACTTTGAGTTCCAAATTCTCCCCATCCCTCCCTCCCCACCCATTCCCTTTGGGAAGGCAGGCAATTCAATATAGGCCATTTCTGTGTAGTTTTGCAAATGACTTCCCTGATAGTCGTGTTGTGTAAGACTTAGTGAATTACCCTCCATCCTAACCTGCCCCTCATTGTTTCTCTTCTGTCTTTTGATCCTGTCCCTCCCCAAGTGTTGACTTCAAATTTCTCCCTCCTCCCTTTGCCCTCCCTTCCATCATCCTCCCCCCTTGCTTATCTAATTCTCCCCCACTTTCCTATACTGTAAGATAGGTTTTCATACCAAAATGAGTGTGCATTTTGTTCCTTCCTTTAGTCAAATGTGATGAGGGTAAACTTCTTGTTTTTTTTTTTTTCTCAGCTCTCCTCTTTTTTCCTCCACTAAAAAGTCTCCTACTTGCCTCTTAAATGACATAGAAATACCCCATTCCATTTCACCCTCTTTCCTCCCACTACATTTCTCTCTCACAATTTACCTTAATTTCTTTTAAGATATGATCCCATCCTATTCAATTCAATCTGTGCTCTCTGTCTCTGTATGTGTGTGCATGTGTGTATGTGTGTGTGCGTTTATGTATGTACATGTGTGTGTATGGATCCACCAACTACCCAGATACTGAAAAGTTTTAAGAGTTAGAAATATTGTCTTTCCCTGTATGAATGTAAACAGTTCACTTCTGGTAAGTCCCTTAAGACTTCTCTTTGGTGTTTACTTTTTCATGCTTCTTCTCATTCTTGTGTTTGAAAGTCAAATTTTCTTTTCAGCTCTGGTCTTTTCATCAAGAATGATTGAAAGTCCTCTGTTTCATTGAAAGACCATATTTTCCCTTGAAGTATTAGACTCAGTTTTGCTGGGTAGGTGATTCTTGGTTTGAGTCCTAGTTCCTTTGACTTCTGGAATATCCTATTCCACTTCCTTTGATCCCTTAATGTAGAAGCTGCTAGATCTTGATTGTATTTCCACAATACTGGAATTGTTTCTTTCTAGCTGCTTGTAAGATTTTCTCCTTGACCTGGGAGTTCTGGAATTTGGCCACAATGTTCCTAGGAGTTTCTTTTTGGATCTCTTTCAGGTGATGATTGATGGATTCTTTCAATACTTATTTTGCCCTCTGGTTCTAGAATGTCAGGGCAGTTTTCCTTGATAATTTCATGAAAGATGATATCTAGGCCCTTTTTTTGATCATGACTTTCAGGTAGTCCCATAATTTTTAAATTGTCTCTCCTGGATCTATTTTCCAGGTCAGTTGTTTTTCCAATGAGATATTTCACATTCTCTTCCACTTTTTCATTCTTTTGGTTTTGTTTGGTGATTTCTTGGTTTCTCATAAAGTCATTAGACTCCATCTGTTGCATTCTAATTTTGAGAGAACTATTATCTTCAGTGAGCTTTTGAACCTCTTTTTCCATTTGGCTAATTTTGCATTTGAAAGCATTCTTCTCCTCATTGGCTTTTTGAACCTCTTTTGACAATTGAGTGAGCCTATTTTTCAAGGTGTTATTTTCTTCAGCATTTTTTTGGGTCTCCTTTAGCAAGGTATTGACCCGTTTTTCATACTTTTCTTGCATCTCTCTCATTTCTCTTTCCAGTTTTTCCTCCACCTGTCTAACTTGCTTTTGAAAATCCTTTTTGAGCTCTTCCATGGTCTGAGCCCACCAGACATCCACCTCGGATGTCTGGGGTACTGAGGCCCCGCCCTCCCCATCATTCCCTGATGACAAAAATATGTCCTCATCCTCGTCAGATCCAAAAGTTGGGATCATTTGCATCTGTTCGAAAAAACTCTCTATAGTCTTATTTTTCTTCCCTTTTCTAGGCATTTTCCCAGCCAGTTACTTGACTTCTGAGATTCCTGTCCACCCCCACCTAGATCCACCCAGCTAGTGCTTGGAGTCTGAGATTCAAATGGGCTTTCCGTGCCATGAGGCTGCTAATCAATGTGAGCTTTAGTTCTGGTGCTGGGGTGGGGGCATCGCCTCCTCCTAGTCTCAGCCCCCTCAGGGGCTTTATGCAGAGACCTTCAGAAATGAAGCAGGTTGGGCAGGGCCTCTCCCAGGCTCAGCTCCCTTAGGTTGTTTATGCAGAGACTTTCAGTAATGAAGATCCTGCCTGTTGCTGGGGGCGTCCCTGGCCAACGCCACAGCTGCTGCCTCTGCTGCCGCCCCTCGCTACTGCCTCCACCGCTGCCCCCCACCTCTGCCTCTGCCGCTTCCTCCTGAGGGGGCCCGAGTCACGGAGACACCCCACTCCCCTCTTCCAGCCCAGTCATCTCTCTCACTGACCTGTAGCTTCTGGGGGCGGAGGGACTTTCCCGGCCGCCCGAGCTTCCGTCCCTGAAGCTTGCTCGGATCAGCTTCTTTGGGGCCACAGCCAGGACAGCGCTGGGGTGGGGTCCGCTTTCCGGTGTGCAACGGACCCCGGTGACAGCTCTCCAGGGCTCTCTGGAACGGAAATCTCTTCCACTCTGTTTCTGCACACCCTTCAGTGATTGAGAACTTCTGGGGAACTCTTTTTACATTAAATACATGGGCTGTGGGTTCAGAGCTTGCAAACGTGACCCTTTCTACTCCGCCACCTTGGCTCCACCCATCACTTCTTTCTTTGGGGACAGATAGCATTTTTCATCATAAATCCTTCAGAGTTGTCTTGGATCATTGTATTCCTGAGAATAGCTAAGTCATTCATAGCTGATCATCTTACAATATTGCTATTACTTTACAGACCGTACATTTCACTTTACATCAGTTCATGTAAGTTTTTCCAGGTTTTATTTTTTGAGAGTAACCTGCTCATCTTTTCTTCTAGCACAATAGAATCCCATCATAATTTCATGCCACTATTTGTTCAACCATTCCACATTTGATGGGCTTCCTTTAAACTTCCAATTTTTTGCTTCCAGAAGAAGTGCTATCAATATTTTTGCACATATAGGTCCTTTTCCTTTTTGCTTTTTAACTCTTTTGGGATACAGACCTAGTAGTGGGATTGCTAGATCAAAAGGTATTCATAGTTTTATAGCCGTTTGGGCACAGTTCAAATTGCATTAAGGAATACAACTCCACCGAGAATGCACTAATGTCTTATTTTCCCCACATCCCCTCTGGCATTTGATATTTCTTTTTCTGTCCTATTATCCAATCTAATAGATATGAGGTAGTATTTCAGAATCGTTTTAATTTGCATTTCTCCAATCAATTGTGTTAGAGAATTTTTTTTTTTTAAATTTGTCTATAGATAGCTTTGAATACTTCATCTGAAGACTGTTCATATATTTTGATCATTTATCTGTTGGGGAATGACTCTTTTATACATTTGCCTCCGTTCTCTACATGTTTGAGAAATGATTTAAAAGTTTTCCCAGTTATGATTACTAACTGCATTTTCCTCCATAATATTCCTCTCCTCTGTTTATTCTATTCTCTCTCTCTCTTCATTCTATCCTTCCTCTAAACTGTTTTGTTCCTGACTACCTCTCCCCCAATCTGCCCTCTTTTCTATTACCCCTTCTTCTCTTACACTTCTCCTCTCCATTTTTCTGTAGGGTGATAGATTTCTATGTCTAATTGAGTGTGTATGTTATTCCCTCTTTGAGCCAATTCTGATAAGAGTAAAGTTCACTCACTCGCCCTAATACCCCCATCTTCCTGTCCACTGTAAAAGCTTTTTCTTGCATTTTTATGGGAAAAAAATTCATTCCATTCCATTTTTCTCTTTCCCTTTCTCCCAGTACATTTCTCTCTCATCCCTCAATTTTATTTTCGAAATATAATCCTTTCATATTCAACTCACACCTGTGCCCTCTGTCTATATATTCTTACTCTAACTGTCCTAATAAGTAGAATGTTTTTGTGAATTGTAAGTATTATCCTCCCATGTAGGAATACAAAGAATTTAATCTTGTTAAGTCCCTTGTGATTTCCCTTCCTTTAAAACTTTTTATGCCTCTCTTGAGTCCTGTATTTGAAAATAAAATTTTCTATTCAGTTCTCTTTTCATCAAGAATTCTTGAAACCGCTCTTATCTCGCTGCATGTCCATTCCTCCCCACCTCAAGAATTATACTCAGTTTTGCTTGTAGGTGATTTTTGCTTGTAAGCTTAGCTCTCTGGAATATCACATTCCAAGTCTTCTGATACTTTAAAGTAGAAGATTCTAAATCTTGTGTAATTCTGATAGTACTTCCATGATACTTTAATTGTTTTTTTCTGGCTGCTTGCAATACTCCCTCCTTCACCTGAGAACTCTGGAATTTGACTGTAATATTCCTGAGAGTTTTCATTTGAGGTTCTCCTTCACGTGGTAATTGGTAGATTGTGTCAATTTTTATTTTACCTTCTGGTTCTAAAATATCAAGGCAGTTTTCCTTGATCATTTTCTGAAGGATGTCTAAGGTCTTTTTTTTTTACTCTGGCTTTCAAGGAGTCCAATAATTTTTAAACTGTCACTCATGGATCTATTTTCTATTTCAGTTGTTTTCCAATGAGATATTTAACATTATCTTCTATTTTTTTATTCTTTTGTTTTATTGTGTGTTGGTTTCTTATAAGGTCATTAGCTTTCATTTGTCCTATTCTAATTTTTAAGGAATTTTTTTCTTTGGTGAGCTCTTGTACCCCCTTTTCATTTGGCCAATTATACTTGTTAAAGAATTTTGCTTTGTTTTGTCTTCAGGGAATTTTTGTACTTCTTTTACCATATGTCTCAGTCTGTTTTTTAATGTGTTATTTTCTTCAGTGTTTTTTGTATCTCCTTTACCAAGCTGTTGACTTGTTTTTCATGATTTTCTTGCATCACTCTCATTTCTCTTCCCAATTTCTCTTCTGTCTCTCTTAGTTGATTTTAAAAATTCTTTTTGAGCTCTTCCATGACTTGTGACCAATTCATATTTTTCTTGGAGGCTTTAGATGTATGAGCTTTGACTTTGTTATCTTCTGAGTGTGTGTTTTGATCTTCCTTGTCACTACAGTAATTTTTTATGGTCAGATCTTTTTTCTGGTGTTTGCTCATTTTCCCAGCCTATTTCTTGACTTTTAACTTTTTTTGTTAAGGTAGGAGTGTACTTCAAAGGTGTAATATGCACTATTCCAAGTTTCAGGGGTTTTGTGAAGCTGTTTTCAGAGATACTTCTAGGGACCTCTAAGTTTTCAGTTCTTCCAGTGTGGTATGATCTAAGGAGAAGTGTGTATACTATTCTTCTGGCCCGTGCTCTGATCTGTGAACAGCCAAAAGCACTCTTTCCTCCCTTAGAACTGTGCTGAGGGTCTCTGTTCCTCTATAGCTCCAATCTCTGGTCTGCTAATGCTTCTCCTTGCTCTGGGGCTGCCCCCAGGATTGGGACCTGGATCTGAGTATATGAAAAGTCTCAGTGCTAACAAAAAGCCCTCTATAATCTCCTTCTGACCAGTTGTTCAACCCCTCTGTGGAGTACCACCTGTGGACCAAGAGCTCTGGAAGGGGCTACTGTTGCTGCTGATTCAGTGGCTCCCAAGGTCTGCTCCTGGTTTGCTGAGCCCAGCCCTGTACTGGCACAGTCTGAACTGAACTGTGCTCTACTCTCAACCAGGTGCTACAGATCTTTCCTACTAAGTTTTCTTTGGCAGAAAAATTGTTTCACCTTGTACTTTTGTTGATTCTACTCTGCTAGAACTTGTTTCATGGCATTATTTAATGGTGTTTAACTCAAGATAGTTGTTGTCTTTTTTCCACCATCTTGACTCTACCTCCCCAATAGCCTTATTTATTAATATAGCTATGTGTAACTGTTTATTGACACATATACCTATATCAAGCAATATAGATTCATTATAGCAAAGGATAGCACTTGCAATTAAAGTATGCTTTTATATACATAATAAAAAGGGCATATAGAACTACAAAGGCAAGGCATCTTGGGAAGTACTACAGTAGTTTAGGATTTGTTGGACCTGCCCCACCGAAACACTCAAAGTCCTGTTGTTCCTCAGTCTGTTCATCTAAAAGAAAATTTTAGTTGATATTCAAGGGAGTGGACTTGTAAGAATTTCCATGAGGAATAGAAATCTATTTTAATGAGTAATCATGGCCCATAGGATATTAGTCCTGGACTAGACATCATTTTGCAGAAGAAACTGAGTCCCAGAGAGGTTGTTCTTTGCCAAAGTAGCAACTAACTTGGCACTGATACATAGTGAAATGTCAGCTTGGGTTTGCAAGCTCTGTGGTTTGTTATTCCAACATCAGTTATATTATTGAAATTTAAGATATGTGATTCAAAAGAGTGGAATCATAGAGTGTCATAGCTGTACTTATAGTAAACTTCCAAATTGTAACGGTGGGAAGAGGATTGATAGATCTATTCCAACTTAATCCTGTCTCTATTTCCCATTTTACAGATAAGGAAAATGAGGACTGTGATATTATCAAAGTTCACATGGCAAATAATGAGGAGGGAATACTGATTTAAAACTAAGTCCCCTGGCTCCAAATTCAGTGCTCCTTTTACTATACCCTATCGCATCTTATAATGCCATTTAAAAGAAGCATTTTCTAGAGGGCTGATTTACTGAAGGAAAAATACAAGTTGTATTCTGCCAAATTATTGCAGGACCTATAAAGTGGTAAGGTCATTTCCACTGCTGAAATGTCAAAGAAAGATTTTAAAAATAGATTTCCTGGTGCAGTTTTAATAATATTGAGGTTAAGGATAAGAAAAAAAATTAACAGTGAAGAAGAAACAGAAATACTGCAATTTAAAGAGGGCTTGGTAGCTCTTTATTATTTCTATAAAACATACAAAATATTGTACATTACTAATGTTCTTGTAGGAATTATTTTCAGAAGTAGAATAGTTTCAATAGCCTAGATCTGTAGAACAAGCCAGTACCTTACCTACCTTATTTACAGTAGGAAAAGAAGCAATCTCCAAAGAAATACATAGTGAGGTCTTATGGGGTCACTCAATAAAGAACTGAACTTGAAGCCCAAAAGACTTGTGTCCATATTCTAACTCTGTCATTTACAATATGGGTGACCTTGGGCAAAAGAAAACATCATTGAGCATCAGTTTCTTCATCTGTAAAAGAAGGATAACAATACCTCATTATTTATCACACAGGTTCAAACAAGATAAAGTCTGAAAAGTGATTTGATAGTTATTGTTATTTCTAGGATTCTTGGTAATAATGGCATCTTTTTTTGAGGGAGCAGGAACTCCAGTGAGGAAAGTAAATGCTGCATGCAACTATAACTTACCTACTCTTCTGTAACTTAGAGTTTTAGAGAATTGCTGAGAGATAATATGACTTGCCCTGTGCCCCTGGTCAATATGTGACTGAGGAGGGATTTGAGTTGAGATCTTCCCAATTCCTACTTCTCTACCCACTATGCCATATTGCCTTGAGTGGAAAGCAAAGTCCCAATTAGTTCTAAGTTAGAAACCAAACATTTCTCCCATCACATATTAGCTATTGTGATGCTCCCCAGCTGAAAAGGTCAGCTTGTTCCTAGACATGTTTCATGTGAGGATATTGAACTTTTAACAGCCAAAGAGGTATTTAGAACACATAGCCCCCAACTTTAATTTCAGTTAAGGTTCAAAGAAAGAAACAAACATTTATTACAAGTACAGCGTGAAGCACTTTACATGTATTGTTTCATTTGGTCCTCATGACAAACCTCATAATGTGTGTGCTATCATGGTGCACATTTTAGCATTGAAAAAACTGAGTCAGACAGAGGTTAAATGACTTCTCTAGGATCGTGCAACTTGTAAGTGTGCTAAGCTAGATGTGAACTCAGGTATTCTTGACTCCAAGTTCAATACTCTGCTCTACCACTAGTTGCCCCAAGAATCCAGTGAGTGAAAGAAGAACGGAAAAGGAACAATCATTTATTAAGATATTACTATGGTATGCCCTCTCTTAAGCACTTTGCAATAATTGTATGACTTAATTCGTGTTCATTTATCCATGAATGTCACTGTGGGAAATTGATTTAGAAGTCCTGGTTTTTAATACTAGTTCAGAAACAAAATAACTTCAAAGGAAAAATAACTTTGTCACTTTGGGTCTCAGTTTCTCCATCTGTAAAACTAGTTAGTTAACACTGATGGTTGTGATTCCTAAAGCAGTGTTGATTTTACTGTTTGAGATGAAACGTCAATATTATCACTCATTTCAGTTTAAATCAACTTTAATTGACATGGGCATTAATTGTGGAATCAATGTTCAGTAGCAAAATCCTTATTTTCCAACTTGAATTTAAGAAAGTTAGCGGATATCTAGATACCCAAAACTAACTTTAGAGAGTCCAAGCAACACTGATTACACATTTGCCACAGTTCTAGGCTTCCAGACATATTTTTTTCTATTATAACAGATATCGAAATCAAATCACCCATTGGTATTTGTTAAAATTTCCTTTAAAAACACAGCTTTAACCTAAGTCACAGAACAGGAAAGACAAAGTCTCAGAAACTCTTATATATAAGACATGCTTATATATAAGGACATGCTTTCCTTTCTAATGATTTAATAAAAGGACTTTGGGGAATTTTTTGATTATTTAGTAGTGGGAGGTTTGTTTTGACTATTTTGTGAGCAAAATACATATTAACATTATTTAAATGTTATAATAGGGTTAACAAAGAGAAGAAGTAAAGGGAGATACTTAAGAGGAGGCCTAGAGCTCTCTCTCTATAACAACTCAAATTAGATATGTATAAAGTCTGATTATTAAGTAATGAGATTTAGTTTCTTGGAGGTTTGTAAAGGAGTTCCAAAGGTCACTCCCAAAATGAAATTTGAGATATACTTAGAGTAATTATCACTGTAATTAATATATGGCTTTCTAAGAAGGTTGCTATGAAGAAGTGTATTCACTGAGTTATTTGGAGGTATACCCAGTAAGATATTAAGCATTATGGAAGTTCAGAGGATGATGAAAGTATTTCTTAATATTAGAGTATAAGCTCCTGGAGGTTATCTTTTCTTTTGTATTTCATAAATATAATGCTTAGTACAAGTCTGGGCATATAGTAAGTCCTTTATAAATGTGTTTTTTTTTTATTCATTCTTATTGAAGCAGAAGAATTCATGAAAGAGGTAGTATTTTACCACGGTCTAGAAAATAAAGATTACAACAAGAAAAGGATCAGATCAGAGGTGGGTGGTGGAGAGGAGATTTTAAGGAATGAGAAACAGTCACTCTCTTCTTTCCTTTATTTGTACTTGTCTTAGAACTCCTTCACTTAGTGACCATAATCTGCTGGTAAGACTATTGCTCATTTTTATAGCTCAGAGTGATTTGCCATATACAGGGCAGTAATCAATGCTGAATGAAACAACTGAAAACAAAACCCTAATTCTACATACTTACTGTGAATGAGGTAGGGGGCTAGGTTCAGGAGTGACAAAGACAAAAACAGACAAATGCCATCAAGTATCTTACTTTCTATTGGAAGTAAACAGCATGCTAACAGATTAAAATACAATGCAATTTTAAGCAAGAGATATTACACTAACAATTGAGGGAGAGAGGCGGAAAGAACTATGTAGGAGGTAGTGCCTCCTTGAAGCCTTGATGGAAGCTAGGAACTCTAAGAGACTGAATGAGGAGAGACACGTATAGGAGTTTACCTCTTCAAAGACATTGACGGAGTTAAGAATTGGAATTGAGATTTCATTTTTAATAAAAGTTAGTATTTTAAGATTTGCAAAGTACTTTACAAATATTCCCTCATTTGATCTTCTTAATATTTCTGGGAAGTAGGGATATTATTACCTCTATTTTAAAGATGAGGAAATTGAGGCAGAGAGAGGTTGTGACTTGGCTAAGGTCATACAGCTAGTAAGTATTTGAAGTTGGATTGGACCTCAGGGGCAGTGCAATGGATAGACTGCTTGACTTGGATTCAGAAGACCCACATTCAAATCTGGTCTCGTATACTTACTTGCTGTGTGACATTGGGTGAGTCATGAGGGAGTTTGTTCCTCATTTGTAAAATGGAAATATTAAAGCACTTACCTCCCAATGTTGTTCTGATGATCAAATGACATAATAAATGTAAAGTGCTTAGCACACTGCCTGATACAAAGCAAGTGCTGTATAAATATTAGTTATTACTATTCCTGTCTACAGACCTATTTCTTCATCCATTATACCACCTAGTCACTTTCTATAGATTTCAATATTGCTATAACTCCTCTCACTTTTTTAGGTTTCAGCCTAAATATTTATTGAGAGATTTCATACACTGTAATACCTTGGTTATAAAAGTAGGAGTTTGCTTTACCAACTCTATGCTTTGTAAACAGAAAATAGCTACTATGGCTATCTGATGGGAACATAAATTTGAATGAGTATTGTGAAATAAGCCTGGAAAAAATAAGGAGTTTGATTAGGGTAGCTTTCAATGCTAGATTGATTTTTTTAAAATTTTATTTTGAAGGCACTAAGGAAAAACTGATCATGTTTGTTTCAGAAATAGTAATGTGGCAACTACACAGAGGAGGGATCAGGGAGCGGGGAGGCTGAGAGTAAGGAGAGTAATTGGAAAGTTATTGTCTAAATGATGTGTGATAAGTTCTTTGACCAAATTAGTGTCTGTGAGAAGAGAGAAAGTGTGACAAATGGAGGAGGTAATGTAGTATTATAATTTTAAATGACTTGGTAATTGATTGGATATAGGATGATTGATGGAGGAAAAATCAAGTCTAGTTCTTAAATGGCAAACTTGAAAGATGAGAAGGATGATGGTGGCCTCAACAGGAAAAGGAAAATTTAGAGGACAAATGGTTTTGGGAAGGAAAAATAATGAGTTCTGCTTTGGAAATTGAAGTTTGAGATGCTGCAACACATCCTTTCAGAAATGTCCAGTAGGTAGTAGAAAATGAGGGATTGGAGTTCATGAGAGAGAACTGCATTGACTGGATGTATACATTTGGACTTCTTCCATGTATTGATGATAATAAATTTAAATGGGATCTGAGAATATCAGTAAAAGTGAATATATAGAGAGAAGAGGGCTAAGAACAAAGCTATGGAGGACACCAAGAGACCATGGAAGGTGATCTAGCAAAATTGACTGAAAAGGAAGTGAACCTGGAGAAAGAAGTGTCAGAAAACCTGAAGAATAAAAGAGTATGCAAGAGGAAGGGTTGGTTAGTACTGTCAGAATATTCAGCAAGGTCAAGGAGGATGAGTGCTGGAAAAAACTGTCAGATTTCACAATTGAGAAATTCAATGGATGAATAGGAATCTCACCAACCAACTCATAATTTGAAATTAAATTTGCAAATAAATGTAGAGAAGATGGAAGTAATGGTGTACAATAGAGAATTAATATAAAGCATGATGTAACTGTAAGAAAAAGGATGAAGCTCAGTATCAATCAAGTAAGAAACATATATTAAGTATCTACTAGCAACAGGCACTGTGCTAAGTTCTGGGAATGTAAAAATGGGACAAAAATTAGTCCCTTCTCTTGAAGAGATCACAATCTAACGAATCAACTAAGACTGATAGTTAGAGAGGGGACATTGTCTCTGAATCTCACATCTCACCTCTGACAATTTCTATCTGTATGACATTGGGCAAGTGGTAACTTCCTGGGACCTCAGTTTTAAAATGAGGGAGTTTATACAGAATGACCTTTGCAGTCTCATTATATCTGTGATCCTGTGGGGAGAAAAGCTAAAAATAAGAAAAGTTTTTCTTTTTTTCCTTTTTAAACTATATTGGGGAAGGGACAAGTATCAAAGAAGAGTAATATTCTCAGTGTCGAAATGGGAATGATCAATAATAACAGACTAAAGGTAGAACAATTTTGTGATTCCATCTTGCCCTGATTGGCAAATGAAATGAAAATCAAAAATGGCACAAATTGGAAAGACTTCAGGAAGATGGCTGTACTAACACTATCTTGCTAGGGCTATGAATTTGTTATGGAAAACTACTTGGAATTACACTAAAAACCTTTAAGTTGTCTCTTAGCTTAATGATATGACTACTAAACACATCACACAAGGATGTCAAAGATATAAAAAAAGGTTTTATATGTATGTGTGTGTATGTGTGGGTGTTTGTATGTGGGTGTATACGCACTTATATAAATATATACACATATATATGGATAAGCACACACAGTACCCCCCAGAGATTTATAAAGATGGGGCTTGCAGGAAGATAATCCTAGAGTCCTTTCTACCCGCCCATCTCCAAGGGAAACTTTGATTCCTGCTACAAGGGCAAGGAGGAGATAGAGTCAAATGATTAGCTGTGCTGTTCTCTCAGAAGAAGAGATACTAGGTTAGGAATATATGTATCTACTTTCCTAAATATTGTTAGGGAATCAAGGTTATATGGTGCATAAGACACTGGACTTGAAGTCAGGAAGACTGGAGTTCAAATCTGTCCTCAGACGACTAGTAGCTATGTGACCTTGGGCAAGTCACTTAATACTTTTTGCCCCAATTTCATCTGTTAAATGAGGTGCAGAAGAAAATGGCAAATCATTTCAGTATTTCTGTCAAGCAAACCCCAAGTAGGGTAGCGAAGAGTTGGACACAACTGAAAATGACCGAACAACAGCAATTATTTTTAGTTTAGGTGAAACAATTTTTAGGTTCAAAGTGAGATCCTTATTACTATACTTTGTCTAGAAAAGAGAAGCCTAAAGTATATTTCCAAAGCTTGGCTCCTTTCTCACCAAATGCTAGTTACACAAAGGATGCACATAATGGATAACAAATAAATCCATTTATCCAATCCAATAGCAAAGAAAAATCAGAGAAGTTATGCTGAAATAATATACCAAATGATATCTAAAGTGAATAGGCTCTCTCACTGTGAGATGAGAGAGAGAGAGACAGACAGACATACAGAAACAGATAGACAGAGACAGACAGAGAGACAAAGAACGACACACAGAGAGAGATTTCACTCAAGGTAAATTCCTCAGTCTCTGTAGTCTGGGGATAGGGACATGATTGGAATGTCAATTCCTCTACATGTTAGATTCTGTGCAGGGTCTTTATCTCCCTCCAGGGAATTCATTATGAAGAGAATCAGGAACCACATGTATTCTCTCTTGATATTGGAAGCCAGAAGAGAAAGGTCTCTCCTTTTCTCTCTCACCACCTCACTCCTACACAAATGACACTTACAGGCATGAAGCATTGAGTAATCAATCTCTGTCTATGAGGACAGTCACATCCAGCTAGGTGTGAGTTTTGTTAAAGATGTAAATATTGATTACCTGTTTTTATTAATGTATTTTATAAAGTTTGCTATACTGTTTTGTAGAAAATGGAGAGATATTGTTTATATGACAATATAATCAAATTCAAATCAGAAGAAAATGTGGTATAATGCATTAATGATTTTGTGTCAATTTGGAAGAGGTCTTTAGTGTAGTCACATATGAGTCTGTGGTGGTTCCTGAATTGTTTAATATTTTAGTACTTGATTTGGATAAAAACATAAATTGAATGCTTATCAGTTTTGAAAATTTTATGAACCTTAAAGGGATAGCTAATATACCAGGTGATTGAATTGGTACAAGACTTATGAATTAAAATATTGAATCAAATCAAATACAATGAAATTCAATAGGGAAAAGCATAGATTAGTCTTTTGATTTAGTTATAAATCAACTTCACTATATAAAGCATAACTAACATTTTTTAATGAAAATTCTGGAAATTTCGGTGGCTATATTAATAATAAGCATTTAAATTTTGTTTTATCATTTGCAAAATACTTTATAAATATCTTATTTTTTTCCTCACAACTGTCCTGGGAGTTATTATTCCTATTTTGAAAATTAGGAAAATGAGGTAGACAGAGTTTAAATGGCTTGCCAAACTCATACAACAAGGAAATATCTGAGTCCAGATTAGAATTCCATTCTTTCTGACTCCAGGGATAATGCTATCCATTATAACATAGTTCAATATGAGTTAGCAGTGCGATATAAGGAAAAAGCTAATGTGTTCTTGGATTTTATAAAGAGGAATAATTTCCAGGCATAAGGAGACAAGAGTCCAGCTATACTCTACTCAAAATAGACCATATATGTAATATTGGATCCACTTATAGGTGACATATTTTGAAAGGTACTAATAGGATGGAAGGTTGTGTAGGGCAAACAGACATTGCTTGAACCTCTCTAGTAAAGGGGATGCAATCATATTCCAAGGCAGTCAACTCTACTTTGTTATAACTTTTAGGATTTTTTCCACTTTACAGTAGTGAGTCAGATCATTTCTTATTTATTATGCACTTTCTATATACAAATCACCACCTAGATTCCAGAGATAGAAGTACAAAACTAAGATAGTCTGATCCTAAAGAGCCTAAATTCCACTGGGAGAATAGAACATGTAGACTAAACATTTAAGGTGACAATCCAAATCAATTCCTTAAGATTCAAAGCCTCCAAGTTTATAGAGTTACTTCTATTCTTAAAGTATAAGAATGGGAGTACCTCTCACTTGACCTTAAGTCATTATTTTAGTTGTCTTAGAGATTTGGCAACTGTAGTTATAAGTTACAGGGTTATACATCCTTTTAGCAAAATTTACTGGCCCAATAAATTTATTACTCTTGTAAGTGGTTCAGATTTTTAAGTAAGCTATACATAAGTTGATAAAAGTCATAACTTTAGATCTAGAAGGCATCTTAAAGGTCTTTGAGTTCAGTCCTTTTATTCTAAACATGAAAAAGCTGATGACAGGAAATGCTAAGCGACTTCTTCAGAATCATATAGCTAATAAGTATTTGGGACAGAATTTGAATTCAGTTTTTCCTCATTCTAAACTACTTTGCAAATTGTGTAATATCCCCATAATTCCTTAAGGTGCTATTTCATTGCTATTTGCTAATGGGAGTATAATTTGAAAGAATTCACATCTATAATCATATCTCCTATATGTTTGTGAGTTTTCCAATCCAAAGAAATAAAATAAAAAGATAAGTTAAAACTCGCTTAGACCAAAAGAAACAATAATGGAATTTAGCAAGTCTAGTTTATTGTCTTTATTAGCAGAGAAGTTAATGGCTTGTTAGCTCCTATTTAATGGCAGGGGATATTTTTAGTTCTTCCTCTATCCCAGTTCCAAACTCTCGCAATGATGATTTATGGACTGCAAGAGGAATCATACAGTAAGCTTTTCTGATCAGAGAATCCCCTGAGCTTATCATGTAACAGCACTTGGCTGCACAACCAAAGATATTGATGAATAGTTTTATGACTCATTTGGCCAGATCTATGAAGGCAATTACTTCTTACGGTGGCATTTCATTGCTGCGACTTTCGATCCACTGCAGCTGATGCATTGATTGGAGTTAGTCAGGGAAAGCAAACTGGACTGTCTAGGTATCTGAAATTGCTGATACTTGTAACTGGATTTAAGCATCAGTGTTTCCAACAATGTGCTTGTGATTACTTTATGTCTGCTTAATTATTCTGTCATTAGATAAGGTTTGGTAATTGTACCTGGAGTGGAAGAGAGTCTCTTTACTAAGAGACATAATTCAAGTTTCTATTTTGAGGGGGCCTTTTCCATAATTGACTTTCAATTTTTGATTGCAGAATTCTGAATTTTTTTAATTCTTTGCACATTTATGCCCCATTTACTCAGCTTGGAGGATTCAATTAAATTAAAACCTCAAACTGAAAAGATGTATTACTAAGTTGGTATTTTTTAGGCAAAATGCAATAAACAGACTCATATTTTAATGTAGTTTTGTTGATGCACTGCAGCGTAAGACAAACAGTTTTCAGCAGACAACAATGTGGAATTTTGTATACATGTACAATTAGAAAATTTGTTCCAAATAAAATATTTGCAAAAAAAAATGAATTTTTGCACAGTTTGCACTCCTTTAACCTCGTGCTGATGCATAATTAATAGAGATATGTATTCACTTAACTACCTACTTCTGGAGGCTGCCTGCGGGCATCTTTTCCATCTCACATGCCCAATGCAGTGTGACATCCAATGACATTTCAGCAACAGGAAGGCAGAGTGGTTAATGCTGAGGAACAGGCTTCTTCACAGGGGGAGAAAAGAAAAGATAAAAAAAGCAGTTCACTATGGTGAGAGAAAGGGCACATCATTAACAGGAATATCATTGGGGTTGAAGGCAAATGAGACCCTGGGAGCTGGAAATCGGAGCGGGAGGGGTGACATCTCGATAACTTTAACGAGTGCCGGTATTGAGCCCAGGAGACACTGACTGTATTCAGAAGTAATATGACAAAGAGGCCTATCCCTTCAGAGTAGTAAATTTGGGAGCTATTTCAGGAATTTGTAAGAATGAAAATTCAAGTCATCCCCTTCTTTATCATGAACATCACAAGGACAGAACCCAGGGATAAGGTAAGGAAGCCAATGACTCACCAAATATTGTCACAAAACAAGGGTAGGGTGAAATATTTGTTTAGTAATTTTGATTAAAGTAGGCATCATTCTGGAAAAAAAAAATAGGCTTCAAGCCACTCCTTGTCCCTGATGGAAAGTTTGACTTGGGGTGCTTAGGTTATTATCTTAATTCACTATTTGCATTTGGTTGTGCCTACATTGGCAGATGACTCAACTGTTTTGACATTTGTCTGATCATTTATTTGTGATGATCTGTCAACTGAATTTTAAAAAATCAATTGATTGACTATTTCATCTTTTGGTCAACCTGAAGTTGAAAAGATACTGTCAATAACTATGCTTGATTTTGCTTGTTGTGTATATTGCTATTTACTTCTTCTTTGGTAGTTGCTTTACTCCCTTTACAAAACAGATAATCAACAAATATTTGCAGATTTATTTTTAGTTTTTCTTTATTCCTATCACTCATTCTTCCACATTTTAATAATTTCGTAATATTGTGATTTCATCCACATTATCAGTCCCTCCAATGGAAAAGACCAAAATTTCTCTTTTATCCTATTATTATCCATGTACTTTGATGGATCTTTAATAGGGGTTCTCTTAACATACTGGGGAATTCTGTCCATATTCATTTACCTTGTACAAATACCAGCGGAATATCTCTATATAGAGTGGTGTCTGTCCACTAGTTACTCTCTGTTCTTGCTACAAGAAAAAAACAGCATCCTTCTATGGTCATACAACTTTCTCATTACATCTTTACATCTTTCCCTACTTGATTCTTCACTGGCAATAAGGTCCATCCTATAACACTAATCATCATCTTTTCATTTTGTTTGGGTGATCGTCAAGTTTATGCCTTATGACACTATGATATTTCATGATTTACCAAGAATTTTAGGTTTCACTTAATAGGCATTATAATACTTAGAGATTTTATATAAACAGCAGTATATCATCCACAAAAGATGGCCATTATCTGAGAGAAGATGTTTTTCCATTTTGGACTCTGAATTGTTCTTATACCATGATATGGAGCTTAGATCTCCTTTTTTTATGTTTTCCTTGTTATTGACAGAGAGTTAACCTAATAAAGTTAAGTCTATAATTTCATTGGGCAGTTAGGTGGAGCAGTGGATAGTGTCAGGCCATAAGTCAGAAAGACTCATCTTCATGAGCTCATATCTGACCTCAGATAATTAATAACTGTGTGACCCTGGACAAGTCACTTAATCCTGTTTGCCTCAATGAGCTACAAATGGAAAATGTAAAACCGAGCTGGAGAAGAAATCAGCAAACCACTTCAGTATCTTTGCCAAGAAAGCCTCAAATGGGGTCACAAAAGAATCAGACATAACTAAATAATGACAACGAGTTGTTACATCTTTCAAAGAATCTTAAATAATTTTGGTATATACATGGGAAACTTCTTGTTGAAAGAGAGCCTTTAAGGCAACATATATTCTACCAAATTGACTTTTGAGACTGGGTCTCTGTATCTTGCTCATGTTTGTACTTTAGCATCCATTTCCACTGCATCAAAACTTTGACCATCTCTACCTCTGACTTGGTTTAGTGGACCCCTCCTTAGGCAACTTGGAGCTGCTCAGTCACCATGATGGTTTTAAACTTATTGTGGATGCCCAATCAGTTTTAGTCCTGCTGTATCTCAGGACTCTAGAGCTCAAGCAACCCATAAACCTTAGACTCCCCAGTATCAGGGTTTACAAACATGTGCTACTACACACAGATAATGTTACATTTTTTATATTCCACAAAAATAATCACAGTGATGTCTTACATTGTTTCAATCAATTTTGTGACTATGAAGATTTTGTCTATAGTGGAATATTATTTGCAAAAGCCTTCCAGTTTTCCCATACTTTCATGAAGGGCATTGTGGAATTGTAGTCATATGGTTTTGTAGTTAATATTTCTTTTTAATAATAATAATGATTATAACTTTTTCAAAGTATTTGATATTCTCACCTCTTTCAAATACTTTAAGAATTGATCCTTCAGTGTCCTTAAAATCCTGATTTCTCCAGCATAGTTTTGCTCTTTATGTATAGTCTAATCAAGCTGCTATTTTAAATTGTATTTCCTTTAGGACACATTATATTTGTATATCATATACTTTAAAAGTTAAATTAAATCATAGTAGCTCCACTATCACTAAGTGTGGAAATAGCTATTAAAGAAAATTTGACAGATCTTTACCATATTTTTGGTCTACCATGTTACTCTTTTTAGTTTTCATTTTAAATGATCAGACTCAAGGCATTTGATTAAACTTATATTGTTAAAAGATTTTATTATTGTCTTTTGTTTTCTTTATATTATCCTGGATTCTCCCAATAGCCCTCCTTTTCCCCATTGTTTTTAACTACAGAGAAAAAAATAAAGAGAAAAAGGGAAAAAAATTAACATTACTGATCAACACACCTAATATTCATCTAAAACGTCTGAAAATGTGTAACATATGATGTTTGTGGATCTCCAACTTCTCCAATGAAATAGGGATGAGGGTATCCTTTTATATTTCTTACTTGTAACTATATTCTTCATGGTTCTGTAACATGTGATTTTAAATTTTGGGGCAGTAAAACGATTTACATTGTTTTAGTCATTGTGAATATTTTTTCCTCATCTCTGTTTATTTCATTCTGTGTCAATTCATCTTTGTGTAATTCTCTATTTCTAACATATTTCTCATTTCTTACAGGATAATAATATTCCATTACCTCTATCTACCACAATTTCCTTAGCTATTCCCTAATCAATAGACATCGACTTTTGTGTCCAAACTATTTCTGCTACAAAAAAACTACTTTAAATATTTTATCATGATTGAAGATATTTTTCTTATCAATGGCCTCCTTCAGGTAAACTCTTAGTAATAGAGATTGGATGCTTTAGTCTCTTGTAACTGCAAGGACCCTGGAATAAAGAGGAGGGTCTGCAGTACAGGTTCTTAGATCTGCTTTTCTAACAGGAAAGCAACTTATGAGAGGTCAGCCATCATTTTAATCAAACACATATACCAACAGAGAAAATACAAGCAGAGAAATAAAGATCAACAGATGAGACTTCCAACTGTCTGACCAAAAGCAATATATACATTACTGATCAACAGACAGATTCAATTGTCTGACCATTACATACATACATAGTTACCAGAGAGAGAAGCACCAACATCAGAGTTTTCAAAGCTGGGGGCTCCTTAGCAACTACCCAGAGTCTCATCTGGCCAAAGAAACCCTTCCAATGAGAAAACCCCAAAAGTAAAACTTCACCTCAGAGTATTTATACACTTTTCAGAGCTGAAGGAGATGACCCTCTGATTCAGTGCCTCACTAGAAATTAGCAAAAGGTATTCAGGCCTATTAATGGGAAGGAAATATCTTTAACTCTTCTCCCCACCTACCATTAACCTCACATTAACATTAAATCTCTTCTCCTTTGGATAATTTCAAAATGTATCCTAAAATGGTTGTAGTGATTCATAGTTCCACCAACATTTAAATAGGTTACTATCTCTCCACAAACCCTCTGACAGCAAATATTCACATATTTCTCATTGTCTTTTTCTCTTTATAAAACTATTTGGTAACATAATATTTATAATATACTAAATGCATGTAATAAAATACATTTATTGTAAAAATGTAATTTTTAAATATATTTCAACATTTTTTCTTTTTAAATACTGAGTTTTAAATTCTCTTTTGCCATTTCCCACCCTTCTCCCACACACTGAGCATTAAGAAAAATAATGTCAGTTTATTATATATCTGAAATCATGGAAAGCATTTCCAAATTATCCATAGTGAAAAAAAATAGCAGAACAAAAATAAAGCAAGAAAAATATAGTTCAATTTGAACTCAGAGTTCTTCCCTTCTCTCATTGGAGATAGATATAATTTTTCATCACCAATTATTTGGAATTGTCTCGGGTCACTGTATTAGTCAGAGTATCTAAGCCTTTCACACTCCATCATTACTATGTTGCTCTTACTATACACAATGATCTCCCAGTCCTTCTCATTTAACTTGGTATCAGTTCATATGGGTCTTGCCATTTTTTCTGAAACCACAGCACTCATCAATCTATTTTTATAGGACAATAATACGCTGTCACAATCATATGCCACAAATTATTTAACCATTTCTCAAAGAATGAGCATCCTGTTAATTTCCAATTCTTTTGCAGTACAAAAAAGAATTGCTATGAATATTTTGTACATATAGCTCTTTTATTTTTTTCTTTGATCTTTGGGAAAAATAACCTACTAATGGCTTTGCAGAGTCAGAGAATACACAATTTAATAGCCTTTTGAGTCTACTTTTAAATTACTCAGGTGGAGCCAAGATAGCAGAGTGGTGGAGCCAAGATGGTGGAGTAGAAAGACTCATGTATGCTAGCTCCAAACCCACAGCCCACATATTTCCTGCAAGAAGAAATCCCCACAAATTCTGGAGCACTGCAAGGTGCACAGAAATGCAGTGGAAAAGATTTCCGTTTCAGAGAGCCCTGGAGAGCCATCCCTAGGGGTCTGTCATGCCCTGGAAAGTGGAGCCCATCCCTGAGCTGCCTTGGTCATGCAGCCCCAGAGGAACAGATCCGAGCAGGCTTCAGAGACAGAACCTCTGGCAGCCGGGAAGGTCCCTCCACCCACAGACGCTAAAGGTCAGTGAGAGAGACGTCTGGGCTGGCTGAGAGGGGAGCGAGGTGTCTCCGTGACTCGGGCCCCTTCGGGAGGCAGCAGCAGAGGCAGTGACAGAGGCAGCAGCAGAGGCAGCAGTGGCCACCTGGGACACCCCCAGCAGGCAGAAGCTCCATTATTGAAGGTCTCTGCATAAATACTCTGAGGCAACTGAGCCTGGGAAACGGCCCTGCCCCCACCTGCTCCATTACTGAAGGTTTCTGCATAAAGCCCCTGAGGGAACTGAGCCTGGGAGGCAGCCATTCCCCCACCCAAGCACCAGAACTTAAGCTTGCATTGAATAGCAGCCTCACCTGCCTCGGAAAGCCCATTTGAATCTCAGATCCCAAGCACTAGCTGGGAGGATCTAGGTGGGGGTGGACAGGAATCTCAGAAGTCAAATAACTGGCTGGGAAAATGCCCAGAAAAGGGAAGAAAAATAAGACTATAAAAAGCTACTTTGATGGGGTACAAATGTTGCCGCCTTTCAATTCTGATGACGAGGAACTATTCTTACCATCAGGGAAAGACGTGGAGGTCGGGGCCTCAGTATCCCAGACATCCCAGGTGGATGTCTGGTGGGCTCAGGCCATGGAAGAGCTCAAAAAGGATTTTGAAAATCAAGTTAGACAGGTGGAGGAAAAACTGGGAAGAGAAATGAGAGAGATGCAAGAAAAGCATGAAAAATGGGTCAATACCTTGGTAAAGGAGACCCAAAAAAATGCTGAAGAAAATAACACCTTGAAAAATAGGCTCACTCAATTGGCAAAAGAGGCTCAAAAAGCCAATGAGGAGAAGAATGCTTTCAAAAGCAGAATTAGCCAAATGGAAAAAGAGGTTCACAAGCTCACTGAAGAAAATAGTTCTCTCAAAATTAGAATGGAACAGATGGAGGCTAATGACTTTCTGAGAAACCAAGAAGTCACCAAACAAAACCAAAAGAATGAAAAAAATCGAAGAGAATGTGAAGTATCTCATGGGAAAAACAACTGACCTGGAAAATAGATCCAGAAGAGACAATTTAAAAATTATGGGACTACCTGAAAGCCATGATCAAAAAAAGAGCTTAGACATCATCTTCCATGAAATTATCAAGGAAAACTGCCCTGATATTCTAGAACCAGAGGGCAAAATAAGTATTGAAAGAATCCATCGATCACCGCCTGAAAGAGATCCAAAAAGAGAAACTCCTAGGAACATTGTGGCCAAATTCCAGAATTCCCAGGTCAAGGAGAAAATATTGCAAGCAACTAGAAAGAAACAATTCCAGTATTATGGAAATACAATCAGGATAACCCAAGATCTAGCAGCTTGTACCATAAGGGATCAAAGGGCGTGGCACAGGATATTCCAGAAGTCAAAGGAACTAGGACTCAAACCAAGAATCATCTATACAGCAAAACTGAGTATAATACTTCAGGGGAAAATATGGTCTTTCGATGAAACAGAGGACATTCAAGCATTCTTGATGAAAAGACCAGAGCTGAAAAGAAAATTTGACTTTCAAACACAAGAATGAGAAGAAGCATGAAAAAATAAACAGTAAAGAGAAGTCATAAGGGACTTACCAAAAGTGAACTGTTTACATTCCTACATGGAAAGACAATATTTGTAACTCTTAAATCTTTTGATGGCTTCTACATCACATTCTTTGGAGGACAGAAGCTTTATCCTCCTCAGGGAATCTACCTCTCTCCTCTTTGGGAAGAGCCTCAAATATATTTTTAAGCTCTAATTAAAACAGATCTTTTCCTTCTCTGCCTTCTCTGTATTTTCCTTCTCCCTCCTCTTTTCTTGAACAAGGATCAAGTTTCCCCTCCTCTACCTCAAATCCCATTTTTTCCCATTGTGGACTCACTTCTCTTTTCTCTAGAAATGTATAATTTTACCTAACAACCTACATTATGGAAAAACATTCTTCAAGCTCCAGAAGGAGCTCAGCCTACACTTGCAACAAAAACGTCACTCACTCTGCTGTGGTATAAATACACACACTGCACGTTTAATACAAACACAACCTGCCCTATTCTCTATAATGTTTAATATGTTCATTCTTTTTTTTAAACTACTTATGGGTGTTTATGCCTCATACCCTAAGCACCTGGTTTTTAATAGCCATTTATCTCACATTAATAACTTGACAATCCCATTCCATTTCCTCTTGTTAACCTCAGCTTCCACAGCCACCTCCACCTCCCATTCTGCCTTGCCTACCTTTGCCAGGTTGACCAATGACAATGGACCAATACATTTCATCAATCAGCTTTCCCTCCTCATTGCTCCACTTGCCTTTTCTTACCTACATTGCTTAGCCTTGTACCTTCTCCTCCTTCAGCCAGCAATTTTAGATTCTACCCCCTAATCTTCCTCAATCTTCCTTAAATCCTTCTATATCCTCCTTAATTGTGTTTGATCCTGAACCCCAAATCAGAGTCTGGACTAGTATCTAATTCTTGGAGATTGCTCTCCTTCCTATTTTTCTCAATTTCTCCCAATTTTTTTCTAAGAATTATTTTAATTTTGTTAAATATTTCCTAAGTACATGGGGAAAACATTTTAACAGTCATTTTTTAAATCTGAGTTTCAAATTCTCTTCCTCCTCACCCCTACCTGCTCCTTGAGAAAACAAGCAATTTGATGTTGATTACACATGTGAAATCATGCCAAACTTATTCCCATATTAGCCATGTTGCAAAAGAAAACACAAACAAAATAAAACAATAAAAATAGTTCTTAAGCTTTAAAACAAATAAATAAATAAGCGAATAAATAAATAAATGAATGAATGAATGAATTACTCTTTGGAATGTTTGAATCAGTTTGCAACTCCACCAACAGTTTAATAGTGTACCTATTTTCTTTCATCTCCTCCAGTATTTTTCATTTGTGATAAATGTGAGATAACATTGTTTTACTTTACCTTTCACTAATCAATAGTGATTTAGATCATTTTATATGACTAGATAGCTTTCATTTTTTCTTCTTAAAACTGCCAGTTCATAGTCTTTGACTATTTACTGTTGGAGAATGTCTCATTTAAAAAATTTTTGACAGTTCTCCATATATCTGAGAAATTAAGACTTCATAAAAGTGTGTGTGTGTGTGTGTGTGTGTGTGCATGCAAATTTCAGTGTTCATAATACCTTTTAGGAAAATGTAACTTCCTTGATTTTCTTTTTTTATTAGATCTATTTTTACTTTTACTTTATCTGAGATAATGATTGTTATACCTGCTTTTTTTGCTTCAGTTGAAGGAAAATAGGTTCTGTTCCAGCCCTTTATTTTAACTCTGTGTGTCTTCCTCTTTCAAGTGTGTTCATTGGAGTCAAAATATTGTTAGATTCTGGTTTCAAATCCATTTTGCTTTGCACTCTTATTTTATGGGTACACTAATTCCATTCACATTCACAGTTTTGATTACTTCTATCCCATTTTCTTCTTTCTTCTAATCATTTTTCTTTCTTTTTATCCTATCTCTCCTTAAAAGTCTGTTTTGCTTTTCAACACTGCTACCCTTATACTGTCTTCCCTTATATTATTCCCCTGCCCTTTCTCTGATCCCCTTCAACCTCCTATTTCCCTTCGGATAAGAGAGATTTCTCTACCCAACTGAGTGTGTATATATAGTCTTCTCTCTTTAATTCTGATGAGAGTTTCAAGCATTGCCAACTACCACCACACCTATTTCCTCCTTCACTATGAAAGCTCTTACTTGTAAACCTCTTTTATGTGAGAAAAGATTTCCTCATTCTATGTCTCCTTTCTTCTCCCAGTATATACCTCTTTCTTGCCTTTTTATTCTTTTAATAGATCATTCTCACATAATCTATTCAAACTCCTTTAGGTTCTTTCTAACTGCCCTAATAATGATAAAATCTTTACCAGAGAAACTCAATACAAATATTACCAGTGCTAGCTATTACTATCCATATCCATATATTTGGGGTAATTAAAAAACATTTTCTAAAGATAGATATGAGAAGAATATTTTTACTCTTTAAGGATTCTAGGTGGTCAGTGTACTAGAGTAAAAATAAGTGTGAGAATGCAAGAAACTGGAAAATACAATGGTTCAAGAATACTTTATGTCAAGGACAGAGTATTCAAGGAACATTAATCTATCTAACAACAGAGATATGGAATTTTTTAATAGTCACATGTTTTATAATCTTATAACTAAAATAACAAAATAGAATAATTATACTTAATAATCTGAGCTAAGCCAGACCGATGGACAATGGGGATTCATTCAATGTGTTGAATAAGTTAAAATTCAAGAAATTTGAATTGTGTATCAGTGTAGCCAAATAAAATACTTTTTTTGCATATTTTCCTTTCAAACTTTGGTGGCAAAATACTCATTATACTTGGTCCTATAAATAATTTGTTTTCCCAAACACTTTTTTAAACTTTATTGTCTTAAAATTACAAAGTTTCAGACTTAGAAGCAACCTCAAACTTCAAGGATTATTAGAGAGGTAACATAGTCCAGTAGAAAGAATTCTGGATTTGAGGTCAGGTGTCCTGACTTCCTGTCTCAGCTCTGCCACTTTCTATTCTGACCCTGTGCCTTCATTCTCTAAAGTGTTAAATGATGAACCCTGTAAAGGCCCACTTAGCTCCTGGTCTCTAATCCTATGACACAGGTCAACCTGGACCTGAATGAGAATCCCATCTAAAGCATGGGAATTTCATTTAAAGCATGGGAGTTCCATCTAAAGCATACACAAAAGGCTGTGCTTGAAAATCTTGAGGGAAACTATGTTACCTTTTAAGAAAGGCCATTTCACTTTGGGTAGTCCTAATTCTTTTAAAATTCTTCCTTATAGCAAAAATGAATTCTGCTTTATTATAATTTCCATCAATTACTTCTAGTTCTGTACTATGGAAACAAGAGAGTCAACTCTACTCACCTTTTCATGTGATAGCCCTTTGTAAGCTTGGATTTAGTTTTTATGGTTCCCCCTAAGCAGGAGTTATTAATTTGTGGTCCATGGCTGATTCCCATTATGATCATCAATGTTTTATTTAACTTATTTTAAAACATTTCCTGAGGAGTTTCATAGACTCCCACTAGACTTCTAACAGATCTATCACTCACACACACACACACACACACACACACACACACACACACACACACCCCTACAATTTATAAACCATTATTTTATGACTTATTTTTCAAGTAAGAGGTAAAAAAAATCCCTGTTTCCTTCAAAGAATCCTCATCCATTTTAAGTTTAAGCTCAGGCTAATTCAACATTTTGATTGTTTTTATATAAACCTTGATGCTTCTCAATGTCCTAACTAAGGTATGCAAACTATGCTTGAACATAATGCTGTAGATATAAACCAATCAAACTATCAAAGAGATAATTTATAGAACTGTATAAAATAACAAAATTCATTTGGATATATAAAATGTCTAGAATATCAAGGAAAATATAAATGCAGTAAAAAGAAGGGAGAGATATCACTTCCAGAAAACAGTTATGTTATGAAGCAGCAATCAACAAAACCATTCAATACTGGTTAAAAAATAGATAGTCACATCGAGGGAACAGACCAGAAAATCAAGAATCATAAAAAATAAAACTCAATAATTCAATGTTTGATACACTAGAAAACATAAATTACTTTGGAAATAACTCCCTATTTGGTAAATTACTGGGAAAAATGGAAAACAGTTTGATAGAAAATAGATCAAAATCTTATTCAGTTTTCCACAATGGATATATAACCTTAATGGATATATAACCTTAATATTAAATAATGGATATATAACCTTAATATTAAATAATATACTATAAAAAGAAAAATTAAAGCAGATCATATGCTTCTCATCACTATGGGTTAACTATGA